>CM040126.1:54798489-55489208 GCA_022559845.1 Amorphophallus konjac
CACCGGTCCCACACGGCCCCTCCGGACAGCACGTGGACCCAACCGTCACGTGTTCGGGTGTTGCCGAATCAACGCAAGAAGCCGCCTGTCAACCCGAATTCGGTCCTCCCGGACCCCATTGTGTAGCCCTTTACCTCCCTGCGTGGAGTGGGCAGCGGCTTGCATTTCTGTAATATTGTGTAATATTGTTCCGGGAGTACGATTTTCGGCCGGGCCCGTCTTCCCCACGCCGAGCGCGTGGAGGTATCATTCTCGCTCCCTACACTCGGCATTTACTTATTTTCATATATACTTGTTTATGCCGCTGCTAGAGAGCATGCTTTAGGTCCGTTAGCTCGCTATATTATCATTCACCGCTGCTGCGAGAGAGAGCGAGACCGTCCCCGTGACCCGATCCGGGCACGAGAGTGCAAATCGACCACCCTAGCTCTTGCCGGTTTCTCAACCGTGCACGTCCGACGCTTCCCTCATCAAGGGACGATCGCGAGCTTGTCGTGTCTGTGGTCCCCTCCCGCATCACATATTGTCCCCTCTCCTGTGGAGGAAGAAGGGCACTCAGAAAGGTCGGCCTAGGGTCGCTTTCTGTGCCTAGGTTAATTTCAACGAGCTCATCCACTGTGGCCTGGCCGCCATCTTCAATTTCTGGAGGCGCTGGTAGCAGGTCGATGAAATCCTTGTCTTCACCATCTTCTGCTTCAAGGACACCATAGGTGTCTTCTTGCTCTGCCTTATTGGGTAACGAGGCTTTGCTTGTTTCCCCCTCTATTAAGCTTGCTGTGTGCGGCTCTGGGGGGCTCTCTTGTGTGGAGAAGTAAAGGACTTCTTCGGGATCTTCTTTGTAATTGTCATAGATGGCTCTTGCAGGGGCTGAGGTGATTGATTGCCATACTGGGGGCTGTTGCTCTGCTGGTGGCTGGGGTTGCCCATTCTCAGCTGCATCTTCAAAAATATGGTGCTGAACTGACACCATGTAGATGCTTCTTTCGTGACCACCCGTCACGTGGGGGCGTGGCGGAGCGACCACATAATCTCCCATTCTTAGCTCATCTCTTTCAATCAGGTCTTGAGCGATGTCCTTGAAGACGTAACAGTCTTCGATAGAGTGGCCGAGTAGTTGGTGATAAGGGCAAAATAGGGGGGTCGCCACTTCTGCGAGCATCTTGCGGCCTCTTAGACCTCGGGAGGGAGACCTTGCCATAGTAGTAGGCCCAATCAAAGATTCCTCGGGTCTTATTCCTCGGGAAAGAGTAAGGCCTTTGCATCCTCTCCTGGAGTGTAGGATTTCGCTCCGCCGATTGTCTGACTGAGGGGACAGCTACGTCCCTTGCCTCCTTTCTCTCGTGCGTGGGGGCATTCGGGATGCTGTTCGGGGATTGACGCGTGTCGATGTTCTGTTGGCAGAAGATTCTACCGATTAAGTCAGACACGAGTGCCGTCGCTTCGGCCAATCGAGCCCTCAACATTTCAATTTCCCGTTGTTGTTGATTACACAAGGTAAAAAGGGCAGAGTCCCACAGAGGGAAGCTCGGAGTCTGACTTGCTTCCCCGTCCTTTGCATCAATGTCAGACAAGGGCAATGGCACCCCGCTACTGCACTTATTCGAGGTTGGTCCCTCAGAGGAGGACGGGACCTTCCCCTTGCTCCTACAGGGAGGTGGATTCCATAGGAATATTTCTTCATCTTGTTCTTCGTTGGCCAAAGGCATAAGGTGCTGGCGGCCTTCAACCTGCCATGGGCCTGCAGTGCCTGCGTGGCTATTGCTGCCTAGAGTCGAGACTGATATCACATTGGCTTCATAAGAATCTTCTAGTGAAAAGCCCAACCTTCGATGCCGGGTGATTTGCAACAATCTCCGATCCAGGTTTGGTGGGTTCCACATTTTCTTGAACATTTCTTTCTGACTGGAGAGCTGGCAGAAGAGGATCCCTTGCTTCCTGGTCATCTTGACCACACGACTGGCTGTGTCAGGGAGTCCCACGATTGGGATGAGCGGGTCGTGCAGCTCATCAGGGAGTCTACAATCATCATCCCCCTTGACCGGGTGCTCCTTGGCCACATAAAAGATGGTAGGCAGACCCCTGGGGTTGGGCACCTCGAAGGTCCTTAATGACTCAACCACCTGGCAGTCAGCTTCCCCGAGAGGCTTGATGATCCCGGGTGGGACCCTGACGTCTTACAGCAAGTCTTCCAGGTATGGTGTTCCCGGTGTAGGGTAGATGGGAAGAGAGGTGGCCCGGAATACCCCTTCTGCTTCAGAAATGAATGACACCTGAGGGGGAGCCACAAAGCCAGGTGGTGGTGGAGGGAACCAGCTGTCAGGCTCTACCTTCTTCTTTCCTTTGTCCTGAGTGGCTTGGGAGGCTTGCTTCGGCTTTTCCAAATAGAGATTAGCATTCGACAAGTGACATTCGAACACTTCGAAAGGATGGAGGTCGGCGAAGATTCTCTCCTCTTTCCCGTTGACGGGGTACTTGATGCATTGGTGCAGAGTGGATGGTACCACACGGTTTTGGTGTAGCCAAGGCCTGCCGAGCAATGCCTTGTAAGAGGTGCTGGAGTTGATCACATGGAACTGGACCTTGGTTGTGAAGTCACCGAGGGAGAGGTTAAACTCTGCGACCCCCATAGGGACCTCGCACTTCTGGTTGAAGCCAGCAATCTTGACGTTCCTCACCTCGACCAGGTGTACGTCAAAGTAATGTTTCTGGTACACCCGGTAGGGGAGTATGTTCACGGCTGCCCCAGGGTCAATCAAGACTCTGTTGATGGGATGCCCATTAAGCTGCCCCTTCATGTAGAGTAGCCTGTTGTGACTACAGGTTGGTAAAAGCATGTCCTCTTCAGTGAAGGCCACAGGTACCTCAGGTGACATTTCTGCAAGGCAGGCTTCAACATATGCTGGTGTATGGAGTGCGACGATGACAGCTTGCCATGTTTCTTCATCTAAGGATAGGATTTCCCAGACGGTAAACCTGGCTGGGATCTTCTTCAGGTGCTTGACTATTCTGTTGCCAGCTCGGACTTCGAGAAACTTCATTTCTTCAGCTCTACTGCGCCTGCCCCCAGTCTGGGCCTGGGGAGCCGGCTCAACGGGTGCCTCCTCCACTGGTCCGGATGCCGCTTGAGCTTGTGGGGCTTGCTGGGTCACTTCCTTTTCTTGCAAGAACTCGACAAGATTTGGGATGTTGTCGGGCTCTTCCCTTGGCCGAGGAGGGATTGCCACAGATGGAGCCGAGGGGCTGCCTGCCCCTTGGGTCTGTCGGGACTCGCGGGGGCCTAACTGTCCTCCCCTCTGAGTTGTAAGAAATTCAATGAATGACGGGGCACTCTGGCCACTTGGTTCTTCGGGGTAGAGGCCCGATGGAGGGGGGATCTCCATGCCTTGGACCCTAGGCTCGGGGATGTGATATGGTTGTTCTCCCCTAAGCAGGATGTTGTGGTTGGCCTGAGGAGGGCGTCCCCACGTTCTTCACGACCTGGTGGCATGTTGGGAGGTGGATGCTTCAGCCTGATTCACCTCTGATGGCTCAACAGGCACTTCTTGCTCTTCCTCTCTCAGGGAGAGGGCTGTGTCAAATAATGCTGAGAGGGTGTTGCAAGAAAGGACCTCCCTACTCTTATTCTTATTTCTAGGTCTTCTCTTCTTCTTTTTATTCTTCTCTTCAGTGGCTAGCAACTGCTCTTGGGGAAGCTCACCCCACAAGAGAGGCTCTTCTTTCATCTCGGCTTCCACTTCTGGAGCTAGTTCGAGTGACTCGAACTCCTCCCAGGGGACATACTCCTTCAACTCCACAGGCTGGATCTCGGGCTGTTCATAGTCTTCAAGCCCATCAATGATGGCCTGGAGCCTTTCTACCGCAGGGCTGGTTTCCTTGTGCACCCGCATCGGGATGTGTTTCTTCTTGTTGTGAGTGGGCCGTCTCATAACGAGCCGGGGGGCTGTGTCATGCGAAATAGGTGTCACCGGTGGCGGTGGTTGTCGGGGTGTAACACCCCTTATGTGAACCCCTGGAGTGGGCCGAGGAGCTTGTCTTCTTCTTCTGTTCTTCGTTGGCGCGGCTTGCCAACCTCCTTGATCGTGAGCCGGTGTCATGACGAAGGCTTGATAAGTGGCCTGTGTACTGGCCTCCGCCCATTCTTCAGGCAGCTGTTGGTATAAAGATACCATGTTGACAATGGTGCCGAGGTTCGGCATCTCGTGCGGCTGTGGAGGATCCACTTTGAGCTCCCCCATGTCCAGCTCCCCCTTCTTGATCAAGGACTCAATGACATCCTTGAAGATGTAACAATCCTCAATGGTATGCCCAAGCATCTGATGGTATGGGCAAAAGCGAGGATCATCCTTCTTCTTCAAGTCACCAGGCCTCTTCGGATCTGGTAATGTGATCTTGTTGTACCTGGTGGCCCATTCAAACAGGACTCGGGCTTTGTCTCAAGGAAAGGAATACAATTTGTTCCTCATCTTCTCTCGCAGGGAGGGACCTTCCCGCCGTTCAATGGACCTGGGCAGAGGAGGGTCGGCCATCTCTTTGGCTTTCTCTTTCTGTTTCTCGAAAGCTTCGAAGTCCAGTGTATGAACTTCTGGTGGTGTTGGCCTCCTCTCGGCCTGCCTGACCCTCTGACTTGATGCAGCTGGAGCAGAAGAGTATCGAGCAAGGAATGCTTCGATCTCTGCCACTATGTTGTTCAGACGGTCGAACAACCTTACCTCAGCACCGATCATCCTCTCAAGGATCTCCTTCTTCAGATTCTATTTACAGATCTGCACTGCGTCCTCCTGATGCGGGGGACGTTTGCACCTCATGTTGAGGTTCCTCCATCTCTTTATGTAGTCGAGTGCCGACTCATTATTTATCTATCTCGTGGCGTAAAGCTCTGCCACAGTTACCTCCCGCTCAGCTATGTAGAATCTTCCCTTGAATTTCTTCTGCATGTCAGGCCAGTCGGCAATGGACCCAGCGGGCAAGCTCGAGTACCACTCGAAAGCGAGCCCGGTAAGTGTCGAGCCAAAGAACTTGAGGACATAAGCTTCATCTGCCGCTAGGACCCCCATAACATTCACATAATAGGCAATGTGCTCCCTGGGAGACCCTTGCCCATTAAATTTCTTGAACTTTAGCGGCTTGGTGATGCCGGCCGGCAGCCTCTTGGCAGCATAGTGTGCCGGGTAAGGTACCCGGTATACGTCGAATGGCGTGTGATCACCATCGCTCCTCTCTGCCAACTTCATATCTATCATTTGTTCGAGCATTAGTCTGCTTACTGTTGCCGGGTCAACCGGGTTTGGATAGAAATGGGCCGGTTGCGCCAGCGGCGTTGTTAACACTATCACCTAAGGTGCAATAGTGGACCCCTGGAATGGCAAGTTCGGTGGCGGGGCCGGTGTGATATGCTGTGGCTAATGCAGGGGTACGTCGCCAGTGTAGGTAGGTATTGGGGGAGACATCGTCACCTGTGGAGAAGCTTCCGAGGCCTGACCGTTGCCCCCAGGGGTCTCTGGTAATGCTTCAATCTGCCCGGATGTTGAGGGCTGAGCGGCTCTTTCAGTCAGTTGTTTCTTTAACAATTCGATCTCCCGCTGATATTGCTACATCATGTGCAATACTGCGGGGTCGTTCATGGAAAGGCTAGGGGTGCCCCCTCTTTCTTCGATCGGCACCTCTTCGGATAAGGTGGATGGTCCTCCCGCAGTGCCTTCTGTAATAACATTAGCAGCCAAGGCCATTGAAGGTTCCTCATAGTTAGCTCCTCCGGTGTGGACTTGTGTCTTCTCAGCTACCGCTTTCCCTCTTCTGGTAAGAGGTCCTGGCCTTGTGGCAAGCCTGGCCACTTCTTCGGGCTCATTTGGTAGAGCCCCGTACCGGCCAGATACCCCTGCCATATTGCAGGTATAAACTCTTAGGTCTCTTCCTCTTCTTGTTATTCTTCTCGATGGCCTACCTGGAAAGACCAATCTGTCAAAGACCGATCTCCGTGGCTTCACTTCTTCCCTCGGCGGGGACTGATAATGCTCCACAGAGCAGTTTCTTGACTCGGCGGTGGACACCGACCGAGTCTCTACTTCTTCAAATGCAGAGGCTACTGCTCCCAATAATCTCTGGCGACCCAGGGGAGTGCTTCCCGGGCCCCGCAAGTAGTTCTTCATGGCTTGCTCCACTCCTTCCCAGTCCTGGTCAGGAGGAGAGTCTGGTGATGTTGCCCTGTTAACAGCAACGGGCATGTGGGTTGCAGGCTCCGCACGGGCAACCTGATAGTGACGTTGGTAGTGTCAACGATGGATGTTCTCCGGTGGGGCCGGTGTAGTTAATGCCAGCTGGCGGACGGGGGTCGATGTCTTGACCTGATCTCCTTGTTATGCCCTTACCGGGCGGAAGGTACTAGGCCTCGCCTGGGCTGGTGAGGTGAACTGGGCCCCCTTGGGAACCCAAACTTGCTTACATTTGATGGGCCTGGAGGCCGACTGATGCTGCGGCGCTGGGGCCTGAATGGCGGGCGTCATCCCGCCCTTCATCTTCTCCAGTGCCTGAAAAGAGTTGCGCACTGGTACGGTAGGTACAATGCGATCCGGGATCACCTCGGAACGATGTCCGTTAAGATGCACCCGGAAAGTCCCGACGACAGCTGACTTGCCAGTGCTGGAGAACCGGCCTCGGGGTGATGTCGTGGCGTGGCTCCTTCGGAGCCTCCTCTGGTGAGAGGCCGACCCCGGGTGAGAAGGGCCGGCAGTTTGGTGCACGTGGTGCACGTTGCAGCTCAGCGTCCCAGTCGGGACGGTCTTGGAAGTCTCGGCCATTGATCAGCCGACAGCAGTTTTGGCGGCCCCCTGAATGGGAGCGTTGCTGTCAGTCCTGTCAGACGCTTCCACGTCCAGCAGGTTCGTGAAGGCCACCCCGAGGAAGTTGAGGAAGCCTACCACGGGAGGGAAGCTCCCGAAGCTGAGGGGGACGGCCAAGTAACCGTTCCGAACATGGCTCTCGACATCCTGTTGGCCGAACGTGGGGGCCATCCTGGTGTCCGAAATGCAACCTGCATTTGCAAATCAAACAATTAGTATTACAAGAAAGGGGCCGTAGGGCCCTTAGTCCCGGCAAAGAGATGAAGGGTGATTTAGGTCCCACCGGGCGTGCCAGACTTGTGGACGCACTTTTTTATTAAGTTCGTTGTTTATTCGTTTATTTGCGTTTATTAAGTGCGTGGGCGTGCCGGTCTAAAGTGATGATTTATTCGGGCTTCATGGAAGCCCATGGTGCACTCAATCTGACTAATCAGACAATTGTGTAGTTCGTGTCGGGACCGAAACTCGCCGCGCCATAAAGGTCACGGCGTTATTTACATCCCCCATACCGGGGAACACCCTTGATTGATTGCCGGGAATAAGGGCCCTACGGCCTAAAGAGAATACTAATAATGCAGGAGGATAGTGAAAGATGAACTATGCTAGAAACCCGTCTCGGGAATGAATGTTCAGACTATGTTAGCCACTCACGGGCCACTTCATGTTCGAACGAAGGTCCGTGCTTGTAGTATAAAAGACGGTGACAAAACCGCGCAGATGTCTGCCACGAACAAGGCAAGTTTAATGAGAATGCGGGATTGGATCCCGGTAGGGATGGGTCAAGTTGATAGACTGTTGGCCGGAGATGATTTCGGACTATGGCCATGTCGAAAATTCCATAAACCATGTCCGATACCATAAGGCGCCGTTGATTTTCTCTTTGCACCCAGTCCGAGGGAGTGAGTTATTAAGTGCGTAGCCCGAGCTTACTAACGTGCGCCCTCACACGCGGATCGACCTGCACGGTCAGGTCGCGGGGTTCGACCTGCTCGGACAGGTCGCGGGGGTCAAGGGGGCAGCGCCCCCGGAACAAAATTTTAATTATGGGGGGGTATGCTATTGCCGTTGTTCCGATCATTGAATTAAGTGGTTTATTCCCATTCCATTCTTTCTATTTTGTTTACTGATTTAGTCCTTATTCTCTCGTTTATTCTTTAATTTCAATAGTTTTCTTTCTTCTTTTCATTCTTTTAGTTTTCTTTTGCCACGCCGTACTAGCAAGTTGCGAGAAGATGGGCGCGCCGGTTAAGGGGCGCCTGGTTAAGATGTGAAGGGGCACGTCGGAATTGAAGGGCAAGGGAGGAGGTAGCGCGCCGTTTATGTCATCGGTTTAGGTGGTCACCAAAGGGGCACGCCATATTTGGGCTTCTGTAAGATGGAGATGGGCGCGCCGTTCTTAGGATCCAAAGAAGGAGATGGAGGGAGGCGCGCCGTTTAAGGGTTCAATGAGGAGGAAATGGGGGGGGCGCCATTCTTAGGTGTTCATAGAAGGAGATGGGGGGGCGCCGTTTTAACATTTGAAGGGAGAAGATACATGGCTTTTGTGAGGAGGGCGCGCCGGTTAGGGCCGCGCCGGGCTACGGTGTTGAAGGCACTTGTCGATTGAAGGTTCAAAGAGGATTTTGAGAGTGATGTTAAACCGGCGCGGTGAAATAGTCACCGCGCCGTATTAAACTCCCCCGAGGGCTTATTGCCTTGACTTTGCATTTCTTTCCTTTCACCCGTAGATAGATTTTATGATGCGTTTATTCATCCATTTGATAGATTAAGCGACCAGGGAGGAAGTTTAGGCGTTTAGCTGTTCATTAGGTGACTTAGCGTGTACTTTAAGTGTTTCGTTCGAGGGGTTTTAGTTCACAGATTTTACTGTGTGTGGTTCTTGCTCTCAGAAGTGGTTTGTTCGCTTGTTCCTGGAGGGCATCTTCTTCATTTGATCTTGAGCGTTCTTGGCCATGGCGAGAATCCGACAGCACCTCCCCCGAACCGAGACTTGCCAGAGATAAAGGAGAGTCACCAATCGGATTGCTCCGGGGTAGACCCTCAAAAATCGGAGTAGCCTCACGGCGGTCCGAACCCAAATGTAAGTATGGAACGTTCGAGGGCCAGCCTACAAGAACAACCACAGCTCACGGGTGATGATTTCGTGGAACGGGACAGATGTAGGCCATAGGTGGCCATGAATGTTCACCCTTCGAACGGTTTCCCTCAGAGTTCATGCCAAAGAAGGGCAAGCTTCTGAGGACCCCAGGTAATGTTGAAAACCGGGAGGAAGAAAACAGAAGAAAAGGGGAAGGGATCAGAGCAATGTTGTGTTCGGTGCAAGTATTCAGAGGGGGGGTGAATGAATATGGCCTATAAAATCTTTCACCCAGTAAAGATTTCGCTCAATTAAAATCTAATGCTCACTAAAAATGCTAGTTCGCAAACTGAACAACCTTGAAGGTTAATGGGCAGTTGCGGAACTAAAACAAACACATAGTGAGATCACTAGAGTGCTAACAAGACAAATTTAGCCAATCAGAAAACTAATTAACTCTTCTGCTCAACCAGAAGCCAAACACATGGAGCGCCCCTATGCAATCATCTAGCGGAAGCACACATAGACAAATCAAACCACAATGCACAAGGGGTTTTTTAGGTGGTTCGGTCCAGCAGACCTACATCCACCCCACACTCAAACCGAGTGTGGATTCCGCTGACTCACAGCTTGAACAGCTGGGCATCACAACTTGCCTTACAACCGCTGGGCAACACAGCTTGCCGTCTGAGGAATCCTCCTCGCCCCGCTGAGCAACACAGCTTGCTATCCAGTGGACTCCTCCACTGCAAACCGCTGGGCAATACAGCTTAGCCGTCCAGAGTCAGCACCTCTGCAATCCGCTGACTAACAGCTTGGCAAAGGAAGTTCAAAAGAAAACAAAAGATGGGAGTAAACAGCATCGGAAAGCTGTAAGCACTAAGCACAGAATATGGCTCTTAAAGAGCTGACTGGAGTGGATCTGATCCAACTTCCAGCAAGAACAGATCTCCCTCGATCTCACTCTCTTTCTTCACTCTCTCTCTTCTCAACTCCTTCACGTCTGCTTCTCTCCTCTTTTCTTTCTCTTCACACTCTGCTCGAGCTCTCTATCTCTCACTTTTTCTCTTCTGCTTCTTCTCTCTTTCTTTTCTTCTTCTTCTGCTAGATCGTTGAAGCTCTCTCTCCTTCTAATTCTTCTCTCAGCTTCTGCTCCCTGGCTTCAATCACGATCTCACTCTCTCTTTCTCTTTTGCTTCTTTCTTCTTCTGCTCACGATCGCTTCCTTTCTTTTTCTTTCTTTCTGCCTCTCTTCTTCTTCTTCTCTTCTTTTTCTTCTTCTTCTTCTCATGTCTGGATCGAAGGCTCTCTGGTGTATATACTTTGCTGCTCTTCTTCAGTCGATCGATCTTCTACAGAGGATGAAGACTCGTATATATATAGCAGCAGCAGCAGCACACTGGCGCGTGTGGCTTCCACATTTCCTGCCCTAGAAATTCGGACCACGTGGCAGCATCCTGGTTCACGAGCCAGGCACCTCGGATCACGTGCCCTTCAATTCAATGACATTCGACCAGCAGGACTCAAGTCTGCTGCGTTGACTCCATCAACCTGCTGCGTTGACGCATCTGTGATCCAGTGATCAAGTCTTCAATAGATGGGCGTGCTGCGTCGACGCTATCAGCATGTTGCGTTGACGCATCGATGATCCAGTGACCCATTGGCTCTCCCTTTGTAACTGTTGCGTCGATGCTGCTCCACTGCTGCGTTGACGCGATAGAGTATTTCTGAACAGGCCTCTGCCTTCTTCAGTGGCTGAGTTGACGCAGCCTTTGCGTAGAGTTAACGCTGTGAAGAGGATCCACGGATGCATCTTTACTGGTGCGTGGACGCCTTAGGCTCTAGCGTTAACCTTCTAAATTATCTTCGAGCTAGATGCTTATCAGGCTCAATGGCTGCGTCGACGCTGTTTAGCAATGGCGTTGACGCATGGATACGTTCCAGTGAACAAACAGCCTGGCCTTTTTAGTCCCTGTCAGGCAGATGAAACGAAGTCATCAGTTTAAGTCTAAACCCTGTACAGTCTCTGAAAAATGCAAAGCATTGTATAGACTTGGTTAGACTTTGTAAGGTGAAGTCCAGTGTATAGACTTCAGTTAAGTTCAGGCTTCTAACAACGAGTGTATAGACTTGGGCCTAACAAATGAATGTATAGGGTTGAAGCCTGACAACCCAATGTGTAGACTTGAAGCTTGGAAGGATGTACACACTTGACCAATTTAAAGGCGAATCGAGTGTACAGACTCTACCCGCTGTATGGACTTCATGCAATGCAAGCGAATGTGTAGACTTCACTATGTAAATGGCTGTACATACTTAGTCAAAACACGATGTATAGACTTTCATATGAAAGGATGTACATGCTTTGAAGGCAAAGGTCAATGTATAGACTTGGAAATCTGGGGGCGTCGACGCATGATGCATGAGACACACTTGCTGCGTTGACGCTGCATGACTTGCGAAATGCATAGAACACACAGAGGCTGTATAGACTTTGGCAAACAAGCGGCTGTACAGACTTTCCAAAGAGAGCTTAACGCTGTACGGACTTGAGGCTTTGAACGTTGAAGGCACAAGATGATGTACAGACTCAGATACTAGACCAATGTATGAAGCAAAGCAAGAGCTCTTTCAAAACGAGTGAGTTGACGCAATGATCCCATGCGTCAACGCATCATGCAATACTCATGCAAACTCATGCATTCAATGCTGTATATCAGTTATAAACAATCATTCAATATGGTGACTCATTCATGTTGCTATCATTAAAACACCACATTCATCAAAGCACAAGGGGCACAACAAGCAATACAATACTGCGCATGCTTACAAAGTCACTATTTTATTCATCCTCAAGGGAAAGGAAAGGAGGGAATAGAGGTACAAGAGGAGATCTACCCCCCCAAAGCACAGGGAAGAATATAATGGAGAAGATAAAAGAAAAACTAGGTGTTGAGGTGGGGGAAGAAGATACATCGGTGGGGGAGAAGGAGGAACAGAGCACAAGCTCTTCCCCCTCTCTCCCCTCTCACTCTCTCACCCTCTCTCTCTCTCTCTCTCTTTTCTTCACCTTGCAGGTGGGAATGGATGGAGCTTCTTCTTCTCTTCGGACGCCGGAGACCCTAGCCGAACCAGCCAGCCTTCCCTTCAGCCTCTCTTCTCTCAGCCCTTTCTTCTTCTAGCTCCTTCTATATGTCTCTTCGGCTTCACAATGCTGCCCCTTTTATAGAACGACCATCCTGGGAGCGTCCCTGCCACTTCCACCTCGTCCGCAACGAAGTCGGGAGTTGACTAGCTGTGCTAGACGCCGTTGATTCATCTCGTACACGGCTGCTCGTCCGAGGATGGGGCGCTCAGAGATTTTTCGGAGCTTGCCTTGCTGCCGCTGCTTATGTGTTGTCGAACGGAGGTAGAAGCAGAGCCGTGGGCATTGAATGTTCTCTGCACGCCATAATGATGCAAAACAGAGCATCGGAGTGTAGATGGGATGGTTTGTTTGTGCGCCGAGGAAGCGCTTCAGAGAATAGAATGAGGGGTTAAAACGACGCCACATTCAAAGGGGCGCCGTTTTAAGCATCAAAGGGGGAGGCCCCTTCGATAGGAGCGCGACGTGTAGCCAAAGAAAAAAAAAAGGGGGCGCGCCGTTTTAAGAGGGGGGCGTGCCGTTTTAAGGCCCCTTCGTGCCGTTTTAAGCACCAAACAGATTCTTTTTGAAGTCGCGGCCATTTATATGAATGTCGGCATTCCCAGAATGTTCCGGTTGCAACATATGGCCTCCCCAATATTCCGTTTGTAGCCTCTGGGACTCGGTCCCAGATTTTGCGTGACTTTCGGTGCATGTCGAGACTGTGCCGGAGTTCCTGACTTTTCTCCGATTCAGCTCTCGGCATGGCCGGTCGGAGCGTTGTAGCTGTATCTTCTTCTTAGGGGGCTTCCTTAGCGGGTAGCGGACCACCAAGCGAGTTCTCGTCCTGATCGGGAGAGGCATGAGGTTTATTCGGCCTTTTCGTCTCCGGCTTGCTCTCGAGTGTTACGATGTGCATGCCGTACGATCGACGCCGTCATTTTTCGACGTCCACAGAGGCCTGGCTGAATGAGGCATGTTGGCCTGGATGGCTGGAGACTGGAAGTTGGAGGACAATCCATAATGCGGTGTTGACCCAGAGGACTGGGGACTGGAAGCTGGAGGCTAACCCGTAAGGGTGTGTTGGCCTGTATTACTGGTGACTGGAGGCTAGAGGCCGACCCGCGAGGGTGTTTTGGCCCACGTTGCTGGGGATTGGAGGTCTACCCGTAAGGGTGTGTTGACCTATATTACTACAGGCTGGGAGCTGGAGGCCGACCCGTGAGGGTGCTTTGGCCTATGTTGCTGGAGACTGGAAGCTGGAGGCCGACCCGAGAGGGTGTGTTGGCCTATGTTGCTGGAGTATGGAAGTCGGAGACCGACCCGAAAGGGTGTGTTGGCCTATGTTGCTGGTATTGTTTTGCTTGGGTAGTTGGAGTTGAGGTTGGCTGGCACGCTGTCATGGTGGCGTAGCCAGAGACTGGGACTGGAGCTGGCCGGCTGACCGTTGAGGTGTTGTAGCCGGATACTGGGACTGGTGACTAGAACTGGAACTAGGCGGCTGGCCTGTGAAGGCGTTATAGCCTGAATGTTGGGACTGGAAACTTGGACTGGAACTGGGAGGCTAGCCTGTAAAGGCGTTGTAGCCAAAATTAGAATTGAAAACTGGGCGGCTGGCCTGTGAAGGCGTTGTAGCCGAAACTGGAACTGAAAACTGGGTGGCTGGCCTGTGAAGGCGTTGTAGCCGAGGCTGGAGCTGGAACTGGCAGCTGGCCTGTGGAGGCATTGTAGCTGGGGATGGAGCTGGTCGGCTAACCGTGGAGGTGTATAGCCAAATACTGGAGCTGGAATTGGCGATGGCCAACCCTCAGGGGCGTAGTGGCCATAATCGTTGTGGAGTGATGCTGAGGTTGCCGTCGGCGGGATGTCACAGTTGACGGCTTTCATCAGTGAGGAGTAGAGGGGGAGAGAGTTTTTTTTTTCTTTACCAGCTCTACCGCCCTTGTGGGTTTTCGCCAGAGCTGGCCCCCTTTTACTTTTTTCGGTGTGCCCTTGTGGGTTTTCACACCGAGGGGTTTCCCGATTTTGCCTGAGGCGCCCTCTCGGGTTTTCACCTCAGTTGGGTTGGTGGCAATTTTTGCCCCCAGTCGCCTCATAGAGGGAGTTGACTGAGGCCGCCGGGGTATCTCTATTTTTAACCCCATTTTCTTTTTTTTTGACCTGGGATCCTTGTAGCTGCCGTCCGTAGCATGCTGCTGTCAGGGGACGTGACCTGGAGTTTGTGCTGTTGATGGCTTGTCGTCGTCGTAGCCATGGTAGTGGCTTTGACTGATTACTGAGTAATCTACAGTTTGACTGGTGATTTGGGAACAGGTGAGCCTTGGTAGCGCATTGCTGGAATCATGACTGGGATCTGGGAACTGGTATGCCTTTACGGCATATTGCTGGAGTTATGACTGGGTTCATGGTGACTTGACCATGACGGGTAGATGACTGGGAATTATGGGTTGATGAATCCTCATGATAGATGGATCCAAGGTTGTTGTGATGTAGAGGCCAACCGAGGTGGCATGTAGGCTGAGGTTTGCTAGAATGAATGACTGGACTAATGCATGAATTGCTGGTGTATATGGGCCGACCGTGGAGGTGTGAGGCCAGAGGAAGTGTGAGCCAACTGGGGTGGTGTATGGCTAAATGGGGAGTGTGAGATCAATGAGCTAGAGAGATGTACTAGTCGGAGACTGGTATAGGCCACCAAGGGAGGGGAGTGGCGTGGGGAGCTGGTTTAGGCCGAATGTGATGGTATATGGCCGACAGGGAGGTGCATGATTTACAAACTAGAGCAGGGCAATAGTCAGGGACTGGTACAGGCCAACTGGCCGGGGATATGGTTGCTGGAAGGTGGGTAGCCGGTTGCCCCCAGCTGGAGGAGGAGAGAAATTTTATTTTTGTTCTCTTTACCAGCTCTGCCGCCCTTTCGGGTTTTCGCCAGAGCTAGCCCCCTTTTACTTTTTCCGATGTGCCCTTGTGGGTTTTCGCATCGAGGGGTCACCCAATTTTACCTGAGGTGCTCTTGCGAGTTTTCACCTCAACCGGGTTACTGGCCTTTTTACCCCCAGTCGCTTCCTTGAGAAAGAGAACGACTAAGTCCGCCGGGGTATCTCTATTTTTAACCCCATTTATTTTTATTTTTTTGTTTACCTGAGAGCCTTTTGGCTTTTCGGTGACTGGCGCTGGGCGTCCTTAGCTTGCTGCTGTCGAAGGACGCTGTCGGTGGGATCATTGTTGTTGATCCTCTCTTGTTGATGCTGGAGTTGCTCGCTGGGGCTTGGCTGGTTGCCAAGCAATCGGAGCTTCATGTAGACCTTTAGGCTGGCTGATCCGTGTAGCTTGCAGCTGGCGCTTGGACTGAAGCTTGAAAAGATCGAATTTGATGATGCAAAGGCTGAGGTTCGGGGCTGTGGTGGCGTATAGGCCATGAATTGATGTAGACTGACCAAAGAGGTGTATTGGGCAAAAGATTGGGGATTTAATCGACTGAGAAGGTGTATCAGTCAGGAACTGGGTGATGTGTGGGCCAAGCATTGTGGTGTTTTGGCTAGAGATTAGGTGTTGGATTGACTATGGAGATGCTTAGTCAAGGGTATGTGTAGGTCGCCTGTGAAGGAGGACGACCAAGGTGGAGGCTTGACCAGCCATGGCGGCATATAGGTCAAGGAGGGTAGCGACAAACGGGGATAGTGTGAGACTAGGAAGAAACAGGTAGGTCGACCGTGATGGTGTATTGACCTGGATGTTGGGTGGTGACCAACCATGATGGTGTATTGGTCAAAAACTGGGTGTGGGCCGACCGTCATGGTGTGACGGTCAAAAGAAGGTATGCTGACCCACTATTACGGCGGACCGGTCAGGGATTTAGGGTGAGGTGGTTGGCTGTTCCAAGAGAGGAAGAGAGATTTTTCTTTTTCTTTTTACCAGCTCCACCGCCCTTTCAGGTTTTCGCCAGAGCTGGCCCCCTTTTACTTTTTTCGGTGTGCCCTTACGGGTTTTCACACCGAGGGGAAACCCGATTTTGTCTGAGATGCCCTCGCGGGTTTTCACCTCAGCTGGGTTTGTGGCCTTTTTGCCCCCAACCACCTTATGGAGAGAATGGCTGAGTCCGCCGGGGCATCTCTATTTTTAGCCCCCATTTTTGTGTTGTTTTTTTTTGTTTTTTGATACCTGCGAGCCTTGCGGCTGTTGTCCTTAGCTTGTTGTTGTTGGGGGACGTTGCCCAGGGGTTGCGTCATTGGCGACTTGTTGCTGTTGTAGCAGCAACCGTGGATCGACCCTCAACTGAGGGACTCGAGACTTTAGGGTGGATCCAGAGAATGGCTGGTCTTTGCTGTAGGTGGCCGGAACTTTAACTCGGATCCGGGTGGCTCAGCCATGATGAACATGATGGTTGATGCCGCGCTTGGACTGAGTGTCTGCCAGGGTGTTGCTACACCTTGGGACATGGTAAATACCAAAGGGATGGACCTCCCTCCAAGGTTTGGTGGTAGCCACAGGTGGGGACCCGATGGAGCTTTGCTGGTGTTCATCAGTTGGCGTTGCTCGGGATTCCACCGAGTCGTTGGCCGATGCAGGTGGAGTTTCTCTCGAGCTACTGGGCGGGTGTCGGCGAGATTCACCCTCTTTCACTCTGCTGGCTTTTGAGCTTGGTACCATTCTGGTGAGTGGAGGGACCTCTTGACTCAGGACCTCCGAATGGGTTGGGCCTCTTTTCTAATGACCCATCTTCATTCGAGGGAGGACCGACGCTCCTCCTTGGAGTTGCCCCCATTGCTTGGGCTTGGAAGGCTAGATACTGGACCGGGGAGATTGCCCCCAGTGTGATACTGGTGCATCGGCTCCTCTGAGCCTCACCTAGTGTTCTGGAGGCAGGGGTGGTGGCGGTTGGCCACCCATTTTTGCAGCCGCTATGGCACCCCCTTTTGGTTTGTAGGGCCGAGGTTCACTCAGCACCAATGTGGTGGACCGAACGAACCCGGTCCGAGGTTGTCTGGAGCATGGCATTTCTGGTGAGTGCCACTGTAGTTGGAACTCGGGAGTGCAGTGCCCGAGATGGGGTCTACAGAACGGCGACCTGGAACTTGGTGTTCACTTGGGATGTCGGAGTTGTTGCCGGAACTCGGTGTTCATGACCCATATTGTGAACTGAGGATGTCAGAGGGGTGGTGACCCAGAGCTTGACGCCCGTACTGGGTGTTGGCGAAGCTAGTGCCTGAGGCTGAAAGCCTGTGTTGGGAGTTGATGAAGCTGGGATCTGGGAATAGAATCCCAAACTGAGGGCTTGACGACACTGGGTTCCAGAGCTAGAAGCCCGTCTTGAATACTGATGGTGCTGGGACCCAGGACTGGATGTCGGTCTTGGGCATTGTCGAAACTGGAACCCGGGGCTGGAGGCCCGTCTCGGGTGCTGATGAAACTAGGACCCGAGGCCGAATGCCTATCTCTAGTGTCGATAAAGCTGGGACCCGAGGCTGAACGCCCGTCTTGGGTGTGGCTGAAACTAGGACACGGGGCTGAACGCCCGATCTTAGGTGTTGGTGGAACTGGATCCCAGGGCAGAACACCCGTCTTGGGTATTGATGGAACTGGATCCCAGGGCAGGCAACCCGTCCTGGGTGTTGATCAAGCTCGAACCCGGGGCTGAACGCCCGCCTTTGGTGCTGTTGGAGTCGGATCCCAGAGCTGGACGGCCCCCTTTCTTTTTTGGTATTGTTGGAACTGGAACCCGGGGCTGAACGCCCGTCTTGGGTGCTGGGGATGTGGGAATACTAGGACCCAGGGCGGAGCACCCCTCTTGGGTATTGATGTAGTTGAGACCCAGGGCGGAAAGCCCGTCTTGGGTGTTGATGCAGTTGGGACCCGGGGTCGGAAGCCCGTCTCGGGTATTGATGTATCTGGGACCCGGGGTTGAAAGCCCATCGTGGGTGTTGCTGGAGCTGAGACCCAGGGCTAGACGCCCGTCTTGGGTATTGCTAGAGCTAAGACCCAGGGCTAGACGCCCGTCTTGGGTATTGTTGGAGCTGAGACCTAGGGCTAAGCGCCTGTGTTGGGTATTGCTGGAGCTGAGACCCAGGGCTAGACGCCCATCTTGGGTGTTGTTGGAGCTGAGACCCAGGGCTAGACGCCCGTGTTGGGTATTGCTGGAATTAAGACCCAGGGCTAGACGCCCGTGTTGGGTGTTGCTGGAACTGAGACCCAGGGCTGGGCGCCCGTGTTGGGTGTTGCTGGAACTAAGACTCAGGGCTAGACGCTCGTCTTGGGTGTTGCTGGAATTGAGACCCAGGGCTAGGCGCCTGTGTTGGGTGTTGCTGGAACTGAGACCCAGGGCTAGACGCCCGTCTTGGGTGTTGAGGTGGCCTTGTCCCGAAGAGGATGGAACTGAGACCCCAGGCTATATGCCCGTGTTAGGTGTTGCTGGAACTGAGCCCAGGGCTAGGCACCCGTGTTGGGTGTTGCTGGAACTGAGACCCAGGGCTAGACGCCCGTCTTGGGTGTTGAGGTTGCCTTGTCCCGAAGAGGAAACCTTTTGCTGGGAGTTGGCATTGCTGGATCGTAGGGGTAAAGATCCCGTCGTAGAGCTGGGAGGCTAGGGGCCCAATGCGGAGAGTCCGCATCGGGGACCGACCTTGATGAGACTCGGGGTCATCTACCCGAGCCAGCTGCTTGGGAGCCTCGAACTCGGGGTTGAAAGCCCGTATTGAGTGTCGGCTCGTCGGAGACTCAGGTCGAGAGGCCCGAATAGCATGCTGGGAGGCCTTGACACCCTGAAACCCATGCTGGGGGTAGGCTTCGCAGGGACTCGGAGCTGGGAGCCCGAGTGAGGTGTTGAGGAGCCAGGGACCCGGGGCAAAAAGATCGGGTCGGGCGTTGGCGGAGCTGGGGACCCAGGGGTCAATGACCGCATGGGTCTCTATTGCTGGACAAGCAGAGAGGCCAGCTGCTTGTATGGGCAGTCGCCGGACTAGGCTGCTTGTCGGCCACGGTAATGGAGCCCAAGGATCAAGGCGAGCCGAAAGTCAAAGCAGCGTTGCCGAACACGATTGGCGTTGCCAACCGTAGGTGCCTGGCGTGGATGGCGATCATGATTGGACCGTAGGTCACCATCACCACCGATTTGTTGTTGCTATCGCTGGTGCAGGTTGGTCGCTCGATGACGACCGGTCGCATGTTGCATTCTGGACGGGGGCCCTCCTCTTCCTCTCCGATAAGAAAAGGCGAGGGCATTGCGGCATACACTTGACAAGTGTGACACTTCTTTGGCAGAAAGAAGAAAGGTAGGAGACGTCCCATCGGGCGTGCCATCCTTGTTTGCGATTGCAGGGGAGTCACTTGTCGTTTTATCCTCGCGGCGGGGTGTAGACTCGCATTTTACGGAAGATCGAGATTGGTAGACTGGGCACGCGGGGATTCCGGGGGTATTGAGAAGAAGGCAGAGAGAACGATGGGAACGCATTGGAAGGTATGGCATATGGTTCATCATTCTGGGAGACTGGGATAGGGATGGCTGGGTGGAATGCAGGCATGCCAGTCGATTTCTCGACGATCACCTATGAAACCGAGGATTGACCGGGGGAGCGTCGCCAGGACACGACACGTGGCTCGAGGGATCGGGCGACACGTGGATAGAAGGGGTTCCACGGGTGCGAGTGCGCAGACGATTATGGGGATTCGTGTACTGGACGTCTTTCCCCACCGGTCGTAAACAACCGGTGTTTATTTTACATCGGATTGAATCCGAATACCTTTGTTTCTTCTGCCGAAGAGAGAGTCAGGGACCCTGGGAGCCGCGACGTCGGGAGGGCTTAGTCCATGCAACAGCGACAGGGCAATAGCAACACAACAGGGATTACTGGGGACAGAGAGACTGGTTCCAGTGAGCAGGGGAATCCGCTCCTTGACTGGATTACATGACTTATATGCCATGAAAGGCATTTATATGGGGGCGTGAGAGCCCGGTTACAAGTGCTTGCAAGCCGCGGGACAGTTCCGTCATTCATGACGGTGCCCGGGTCATTGCATTATTGTGTGGGTATTTTCGCATTTGTATGTAGTGTCCATTAGAGGACCTCTGACTGAGCAGGATGGCGCCCGAGGGGCGTCACAATGTATTCCCGACATGAGACAGTGTCGAGGTCGGGGCTGTAGGGGTGCCGTAGGCACCATTGTGCTTGGGAAGTTGAGTGGTCGGGTGCCGCAGGGCCCGATGTGAGTGGAGTAGCTGGCAGTCGGGTGCCGGGGGCACCGTTGTGACTGGAGTTGTTGGCAGTCGGGTGCCGGGGGCACTGTTGTGATTGAAGTAGCTGGGTAGTCGGGTGCCGACGGCACCGTTGTGACTGGGGCAGCTGGCAGTCGGGTGCCGGGGGCACCGTTGTGACTGGAGTTGTTGGCAGTCGGGTGCCGGGGGCACCGTTGTGACTGAAGTAGCTGGGTAGTCTGGTGCTGGTGACACCGTTGTGACTGGGGTAGCTGGCAGTAGGGTGACGGGGGCACCGTTGTGACTGGAGGAGGCGGCGCCGGGAGACCTCGATGGTCGTGCTCTGGGCTCGATGTGACTAGAGTCGAGTGCCGGAGGCACCGTTGCGACTGGAGTTGTTGACAGTCGGGTGCCGGGGGCACCATTGTGATTGAAGTAGCTGGGTAGTCAGGTGCCTGTGGCACCGTTGTGAGTGGGGTAGCTGGCAGTCGGGTGTCTGGGGCACCGTTATGACTGGAGGAGGCGGGCGCCGGGAGACCTCGATGGTCGTGCTCGAGGCCCGATGTGACTGGAGTCGGGTGTCGGAGGCACCTTTGCGACTTGAGGAGGCGGGCACCGTGAAGAGGCTGAGACCCGAGTACAGGTGCATGTGTTCAACTAGTTTCATGCTATATGAGAGCCACGTGGGCTTTACAAATGGGCCAAGGAGGCCAAAGTACAACTGGCGCAAGCCACAGGACAATTCCGACACGTGGGTCGGTCCCCGGGTCAATGCGGGATAAAGCGGATATCCTCATGTTTTACAGAGGCTCCCCGTGAGGAGATCGAGACAAGCCCGACTGCCTAGGTGGCAGGGGCGGTCGTGGGCTGGCGCCTGACGGAGGTTGGACGCGGCTCGAGGTGAGCGGTCGGGTCCGGACCTCAGAAGGCGAATGCCGTCATGTTGGGGAGTCGATACCGGCCCCGAGAATATTACCCCTGGGCCAGGGTCCGGCTAACTCGAGTCATCAATCAGAGCGGTCGGCGGCTAGCTCGAGGCCAGCGGTAGGCATGCGGTTCCATGACAGAAGTAGGTGCGGCATCATGGTGTATATGCGGCCACCGTGGGTTGTCATACGCGGGCGGACCCGAGATACGGGTGTATTCACCGTTGTCATAGTGCCTTTCGTGCGACGGGCATGGAATTGTGTGAGATGGCTAGACACCACGTGAGGGAAGTACGTATGACATACCCTCGGCGTGTATAAGCCAATCGACAAACCAACAACGCGCGCACTTAGTTCCTCGTGTCCCCGACCCTTGCCGAAGGCCTCGGGAGTCCGAGGGTGCGGCAGTTAGGTTGGAGGGTGTTGCATTGCATCCTTCACTCCATTTCCCATTGCATGTTGCATTGTATTGCATAGGGGGGATTTTATTGGGGAAGATGAAGGGTCATGGGGGTTTAGGCGGACTAGGTTAGGTGGCAAAGCTGGTCCGGGTAAACCCTGGGAGAGTGTTACGGAGTGGGGGAGGGAGGGTTTAGGCGGACAAGCGCAAGGGGCTAGTCTGGTCCGCCTAAACCCCTCACAGATGGTTTTTTTTTGTTTAAAAAATCTTTTTTTTTGTTTTGGATGTGGTTTAGGCAGACCAGCCTGCGGGGTCAGGCTGGTCCGCCTAAACCCCCCCAGGGGGGGTTTGGTGGACTGGCTTGGGTGCCTTTTTTAGTTAAAAAAAGCTTTTTTTTTGGTTTAATGTGGTTTAGGCGGACCAGCCTTGGGGGTGAGGCTGGTCCGCCTAAACCCCTCTCCCAAGGGGGGTTTAGACGGACCAGCCCAAGGGGTTGGGCTGGTCCGCCTAAACCCCTCCCCCAGGGGGGTTTAGGTGGACCAGATCCAAGGCTGGGACTGGTCCGCCTAAACCCCTCCCCGGAGGGGTTTACGCGGGTTTGACCGAGGGTTTAACGTGGGTTTGACCACAGGTTTGACTGAGGATTAGACTGGGGTAGACTGAGGGTTTGACTGGGGTTGACTGAGGGTTAGACTGTGGTTGACTGAGGGTTTGACCCTGGAGAGGGGGATTTCTGTAGCCCACCCAAAGAGCAGCCCAACAAGACTCAACATGGTCCAACGAGGCAAGCTCACCCGAGTGATAGCCCACGGGGCCCACTCAGGGAAGAAAAGCCCAATAAACAGACACTCGAGGAACCAACCCTCCCCGGCGGCCCCTAGGCTCGGAGGGCCCGAGTGATGGTCAGGTCACAAGGAAGGTCCGGCCCAGGCCGTTTTTCCGCTCGGGAGAGACAGGCGCCAGCCGACCTATCCGACCCCTCCTTTGACCGAGCTATCCTCCTCGCCCGGACAGGGCTGGCATTTCAGGAGCTCGGACTGGACACTAGCCGTTCGCGCTGCCTTTAAGAGTCCCCAACGGATAGGGGAATCAACCAGCCACCGGGTTTCAAGGCGATAACGCCCCCACGATAAAGGCCATGAAAGCCCACGTTAAGGACGTAACTCCCACCGGAGACCCCCCAGCTGACAGGACTCCTGAAGGCGGCACACTACTTAAAACCAGGGCTACCCTCCGGTGGAAGGTAAGAGAAAAAAGGAAGGTAAAACTCCTGAGCAATCCGCTTCACCCCCCCCCCCCTTTTGGTGGAGAGGAGTCTCGCGCATCAGCTTTCCTCCTCCCTTCATTGCTTCCACCACAGCTCTACTGACTTAGCCATCGGAGGGTTTCACCCTAGGGAAATCCCCTGGGCCCTCTGACGCATTTCCCTGTCTTACAGTTCATCTTCTAGTGATCCCCGGCCCGCTCAGGATGCAGCGCGAGATTTCGCCTCTTCATCTGGCGCCGTCTGTGGGAAACGCACGAAGAGCCGAGATGGTGAGAAGAAGCTCAAGGAGGAGATCCGCCGTCGAGAAGGGTAAGGCCGTGGTGATGGCGGGAGAAGACCCCTCTAGGGCCTCACAGAGCCCTCCCTCCAACACCAGCGTCCCCACCAACGGGCCTCCGCCCCTTCCGACGGCAACGAGGGTAGCCCCCAACGGCGGCGTCGAGATCTTCCAGGCCCTCAGTAAGAAGCTCGACGTTCTCGTGGAGCTCATGAGGGCCCAGGCGGTGAGGGATGCCAGGTCCCACGCCCCGTCCGGGAGCCCCCCCCGTCGAAGTGCGTCCCAGTACACCGCTGGAGGCCGCTTCACCCTCCGCGGTTAGCAGCTCATCCGCAACCACGCGGGAGGACCCTCGCAAGCTCCACCCCCGGAGCAAGAGGCTTCCTCCACGCCCAGGAAAGGGAAACAGGGGGCGAGGCCTCCACGCCCGAGCGCCGGCGGTCCTGAGGATCGCCACGACGCGACCGCAGCCGGAACTATCCCTTCGGCTGAGGGATTTCGAAAGACGCTTCGCAGAGCAAGAGCGCGCCCTCCGCGCCCTGCAGAAGACCTCCCTCCCGGAGGAGGAGGAGAAATCCCCTTTCTCCGAGCACATCTTGAAGGCAGAGGTATCTCCTAGGACCTCCATTCCTACCTTCAAACTCTATGATGGACAGGGCGACCCAGCCGACCACTACGACAGCTTCGACGCCCTGGTGACTCTACATGGAACACCGGATCCCATTAAATGCCGAGCCTTTGCGGCCACCCTGGTCCAAGGTGCTCAGGCGTGGTTCCGGGCCCTCGCCCCTGGGTCCATCCAGGACTTCAGGTAATTCGGGCGAGTCTTCAAGGAGAGCTTCGCCGGAAGCACCCCCCCGAGGTCAGTAGCGGGGCTCCTGGCCCTCAAACAGGCACAAGGGGAAAGGCTCCAGACTTATGTCCACCGATTTAAATCGGAAGCCCTCAGAATTCCCCGCCTGGATGTGGCCTCAGCCACGACAGCTCTGACCAGGGGCACCCGGGACGAAAATCTCCGCCGCGAACTGGTCCTCCACCCTCCCTCGACCCTTGCCGAGCTAGTGACTCTGGCTCTGCGCCACGTCGAGTGCGAAGAGGTGCTCAGCGCCTGTCGAGACACAATCGGCTCGGGTCGCGAGGGGGACAAGAAGCGGGCCCCCGAGTCAAACCCTGGCTCGGGCAAGAAGCGTGATCGGGAAGGAGAGCGCAAACGGAGGTACGAGCGGTACACCCCGTTGACCACGCCAGTCTACGAGATCTATGAAGACATCAAAGACTCAGGACTCCTCCGCCAGCCCGAACTAATGAGATCGAAGAACCGCAAGCGCGACAGACATTTCTTGTTCCACGGTGACCACGGGCACCACACCGGCGACTGTCACCAGCTCCAGGACGAGATCGAACGCCTCATCTGTCAGGGGCACCTAGCCCGGTTCGCAGCTGGGCACAAAGAAGACAAAGACGCCTCCGAGGAGATCGACAACGCCCCCCGAGGGGTCCACATCAACGTCATCTCCGGAGGAACGGCATCGGGCGGCGACACCAGCCGAGGAAGGAAGCGCCATGCCGAGCGGGCCAGTCGGGTCTCAGAGCCCTCAGGAGGCCCGCCGAGGGAGCCCCAGGTCATAGTCTTCTCTGACCAAGACCTGGAAGGGCTAAGCACCCCGCATGATGATGCCCTCGTCATCTCGGCCACAATAAACCATTGTAACGTAGATAGAATTCTGGTTGACAATGGAAGCGCCCCCGATGTATTATCTTATGACTGTTTCCTCAAGATGGGGGAAGACCCATCCAAGCTCCGCCCGATCCGAACCCCCCTTTGCGGGTTTAACGGCCTGGGCACCTACCCCGAGGGAGCCCTAAGCCTGCCGGTCAC
The DNA here is from genome assembly GCA_022559845.1 of Amorphophallus konjac. NCBI lineage: Eukaryota > Viridiplantae > Streptophyta > Magnoliopsida > Alismatales > Araceae > Amorphophallus > Amorphophallus konjac. The sequence continues at coordinate 54,823,464 of CM040126.1, forward strand.
CATCGGCACCCCACCCAAAACCGTTACGGTCATGGTGGACTTCATAGTGATCAAGGGTATGATAGCGTACAACGCCATTTTTGGTCGAAAAATTCTCAGCCGAATGAAGGCCGTACCATCTACCTATCACCAAAAAATGAAGTTTCCCACCAAAAATGGGTTGGGGGAAGTCCGAGGTAACCAGGCCACGGCTAGAAGGTGCTACAACATCTCGGTGGAAGCCTCAAGGCCGGACGGAGGGGATAAGGGCCCCAAGGGAATCGAAGGGAAGACCTTAACCGCCGAGCCCAGTGGTGAGTTGCTAACGGTGTTCCTGAACGATGACCCGGCCCTCGGAGTAAGGATTGGAGCCGACCTACCACCTAAGGAACAGCAACAATACAAGAAATTTCTTTCTGAGTACGCTCAGGTCTTCGCTTGGGCCGATGATCAACTCCCTGGCATACCAGGGGAGACCGTGATGCACAAGCTCAGCCTTGACCCCACCGTCAGGCCCGTACAGCAACGGAGAAGGAAGCATGCGCCCGAGAAACAGGCGGTCATCAAGGCGCAGGTCACCAAGGGACAAGAGACAGGCCTCTTCAGGCCAGTCCTGTACCCTACGTGGCTAGCCAATGTCGTCCTGGTGCCAAAAACCACAGGCAAGTGGCGAATGTGCGTGGACTTCACCGATCTGAATAAGGCTACCCCCAAGGACTGCTATCCGCTACCGAGCATCGACCAATTGGTTGATTCAACCTCGGGCAACGAGATACTCAGTTTCCTGGATGCCTATTCAGGTTATCACCAGATCAGAATGAATCCAGAAGACGTCGAGAAGACAGCCTTCATCACTGACTGCGGCGTGTACTGCTACACCCGGATGCCCTTTGGGTTAAAGAACGCCGGAGCCACATATCAGCGACTGGTAAATCACATGTTCGAGGGACAGCTAGGTCGGAACGTCGAGGCTTACATTGATGACATGCTCGTCAAGACCCCCAAGGCCCAAGACCACTTCACCGACCTTGCCGAAACCTTCGGCACCCTCCTGAAGTACAACATGAAGCTCAACCCCGCCAAGTGCGCCTTCGGAGTAAAATCCGGGAAGTTCCTGGGTTTCATAGTCACTCAGCGCGGGATCGAGGCCAACCCCGAAAAAGTCCAGGCCATCCTGGACATGCGCCCGCCCATGTGCATTAAAGACGTCCAGCGTCTAACGGGGCGTGTCGCCGCTCTCAGCCGTTTCCTGTCCCGTGCGGCCGAACGATGCTTGCCCTTCTTCAAATTAATGAGGGGGCCCAAGCTGGCATCTGCTACGTTCGCATGGGATGAGGAGTGCCAGGCAGCATTCACCGAGCTTAAGGAGTTCCTGGCTTCGCCACCGGTGCTCTCCAAGCCCGTCCTAGGTGAAGTCCTGCTGCTTTACCTCTCGGCGACGCCATCCACATTCAGCTCGGTCCTGGTCAGAAATGACTCGAGAATCGAAAGACCGGTCTACTACACCAGCAAGGTGCTCAGTGGGGCCGAACGGAGGTACCCCGCAACCGAGAAACTCGTGCTAGCATTGGTCACCTCCGCGAAGTGCCTCCGCCCCTACTTCCAGGGGCACCCCATCACCGTGCTAACCGGCGAGCCCCTAAAGAAGATTCTGGCCCACCCCGAGGCCTCGGGGCGACTCGTCAAATGGGCCATCATGCTCGGGGCCTACGACATCTCGTACCAGCCGCGATCAGCAATCAAAGGCCAAGCGCTCGCCGACTTCATTGCCGAAAGCACCATCCCTGCCGAGGACAGGCCTCTGACCGCGACCGAGCCAGCCTGGGAACTGTTCATTGATGGGTCGTCCAATTCGGCAGGCAGTGGTGCGGGGATCCTCCTAAGGTCCCCCGAAGGGATAGAGCTACAGTACGCCTTAAAATTCAACTTTCAGGCGTCCAACAACGCTTCCGAGTATGAGGCCCTTATCTCGGGAGCACGCATGGCCCGACGGCTGGGGGTCGAGCGAGTCAGGATCCACACCGACTCTCAACTAGTCGCAGGTCAGGTCAACGGCGAGTATGAGGCTCGAGAGGTACCCATGATCAAATACCATCAGCTGGTCCAGAGCCTGGCCCAACAGTTCAAGGGATTTGAGGTAGTCCGGATAGCTCGGGAGTGAAACTCCCGGGCGGACGCCCTCTCTCGATTGGCCTCCTCCCTAGACCCGGAAGGTACATGATCGGTCCTCCTAGAAGAGCTAGAGCGCCCGAGCATCGACACGGAGCTCCTCGCTGTTGACTCAGCCACCCCAAGTGACTGGCGCTCCCCCTACCTGTCCTGGCTACAAGACTCCCAAGAGCCCTCCGACCCTCGGGAAGCCCGCCGAATGAAGTATCAAGCTCGGCGCTTCGTCGTCCTCGACAACGCCCTCTACCGAAGATCGTTCTCCGGTCCCCTCCTGAAGTGCCTCGGTCCCGACGAGACAGGCCGAGCCATCCAAGAGATTCATGAAGGCCTGTGCGGAGCGCACTCAGGGGCCCAGTCGCTAGCCCGAATCCTGTTACGACAGGGGTACTGGTGGCCCACCCTGCAGCGCGACTGCTCAGCCTATGTTCAACAGTGCGACCGATGCCAGCGGTTCGACCACTTGGTCCATCAGCCGGCAACGGAACTTGTCACCCTAACCGAGCCCTACCCTTTCGCTCGGTGGGGAATCGATATCCTTGGGCCATTCCCAGCGGCCCAGTCCCAGAAGAAGTTCATCATCGTCGCCATCGACTACTTCACCAAGTGGATCGAGGCCGAGGCTACGGCAAGGATCACCGAGACAGTCGTTTGGGGCTTCGTTTGGAAATCGATCATTTGCCGCGTTGGCATCCCCCGAGTGATAGTCAGCGATAACGGTCGGTAATTCGACTCTCGGTACTTCCGAGACAGATGCGCCGACCTAAATATCCGTAACCACTTCACTTCGGTCGCCCACCCTCAGGCCAACGGGCTGGTTGAAAATGCCAACAAGACTATCTTGAAAGGCATAAAAACCAGACTCGGCAAGGCTAAGGGTAGCTGGCTCGAGGAATTGCCTAGCGTACTGTGGTCGCACCGAACAACCCCCAGGACGGCAACAGGTGAAAGCCCCTTTCAGTTGGTATATGGCACCGAGGCCGTCGTTCCGTTGGAGATCGCCAACCCGTCTCTTCGAGTGATCAGCTTCTCACCCGAGGCCAACGGGCAAAAATTGCTCGAGAACCTCGACCTGACAAGCGAACTCCGAGAGATCGCGAACGTCCGGGCAAGGGAGTACCAGCGCCGCCTCACTCGATACTACAACGCCAAGGTCTGAGACAGACGTTTCCAACTGGGGAACTTCGTCCTCAGGAAAGCCGAAGCCTCTCGACCACTGGAGGCGGCGGGCAAGCTATCCCCCAACTGGGAAGGTCCCTACCGAGTGGTCGAGACGCTCGGGAAAGGTGCGTACAGGTTAGCGACAATGAAAGGGGAGCCTATTCCTCGGACGTGGAACGCAGCCGCACTATGCAGATTCTACTTTTGAAATTGTACAGCGAGATGGACAGAATAAAATTCCTGTTCTTTTCATTCCAAACCGTTGGTACATCAGCCACTGACTCTACCTCGTGCGGAAACTGGCTCGGACAAGAGGTGATCGAGCCAGTTGGCTCGGATGGCCCGTGACAAAGGTGACAGAGGGACTTCAGGAGGAAGGCCACCTTTAAACGTTGAGGAAGGCTACCTCCCAAGTTGGCAACAACCGGGAAAAAGGAGCGCCGTGAAGGCCCCCCCTCTTCCAAACTCCCAACTCCTTGGAAGGAAGGAGAGAGCAAGCAGCCCCCGAAGAGTGAAAGAAATGAAGAGCAGAAGAGGGAAAAAGAGGCTGCAGACGGAGGAAGGCCTCGGTGAGGAGGGAGCTGGATACGCCTCCTCCCCTCACACGGAGGGAAGTGACGGCAGACTCCCCTGATGCCCCCATCCGTCCTCCGCCTCGGCGTCCACCCGGAAGCCTCGCCGGAGCCAAGAAGAGGCCAACGGCGTGCTTCCACACGCCAAAGCCCTCCCCAGATCTGCGCGGCGACCGTAGGACCCGTCTCGTGCACGCGCGGCGACCGTGGGATCCGTTCAACCTCACAAGACAGCAGGAGCCCACTACTCCCCGTCGTCGGCGGCATCGCCCTCCGAAGGATCCTCCATGCTCCGGATGCAAAGGCACAACGCGGAGTGAAAAGGAAGGAGCAAGGAAAGACTGTTAGAGACAATCCCAAGCGGTGGAGAGGAAAGGGCGCCTTCCGGTCCTTCTTATAGGCCAAAGGAGGCAACACGCCTTAAATGCCCCCCTCAGAAACACGCCGAAGGATTTCTCCCCTGAATAGTCACCTCCAACTCCTCGTTTCCCGCCCTCGCGGGATTCACGAAGCGGCCTGACATTCAAAGCGTGAGGGGACGGAGGAACGCCCCGTCAGAAGCCTACCAAAACAGCGTGCGAAAACCGTGCAGGACATATCGGCACCTCTCAACCACCCAAGATTCGCCAACCAAATCACGGTAAGGATAGTACCCAAACAGAGCAAGTCATTTATTATCGTACCAAAAGGAAACCCTCTAAAAAGAGGAAAGAGGGACAAAAAGGGAAAGAGGCACAATACATCAGGCCTCGGGCCCACTTTGACGCTCGAGACCGGCGGAAGGAGACGCGTCACCCCCGGCGCCTTCGGTGACGGCCGGCTCGGACACTGACCTCGCCTGTGCGAGAACTGTCTCAGTCGTGAGCCCTCCCGAGAAGCCCGGAGCCGGTGACCCCGACGGAGGCGATCCCTCCGAATCTTCTCCGACCGACGAAGAAGAGCTGGAAACCGACTCATCCGAGTCATAACGCCAGCCCTGTCCGGGCGAGGAGGAATGTTCGGATGGAAATTGGGCGAGATCCGGCATCTCCAGAGTTCATCCGTCACCTCTGCCTTCACCCAGAAGAATTGGGTTTTCCACCCCTTGTGCGAGGAGTCCTTCCCCGCGAGGGTGATGCAACTCCTGTTCCTCCTTGCCTGGATAAAGTAAAAGCCCTTCCCCGCCGACGGGTGCGCCTTCAACTCGAAAAAGTAATGAAAGAGGTCCAAGGAAGGGAAAATGTCGTGCTGGCGACAGAGGATCCGAAAGGCAGAGAGGAGGAGGTACGAGTTGGCCACCAGTTGAATGGGCGCCAACCGGAAAAGTTCTAGGATCTGGAGTATGAGGGGCTCGAAGGGAAGGCGAAACCTGCTTTTCCACGCCAGAAGAAACGTGCAGATGTGCCCCGTTCGGTCGTCCAAACTCGTCTCGAACGGGGTGGCGGCGGCAAAGCTATACCTGAAAGGCAAGCGAAAGCGATGCTCCAGCTTCTTCACCTCTGCCTCCCCCAACTCGCTGCAGCGGGAGACAGGCTCCCGCCTCACCTGCCTAAGTTCCAGCGACGGATCAGCCATCGAGCCGGAAGAGGACCCCTCGCAAGAACTCGAAGACTCCGGAGGGGAAGGAAGTTGCCGGACCGCCTCCGCGGTTGTCCTCGCCAACTCCTCGAACGCCGCCGCAAGACTTCGCACCTCCACTGTGCCCTCACGGCGCATCAAGAAGCTCCGAAAGCCAAGAAACTAAGGAAAGCCCAAAACCCTGGAAGCCTAGAACGACGAACAGTGCCCAACGCCTATAAAACCCTGGAGGAAGGCGGCACGTCGTTCCGTGCTCCGAGAAAAAGGGGAGCCCCTTCAGTTCAAATCCGTCAGGATCATTATTACGGGCCCAGGCGACCACTCCCCGTGGCACCATAAACGCCAACGGAATTCCACCCACCTGAGCCACGCCGGTCCAAAGCCTCAAAAACTACTCAACCGAGCCTCCATGGCTAGGGAGTAGGACGGGGACAAGTGGAGAGGGGGATTTCTGTAGCCCACCCAAAGATCAGCCCAACAAGACTCAACAGGGTCCAACGAGGCAAGCTCACCCGAGTGATAGCCCACGGGGCCCACTCAGGGAAGAAAAGCCCAATAAACAGACACTCGAGGAACCAACCCTCCCCGACGGCCCCTAGGCTCGGAGGGCCCGAGTGATGGTCAGGTCATAAGGAAGGTCCGGCCCAGGCCGTTTTTCCGCTCGGGAGAGACAGGCGCCAGCCGACCTATCCGACCCCTCCTTTGACCGAGCTATCCTCCTCGCCCGGACAGGGCTGGCGTTTAAGCAGCTCGGACTGGATGCTAGCCGTTCGCGCTGCCTTTAAGAGTCCCCAACGGACAGGGGAATCAACCAGCCACCGGGTTTCAAGGCGATAACGCCCCCACGATAAAGGCCATGAAAGCCCACGTTGAGGACGTAACTCCCGCCGCAGACCCCCCAGCTGACAGGACTCCTGAAGGCGGCACACTACTTAAAACCAGGGCTACCCTCCGGTGGAAGGTAAGAGAAAAAAGGAAGGTAAAACTCCTGAGCAATCCGCTTCACCCCCCCCCCCCCTTTTGGTGGAGAGGAGTCTCGCGCATCAGCTTTCCTCCTCCCTTCATTGCTTCCACCACAGCTCTACTGACTTAGCCATCGGAGGGTTTCACCCCAGGGAAATCCCCTGGGCCCTCTGACGTGTTTCCCTGTCTTACAGTTCATCTTCTGGTGATCCCTGGCCCGCTCAGGATGCAGCGCGAGATTTCGCCTCTTCAGACCCGTCATAAATAGAAATTTTCTTCCGGGGGCTCCGCCGCCGGAAACCCCGCAAGGGGCGCTGCCCCCTTGACCCCCGCGACCTGACCGCTCAGGTCGATCCACGCGACGTGACCGCGCAGGTCAATCCACGTGCGAGGGCACACGATGATGGTGCATGACGCGATGGGCTGCTGGGGAGTCCCAAGTTGGGCTCGGACTTGCTGTAGAGTGGCTGGAGCATACGCGCAAACCAAGTGCTCGGGGAAATTCCTGACACGCGTGCGTGGGCCGTATACGGGTGCTGTGAGCTCCTAAAGCTTGTGGTTGGCCCGAATGGGTCTTCCTTTGACTTCAGAGGGCTGGAGGGAGGCAACTCGAGGGTAGACCCTGGCCTCATTGCTGGGTGCCACATGACGTGGCTTGTAGTCAGGGTGCCCCGGGTCGACTCTAGTAGCCGTGTTGAACGCTGGAAAACCCATAAACTGAGTGATCGGGGGTGGGCCCGATCGATTGCTGATGTCGCCACGGGTCGCGGCTAGCTGTTTAGGACCCTTGGTTGGGCCCGGTGACTGGGACGTTGACATGATGATGTCGTTTGTCTGGTGGTTAGGGTGACCCTCGCTCCTTGGTGAAGAGTCGTATTGATGCGACACACCTAAGGATGATGATGCTCTGATACCAATTTGATGAGACACGACCCCTCGGACCTAGAATTGCAAGCAACCGAACCGAACGGCGGACCCACTCAAGCGGGTTCACCCGCGTCGTGCACACCTGGGTCCGTAGGCGGACCGGCGATGATGGGGAGGGTCCGAGGTTGGACCTCAAGGTTCCAAGGGTATGGGCAGCTAGGGATGGTCCCCAATGGGCTAGGGATGCCCAATTTCAAGGGCGGCCGGCACGCCGAGGGCGTGGGTTGTAGTGTCACACTCTCAACTCACTCCGTGGTGTTCACACAATTCAATGGCGTTTGAGATCGGGCGCTCACCTCACCGTCGACGGTCAACTAGAAATACTAAGACAAGCAAAAGTAAAACCAGCAGAGGAAGTGGCCAGAAGCTCATCTGATCGGCGTGAGGATGCCGATCCCGGCTGGAGACGAGGGCGAGCGGGGAAGCGTGGGCTACCCGCACGCCGCGCCGATGACGCTTCGGCCGCTTACCTGCTAGTACAATCACTACGCCCTCACAGAGGGGGTGGACTAGGGGTGGGGAAATGAGGTTACAAACCAAACACTACCTCCACGCAGGGAGGGGCGCTAAGCCGGCCAGGCGGGGAAAGGAGTTATGCTTGATTAGCGCCGATGAAGCACCCCGCCGAATCTGCCCAGGTGTGGGACAGCAGGATAGGGGGTCGGTGTAGTCGTCGTTGTGCACTCCTCCGAACTCAGAATTCGACGAGACTGGCACTGAAATGACGTGACAGATCCAGGCACGTCTGTGAATTTTTGTGGGCAGTCCTGAAGTCGTCACCGACTGGGGCAGGCTCTGGAACAGGGCCCCTGCGCTCAGATTCAAACTGTTCCCAGGGTGCAGCAGCAGATGGATGTAGTCACCACGACCGCTCCTGAAGTCCGATTGATGCGAGACCAAGTCGAGGATGACCGTGGATGAGTCTTCTTCGAGTAGCAATCAAGCAGAGCACCAGAAGATGTCGGGGTGGCAAGGAGGAGTCTGTTGAGTGAGGGGGGATCAGGGCAGGACCTAAACGATCTGTTCTGTGCGCCCGGGAGAGAAAAATTGGAAAAGGCTCTTCCTGATGCCAAAAGGTACGCCTCTTGTTGGTGATGGTAGATGCCTTGTGGTAGCAGCTCTCGGACAAGTGGCGCCTTCAGAAGTTGAGGGGTGTGGCCGTGGTAGCTTCTGCACTGCATCTCTAGTCCAGGTTCTGGTCCTGGTCCTGGTTGCGCAGTCAGACGAGAATGGGCACCACGATCTGTAGTGAAGTCAGAACGAGGTGATTCCACCTCTCCTGCGAAGAAGACTGGAAGACCTTTCCGGAGATGTATGGTGCACCTTCAGATGACATCGGACAGCACTGGGGAAGTCTCTGCAAGTCGGGCTCCAACTTCTGCCTGCGAACTGAGATGGATAGGGTGATGAAAGGTGATGGGAGACGGAGTAGATGGGGTGGGAAATGGGGTGGATGGGTGTGGGGGTGACACCTAACTATGTGGGGGTCTGTTAGGGGGTGATTCAAGGTGTGGGAAGGGCAGAAAGGGGGCTGGGAGGTGGTCTAGCAAGTGGAGGGAGGGGGAGATGCGAATTTGGGTTGGGAAGGAGAGAGGGAGAAGAGATCTCTCCTTTGTTTTGAATGGTGGGTTAATGGAGGGGTTAATGGGGGCCTAGGGAATGGGAAGGGTTGCCTTGGGGAGGAGAAGGGGTGCTTGGGATAAGGGATTCTCCCTTGGGAAAATGAAAGGTTGTATGGGGAAGGGGAAAGGTTGCTTGGGAGGAGGGAGAGGTGCCTAGGAGAAGGGGATTCCACCTAGGGGTTGGAGGGGACTTAAATGGGAGGTATGGGGAAGGGGGAGGGGTCTTAATTAGAGGTGAATAGGGAGGAGAGAGAGTGAATTTCAAATTTGGGGGTGGGGAGGAGAGAGAATGGGGTTCGCCCCCGTTAGAGAGAGAGAGAGAGAAATAGAGAGAGAGGCACAAATTCTTGTGGCAATTTTATCAATACTTCATTAGCCTCCAAATGAGGGATTGGGGTCCTATTTATAGGAATCCCACATTTTTACATAAGTCCCTGACTTTTGGACTACTAACACTTAACCAAGGGGAAGGGGGCGCCCCTGGGCCTAGCCCATATATTTGGGCCCATTAACCAACATAATGACTCTAGACTTAGGTAAATAGCTACCTAACCTAGGTATTGGACTCAAATAAAAGGAAAAGTACATGATAAGAAAATGAAAATTACATCATATGACTCGAAATATAGTGGCGGACAAGATGTAGCATAGCTGGCGAGCATCTGGATCCTCGAACAAAGGGGAAAGCTGGTGATGTCCTCATCATACCCCCGGGGTGCGGAGAACTCGACTCCGTCGAGTATGGGCACACCGGGGGAGCGGTCCTCCAAAGCAGCTCAGGGCGACCCTCAACCTCCAAAATCAACCTGCATCTGCGACCAGGGGACGGTCCTTCATCCTCTCAAGGTGGCTGGGGCACACCCTCTTGCTGGCGATGGAACCCTGCTTGCATAGTATTGCCCCTATGTGCACACGTCGGGCTCTCAAGGCTATTTTGTGGTGGCTCTCCGGGGTGTCCCTCTTAAAGGAAGGTATAGGCTTAAAGCACTCACTAGGATCCACCGCGGTGCCCATATAGGGTGCCGGGTCTGCCACGTGAGAAGTGGGGTATATCCCATAACCCATTGGTAAATTCAATCCACAAGCTGTGTTGCTAAAGCCATTAGGAACAGGAAAAGGTCCAAGTCCTCGTGCCCTCGAATGGGAGGTGACCCTAAGGTAGAGCCACTCCGATGCCATCATCACCAAATCGCCTACTTGAAATTCCAAGTGGCGCTCGCGAGCTCTTATCCGCTCTTTGTGAACCTTACCGCTTATTATGAATTGCTTGCGTGTATGCGTATGCCATGCACTATGATGCGGTGTGGGTGTGAAGAGCTTGGTGTGTAAAGGTGGACCGGGGCAACCGTAAATTGACCTATCATGCTGTGATGCCATGTGGACCTTGATGAACTTAGGTGGACCGGGGTAACCACTAGTGGCCCTATCATGCATGGGCTTCATAACAATGGTGGGAGGGCCATGGTATCTGTAGGAGAACCTATCACACAAAGTGGTGATGAATGCCGGGGGACCTGGACACCCGTAGATGCTCCTAACATGCATATGATCAATGATGAATGAGGGAGGACCAGCACATCCAAATGTGAGCCAGTCATGCATTGGGCCTAAAGTGTGCGTGACATGTATGAGATGACTGGGCTTACTAGCCCTACCAAATGATGCAAAATGTAGTGGCACATGCATTCCCATCCAAATGGTTTCTCTTATGTATATGGCTTGGTGTGAGAGTTTCCACTCATAGGGGTCAAAGGGGTCTAGGAAAATGGAGTGGGCTTGGTCCAATAAGGTCGGTTGGGGTAGGAAAAGGTTGGTGGTGAGTAAGGTGGGGGGGTATAGGAGGGGATTGAAGGGGTCATGGTAAGGGTCACCTAAGGAGAGGAACTCTAGGTCCTCATGGTCCTCACAACCATTTGATGGCGGACTCTCCTACTCTAGTAAAGTGATTAGACCAAAGTTTTTGGTGGGATGGTCGGCCATGAATGGAGGACTAGATGTTCTACCCGAGACAAGCAACTCTAGTTTGTGGATAGCAACGGGCTCGTCGGGTGTAGGGAGGAGTAAAAGAAGGTCGCTAGTGTAGCAACCCACAGTGTAAATGGAGGAGATGGATCCGACACATAGGTGTAGGAGGTCAAGGCTCCTAGGTCGGTCGGCTACTATAGTCAATATGCCAGTTAGTTCCATTTGCCAAGCTATACCCTTAAGTAGATCCCCTAATGTTTCCACTTGATAGGATGATTGGATTGTGGTGTGATAGGTGGATAAGGGTAGTATGGGGAGGTGTTGTTCCATGGAAGGGTAAGCAAGGGGCAGGATAGGGTGAGCCCGGTTTTCTACAAGCCATCTAACCAAGGGCTCACTTATGATCAGTTCACTCCAAATTGGGGGTGGCATGAAAGGTGAAGTTTCTTCCTCTTTTTGGCCATGACTTTCCTCCAAGATGGGGAGTGGTTCTGGGGTGTTCCCTACTAGGGGGTCGGGTGTGGGGATCATGGTTTCCTCTACCAAAGAGGTGAGTAGGTCCTTTGTGGGTGGGGTGATGATGACTGGCATGTGGTGCTCTTTGGGTGGTGGGTAATGGGGGACTTGGGATAGAATGGGGAGGGGTAGTAGTGGAGGCCTAGGTTGGGCATCTTGTAACTCATAGGGGAGAGTGCACCCAATTTGGCTCAATGGGTTTTCTTTGGGAAGGAATGAGTCCTCTTGACCCAATTGGGCTTCATATTCTTCTTCCCAATCTAGGGGAGCCTCATAGACTTCGGTCACCTCCTTAAGTTCCTTTTGGAAAGGGGTGGGAGGAGGATTTGTGGGTTGGGTGGTGGCCAATTTGGTTTGAATGGTGTTGGTGATCGGGGTTGGAATTATTTGGGGTGGTGGAGTTTGGGCCCTAAGGGAGGTCTTGGGTTGACTGGGAGGGAAAGGGGGAGTGAAGATCTTCTTAATCTCAATCCTCATCTCTTCCCATGGGTATCTGGGTCCTTTGGTTTCCCATCCAAATTCATCCCGAGGTGACCAAGCTCTAGGGTCGTGGTTCCTTTTTGTTTCGAGCCGGTCAAGTCGGGTGGTGAGGGTATCAAGATAGTTATGAATCTTGTTAGTGACAGTGTAAAATCGGTCCATGGATATTTGGGGCATCTTCCTAGGGTGGTCATGCAATGGAGTGATGAAAAACATGATGCAAGGGAGACTCAATTGATAATGCCCTAGGACTAGACTCGTAGAGACAAGTCTAAAACTTGCTCTGATACCAATTGATGCGACACGCCTAAGGATGATGATGCTCTGATACCAATTTGATGAGACACGACCCCTCGGACCTAGAATTGCAAGCAACCGAACCGAACGGCGGACCCACTCAAGCGGGTTCACCCGCGTCGCGCACACCCGGGTCCGTAGGCGGACCAGCGATGATGGGGAGGGTCCGAGGTTGGACCTCAAGGTTCCAAGGGTATGGCCAGCTAGGGATGGTCCCCAATGGGCCAGGGATGCCCAATTTCAAGGGCGGCCGGCACGCCGAGGGCGTGGGTTGTAGTGTCACACTCTCAACTCACTCCGCGGTGTTCACACAATTCAATGGCATTTGAGATCGGGTGCTCACCTCACCATCGACGGTCAACTAGAAACAATACTAAGACAAGCAAAAGTAAAACCAGCAGAGGAAGTGGCCAGAAGCTCACCAGATCAGCGTGAGGACGCCGATCCCGGCCGGAGACGAGGGCGAGCGGGGAAGCGTGGGCTACCCGCATGCCGCTCCGATGACGCTTCGGCCGCTTACCTGCTAGTACAATCACTACACCCTCACAAAGGGGGTGGACTAGGGGTGGGGAAATGAGGTTATAAACCAAACACTACCTCCACGCAGGGAGGGGCGCTAAGCCGGCCAAGCGGGGAAAGGAGTTATGCTTGATTAGCGCCGATGAAGCACCCCGCCGAATCTGCCCATGTCTGGGACAGCAGGACAGGGGGTCGGTGTAGTCATCGCTGTGAACTCCTCCGAACTCAGAATTTGACGAGACTGGCACCTAAACGACGCTGACGGATCCAGAAACATCTGTGAATTTTTATGGGCAGTCCTAAAGTCGTCACCGGCTGGGGCAGGCTCTGGAACAGGGCCCCTGCGCTCAGATTCATACTGTTCCCAGTGTGCAGCAGCAGATGGATGTAGTCACCACGACCGCTCCTGAAGTCCGATTGATGTGAGACCAAGTCGAGGACGACCGTGGATGAGTCTTCTTCGAGAAACTACCAAGAAGAGCACCAGACGATGTCAGGGTTGTGAGGAGGAGTCCGTTGAGTGAGGGGGGGTCAGGGCAGGACCTGAACGATCTGTTCTGTGCGCCCAGGAGAGAAAAATTGGAAAAGGCTCTTCCTGATGCCAAAATAGACGCCGCTTGTTGGTGATGGTATATGCCTTGTGGTAGCAGCTCTCGGCCAGGTGGCGCCTTCAGAAGTTGAGAGGTGTGGCCGTGGTAGCTTCTGTACTGCAGCTCTGGTCCAGGTTCTAGTCCCGGTTGTGCAGTCGGACGAGAATGGGCACCACGATCTGTAGTGAAGTCGGAACGAGACGATTCCACCTCGCCTGCAAAGAAGACTGGAAGACCTTTACGGCGATATGTGGTGCACCTCCAGATGACGTCGGACAGCACCGGGGCACTCTCTGCAAGTCGGGCTCCAACTGCTTCCTGCGAACTGAGATGGATAGGGTGATGAAAGGTGATGGGAGACGGAGTAGATGGGGTGGGAAATGGGGTGGATGGGTGTGGGGGTGACACCTGACTATGTGGGGGTCTGTTAGGGGGTGATTCAAGGTGTGGGAAGGGCAGAAAGGGGGCTGGGAGGTGGTCTAGCAAGTGGAGGGAGGGGGAGATGCGAATTTGGGTTGGGAAGGAGAGAGGGAGGAGAGATCTCTCCTTTGTTTTGAATGGTGGGTTAATGGAGGGGTTAATGGGGGCCTAGGGAATGGGAAGGGTTGCCTTGGGGAGGGGAAGGGGTGCTTGGGAGAAGGGATTCTCCCTTGGAAAAATGAAAGGTTGTATGGGGAAGGGGAAAGGTTGCTTGGGAGGAGGGAGAGGTGCCTAGGAGAAGGGGATTCCACCTAGGGGTTGGAGGGGACTTAAATGGGAGGTATGGGGAAGGGGGAGGGGTCTTAATTAGAGGTGAATAGGGAGGAGAGAGAGTGAATTTTGAATTTGTGGGTGGGGAGGAGAGAGAATGAGGTTCGCCCCCTTTAGAGAGAGAGAGAGAGAGAAATAGAGAGAGAGGCACAAATTCTTGTGGCAATTTTATCAATACTTCATTAGCCTCCAAATGAGGGATTGGGGTCCTATTTATAGGAATCCCACATTTTCACATAAGTCCCTGACTTTTGGACTACTAACACTTCACCAAGGGGAAGGGGGCGCCCCTGGGCCTAGCCCATATAATTGGGCCCATTAACCAACATAATGACTCTAGACTTAGATAAATAGCTACCTAACCTAGGTATTGGACTCAAATAAAAGGAAAAGTACATGATAAGAAAATGAAAATTACATCATATGACTCGAAATATAGTGGCGGATAAGATGTAGCATAGCTGGCGAGCATCTGGATCCTCGAACAAAGGGGAAAGCTGGTGATGTCCTCATCACGTATGATGCGGCAAGCTGTTCTGAGTCCCGGGTTAACCCGGTTGTTGAGGCGCCGGTGGTGTGACACCGTATGCAGGGTGTCCGGGGGTAAACCTCGAATCTTCATAGAGTGCCGTAAGGTACGACAGGTTTTCCCGAATCCCGAAATCGACCCGGTTGTCGAGAAACTGGCTGGCATAGTGCCATTTACTCGGGGCCGGTGCCCAGTTGTTATGTTGCGCCACTTGTCCCGACGAAGTGTCTCGATTTTCAAGCTCAACTTGACTAGTAGGGCAGCTTTGGCGATGTGCCATTTTGCTCCATTTAGGGAGTATTTTCCTATGCCTAATCCTCGATTAATTCAAGAAAATAAGCCGGTGCCAACAACGAGTTATCATGGCCAAGTCTTCTTCTTCGTTGCTTCCTTCACTTGATTCTTCTTCTTGAGAGTCGTCATCAGATTGGTGAGCTCTCATTCCAATTGCTTTTTTCTTCTTTGTATCCTCCTCGGTTGTTCTCTTCATATTTATCTCATAGGTCATGAGCGACCCTATGAGTTCATCCAAGGAAAGTATGGACAGATTTTTAGAATCTTCAGTCACTGTGGCTTTTGTGTGCCACGCGGACGGATGTGACCTTAGAACTTTCCTCACCATGTCAGAGTTTGTGAACTCCTTTCCAAGGCTTTTGAGACCATTCGCGATCTCACTTTGCCTTGCGAACATTTCTGAAATTGTTTCTTCGGGCTTGATTTTGAACAGCTCGTAATCTCTCACTAGAAGGTTCGCCTTGGTTTCCTTGACCTCGAAAGTTCCTTCATATATGAGCCACAACTTTTCCCACATTTCCTTCGCTGAGCTGCACATAGATACACGAGAAAATTCATTAGGATGTATAGCACATTGCATAATATTCATAGCATTAAAATTGATAGTGCATTTTTTAATTTCCTCGGGTGTCCATTTCTCTTCATCGTCAGAGAGTTTGTAAGGACCCTTGTCCACAACTCCCCAGATCTCGTACTCCTGGGCTCTCAAGAAAATATGCATTCTGTTTTTCCAATAAGAGTAATTTGGGCCATCGAAGTATGGAGGACGATGAATGGAGTGACCCTCAGGCATCATACCCTTGTTTGCCATTGATCTGGATTTTACTCTAGATCGTTAGATTTGAAAGAATTAGAGCCTTAGCTCTGATACCAATTGGAGTCCCGCGATCAATGACACCCAAGAGGGGGGGTGAATTGGGTGATTATAGATTTTAGAAACTTTTACCCAATTTAAAACATGTATTAAGAGCAAGCAACAAACAAGAATAGATCTGATAGATTACAAAATGAATCTGGCTAAATCAACCCTTACAGCAGTTCTTTGGTTCCAGGCGGAGTTCGGGAATCCGAAGATTCTCTCACACAAGGTATTTTCCTCCCGAGAAGACTGACCGTGTCGATCAGAAGCTACCTTTTGATATACCAAGAATCTCCCGTAGAAAGGTTAAAATAGCTAGATCTAAAGAAAGAAACGAGATAATGATGTAGTAAGCAAAAGAGCTAGATCAGAATTAGAGGTAGCAGATAAGGAGCAAACCACATAGAAAACCACGATTTTTAGGTGGTTCGGATACAACAACTGCAACCTACGTCCACCCCTCACCGACTGTGAGGATTCATACACTATCTTGTAGAAGGTTACAAGATCAAAGCACACGCACACACTCGTGTGAGTTCAGAACTCCCACGAAGGTGCACAAGCACCGAGTCACAAAGAAGAGTGATGAACTAAACACACACACACACACACACGGAACTGCGTAGATCCACACACACACAGATATTCAGAAGTTACAATAACACACACTTGAATCTAAAAAAAAAATTGAATGGAAGACACAAAGAGAAAACTTCAGATTCAAGCTCCCCCTTTGCTGATGAAGAAGGTTTTGGATGCAGCTTGATTTTCACTTGGCTTGGGGTTGATCAACTTCAGATGTGGCTGGAATCACTTGAGGATGGATGAAGATCTTCCTTCCCGGAGCACTGTTCACGGCTACAGTACCAACACTTGAATCTCCCCTTGATAGCCTCCCTTAGCCTCCTTGGATTCATTAGGGTTACAAGCCTCAAGGAGATATTTTTATATCTCTTCAATGGTCAAGAGACAAGCTAGGAACCAGATCCACAAATCATGGGAAGATTGGTGGCTTTGGAATTAAACAACTCCTAGAAAATAGACTTCCCACGTTGAGAACAAAAGGTCAAAAATAGGGGCTTTTCGAAGCTGGCGGTCGACCTGTGTACTGGGGCGGTCGATCGGAATTTTTCAGAAACTGGCCATTCACTTCTGGGAAAATCGGTCGACTGCTCCTAGCTAGCGGTTGACCGCTGGCTGGGATTCCTACAATAAATAAAAAGATTAGCCAATGCAATGTAATACATGAACGAAACAGTTTATGGCTATCTTTGTAGATATATATATATGTTTCAATCTAGCGACGTCCCCTAACTAAATAATGTAAGCATACTGATAGACATGAACTTTCATGAAACACAGAGGGGGACGAGGAGTAGAGAACTGACCATGATCGCCACCAAGACTAATACCTCAGGAAGACCGAGCTACAAGCCTTGGAAAGGAGAAGGATAGCGGCACTCGCAAGCGGGATGCTGAAAGGTGAAGGCTGTTGGTCGTACGTCCGCTACCTGATGAAGGCGGTTCGTCCCAGACCGCTAACATCACCCAGAAACGTGGGCTGTGGGTTCGATCCTCCCTCTCTCTTAGCCGGCCAAGAGAGAGGGGCCTCGTGCTGAATGTACTGTAAACCTGCAAGGAAGGATGAAGACACAAAGAAAACAAACCCAATTAGATCTACAAGTAGTGCAATATCTATCAAACTATAATAATTAAAACGCATAACAAGGGGGGCAAGTACCTGGGGGTTGGTGATTTTTAACCCCTGTGGGGCGTGACAAACAGTGGGAGGGATGTTTAAACATGCAACGAATGACTAGAACGTGATAGAACAACACGAGACAATGCAAGAATAGTGATGCAATGTGAAGAAAAGGAATGAACGAAGGAGGGTTTGAACACTAGGGTCTAGATACTCCCTGGACCGGAGAATGCTTAGAACGTGAACAGCATGGTCCCTTGGCAGAAGATCGCTCCCCGGACCGGCAGAGTTTCGGCGTGAATCCCCAAAAGTCCCCCCCAAAGTGAGGAAGAAGCCAACCCTTATATATCGATCCCTTAGAAACCCTAGGTCGAGTTGGGGTTCCCGGGGCGAATTCCAGAGTTTTCCAAAAGATAAACTCATGAAAAATCGAAGAATAATCATCCAAGAGAGTCCACCACCCGTCCGGGGCCGTAACTCTCTCGAAGATAGAGTCCTAAGATACCCCCGGGGCGAAGAAAACGGAGCTTCGGACGGAACTGGGCCTGGGTGGCGAACGCGGTCTATCGCACGACCACTACCAATAGAAACGGTCGGGTTAAAACCGCTACCATGCGTGAGGATAAAGTTTGACCGGGTCAGCCCCAAAGGAATGGGTCATAGGATAGAAGCGGTCCTCATCGGACCGCCACCAGGTGATAGCGGTCTAGAGAGAATCGCTATAATCAGGATGCACGCCAAGGGAAAACTGACTCCAAATAAACCCCGTCCAGGGAGTAAGAAGCTTGGTAATGAATAGATATACTCAAAACACCATCAAGGAAATACCTCAAAGTAATGGATAACTCGGGACATTATCAAGGGGATAAGAAAAGAACTCAACTTGTAGGCATAAAACGGGTGTCAACAGATGCCCCTCCTTGGTGTCCGCTTTGCAAGGGAGCGAGCGGAGGCGACATGGAGGCGAAGTGGAAAGGAGATGGAGCGAAGGTAACAGTGACATGAAACGGAGATGACGTGGAGATGAAGTAGAGAGAACTGATAAGCGAGCAGCAAGGCAAAAGACACCCGTTAGAACTAACAAGCGACAGGAACTCTCCCTGAAAACACCGAACTAACCACCAGGGATGGATGACACGGATGAGACATGTCCGGATAACTAAACTAACAGGAAAAAAGGAAGCACGACCAGGCCCATCGGGGACACAATCCACAGACGATGAGGGGGTCGGAAAGGAACATAACGTAAAAAGTAGGAAAAGTATAACTGAGATAAAATCCAGACAGGAATCACACTGGCCAACCAGACCAAGCGAAAAGATCAGAGAAATCGTTCAAATTCAGAGTGGAATGAGAATCTCTTATCCAAGTGAATTGAAGTGCAATTAACCATTACAGAGGAGAAACCCTTGAACGGATCACGAGGCGTGAATGCTCAAAAGATGACATGATGCATGCTGGGCTAAAATAAAGAAATCGTTAAAACAAATGCAAAGAAAACATAAAATAGCCAATACTCAAGGATAATATTGCTAGCCTGGGGATAACCAAGGTCAAGATACCATCTACAACCACGGCGTGCAGGATGGAACCATCCTCCCCTAGTTTTCCCAACCTAGCGGCCTATCCGGAGGTTAAACGCGTGAACCTAGATCATCATTGTTTTTGTTGAAGGGGAACATCAGATCCTGGAACACGCGGGAAACCAACTGGTCCTTGAGATAATATAATATAATACCATATAGTAATGCAATAAAGAGGAGGGATAGAAAGCCATACCTGACTTACCTGTCAAGCGGAACGACATTTTTTTGTCTTTTCACATATTTGAATTTTTATGGCTTTTTCAAGATGAGAAAATCACAAGCAAATAAACATGAACAGAGTAGAACATAATGCCAAAGGCAAACAATATATAATGTAACGAACCAACTTCACCATAATGACGAAACAAACAAAGCATATGTGCGATCATGGAAGAACAAACATCACCGAAGAGAAGCCATATGACCAAGCAGAGACCAGGCAAGTGAATAAACAAGCATAAGGGCCTTATACACAGAAGGCGGTCTTCACAAAGCCGCTACCATATAGTAGCGGTCTTCGACAGACCGCGACTATGTAGCCGGATTTTTGAAAAATAACGGCCGCCCCTTCGGCGGCCCCTTCATTCCCTCCTTTTCTATTTCGCAAACACCGACCCCAAACCCCCCGTTCCTCCCCATTCTCCTCCCAATCTCCCCTCTTTCTCTGCTCGGAAGGATGCCTAGGAAGCTCCTCACCCGCCGCTTCCTCCGGAGGATCATGGAGACGGACGTGGGCGCCACGTCCCCCACAGAGCCCTCACCGGGAGATGAGCGGCCCCCATCGCCCGCCGGGGAAGAACCGACCGCCGCCGCCCCCGAAGTCACTGGGGCGCCGGACGAGACCGCCGCCGAGGAGTCCGACGGAGACGGCGAAGGGGAAAAGGGACCGGGAGCGCCGCCGTCCGAGGTAAGCCCGCGGCCCCAAACCCTTCCTTTCGCCCTTTTGATTTTAATTTTTCTCGTTGCATGTGGTTAGAACGGGGTCGAGGAACCCAAGGTGATAGAGTGTAGGGCTAAAAAGTCCATACGGACGAAGCTTGAAACGGGGATGGCTCGGCCCGCCATGGCGAGAAGGTCGCGGTCGACCAGTAGCCGCTACCAACAGTAGCGGTTCCAGAAGGACCGCGACCATCCCAGACCCCCGTTTGATTTCAAAATTTCAGTTTCTTCTTATCTAGAAATGTTTATGTGAATTATGCTGATCCTTAAATGGTGAAATGCCTTTGCAGGGGAAGAGCCGGACCAGGATCTCGTGGTTGCAGGTCAGAGCGGTGTACCTTGCCTTGCCTGAGTTTCAGAGGGACAGGCTGGCGGCGATGGGGTTTGCGGAGTTCTTGAGCGTGGAGGTACTCCGGACTGACGCCGCGCTGCTGCTAGCACTACAGGACAGATGGGATCCGATCAGCAAGGCCTTCCTGTTCCCGTGGGGACACATGATCCCCACACTCGAGGACATGGCACGGATCACGGGACTTCGAGCACACGGGGCTCCGGTGAGCGGCTTCACCCACTCTGACTACCGGGAGCAGGCACAGCAGCTGCTAGGACTAGAGCTGGATAGACCGGGACGGCCGTCATCCCTACTACCGCGAGGCAGACTGCAGGACAGCCTGGGCTTGAGAGGTGCCGGGATCTCGACCGGGGAGCTACCCGAGCAGCACCTAGAGAGACTGAGGGACCGAGCGAGGGCGAGAGTGTCTGCCGAGCCAGGAGCCGAGGCAGATAGGGTACTGAGGAGGTTCTTGGTGTTTCTGTTCGGGCGGCTGCTCTTTGCCACGAGAGGAGATGCGGTGAGCTGCCGATTGCTACCACTACTGGAGGACCTCGAGGGCGTGGGATCATACGCTTGGGGCGCGGCCGTGCTAGCTTTTCTGTTCGACTCCCTCGGCACTACTACCCGCCAGACGATGCTTGGCGGCTTCGCTCCATTTCTCCAGGTATGATCTCAATGTGAATGCCCTAAATTTGAATGCTTATGCTTATATGATTATCTGATTAATGCATGTGTGGAATGCAGGTGTGGGCCTACCTCTACTTGCCTCACCTCGGTAGAGGGCTAGAGGCTCATGCAGACCGTCTTCCTATCGCGAGGCGGTGGGTGGCTAGACGGGACACGGGATCGCTCAAACGCCAGGTGCGGGCGATCCAGGATGACATCGATTCTCTTCCCTATGCATCGGTGAGTTCTAAACTTTAAACTTAAGATGCAAATGTTGAAATGCATGCTGACCTTGACTCCTTCTACAGGTTCGTTGGACACCTTACCGAGACGAGGGATTCGAGGGCCAGCCTTGGGTGGAGGTAGCGCGGGCCTACTCAGGCCGAGATATCTGGCTACATTGCATGAACGTGGTGGAGCCACTCCGCTATCACTTGATCATGAGGACCCGAGGAGTGCACCAGCCGGACGTGGCATTCCCGACCCGGGAGAGCGCCGAGGAGGAGCGCGTGGGGCGACACTCACGCGGACTGGTCGGCTCGGTGGACTGGATTGCTCGAGCGGAGGAGCAGATCCGGGACTGGGCGCGCCATGGACGCGAGGTACGGGCCAGAGCTGACACGGACGAGGCCTACCTAAAGGCCTATGCACGACGCTACGGGGATCAGGTCTTCCGCGGCACTCGACGACCGGTAAGAATCTCTGAACCTAGTGCCTTATCTATTATGCTGACATGCTGACATGTTAATGCTTCTGAATGCAGCTTGACCCTGAGGGACGCATTGCAGAGCTCCAGGGTTTGCTCCACTCGACTGTGCAGCAGCGGGATGAGCTTCAGCGCTCCATAGATCTCCTGGTGAGCCTTTACTGCTTTCTAGACTTAGAAATGTGATTATGCTATAAGACTTATGAGATTGACTGACTTCAATGTGCAGCGTGCCGAGGGAGCCCAGCGCCATGGCTCAGATGCCCCTTCTTCCTCCACACAGACACCAGCAGACCGGGCCCAGAGGGATGCTGAGTTCGCCAGGGCGACTGCACGGGCTGAGGAGGTCGAGACCGCACTTGCCGAGAGGGTGAGTGATACAACCTTCTTTCAATGATCCTGTCTATGGATTGGCTATTCACTAATGAAATTATAATGCAGGCCAGAGAGCTGGAGGCAGCGATGCAGGAGATGGCCCGGCTACGGGAGGAGGCGACGGCAGCGGGCCGCTACCGCGAGGAGGCGGAGAAGTCCCGGCAGCAGGTCCACGACCTCAAGATCGAGCTACGGGCCCTGGAGCGGGCATTTCGCATGATGGGGCGAGGCCCTGAGCGGAGCGCGTCCCAGGGTGGCGCACATAGTGGTTCTGTCCGGGACTACTTCACGGGTTCCTCCGGCCGTCGGAGGAATGAGGACGAGGAGAGGCGCCGACGCCGAGAGGAGGGTAGCACAGCCATGGGTCCTCCGGAGAAGAGGCGAGAGGGCGGGGGTGAGAGTGAGGGACCTGGCGAGGGCCAGGCTTGATTATGCCTTGTTGTTTCTCTTTTGATTTTGTTTGCACCACACATGTACATGGAGAAATGACACATATATATATAATGCCATGAGTTTTGTTTTAAATGAATGTGAATGTTCGTTCTACCAATCTATAAATGCTTTACACAATCGACTCAAGAAGAAGAGAGAAAGTGGTGCGAGGACGAGACACGACTAAAAGGGGAAGTAGTATGCAGGCTCAGCCAAAAACAGTCGCGGTTCCAGTACAACCGCGACAAAAGGTAGCGGTCGCGCGACCAACCGCATCCTGAAGAACGTAAGTATGCTCAACCAAGGCAGACGCAATGTTATACAACAGGGGGCACATGCACGACCAACATATTCGTGGGACAAAATAACTCATGCAGGATAAAGATGTGGCAAATACACTCCTCAATCGAAACTTAAGATCAACATGAAGCGGAACCGCCAGGTTCATGATCGTGAGGTAAAGCCGTCTCGTGTAGATGTGATCAGAGGAAGCAAGAATTTGAGGAGGACATAAGCTTCAGAACAGATTGAGAGACATGAGTTGAATGAGAGAATAGGCCTAAAGATGTGGATAGGAGATGGAGCGAAAAGATATAGCGAGGAGTGGCTGGGTACTTGCAACCTGCACACTTAGCAAACGGATTACGTATCTCTATCCTTAAAACAAATGCAAATGCATGAAAGAGACACATTTTTTTTTGCTTTTCGTAATCTTTTTGATGATTTTTTTTATGACAATATTTGATTTTTTGAAGTTTTGAAGTATTTGATTTGTTTGAAGTTTTGATAATATTTGATTTTTTTTGTTTTTTTTTTTGAAATTTTGTCATAGAAATCCGCAACACCTAAAGGCGGGCTCAAACTACTGGCGAGGGACCGTCGTTCCGACCCCTTTCACTAAAGGCTTCCCTTAAGCAGGGTGTGCATGTGAGGGTGGCTTACCACAACCAACTGCTTCTAAAGAACGGTGCCCCTACTAAGGCCATACCCGGGATACAACCCAGCCTAAGAGGGAGGAGCAGAAGATAAATTGGAGACAAGCTTCGTGCAGGATGGGAGATATCAAGGCTCGAATTCCTTCAAGGGCACTACTCCTCAAAGAGTAGGTCTGTTGCGCCGGGGCTTGTGTCTTTGATTTTTAGACCCATCTTTATCAGGCACGCGTGCGACCGGGCTCATGACGTCCCGCGGGGAACTATACTGCCACTCTTGTCATGCCTTTCAGTCGTAACTTTGCATTGATTCATTTTTTCATTTTGGTAGCCCTTATTGGCCAGATACAGCATGAAAGCTCATTTTTGAGGGTCAAGACTGCCCCTATTTGAGACCTCTCTCGTATTGGGGAGCGCCTAAGTTGGTCATCTTATCCATCCATCTCTTGCCCCTGCACTTGGCCGAGCAGAGAAAAGAAAAGACCTTTGTGCATACCCAAAGTATGGCCAAAGCAGCAACGGTGCGCCTCAGAGGAATCGGCTATGGCTCGCCGTGAAGTGTGTGAAAAACCCATGCCTAAAGGTCACCCTCAACAATCGGGGAATGAAGCTAGACTCCCAGCGCGGAGCTATCACCAGCCTAAGGATGCTGCAGAAGATAACCTTTTTTATTTGACACAAAGACTCCTAAAGCCACTCAATCATGTTAAGGAATTAATATTATAACCATGTGCAAAAACAATAGAAATAATGGAAATGAAAGCATGTTTCTTTGCGTAAAATAAAGATACCTTTGCAAATTCATGGCGTGGAAACCGACATCCTTAAGCGATCTCGATCATCAAGCTTTAAGGAGCGCGAGTAGCTTTGTATTCCTTGCTTGCCAGGATAAAGGATGAAAGGAGAGCAAATGATTGGATTCCTCGACACAGAGGAGTGGCAGACATCACACTGGACGAAGAAGGGATAAAAAGGAAGAGAGACGAGGGCTAGAACTCCCTCGTTAAGGCATTGAGGCCCTGATAACAAGGAACCCGATACAGAATAAACAGGGATTAACTGAGATCAAGGTGGGCTAAAGCCTCGAGAATAGCAAGAAAAAGGGTAATGACCTTGAAAGGGTGAGACAGAAAGAACAGAAAGACGTCGAAAAGATAACTGTGAAGACAAGAAAGAAGGATAATGATCATCCGACGTGGTCAGAGAAGAGGAATAGCGATCACTCGACAGAGGCGGGGAAGAGAATGTATGAACACCCGACAAGGTCGGGGAAAAGAAATGGAAACCACCCGACAAAATCGGGGAAGGATCAGAAAAATCACCCGACAAGGTCGGGGAACGAGCGCAAGGGATTCCTAACAAGGTCGGGGGAAAGAGACGAGCAGTGAAATCCGGACATGTCCGGGAAGAAAAACTAGAAGATGCCCCTGACTCAGGGGAAGAGGAAGACATAGGCCGAGGCCTAGAATGGTGAGGATAGGAAAAGATGGTGGAAATATGGTCAGGTGGTGGAAGGTACACCACCCACGGATAAGAACTGAGCAATAGAAAAGACGAATGGACGGAAGAAGGAGATGAGGCAGTGGACTCCTGAGTGCCCAACTGACGGCCCTTGAACTTACGTCGCCGCCTCTTCTTAGCCGCAATCTTCTTGAAACAACGCCGCCTGGCGCGGGCTCGGCTTCCGGGCTCCTCAATCTGTAATGTCTTCTCAAATAGCGGGCCCACCTGGCAGATGGCCTGGCCCGGTCATGAATATGCAGCTTCATTGGGGCGGCTGCCCCTAGACCCCCAGTGCTAACAAGATGCAGACATTCTTGGGCAAACAACTTCTCAACTGAATGAATATCATGGAGCCACGGAGTTTTGTCTCTTGGCACTAGAACATAGAGGTTCGGCAACTCCACTCGGCAATCAGGCTCGAAGCATAACTCCTGTACTAGAAGAGCAGGACAAAGCTGAGAGAGATCAATACGCGGCGTTGACGTGGCCGGCATGCTAATAAATTGAGGGAGGTTGCACAGCAAGTGCAGAATGTCCTTGGAAAGTGCAGAAGATGCAGCCAATTGCCCCTCGAATAGGGAATCCATCAGGCTCCGGGCGGCCGTATGGGTTAGCATAATCCGAGTAGAGAACCCCTCTCGGCCAGTGAACTAAACATCAATCGAGCGAGGAGAAATAACAGCATCGATAGTGAATCCCCCGGCGAGCGATGAGATTGCCATCAGCCTCGCTCATGAAGAAACTGGCACTAGTGCGAGTGAACTCTTCTTTGCAACCATTTCTGAAAATGCAGGCTCATTATCCCGAAAATAGCCAGGGACCAGGACCCAGATTGGCATGCGGTAAATGACAACTTGAGTCTTGAAATGCACAATCGAAACCTGGCTCGGCTCATTATCTCCCTGGGGACCAGACCCAAGGGGCACCAAAGGTAGCGTGTACCTGCTCTGCGAAGTGGGAAGTGGTAGAGGAAGGTTAGAAGGAGGGGGTTTGAAGGGCGCGGGTGGCGATGGTGCAAGTGATGGGGGAATAATGATGATGACGGGCATGGGTGGAGGTAAAGGCAAAAGTGGAGGTGTGGGTTTGGGCTCGGCCTGCTCGGGCTCAGAGGATGATGGCGAAAGGGGGAGTGAAGGAAGTGGTGGCGGCGGTGGCAAAGGTGATGAGGGTGGCAAAGGGAGTGATGTGGTTGATGAAGACGGTGAAGGTGAAGGGGATGGAGGTGAAGGTAAGGGTGGGGAAGAAAGAGGAGAGGAAGGTAGTGGCATAGTGGGGGAAGAGGCAGGTGGTGGCGCTCTTCGACGTATCTTCACGACTCGTCGAGAGGCGTTGGGGATAGGTGTGGTGGTGGAAACGGAGGGTGAAAGAGAGGTTGCCCAAGCGGAGGCTGGGGTAAGTAAAGGTTGTGGAGGAGATGGGATGGAGGAAGAAGTAGGTAACGGAGCAAGCATCTTATTAACTAAAGAAACACCAGGGTGCCCCTGGTCTTGAAGTGGGGACGGTTGCCTAGGCGGCACGGCTTGCTGCTGCTTGCTGTTGAGATCCAAAATAACTTGGCGTATGACAGCCCAATCAATCATCCTCTTGTCTTCCAAGCTGTAAATAACCTCCCGGAACTCGGGACAGTCCTCAATCAAATGCCCCTGTTGACGGTGGAATTCACAGAACTGGAGCAAATTCCCGACTGTGGGCCGGCAAGGCACAACCGGAGGGAGCTGCAACGCATGGGTGGCCATCAAAGCCCTGAAAATGTTTGTGAAAGATTCTGGCAACGGCAGAGAAGGAGCCCGCTTCGGGTACGGTGGGTGTCGAGGGATATGGGAAGGTGATAGAGAAGGTTGCGGGGGTGGAAGCGGAGGTTGCGTAGGTAATGGCGCATGGCTAAGGGAGGGATTCAGTGAAGGCATATACGGAGCAGAAGGAGGGGGTATACAGACGGCATCCACCTGCTCGGGATGTGGTGTTTCCTTGACCGGAGGTGGGGGTTCATGCGGGTATGAGGAGGCGCAAGGCTGACTTGTGGAGGGTCGGTAAATGGAGGGGTAGGGATATGTGGAGACACACGGGTGCGAGGGAGTCGCAAGCCGATTCATGAAAGGATATGTAGTAGAGGGCTGACTTACTGAGGGTGATGGATAGGAAGCGGGCACGAAGGTGGAGGGAATTCGGGGTCAAGGGAACTTGGGAGTTGTTGGCTAATAAAGCGGGCTCGGCTGTAAAGCTGCTGCCAGGAGGTGATATCATTCAGGGCTAAGATGCATCTGAGCTTGGGCGTTGCATTAGAAATGACCATCTTGATCTGCTCGCCCTCCGGAATATGCCCCGGGACTTGCGCGGCTAGGCGACGCCAGCGGTCGGCAAACGTGGAGAATTCCTCGTCGGGCGTCATCTTCTCTTGGGCCAAATCAACCAAAGAATGTCTGGGCCCAACCTGATCCTGATACTGCTGAATGAATCTTGCTTGAACGGCTTGAAAATTCACCATCTGCTCTTGCGGTAACGTGAAGAACCAATCCTTGGCCGGACTTTCTAAAGATAGGCCAAACAAATAGGCCATCAAGCGTTGATCATGCTGGAACTGGGCCGACTCATATAAGAACTCCTTCAAATGTACGTAGGGGTCACCGACTCCACAATAGCGACGATAAGCCAGAATCTGTTGACGTGGGGGAAGCTGAAGACCTCGGAATGCAAGTGGAATATCCGAAGAAGTTTGAGGATTAATTCGGCATTGCAATTCATCAAGCTGGCGTTGGGCCTGAGCGAACATCTCCTCGGTAGGAAGAGTCCGGGGAGGATGTGGGCCAGCCTGAGCAGGAGATGATGAATTTAGACCAGGATAATATTGATGGGCCGGATAAGGTGATCCGACCTGAGAATAAGGAAAGCCCGCTCCGGGCATGGAGGAATACATGGGCCTGGAAGGATTATGAAGGTGGGGATGAGAACCAATTGGGCCAACAGCAGCACGGGCGGGGCAAGAATGCCCGTTAGAAGAATAGGGTCCAACGGGGGAATAAGGAGATGGGCCCGCATGGGAAGAGGAGTCCACACGGGGGTAAAAGGGTGGAGAAGTATAGGAATAAGGCATGGGGGAGAAATGCTCCATGGGGATGGAGACTTTATACAGTGAATTTCAAATAAATACGAGGAGGGACATGGGCCTAGGACGGATGCGACTAGATGGAGACAGACCGGGGTGAACTAGACCAGGTGGACCTAATCTGCCAAAATAATGCAAATGATAATACCGCAACATACAAAGGAGGGGAGAGATGAGAAAAGAATTAGCCAATTATCCAATCAAGTTTCAGATGATGCGCGAGAATTTTTATAAGTTCCCTTTTAGGACCTTAGCGGATTAATTAAAATGTGAATTCACTCAACACAAGGTACCTAAACTGGGTGAGAATGGAGAACTGACAGACTCTAAAGGACTCTCTCTCTCTCATGAATGCAGACCCTAGACTGGGGATGACAACAGTACAACCTGCCCGGCGTCCGCGTGGGAATCCACGGCTCACGGGGGCTTACGGAGGCCCTCAGCAAGGTCCCTAGTCGACTCCAAGGAATATGGAGACGAGAGGAAACCCTACCTCGGTAGGAATGCAACTACTATGGAAACAGATGGATGCCCCTATGCGCACCAGAGTGCATGCAAATGCTGACCTAAAAGACTAGTAATCAAGATGAAAACAATAACATAAACAGTTACTTCAACAGAAAGGGGAACAAACAGCACTCAGGGCCCTTAATGGAGTGAAACAATGGGCTGCAGAGAAGGACCTCGGGTGCGTATCTGGGCGAACAGTAGCTGTCCTGTGATGACCGCTAACACCTGTAAGCGGTCGGCGCAGGACCGCGTTATGTCAGGAAGCATAAAGTTGCCAAACAGGAGCAGAAACCCCGGAGGGAGGCCCGAGCAGTAAACCATATGTCAGAGGAAATAACCATAACAATAATGAGGATAACGTGCAGATGCACGGACAATATAAAATAACACTCCAGAACGTAACACATAATGATCTATGGCAGAAGGTTTTGGAGTGCGCACCTGAGTAACCTGTAGCGGTCCTCTGCTGAACGCTACAACACGTAAGCGGCTGTCAGCAGACCGCTTCTACGCCAGAGCACAGAAAACACCCAGAACAGGAACGGGAAACCCCACAGAGGTTCTCAACAACGGCAAGAAATAGTAAAAAGCAGGTGATACAGTACACAGCACGATTGGCAGTGGGGTCCCACCGTGATCGCCAAAAAAAGGGGTGTAGATATATATATGTTTCAATCTAGCAACGTCCCCTAACTAAATAATGTAAGCATACTGATAGACATGAACTTTCATGAAACACAGAGGGGGACAAGGAGTAGAGAACTGACCGTGATCGCCACCAAGACTAATACCTCAGGAAGACCGAGCTACAAGCCTTGGAAAGGAGAAGGATAGCGGCACTCGCAAGCGGGATGCTGAAAGGTGAAGGCGGTTGGTCGCACGTCCGCTACCTGATGAAGGCGGTTCATCCCAGACCGCTAACATCACCCAGAAACGTGGGATGTGGGTTCGATCCTCCCTCTCTCTCAGCCGGCCAAGAGAGAGGGGCCTCGTGCTGAATGTACTGTAAACCTGCAAGGAAGGATGAAGACACAAAGAAAACAAACCCAATTAGATCTACAAGTAGTGCAATATCTATCAAACTATAATAATTAAAACGCATAACAAGGGGGGCAAGTACCTGGGGGTTGGTGATTTTTAACCCCTGTGGGGCGTGACAAACAGTGGGAGGGATGTTTAAACATGCAACGAATGACTAGAACGTGATAGAACAACACGAGACAATGCAAGAATAGTGATGCAATGTGAAGAAAAGGAATGAACGAAGGAGGGTTTGAACACTAGGGTCTAGATACTCCCTGGACCGGAGATGCTTAGAACGTGAACAGCATGGTCCCTTGGCAGAAGATCGCTCCCCGGACCGGCAGAGTTTCGGCGTGAATCCCCAAAAGTCCCCCCCCCAAAGTGAGGAAGAAGCCAACCCTTATATATCGATCCCTTAGAAACCCTAGGTCGAGTTGGGGTTCCCGGGGCGAATTCCAGAGTTTTCCAAAGATAAACTCATGAAAAATCGAAGAGTAATCGTCCAAGAGAGTCCACCACCCGTCCGGGGCCGTAACTCTCTCGAAGATAGAGTCCTAAGATACCCCCGGGGCGAAGAAAACGGAGCTTCGGACGGAACTGGGCCTGGGTGGCGAACGCGGTCTATCGTACGACCGCTACCAATAGAAACGGTCGGGTTAAAACCGCTACCATGCGCAAGGATAAAGTTTGACCAGGTCAGCCCCAAAGGAATGGGTCATAGGATAGAAGCGGTCCTCATCGGACCGCTACCAGGTGATAGCGGTCTAGAGAGAACCGCTATAATCAGGATGCACGCCAAGGGAAAACTGACTCCAAACAAACCCCGTCCAGGGAGTAAGAAGCTTGGTAATGAATAGATATACTCAAAACACCATCAAGGAAATACCTCAAAGTAATGGATAACTCGGGACATTATCAAGGGGATAAGAAAAGGACTCAACTTGTAGGCATAAAACGGGTGTCAACAATCTTGTTCCAATCAAGGTGAGTGAGTTTAAGCTTAGTCTGGGCGGTTTAGAAACCAAAACAAGGATTTATGCATTTGGAAGGGTTTAAACATTTAAGCAAAGTACAAGGTGAAGTAGGCTTTAAATGCGTATTAAATTTGAACTTGATTGTTGATACATAGCACGTGAGAAAACAAATAACCCGGGTTTTGTTATCATCAAAATCACCTGGATATACTCAACAAACAATTCTCCACATGGGGACAAACAAGGGGGCGCCCCTCTCTCCAAGTCAAACTAAGAGGCTTTGTTATTTTAATACCCTTGGACCATATTAATCCCCCCTTGGACCAAAATAAACCAAAAATACAAAATACTTGGTCAATATTCTCCCCTTGACCCAATATAAAATCCAAAATAATACAAACCAAAATACAACCCAAATACACACCAAATATGGCCAAATATGTATAAAATACAAATACGTATAAAAATACGTACTAAAGTATCAAGGCTCCGGTGAAGACTCCAGACTGTCCCCCAGCCACAAAGAGGTCGGTGTCGACCGAGTCGTGCTGCGTGTCCGGTATCGGTGGCTCGCTGAGTCGAGCCGTACTCTGTCTCTGGTGTCCTCACTGATTCTCCCTGGGTGGGAGAAGCTCGACCCCATCGAGTAGGGGATCGGGGTCACTCTGATATCGCTCCAACAGATCAGGATCTATCCTCTGTAGCTCCGCCCGGGTGATCCACTTGTCATCGGACGCGGGCCGTCCCCTCCAATGCACCAAATAGCGCTGGTACACTCTGCCTCGAGTAGTCGTTACCTACTCATCCAGTATACATTCTATCTGCTCTCACTACTGAGGTAACAAGGCTGGAGGTGGACACTCTAGGGTGGTGTCGCTCACAATGGGTGGAGACGGCTCAAAGGGCTCACTGGGTATCACCGCTGGGTCCCTATAAGCGACTAGATCCGAAATGTTGAAAGTGAAGCTGATCCTGTAATCCTCTGGCAAGTCCACAACATATGCATTTGATCCGACTCGCCTCACTACCCGAAAGGGACCGGCACTGCGAGCGTGCAACTTCTTCACGGCTCCAAAGGGAAACCGTTCAGGTCTGACCCTGATCATGACATAATCACCCTCATGAAACTCACGGTGGTGCCTGTGGGCATCAGCCAATTCTTTGTATCGCGCGTTGCTGGACTCAATGTGACGATGCACATGCTCATGCAACTGTCTAATATGATCGGCAAAGGACTCGGCTGACTCAGACACGCGGGACTGGATAAGAGATGGAACTAGGTCTATGGGCTTCCTAGGTCTACGGCCAGTGATAATCTCAAAGGGGCTCATGCCTGTAGACCTATCGACCGAATCGTTGTAGGCAAACTCTGCTAAGGGTAAAACCAAATCCCAATACCTGACTCGATCTCGGACCAGACACCTAAGAAGATCCCCCAAACTCCTATTGATAACCTCAGTCTGACCATCGGTCTGGGGGTGGTATGCAGTCGAGAATTTCAATTGGGTGCCCATCATGTGCCATAGGGTTTTTCAAAAATAGCTAGTGAAGCGCACATCCCTATCAGACACTATAGTGCGTAGGAGTCCAAACCTGGAGACACAGTGTGAAAAGAATAGACGGGCAACTCTAGATGCATCCGAAGTTTTGGAGCATGGGATGAATAATGCCATCTTCGAGAACATGTCTACAACCACAAAGATAGAGTCGTGCCTTCGAACGGTGCGGGGCAGTCCCAACGCAAAGTCCATGCTAATGTCCTGTCATGGACTATCCGGGACAGGGAGGTGAGTATAGAGGTCGGTATTCTGCTTCCATTGCTTGGCCATGGCACAAGTGCGGCACTGGACCACGATACGAGCAACATCCCTCTTCAGGCTAGGCCAATAGAATCGATGCTCAACTACCTCTATGGTCTTGTTCCGGCCAAATTGGCCAGCAAGACCTCCCGCGTGCATCTCCCACGTAAGAAAGTCTCGAACAGAAGTCCGTGGGATGCACAACTTGTCACCCCGGAATAGGTGACCCTCCTGTAGCACAAACTCGCTATAATCACGCGAGGGACCGACTTGAAGGACGGCATAGATTGGACCAAACTCCGGACAATCAACATAAGCATCCTTCAGCCTCTCTAAGCCTACTACCTCTACACTCATGGTGGCCAACATCATCATCCGCTGAATTAGCGCATCGGCTACCTTGTTCTTCGCCCCTACCTTGTGCTTGAGCACAAAGGTTTACTCCTGAAGATACTCCACCCAACGACTGTGGCGAGCGTTCAGCTTCTTCTGGGTATGGAGGAATCATATGGCCTCATGATCATAAAAGAGGATAAACTCCTGGTGCAAAAGATAGTGCCACCAATACCTCAATGCTTGGACAATTGCGTAAAATTCTTTATCATAAGTGGAAAAATGTAGTTTGGCATCATTAAGCTTCTCGCTAAAGAATGCAATGGGGTGGGACTCCTGGCTCAACACTCCACTAATACCCACTCCAGAAGCATCACATGTGACCTCAAACACCTTAGAAAAGTCAGGTAGAGCAAGGACAGGTGCTTGGGTCATACACTCCTTGACGTCCTGAAAGGCTATGGCTGCAGCCTTAGTCCATACGAATGCCCCCTTCTTTATGCAATCAGTGTTCGAGGTGGTGATGGAACTGAAGCCACGAATGAAGTAGCGATAGAACGTCGCTAACCCATGGAAGCTCTAGACATCGTGGAGGGTGCGGGGCTCGGGCCACTCCCTGATGGCCCTAATCTTCTTCGAATCAGCGGAAACTCCATCCCTAGACACAATGAAGCCGAGGAAGGTAATCTGATCAGTCATGAAAGCACACTTCTTCGGGTTGACGAACAAGCTCTCTCGCCTCAATACGACACATACCTATCTAAGGTGGTCTAAGTGATCCTCCCTAGTACGGCTATAGATAAGAATGTCATCAAAGTAGAGGACCAAGAAGAGACCTATCATAGGGCGTAAAACCTGGGTCATCAACCGCATGAAGGTACTAGGGGCGTTGGAAAGCCCGAAGGGCATAACCAACCACTCATAAAGACCATCCTTGGTCTTGAATGCCGTCTTCCACTTGTTAGCTAGGTGCAATAGATGAACATAGATCCAGAGGGGGGGTGAATGGATCTTTCAAAGAATTTTACCCAATTTAAGTTCTACCGCTTAGATGTGCGGAATTAAAAGCGGATGCAGATATAAATTGAGAAAACTTAGGAAGCTATTGCAAAGCAGTCCAATTGAATAAACTCACACTTGATCCTAAACAGACATCTAGTGAGCGCAGCAGAGAAATGAACACATAAGGCAAACAAACCACAAAAGAACACCATGCTTTTTAGGTGGTTCGGTCCAAAGACCTACGTCCACCCCTCACTCCCAACCGAAGTGAGGCTTCCACTAGTAACACTAGCACAGCAGACTCAGTCTGCAACAAAGGCTGCCAAACAGCTTGACCAGGGGAACAACCTCCCCTCTTCCTCCCAACCGGAGGGACACCCCAAGTGACTCCCAGCCACTTGGAAACCAGAGACGCACAGTCTCTCTTCCTCCAAACCGGAGGGAACACCTAGTCTTGCAACCCCCAAGACTAGAAGCGGAGGACCAATCCTCTCTTCCTCCAAACCGGAGGGGAACCTAGAGACCCAAGTCACTCTTCCTCTGAAACCCAGAGGGAAGCACAAGTGTCACCAAGTCACCTGCAAACTAGAGGTCTTGGACCTCTCTTCCTCCCAACCGGAGGGACCCCTGGACTCGAAACCTACAAGCCCAGAACCGGAGGACCCATCCTCCCTTCCTCCAAACCGGAGGGAAACAACCGATGACTCCCAGTCAAAGATAACCAAAGACGCAAGTCTCTCTTCCTCCACACCGGAGGGAACCCGACCTCACATAAGAGAATCGGAAGAACAACTAGTGAATAGTTGAAAAGAAAAACAAAAAAAAAACAAAACAAAACGCAGCAACAGAAAGCTGGAAAAAGTAAACTCAGACTGTGGCTCTCGCAGGAGCTGGCTGGCTTGGATTTGATCCATGGCCCAGCAGGAACAGATCTTCAGTTGAAGCTTCTATCACTCTCGCTTTCTCTTCTTCTCACTTCTTATTTTTCTTTTCTTCCGCAAGCTCTCTCTGGCTTTTCCTTTCACTTCTTCTTTCTTCTTCTTCTTCTTCTGCTTCTGCTCACTGCCTCTCTGCAACTCTCTTCTTCTATATCGATCACTTTCTTTCTTTCTGATCTCGATCTCTTTTTCTCTTTTCTTCACTCACACTCACTCTTCCTCTTTCTCCAGATGGAGGCGGCCTGGTATTTATAGCTGCAGCATTTAGGGCATTATCATCGGATCACGTGCCAGGTGCCAACCTCGACCACGTGCCACTTATCTGCTTCTCGAATAGTACCTGTCACACAGACATAAGAAGGTATCAGATAATGTATAGACTTGGTTCAGGCTGTTTAACAAAGTGTGTACAGCCATGATGCAGCTTGAGTGTATAGACTTGAAGGTTAACAGACGAGTGTATAGACTTGAGAGTTAACAAACGAGTGTATAGACTTGAGGCCTGATATCAAGTGTACAGACTTGAAGCTTTGAAACCGAGTGTATAGAGTTGAAGTTCTTCATGCGAAGCTCAGTGTATAGACTTGCAGTGTGATAACGAGTGTATCAAGTTGAAGCAATGGAAACGAGTGTATAGACTTCGATCAATATGCATCAGACGACTCTGTATGGACTTGAAGACCCTTAGCCAATGTATAGACTTCAAGTGAAGACCAATGTATAGACTTCACGTGAAAGCCCAATGTGAAGACTTGAGCTATGCAAGCTACAGTGTCGATGTATGGACTTTGTGAATGTTCAGACTTGAATGCTCGACCAGTGTACAGACTTGCAAAGCCGAACCCAATGTATAGACTTGAGGAATTGAAGCCAATGTATAGACTTGTCGAATGGCTCAGTAATGTATAGACTTGGCGAACCACGGTCCAATGTATAGACTTGAAGCCTTAAGAACGAGTGTTTAGACGTTGAAGCAAACGCCAGGTATACGATGTGTAGACTTGGCCAGAAAACGTAGGGAAAGATATGAGTGTATGGACTTGGCCAAACGAAGGGAAAGGTGAGGAGTGTATAGACTTGGCTTTTGAAGGCAATGTACATACTTTGAAAGCACAGTCCAGTGTATAGACTTGGAACTGTGAGACAATGTTCAGACTTTGAAGTTACACTGTGGATGTATAGACTTGAATGAGCATGGTGTGTATAGACTTGAAAGTCTGAAGGCGATGTACAGACTTGCCTAAGACGCAGCATGAGACGCTGGCTGAGACGGACGCTGTACAGACTTTGAATGCACTAAGACGCTGAACAAGACGGACCGGCTGTACAGACTTCGACTTCAATGCATGGGCTTTGAATGCTTGAGAGACGATGCAGTGTACAAACTTCATGAAATGCAAACGGCTGTACAGACTTGAATGAGACGCTGCATGAGACGATGCAGCTACAGTGATGTATAGACTTTAGGTGAAGACCAATGTTTGGACTTCGATTATGAAGACGCTAAGAAAGACGATCCAACGTATAGACTTTGAAGAAATGAGGCGATGTGCATACTTGCTGAGTTGAGGCTGCAGCCCAATGAGTTGACGCTGTATAGACTTTGTCTTCCAGCGTATAGACTTGATGAATGCATGAAGACATTGAATAAGACCCAGCAATGTGTAGACTCTACAGTGAATGCATATGCCAATGTATATACTTGCATGAGACGCTGCATGCCAATGTGTAGACTTCATGAAATAACACACGATGCAATGTGTGGACTTGGTGACTCATGCAGACAGACGAGTGTACAGTCTATGCCATGCTCACAGTTAAGCAATGTACCAAGTTCTGAATGAGCATTTCTGAATGAAGTAAACACTTATGACATCAAACAATCCAGATAAATGCAATAGTGAAATGCACCAAAGCACACACCACATAGCCATATCTGAATGCAGCAATAATTCAGATAAGATTTTCAATTAAACATTCATATGCACTACAAACAGAATTGTATGCATTCAAGTGACTTATAGTGTTTGCTATCATCAAAATCACAGGGACACAACAATCTCCCCCTTTTTGATGATGGCAACACTATGAGTCATACTCTATGAGTCATACTGACTTGATCAAATATTTCTCCCCCTTTGACTTCATCAAAAAAAAATACTTTGATAAACAATATCATAATCATTTAAATCAATTCTCCCCCTTAGTCAAACAACTTATGCAGTCATGCATATGCAAAAAATACTCCCCCTTTGACATGGCAGAAGATATAGAGCTATTGCAGACAAACAAATTGATTAGACAATCTAGCACATTGTCCCCTTATGCATATAGTGTCTCAAACAGACCAGAGAGTTCTGCCCTTATGATCCATGATGCAAGAGAAATCTACAAGGATGAACTCTGGTTATCAAAAAAAATATTCTGAGAGTTGTGCGACACATTAAAGAGAACCAATGTCAATCAAAATACATGGATAGAGTGTAATATGATCAGAAACGTTTTGAAGGTTGAAACCAATTTAGATGAAGGGAGAATATCAACAAAAACATAGGGACACTCAAGAATGCTGACTAGATTTCCCTTTTTAAGAAAGACAGTCAGCAAGACAGGAAAGCTCCCCCTGATTAGATGATGGAGTGAAGCCAATTGATATAGTGAAGTGTAAGCATCTATCAACAAAACACAAACTGTAATCACAGTGAATAAATGAGAAAGACAGATTTTCATTAGCACACCAAATTCATAAATCTTTGTAAACGAATTTCAGATTCTTCAATCATAATAGATTATGAATGAGTTTAAACTGACCATCATGATTTAAGAGAGATGTATTCAAAGTTTATCAAGAAAATTCAATACTCATA
Organism: Amorphophallus konjac; assembly: GCA_022559845.1. NCBI lineage: Eukaryota > Viridiplantae > Streptophyta > Magnoliopsida > Alismatales > Araceae > Amorphophallus > Amorphophallus konjac. The sequence continues at coordinate 54,860,934 of CM040126.1, forward strand.
TCTGAAACACCTTTTAATAAAGGTGAACCAACAACTCATTTGATATTCATGTTTAACCTCCTTCCATCTTACTCATTTAAATTCAGTAACTCCTATGGAAAATACACAAGATCATATTGAGATTAAACATAAATAAATGAGATTTAGCTTGTCTTTAGATTTTCAGAATTTTCTGATACCAATTGAGCAGCACTTATTTTTCCTGAGTAATTTTGGTTCAGTCAACACCTTTTTACATAAGGCACAACACGTCTTAGGTGAAGTGACCCAGTTACTCAATGTGACAACCGTATTGCCTCTCAAAGAGAACATAGTTAGCAGTGGAGTATCTTTTTACATGAGGTGACACCTTGATCAGAGGTCAGAATCCCCAGTTACTCAACACATCCATGCCATTGCTCTGCCAGATTTTCAAACATATTGAAAAAGAGGTAACTATGGCACTTCATGACATGGGCTTACTCTATTTCATTGATAGAAAACCCAGTTTCTCTGTGACCACAGTCATTGCTCTAGCTTTAAATTTTAACTGTTTTCAGATTCTTCAAACAAAGCTCAGTACACTTGAAATGATTAAGAACAATACTTTCTACATGTATCTTAACCAAAGAAAGCCATGTCTTTTAAAATTTCAAATTTTAGAAAGTTTTGCATGAAATTCATGAGGCAATTGGTTAAGACTTATTAAGCATGATGATTCAGATATTTTCAAGTCTTTTACATCAAAACTTAGAAAATACATTAGGCTTAAATCAATTTGATTTATCAAAACATTCTTAAGCCAGTATAATAGAAGATTCTTCTTTTCAGAAAGTCTGATTTATGCCTAGGGTGCACTGATTAAATCTTTCCTCATTCGGCTGAATCAATGACATTGTCAAGAGAAATTAGCAGAGAGCAATTCTGATACCAATAGTTGAGAGAATAGAGCAATTCAGAAGCCAGCATTAAGGACTAAAAATCAGTCAGATTCACTTTGACCAGTCTTGACAAGATATGAAGAGATGTGTATGATAGGAACAAGCTACTAATTGAATTCATAGTAGACAGAATCAATGGCTGAGTCTGGAATACAGACAGATCAGCTATATCAGTGTAGACAACAGAGAATTCAAGTGAACCACATATTTGCCAAGAGAATGGATCAGATTGCTAGTAGGGGTTCAAGATTTGAAGAAATGAACAAACAAGAATGCTCCCCCTGTCTAGATGCAATGAGACATTTCTTTTTAGATTTTTCAATGTAAGGAAATGCAGTGCTACTAACTACATGTATGCATACAGCAAATGAGATTATCATAATATGCAAGCATTAGTCAAACTCCCCTTACAAAGTGCATGATATGCAATTAACATATATGCACACAGCTCACAGTACAAGCAAGAAAGCCTACAAAGCTCAATGCAAGAGTCAAATCAAATAAAAAGCATGTATGCATGAAACTATGACTTATCAGCTCAACCATAAATTTCATTTGAACAGATTTGAGAAATTTACCTGAATGAGGTTTTATCAACTTGGGTGCCTTGGTTTATTTCCCCCTTTTTATTCTTCAGTCCAAGGCCCTCCTGCAAAATATTGATCATTTTGATCCTGCAGGGACCCAAGCAGCTTTGGTCCTGCCTTACCTCTAGCAGGTATTCTAAACATTTTCATAGCAACATTATCATCAAATTTCATCAGTGAACAGTCATCCATAGAATGTCCAAATTTTCCACAGTATCTACATGAAATGGCTGGTTTTTGGTTCTTATGATGCATATTAACAGCAGGGTGATGTTTATAAACATGTTCATAAGATTTTCTGTTATATGCATGAGCAGTTTGATGCTTGTTCTTAACCATCCAACATTCAGCAGATTTATGGCCTGGCTTCCCACAGTTATAGCATGAAATTTTCACAAATGATTTTGCAGGGAATTTGACAAAATGGGGATTAACATAGTTCTTTTGAACATACCAACAGTCCTTGACTGTATGCCCATTTTTCCCACAGTGGGAGCATGCAAAAGAATTTCTTCTATGAAAACCATTTTTACCCCAAGTGGATCTAAACCAGCACTCAGCAGCCTTGTGCCCAGGCTTATTGCAGTTGAAACACACAATGTGCTGACTAGAATTGTGTTTAGATCCATATGGACCATGAACATGAATGGGGGACTTGGCATGCTGTTTATTGTCTTCTTTCATGATAAAACATTCACTCATGAGATGACCATGCTTCCCACAATAATAACATGAGGCATCAGGCTTCCTAGCAACATTGTTTCTATCAAAAGAGTTTCTAGAATGTAAAGTTCCACTAGCATGCTCATCCTTTAACATCAATCCACAATCCTCCATTATGTGACCTCCTTTCCCACAATAATAACATGACCCCTTTTTAATGTGAGTGTGTGAGAGATCATGTGAATTATGTGCAGTCTTCTTTATAACAATAGGAGTGTCTTTTTCCTTTTTCTGTGAATTTTCACCCTTTTTCAGTTTTCGAGTTTGTTCCACAGTTTTGGGTTTCACAGTGGACTTTTGTGCAGTGAATTGAAAAACAGAAGGAGCAGGGGTTGTGTTCTGATTAGAAGCTTTGACAAAAACAGTAGATGTTTTATTCCCATTACTCCTTTTGTTTGTCGGACTGTAACCCAGTCCCTCTCTCTGAAAGCTAACATTATTTCCAAGAAGCTTATTCAGATTGTCCTTTCCTTTGACAAATTTTGACAAAGAATTTTTCAAGTCTTGAATTTCAGAATTTAAGCCACAAGTATTAGCTTCATATTTGGACAAATCTGTTTCACAGGAAATGAGTTGTTGATGCAAGGCATCATTCAAACTTTTGAGTTTTTCAACTTCCTGTTTTAGCTTTGTTTCATTGTCAGCTTCAGATAGGGACTTATAAAGATCATCAACTTCTTGTTGAAGGGATGTGATAGTGAGCTCATAATTAGCTACCTTCTCTTCACAGCATTTGACATTTCCACTCAACATTAGGTTGATGGTTTTTAGACTCTCAATTTCTTGTTCAGCATTCATCAACCTATCAGAATTATCTATGCTCACACCCTTGCCTTTTTCAATTGTCAATAGCCTATCTGACAGTTGGGTGTTTAGATGATTTAGCTTGTTGATTTCCTCTTTCAATTTCCTATTTTTCTCTAGGAGATCATCATCAAACATCCAATCATCTAAGGAAGACTGACATTCATAAAAGTTTTCCTGTTGTTTCTCAGATTGAGGTTTGTTGAGATTTTTCTGAAGCTCTAGATTCATTATTCTATCAGCCTCCATTTTTTCAGAAATCAATCTGTTTTCTTTTTCAAGACTCATCAATTTGTGTTCAAATTCCTTGGACTGGTTTTTGAGTCTTTCATTTTCAGATTTCATATCTTCAGCTTCAGTTTTCTTTTCTAGCAATGATTTGTTTTCTTCTTTCAGAGATTTGATTAAATCCTTTTGAAGTTTATCATCAGAATCAAATTCATTTATCAAGTCTCTTAAAGCTGCACAAGCATTGCAAGCATTTTCAGATTTCATTTTTTCAAGTTCAGAGTTGACACACTCTAATTCTCTCACCAATTTTTCATTCTGAACTGCATTATAGTGATGAACCTGATCATCAATTAAACTAAGCCTCTCCTTAAGTTCAGAAATTTCACAAACAAGGTCCTGATTCTCCTTTTTGTGTAAACCAATTTGTTTCATAAGAGTTTGTTTTTCAGATTTCAAATGATCTAGATCTGTAGTAATAGAATCAAAATCTTGTAGTTGTCTTCTAAAGATTTCATTTTCAGTTTTCAGAATTTCAGGGCTTTCACCTCGAGATTTAGCATTCTCATGATTCTTTAGCTCCTTTTTCAGACCTTTATACTTCTTCCCTAGTTTTTTATAGGATCTTGTCAGATTGACATAGGCATCTTCCCAGTCATCTAAAGAAAAATTCTCGAAAGGGTTTACCTCCTCATCATCCTGTTCTTCGGATTCATCTTGATCACTGCCATGGTTGCTCTTGTCAGCCATCAGGCAACTGTCCTCATCTCTCCTCTGAGTTAGCTTCAGCTTTTCCAGAATGTCCTTAGCGGACCTGCAGTCATAAAAACAAGAATGTAGAGCCTTGTCAGTAGCTTCTTTCATTAGATTCAAAACTTTCTGATTCTCTTCATTTCTCGATCTATGACTTTTAGTCCATTTGGACTTTTCCTTTGGCAGTCTGTGAGGACCATGTGAGATTAACTTCCACAGATCCAGATTCATCAAATTCACATAGTTATGTAGACTGCTAACCCATGAGTTAAAGTTAGAGCCATTAAAAACCGGTGGAGAACCCATTGAATAAATCGGTAAGCAAATTAATGCAGCAAAGAGTAAAATCAGAAATGCACCAAGGGACAACAGGATCCTCTGCAGATCGTTGGATCTGATCAATCAGAGAACCTGCTCTGATACCAATTGTTAGCTAGGTGCGATAGAAGAACATAGATCTAGAGGGGGGGTGAATGGATCTTTCAAAGAATTTTACCCAATTTAAGTTCTACCACATAGATGTGCGGAATTAAAAGCGGATGCAGATATAAACTGAGAAAACTTAGGAAGCTATTGCAAAGCAGTCCAATTGAATAAACTCACACTCGATCCTAAACAGACATCTAGTGAGCGCAGCAGAGAAATGAACACATAAGGCAAACAAACCACAAAAGAACACCAGGCTTTTTAGGTGGTTCGGTCCAAAGACCTACGTCCACCCCTCACTCCCAACCGGAGTGAGGCTTCCACTAGTAACACTAGCACATCAGACTCAGTCTGCAACAAAGGCTGCCAAACAGCTTGACCAGGGGAACAACCTCCCCTCTTCCTCCCAACCGGAGGGACACCCCAAGTGACTCCCAGCCACTTGGAAACCAGAGACGCACAGTCTCTCTTCCTCCAAACCAGAGGGAACACCTAGTCTTGCAACCCACAAGACTAGAAGCGGAGGACCAATTTTCCCTTCCTCCAAACCGGAGGGGAACCTAGAGACCCAAGTCTCTCTTCCTCTGAAACCCAGAGGGAAGCACAAGTGACACCAAGTCACCTGCAAACTAGAGGTCTCGGACCTCTCTTCCTCCCAACCGGAGGGACCCCTAGACTCGAAACCTACAAGCCCAGAACCGGAGGACCCATCCTCCCTTCCTCCAAACCGGAGGGAAACAACCGATGACTCCCAGTCAAAGGCAACCAGAGACGCAAGTCTCTCTTCCTCCACACCGGAGGGAACCCGACCTCACACAAGAGAATCGGAAGAACAACTAGTGAATAGTTGAAAAGAAAAACCAAAAAAAAAAAACGCAGCAACAGAAAGCTAGAAAAAGTAAACTCAGACTGTGGCTCTCGCAGGAGCTGGCTGGCCTGGATTTGATCCACGGCCCAGCAGGAACAGATCTTCAGTTGAAGCTTCTATCACTCTCGCTTTCTCTTCTTCTCACTTCTTCTTTTTCTTTTCTTTCGCAGGCTCTCTCTGGCTTTTCCTTTCACTTCTTCTTTCTTTTTCTTCTTCTTCTGCTTCTGCTCACTGCCTCTCTGCAACTCTCTTCTTCTATATCGATCACTTTCTTTCTTTCTGATCTTGATCTCCTTTTCTCTTTTCTTCACTCACACTCACTCTTCCTCTTTCTCCAGATGGAGGCGGCCTGGTATTTATAGCTGCAGCATTTAGGGCATTATCATCGGATCACGTGCCAGGTGCCAACCTCGGACCACGTGCCACTTATCTACTTCTCGAACAGTACCTATCATACAGACATAAGAAGGTATCAGATAATGTATAGACTTGGTTCAGGCTGTTTAACAAAGTGTGTACAGCCATGATGCAGCTTGAGTGTATAGACTTGAAGGTTAACAGACGAGTGTATAGACTTGAGAGTTAACAAACGAGTGTATAGACTTGAGGCCTGATATCAAGTGTACAGACTTGAAGCTTTGAAACCGAGTGTATAGAGTTGAAGTTCTTCATGCGAAGCTCAGTGTATAGACTTGCAGTGTGATAACGAGTGTATCAAGTTTAAGCAATGGAAACGAGTGTATAGACTTCGATCAATATGCATCAGACGACTCTGTATGGAATTGAAGACCCTTAGCCAATGTATAGACTTCAATTGAAGACCAATGTATAGACTTCACGTGAAAGCCCAATGTGAAGACTTGAGCTATGCAAGCTACAGTGTCGATGTATGGACTGTGTGAATGTTCATACTTGAATGCTCGACCAGTGTACAGACTTGCAGAGCCGAACCCAATGTATAGACTTGAGGAATTGAAGCCAATGTACAGACTTGTCAAATGGCTCAGCAATGTATAGACTTGGCGAACCACGGTCCAATGTATAGACTTGAAGCCTTAAGAACGAGTGTTTAGACGTTGAAGCAAACGCTAGGTATACGATGTGTAGACTTGGCCAGAAAACTTAGGGAAAGATATGAGTGTATGGACTTGGCCAAACGAAGGGAAAGGTGAGGAGTGTATAGACTTGGCTTTTGAAGGCAATGTACAGACTTTGAAAGCACAGTCCAGTGTATAGACTTGGAACTGTGAGATAATGTTCAGACTTTGAAGTTACACTGTGGATGTATAGACTTGAATGAGCATGGTGTGTATAGACTTGAAAGTTGAAGGCGATGTATAGACTTGCCTAAGACGCAGCATGAGACGCTGGCTGAGACGGACGCTATACAGACTTTGAATGCACTAAGACGTTGAACAAGACGGACTGACTGTACAGACTTCGACTTCAATGCATGGGCTTTGAATGCTTGAGAGACGATGCAGTGTACAGACTTCATGAAATGCAAACGGCTGTACAGACTTGAATGAGACGCTGCATGAGACGATGCAGCTACAGTGATGTATAGACTTTAGGTGAAGACCAATGTATGGACTTCGAATATGAAGACGCTAAGAAAGATGATCCAGCGTATAGACTTTGAAGAAATGAGGCGATGTGCATACTTGCAGAGTTGACGCTGCAGCCCAATGAGTTGACGCTGTATAGACTTTGTCTTCCAGCGTATAGACTTGATGAATGCATGAAGACATTGAATAAGACCCAGCAATGTGTAGACTCTACAGTGAATGCATATGCCAATGTATATACTTGCATGAGACGCTGCATGCCAATGTGTAGACTTCATGAAAAAACACACGATGCAATGTGTGGACTTGGTGACTCATGCAGACAGACGAGTGTACAGTCTATGCCATGCTCACAGTTAAGCAATATACCAAGTTCTGAATGAGCATTTCTGAATGAAGTAAACACTTATGACATCAAACAATCCAGATAAATGTAATAGTGAAATGCACCAAAGCACACACCACACATCCATATCTGAATGCAGCAATAATTCAGATAAGATTTTCAATGAAACATTCATATGCACTACAAACAGAATTGTATGCATTCAAGTGACTTATAGTGTTTGCTATCATCAAAATCACAGGGACACAACACCACTCATCCCCAAGCCCGATCCGCACTTGGTGATAGCCACTACGAAGATCTATCTTTGAGAAGATAGTGGCTCCCGTCATCATGTCTAACAAGTCATCTAATCGGGGAATGGGAAAATAATACTTCCCCGAGATTTTATTGATCGCACGGATATCAACGCACATCCTCCATGTGCCATCCTTCTTCAGGGCCAATAATGCGAGAACAGCACAAGGGCTCTTGATGTCCCTAAGAGATCCCAGACTCATCAACTCCTCGACCTACCTTTGAAGTTCGTCATGGTCCGTGGGACTCATCCTGTAGTGGGGAAGGTTGGGCAAGGATGAACCTGGGACAAGGTCGATCTTGTGCTGAATATCTCTCATAGGTGGAAGGCCTTCAGGGAGGTCTTCCGAGAAGACATCGAAAAACTCCCGTAGGATCGCAGCTATCTCTGGGGGGTGCTCATCATTAGACCCAAGAGCAACATCCTGCACTCCTCGGACAACAACGGCAAGGATAGGGCTACCCCCGGTCACCTCTTGCTCCATCTCTAGCGGGCTAATCATCATTAACCTCTAGGGTGGGAGGTCTCCTGTGCTAGGAGTAGTCGAAGCGGTAGTAGCCTGCGCCGTGGATGAGGTGGAAGGGCCGACCGTCCCCTGACTAGGAGGGGTCGAAGTGCTGGGGCCGGCTGGTCCTCGGACAGAGGGATCCTTCGGCTGGGTGAGGTGGAGGGTGATCCTATGACCCCCATGGTCGAATGTGCAGGTGTTCGACCGACCTTGAAGGGTCGCATCACAATCAAAGAGCCAAGGCCTATCGAGGATAATGCTACCCACCTCCATAGGTAACACATCACACCATATCTCGTCATGGTAAGCCTGGAACTGCAGTGGCACCAGGCATCGCAGTCTGATCGGGATGGAAGTAGAATCCACCAAAGATACCCTGTAAGGGGCGAGGTGATCAACGAGCGTCAAACCCCGGTGTCTAACAGTGCCCGTAGAGATAGCGTTAATGCAACTCCCGCTATCTATGATCACCTTGCAGGCCTTTCCTCTCAGCCTACAAAATGTATGGAAGATGCTGGTATGATGCCAGTCGTGGCTCACCTGAGGCTGGGTTAGGATGCACTTGACTACACCCAACTATACATCACCCTGATGCTGGGTACCTGGGACATCAACTGGCTCTCCCTCTGTTAGTTCATCAAAGAACTCCTCCGCTAAGTCCTGATCAACCTCGTAACTGATCAGCACTAGCTCAGGTGTGGGGTCACTGATAACGCGAAAGTTCATCGTTTAAAACACGCGTATCAATCTTAAAAATTCCAACTCGCACTAGATGAAAGAGAGACGTAATATGGTGGCGAGAAGGGTCGAATCCACAGGGAAGAAGAGATTTTTAAAGTTAAAAACCTTGTAACCTTTTAGAAAGTGATTTTTACTTTGTTTGAAGAAAATAGTGAAATGAAAAACAAACTAAACACTTAATTAAAAACACCTATGATTATGCACCTATGCTATAGAAATTAATTACATGAAGTGAAAAGAAGAGATAGAAGAAGGGAGTAGAGATGGAAGAAGATCAAGAACTAGATCAAAAGAACAACTCTCTTCATTAACTTAAAAGAAAAGGTACATGAAGTGCAAGGCAAGCTTACAACAAAGAGGTGACAAGATTACAATGAAGTAACATAACATAAAAGTAATGACAAAAAGAGGGGCCTGAGATGTAAAGATAGTAGTAGCAATGGTGATGACACCATCGTCTCCTCCTTGCCGAGCCTTGGAGAGGATCGCTCCGCCTTGAAAGAGATCACCGTGTACACCGGGAGGAAGTCACCTTTGTCGTTGAAGCTGCCTTTGGAGGGTGAATAACTTTGAACCCAAGAGTAATTAGGGGATGCCCAAGAAGAGGAAGTTGAAGAGGGGGAAGAGAGGAAAAACTTTAATGAAGAACTCAGAGAGAAAATAAGAGAAGAAGGGCTTCAAAATGGAGACGTAACCGAAGCTAGCACCTCGAATGAACAGTAAAAACACAGGACAGCAAGTTAAAAAATGAGAAATATCTTCAAAACAAGAAAGAATTAGAAGATGGTGTGAACTGAGCAGTTGTAGAACACGTAAAAACCAAGAACTTTCATGAAGACAGTATGAGCAGAAAATGAATAGAAGATGGAGAAATAAGGGGAAGAACAGAGAAAAATATTGGGTCGCAGATGAACAGGACAGCACAGTGAAAAAATATAAAATATCTTGAAAACCAGAAGGATTTAGAAGATGAGTAAGAAGAAGAAATTGTAGAAAACGTAAAAATGAAGAACTTTTATGAAGAACACAAAAGGAGAAAACGAACTTACATGGGAGAAACCGGAGGCCTAAGGTTGGGAGAGATAGAGGGAGAGTGAAAGATTGCTAAAAAAAAAGACTCTCCCTCTCCTCCTTGCCATGTGCTATTTATAGGGAAAGTTAGGTAGATGGAGGGTGGAGATTGTATCAAAAGGAGATGGATGGCTGAGATTTAAGTGGAATATGATACATGGGGAAGAGAAAAAGTAGGTGGGCACCCCCTTTCTTAGACTTTAGGCACCCCATTTCCCAAGGCTCATCATGTCTCTCCTTTATTTCAAACTTTGAATGTCTTTTTCCTCCTTTTCAAACTTAAACTTTGGATTCTTCCTTTTCAAACTTTGAATTCGAAATTTTGAACATTCCTTTCCCTCTAACTAAAATATTTTGAATTCTTTATTTGACTTGGTCAAAATGGTGATGACTCTTTTGTCCCCGGCTTCTTTTGTAATTACCTTCAGTGTCCTACATACACACAATTACACTTTAGTCCATAAAAATTACCACAATGTGCACATCAATCTCAAATACTCATAGTTATGCAATGGAGAATTAATGCTCATGGCCCTCAACTTCAAATTATTAGATAAAATTATCAAATTAATCAATTTACGTGAAAGCTCCAATTTAAATGCGGAGTTGAGGTTAATTATGAAATATGCATAATTACCTAATTATATGCACATAAAATGGTGTTTATGCGATGTATTATCATAAGAAATGGAGACTTATCACACCCCCCAACTTACTCATTGCTAGTCCCTTAGCAATGCCAATAAATTAAATTTTAGGACCAACAAGAGTTTGTAAAATTCATGCTCTCATATCCAGTTATCCCTTCATAGAATCAACCAAAGATTAGGAATCTGGAATCATTAATGCGCACTAGCCTTATGTAGGAACTTAATAGTACATGATTAAGAATACAAATTAAAGTTCAATAGCACTTGTGCATGTGTAACTACCAAATCCACAGCTTAGACAATTGCATCCCCCATTCGCTATTCCAAGCAAATGTCTTTCAACCCTGCACCTCTTAGATCAGAGCATTAAGTATATTAGCTTTTTATCTGCCTTATTATTTTGTCCCTTTGGGATCTTTTATACCACACATGATGCTGCACTACCCTTCACTGCTCAACGTGAACCTCGACTCTTGCCTTAGGAGAAGCAGGCCCAGTTTTACAGATCTAGGTTCCCTTTTCTGTTTTACGCGAACCTCAACACGTCTTAGGTGAAGTAGGCCCGGTTACTAAGATTAGGGGCATTTTTCATGGTGTTTTTTCTTTCTTTTTTCTTTCTTTTTTTTTCATAGTGTCATTGCACTTATTTGATAGATAATTTGGCAGAAAACTTTGTATAAAGATCTCTTTTATTAAGAAGTGCAGAATATCAGACAATATACCTAAAATAGCAGAGGGCTTGTCTTGCTTGTTTCATTAGTGTGTAATGTAAATTTTTTTTTTAGTGCCCATGAACTTTAAAGGGATTCTTATATCAGTTTTCCATGGCTAGATTGACTAAATTTTCCATCATCCTTCTCCCTAGCCTTTTCTATTCCAGAATTACTTTTAATTTAAGCATGAATCATGAAACTCAAAATGGGGTTTACATCTTTTTGCAAGACATAACTCCTATCTGGTTGTACTATATGTATCATGAAAATTTCTCTCCCCCCCAACTTGAATGACATTGTCCTCAATGACATGTAGAATTAAAAGTAAAAGAACAATGTATCAATAAATACTTCTGAGTGGGGAAGAGACAACCGGATATGCGGGACGAAACCTCCATCAATGTCATAGGCGGCGATGACTTCTTCTCCTTGGCCTTAACCTGACTACTAAAACACACTCCAACAAAAATGTCAAAATAACAAAAACTGTGGGTTGCCTCCCAGAAGCGCTAAGTTTTTCGTCTTCAGCCAGACGCATGAGAGCTCACGAAAATTTTATTCCAGACCACTTAGGACAATGGATTCTTTTTACAACTGATCATTTTCCAAATAAGGTTTCAATCTTTGACCATTGACAGTGAAAATGTGACCATTTTTAGGATTCAAAATTTTGACAGCACCGTGGTCAAAAGCTTTGACAACTACAAACGGACCATCCCATCTGGACTTGAGCTTTCCAGGGAACAAGCGCAGCCTAGAGTTAAAAAGCCAGACTTTCTGATTTGGTTGAAAAATTTTCCTTTGAATATGCTTATCATGAAAGGCTTTCATTTTGGCTTTATAGATTTTTGAATTTTCATAGGCTTCATTTCTTAGTTCCTCTAATTCATTGAGTTGTAGAGCTCTTTGGGCCCCGGCTTGAATGAGATCAAAGTTGACTTGTTTGATGGCCCAATATGCTCTATGTTCAAGCTCTACAGTCAAGTGGCAGGCTTTTCCAAAAATGAGGCGATAAGGTGACATGCCAATGGGAGTTTTAAATGCAGTTCTGTAGGCCCAAAGTGCATCATCTAGTCTCGCGGACCAGTCTTTTCTATCCGGCCGAACTGTCTTATGCAGAATAGTTTTTATCTCCATGTTGGACACTTCTACCTGGCCACTAGTTTGGGGATGGTAGGGGCTAGCGAGCTTGTGAGTGATGCCATATTTGCGAAGCAGAGCTCGGAATTGAAAATGAATAAAGTGAGAGCCCCCATCACTAATGATAGCTCTAGGACAACCAAATCTAGAAAAGATGTGTTTCTTCACAAACTTCATCACAACCTTGTGATCATTTGTCCTAGTAGCAACAACTTCAATCCATTTTGAAACATAGTCCACTGCCACCAAAATATATTCATTGCCAAATGAAGGTGGAAATGGTCCCATAAAGTCTATTCCCCAAACATCGAAAATATCTACTACCAGAATGGCACTGAGCGGCATCATATCCCTTTTTGAATTGTTTCCCACGGCTTGGCACCTTAAACAAGTTTTGGAAAATTCGTAAGCATCTTTGAATAATGTGGGCCAATAGAATCCGCTCTGCAACACTTTCGCCACTATTTTCTTTCCTGAAAAGTGTCCCCCACAAGCGAGATTATGACATAAGTTCAAAACAGATTGTTGCTCCTCCTCGGGGACACATCTTCTTATTATTTGATCTGGACCCATATGAAATAACTCCGGGTCGTCCCAAAAATAGTGCCTTACCTTAGAAAAGAATCGATCCTTCTCCTGTCTAGACCACCCTTCGGGAATCTGCCCTACTGCCAGGTAGTTGACTATATGAGCGAACCAAGGGGTTGTTGTGTGAGAGATGGAAAGAATTTGTTCATCAGGGAAGGAATCAGACATAGGGGCACTTTCAGGAATTACAATCCTAGACAAGTGATCAGCTACAATATTTTCCAACCCCTTCTTGTCTCTTATTTCCAAATCAAACTCTTGTAGTAATAAAATCCACCGTATGAGACGGGGCTTGGCTTCCTTCTTAGACATCAAAAATTTTAATGCTGAGTGATCGGAATAAACAATGACTTTCGCCCCTAACAGATATGATCGAAACTTTTCGAGGGCAAACACAACAGCTAATAATTCCTTTTCCGTGGTGGTGTAGTTCACTTGGGCATCAGCAAAGGTGCGGCTCGCGTAGTAGATCACCATGGGTTTCTTTTCAACTCTTTGACCTAGGACAGCTCCTACAGCATAGTCTGAGGCATCACACATGATCTCAAAAGGGAGCGACCAATCAGGAGATTGGAGAATGGGAGCTTGTGTGAGAGCCGCTTTCAAAGAATTGAACGCCTCTAGACATGACTCATCAAGATGAAAGGGAGTGTCCTTGGCAAGCAATTGTGTAAGTGGTCGAGCAATGGTGGAGAAGTTTTGAATGAATCTGCGGTAGAATCCTGCATGGCCAAGAAAGGAACGGATCTGTTTGACCGAAGAAGGCGGAGGAAGATTAGAAATCACATCAACCTTGGCCTTGTCAACCTCTATTCCCTTCTCTGAAACTACATGGCCTAAAACGATCCCTTCTCTTACCATGAAATGGCTCTTCTCCCAGCTCAACACTAGATTCGACTCAATGCATCTTTTCAATACCCGAGTCAAATTTCCCAAACAATCATCAAATGAATCACCAAACATTGAAAAGTCATCCATAAATACTTCCAAGCATTCCCCCACCATTTTAGAGAAAATGGACATCATACATCGCTGGAATGTGGCAGGGGCATTGCAGAGCCCAAAAGGCATTCTTCTGAAAGCAAACGTGCCATAGGGGCATGTGAAGGTTGTTTTCTCTTGATCTTCTGGGAAAATTGCAACTTGGTTATATCCAGAATAGCCATCCAGAAAGTAATAATACTTCTGCCCAGCCAGTTTCTCCACAATCTGATCAATGAATGGGAGTGGAAAATGATCTTTTTTCGTGACTGAATTTAGTTTTCTATAATCAATGCAGATTCTCCACCCAGTTGGTAATCGTGTGGGAACTTCTTCCCCTTTCTTATTTGTTACAACTGTCAGCCCTGACTTTTTAGGAACAACTTGAGTTGGGCTGACCCACTTGCTATCAGAAATGGGATATATGATCCCGGCATCCAACCATTTGACAACTTCTTTCTTCACTACCTCCTTCATACTTGGATTCAGCCGACGCTGCATCTCTCTGCTCGGCTTGGCATTATCCTCCAAATAAATGTAATGCATACACACATCCGGACTGATACCCTTCAAATCGTCCACTGACCAACCTATCGCCCTCTTGTGCTCCTGAAGGATATCTAGGAGTTGGGATTCCTGAGTAGCAGTGAGGTTGGAAGCAATGATTACGGGTAGAGTTTGGTTAGGACCTAGATAAGCATACTTCAAAGGATCCGGTAGAGCCTTCAATTCTAGACTGGGAGGCTGATCCAAAGATGAAAGAATAGGTTCAACTTGAAGTGGAGGGAGTGGCTCTACTCTAGAGTGGGGTGCACTAGAAAGTGGGGAATCCTGGAGCATGCTACCCTCTTCTAGACATTCCTCATTAACTTCCAAACTTTCTTCAATTAGTTCTTCAAAAGCATCAATGACATTACATTCCTCCTCATGGTCTGGATATTGAGATGCTTTGAACACATTCAGAGAAACCTTTTCTCCTCCAAAGGAAATATCCATCATCCCCGTGGCACAATTTATATTGGCCTTGGCCGTAGCAAGAAACGGACGTCCCAAAATGATAGGTGTGTGCTTTAATTCCTGGGACGAGGCCATATCTAGAATAAGAAAGTCCACCGGGAAATAACATTCATGCACCTTCACAATCACATCTTCCAATAGTCCCCTCGGAGTCTTTACAGATCGATCTGCCAGTTGAAGGATTATAGATGTGGGTTTCAACTCTCCTAGATCAAATTGCTCATATATAAAGGTGGGTAACAAGTTCACACTGGCTCCAAGGTCCAGCAATGCTCTATCAAATGTAATTCCACCTATATCACAAGAAATCAGTGGAGCTCCGGGGTCCTTCAATTTTTTAGGCAAATGATTCATAACAACTGCGCTGACATCTTCAGACAAGCGGACCTTTTGTGTTATTGCCTTTGGTTCCCTTTTTGGTGTACATAGCTCTTTTAAAATTTTTGCATACGCCGGTACATGTTTGATCACATCCAATAGTGGAATATTGATGTTCACATGTTTAAATAATTCCACTAGTTCTTCTTGTTGGACCGGCTTTCTCTTTTGAGCTTTAGGTTTCAATGCATCAGGGAATGGGACCTTAGGAACATACTCTTGTGGTCCATCATCAACCTTTACTTTCCCTTTGTCCAGCTTATTTTCTCCCCCCTCTTGCCTCTGTAGACACGCCAAAATTGACGTTACTGTGAGCGCATCTCATATTACCTTGTAATGCCCCAATTTGACCCTCAAATTACCTTTGTTTGAGTGGTTTTTCTCACTTTTCTTGGATTTCTCCCTTTTTTCTCTCTTTTCTTATTTTTTTCCTATTTTTCTAGATTTTTTTAGATTTTCTAGGCATTTTTCTCTATTTTTATGAATTTTCCAGAAATAACGACTTAACGTGGGGCGTCTTTTAAATAGCGGCTTAGCCTTGGGCGTTTCTTGAAAATTGACGCCACTTCCATTAGGCGTCAATTCCTCTCATTTTCCTATTTTTCTAGATTTTTCTGAGGATTTTTCGGAATTTTTATGAATTAACGACTTAACAAAAGATGTTATTTTAATTTTTAATAAAATAAAAATAAAAAAAAGTTGAATTCACGACATATAGTATGGGCGTCACGTTCATTTGAATTTTTTAGTATTATTTTTAAACTCTCTTTGAGAGGTGATTTGGTGTCCTTCCGGGTGTCAGAAAAATACGCAAAAATAGTCGTTGGAATCGGCACGATGTGATGCACCTCCACTTAAAAATGGGAAAATAATATTGAGAAATGAAAAATGGCCCTATTTTAAATATTTTGAATTAACGACCTTGATTAGGTCGTCAATTCTTTTTGGCTAATTTTAACGCCCATGTGCAAGGCGTCTTTTTCAATAAATTCATGTTAAATTAAAATAACGTCTCTTTGCATGTCGTCAATTCCAAAATTGACGTTTTCTCCCTCAGGCGTCTTTTACAAATGTCAAATAAAGGGAAGGTTTTTTTCTAAAAAAATATTTTTTGAATTGACGCCTTTGTTGAAGGCGTGTTTTAAGTAATGCCCTTGGTCAGGTCGTCAATTCTTGAATTGACGCCCTTGTTTAAGTCGTGTTTCATCTTTTTGGTTCTAAACGAACGCAGCCCTTTCCCAGAGAGTCATTGCCTTCGTTGGTCACCTTCTTCGATTGGGATTGGAGTCTTACCTCCGTAGGACTCTTGCCCGTTCTTATCTTCTCTTCAACCTATTAATAGAGGCTTCTTCTCTGTTAACTGGTTGGATCCCTCCCTTTTCGATCATTCTTCCTCCGTTTTCGTCTGTTTTGCAGGAACCGCTACTGCTACTTTTGGCTAAGGAGAAGCTTCTTACGTTCAAGCTTTCATCTTCTGAAGTTTTCATCCCCATCGAGTATCGAAGCCAAGAAGCAACGATCAGATTTTTCTTATCTCCCCTTTATCTCTTTTATTTTTGTTTTCATAGTGCCTACATGCATGCACACCATCTACTGTTAATTCTTATTCTCAACCACGTTGAGAATATCTCCCCTACAGTGTACTCTTGCACTCTCTTTTTTTTTATTTATATTTACATTCATCACACCTCCCCACAGTGCACTCTTGCACTCTTTTAGTCTATTCATCTGATTTGCATACATTCATCATATTTCCCCACACCCTTTTGCATAGGGGTTTAAGGGCAACCACCCATAAGGTGTGTTCTTAATCATATTTTCATGCTCATCACATTAAGAATTTGATGCTACACTCACCATATTTCTAATTCCAATCTTTATTGGTGTTGTCTTTGATTGTTTTACAAGGGTAATCCAAATCGAAGAACTCTCTTCATCGGCCGGCCGATTGGAAGAGAAAGGAGCACTCACATCACCCGCGCTTTTAAGGTATTTTTTTGCGATCCCTCTTCCGTATTATTATTTTGTTATATTCTTTGAGGCCCTCGCGTCTCTGGCGATCACATCTCCTCTTAGCACCACGTGCTTTTCTTTGAGTTTATTATCATCTCCCCATCATATTTCCACTTTCATGCAATCTTGTTATCCATTTTATTCCTCTTATTTAACGTGTGGATTTTAATCCAATCTACAAATTGGCGATCACGGTGGGACCCCTTTCGTTTTTCTTTTGATTACCATTTCCCCTTGGGCACCCACGTGTGCCATCTCCCCTTTTGCACCCACGGTGCGTCTCCTTTTTTGTGCCCCACGGGCACCCTCCATTGTGCATTGCACGCTCCCCATGTGATCTGTCAGTTTGATAGGTTTTTTAGAATTTCCACTTGTCCAAAATTTTTTTGATGAGCATGCTAATATCTTAATTCATATATTTATTGATTGCCTGTGACTGTGAGTGTTTGATACTGCTGGCCGTGGAGTCTTTCTGGGAATTAACGCCTCTGTCAGAGGCGCGTTTTATTTTAACGCCCTAACCCGGGGCGTCTTATTCCTGTTTAACGCCTTCTAATAGGGCGCCTTCCATCATATCTGCTGCTTATGTGAATTCACGCCCTTCCCCAGGGCGTCTTTTTGTTTCTAAGCATCTCACATCAAGGCGCGGTTTTCGATTTGACGCCCTCACCTAGGGCCGTCCTTTTATATATAGCGCCTCACTCTAAGGCATGTTTTTCACTGCCCCGGGGCCCCTCACAGCGATTCACGACAGCCACGCTGTCGTCTGTTTCTTGGTAGCGACCCCTGCCAGGGCGTCTCTTTCCTGTGGGTTTATAGAACCCTCCCGTTTGTGATTTTTCATGCTGATTCATGCTTATATTCATTGATCATATTGCTGTGGTTGGTTCGTTTACCCTGCATTCATTCATTTGCATTGGTTTGGGAGACCTCCTCTCTCTACACTAGGATTCCACACACCCTCTTGGTGAAGGAAGGACCCTCCATTGAGCACTCCGTCTCTTTGGATTGGAAATTCCTAAACCAAGCCTCCGTAAGTCCCCGCACCCGTGGATTCCCTCACGGACGCCGGACAGGTTGTACCCTTTGAAGTCCCGGGTTTAGTTGGCCATACATGGTGAGAGAGTGTTCCTAGTTAGTACCGGAGTTGAAATCACATTTGAAACTATGTTCCTCCCTTGTGTGAATCATAATTTTGTTAAAAATCCTTAATTCACCAAGGTTCAAACATAAGAAGTCAAAGGTAACCATCCCAACTTGTTTGCTATTTCTGTGAATTATTTTGATTGCACATTGAATTATTTGGATTACCTTGATAAGAAAGTCAACATGTTCAACTCAATTAATGTTCATGAGGGTGATCAACCTTGCACATCTTATTCCCCTCAATTTCAACATGTTCATCATTCTCACCATAATTCTTTCAAAGGACCACGTCCTCATTCTTACGGTGTTGCCCGACCCATGGGCAATATCCAATCCCATGGTCCTTCAATCCAATCGCGAGCCACTACTCCTACGGGACCGTCTCGTCCCAATGATGAGAAGGTTTCCCAAATCATTCATGCATTAGATCATCTCACCCCTCAACAAATTCAAGCCCTTAAGGCCGCTGTTGAGGGTGCATCTCATTCATCTCATCCTCCTTCCAATCCTATGCGGGTGGCCCATCACCCACTTCCCTCTTCTATCTATATTCCTACTCTGGTGGTCCGACACCCGCCTCCTTCTATTCCTCCTCCACCACGGCACCAAGGCCCATTTATTTCTTGCAATCCGGCCCATCCGAGTTCTTCTATGGGTCGGCCCATTAATCCCCTTCCACGGCCTTCTTATGCGGCCCCTCCTTCAAGGCCCTGCCAACCCCCTGTTGCTCAAGTCACACCCCTCCAGCAAGCTCTTATCGATAAGGTCACTTTAATGGAGGAACAATTGAAGAGGGTTACGAGCCCACGGCCCGCTCCTCCTACTCCAGCCAATCCCCTTCATGCCGCTTTGAATGATATTACAAAAATGGAGAAAGATTGGAAAGATAGGATGGATGACTATGGTATTGGCAGTTCAAGCAAGCACGAGCCGGCGATTGAAGAATTTGAAGCAGTATACGATGATGAAGTTGCGCAAACACCCCTTCCGAGTCTCATTCGCTTCCCATTTCCCCCACTATCATTTCATGAACCCCTTGCTCAGGATGAAGCCACCGTCCCTAATCCAACCCCTATTTTCGAGACCTCTTGGTGTTACGATGATGGGTCGGTACTTCAATCACCCGCGCCGGCACATCTTGAGTCTCCTCCTCCTAACACCGCTCGCCCCGTTCGGCGTTTTCTCCGCACCAAACCTCCACCAATTACACCTCCACCAATCACACCTCCACCAATTACACCTCCACCAATCACACCTCCATCAATTACACCTCCATCAATTACACCTCCATCAATCACACCTCCACCAATTACATCTCCACCTGCTATACCATTAGCCTCCACTTCATCAATTAACCTCCTGTTACCCCCACCTCAACCTTCCATTACGCCTGTGACACCACTTAACCTTTCACCCTTACCTATGGCTAATCCTGAGCAAGATCTCCCCTTTTTTACACTCGAGCCAACCCCGACTGCTTCCGAGCAAAGGGAGAAACTCGACGTGTTTAAACCTCCACCTCCACTCACCCATTTGCCAACACCTCCCATTATACCTTCACCATCCACGAAGCCTTCCGCCTCCGCCTCACCTCCCTTTACTACTCGAAAGGGGAGCGCTGCTATAAGTACTTGTGCCGAAGATGAGCAAAAGCCGGGTAAGAAGAATTTGGCCACTGCCGTGCTGTTCAAGATGCAAGAATTTATTTACCGGATGCCAATCCGGGTTATTGTACCATGCATGGTCGAAGAGGCCAAGTCACCGCCATTGCTCAGAGAAGAATGCCAAGCGTTGATGCCATCCAAGGGCAGGACAGGGCACTCCTTGTTCAAACTTTCAAATCTTGAACCCGTTCTTTCTTACAAGGGGCGAATACCCATTTTGTTCAACATTCCATATACGCCACAATCAATGGGCAACACGATGCTTCCTGTCCCAACTCTCCAACTCCCTCGCACTATTGCTTTTCACTCTCCAAGAGAGTTGTCATTCACCATTGAAGCTTCGGCATGGGCTATTTCTTATACACTTTCACTACTGTGGAGGGGCAGTTATCTTGGTGCTAAGGGGCCTTCCACGGTTCTATCCACCTTCTATTCAACTCCATTCACATTATTGTCTATCACGATTTCTTCATGGGCCACTCCAGGGGTAAAGAGGAGGATCTCATCCTCTCACCCTTCACATTCTTCACGTTCTTTGCATCTCATTGCATTCATGCATTCACTGCATTCATCGCATCCATCCCATTGCACACATTTGCACCTCCTGCTTCTCGGGTTTCCAGACCCGTATCTTCCCCGCCTTCCCGCACCTCCGGATATTCCGCATTTCCCATCTTATTCATCTTCATCCTCGGGATCTGTGGGTCCCCATACATTGCTCGGGCGTTGCCCCCTCCCCAATCTCTTCTCAGGGCATCGCGTCCCTTTTCAGCTCTTGCATCCGGACCCTCCGGATTTCTCCCTTGTTCTCCCAGGGCATCGCGCCCCTTTCCACCTTATTCTTCCGGAACCTCCGGATCTTTCATACCTTTCCCTTGGGCATCGCGCCCCTTTCCATCTTATTCCTCCAGAACCTCCGGATCTTTCACTCCTCTCTTTATCCCTCGGGCATCGCGCCCCTTTTCATCTTCTTCCTCCGAAACCTCCGGATTCTACATCTTATTCTTTCTATCTTCTTTCAGGGCATCCCGACCCTTTCTATCTTCTCCCACCGGAACCACCGGACCCTCCATCTTTCTTCCGATTCATCTTTCTGCTCCTTCATGATATCGCATTATTTGTCATCTTCTTCCTTTTTCACCATATTTTTGCATATTTCTTCCCAGGGCATCGCGTCCCTCGAAATTCTTCTTCTCCAGATTCTGATTCCTCCTATCAGGATTCTACTCCACAACCTCCGGACCCTCCGGATCCGCCTCTTTCCATCTATCAATTTCTTCTTCCGATTCCCCCTAATCATGGGTCCGACCCAACTTCTTCCACATCCACTGCCTTGGGCATTTGCCCTTTTTCTCACTACTTTCGAGGCTTTAGTCCTCACTCCTCCTTCTAATTCTCCGCTTCTTCTGTAGACCTTTCATGTGATCAGGGTCTCCACACCTTAGTGAGGGAGTTCTAGCCCTCGCCTCTCTTCCTTTTTTCCTTATTCGTCTGAGTCTGGTCTGACCACCACTCCTTCTTGTTAAGCCACTTTCAAACCCTTTGCTTCCAATCCTTTTGACTGCCAAAGAGGACTATTCCACGATGATCAACACCGCCTCTCGCGGCATTTATTTCTACAAAGGTTGCAAGGTAACATATTGGCGTAAGTACGTATTTTTATGATATCATTTTCTCATTACTTCACGCATGATTTTCAAAATGAAGTGCTTCTTAACAAGATTAAAAGTGATGTTTTAGACCTTTATCTTAGGCTTTTGTTTAATTAAAATATTCCAAAAAAGAGTCTTTAGGCTTACTTTTGCAGCACTTTGGATAAAAGAACCCCGCGCTGGGGATTCAACATTCTCTCCCCGCTTGTTAAGAGCGACCCTTAGTTGGGCATTCCACACACTTCACGGCGTCCTTAGCCGGCTCCTTTGGTTAAAACATCGTTGCTACTTTGGCCATGCCATGAGAATTCCTGAAAGTCTTTGTCTCTTCTTTACTCGGCCGAAGTGCAGGGGCAAGAGATTGACGGATGAGATGACCAACCTCGGTACTCCCCAATACGAGAGGAGTCCCAAATAGGGGCAGTCTTGACCCAAAATCAATATGAGTTTTCATATGAGTTTTCATGATATACATCTCGCCAAAAGGGCTATTATGAAAATCAAGTCAAAATTTTGATAAAAGCAAAATTATGAATTATGGCATGTCAAGAGTGGCAAAGTCCCCGCAGGGAAAATCCTGGTCGTATGCATGTCAAGGGTCTAAAAATCAAAGGCACAAAGTCCCGGCACAACAGACTACCTCTTTGAGGGGAAACACCTTGGAAGGAATTCAAGTCCCGACATCTCCCATCCTGCATAAAGCTTATCTCCAATTGTTCTTCTCTTCTCCCTCTAAGACCGAATGTTTCTCGGGTATGACCTTGGTAGGGGCACCGTTAATCAAGGGTAGCTGGTCATAGGGTGCCACCTTTAAATGCACGCCTGGCTGTGGGCAGTTTTTAGCGAAAGGGGAAGGAACAAGGACCCCTAGCCAGTGCTTCAAAAACACCCTTTGATGCTGCATTAACAATGTCTAAACCAAAAAAAAAATCAAAAGAAAAAAAAAACAAAAAAAAACTTGAATATTTCCTAAGTCAAAATCCAAAAAAAAAAATTTGAATATTTTCTAAGCCAAAATCCAAAAAAATTGAATATTTCCTGATCAAAATCTAACAAAAATTGAATATTTTCAAAATTCATAATAAAAATTCAAATATTTTTTAAAATCCACATAAAAATTCAAATATTTTCAAAACTCATAAAAATTTGCATATTTCAAAATCCAAAAAAATTTCATTGTATTTTTCTGATGGTGCTTTTGCAGGAACGACAACTTTGCAAGGACCAAGAGCACGGGATGAGTCCTCTCCATTCATTTCCATCTACCTTTTGATTCTCCCCATGTTCACAATTGATTTGCGGCACATTACTCTGATTATTCATCTCCAAATCTTTTTTATCAAATCTTGCTGATCACTCCGCCGATGGGCATTATCAGATCTTGATCATTCAACTCCAAATCTTGATTAGCCAAGTTGTCATCCTCATGACAAACGACAAACAATGATGCTATGCTATCTATGCTTTAATGATGCTATCTATGTTATTCATGCCTTTCACGCTGTGCACACTTGAATGCTATTCATGATATGATACATACATGCTATTGATGCTTTGATTCATGCTATGCTTGCTATGCTTAAATGCCTTATTCATTACTTGTTATCTTTTATATCTTGGCTGATGAATCTTTGAGCGCAGGAAGAAGCTCTTGGTCCCACCGACTGGGCATCATCATCCAAACCCCACGGTGCTTGCACCTCATTTCTCAGTTCCCCCATGCTTATTGCTCCATCTCTCCCTGTATGCATTCTACTATATGCTACATACACTACTAGATTATATCAAGGACCTTGTGGCTTTGGTAAATCTGGAATTTGAGTTCCCCTTCATCAAAAACAATGATGATTCCAGAGGAGTCTTAGTCATACGGATAGGCCGTTGAGCCGTCCAAGACTGGGGACGATGGTTCCCTTTTGTGAGTTGGTGCGCGGATAAACGGGCTTCGGCTTAGTATTAGCTCGCAGAAATGGGTTTCTTGACCCAGTCTTGGCAGTTTAACAATATTATCCTTGATTATCTTATATTTTCATTTATTTTAATTTTTCCTTTTAAACCCAGCATGCATTCATATAGGACTTTGAATTAACATTGAAAAATCATTCTGATAAGCTGATTTGGAGAGTCAAATTGATCTTAATCTTTCCAGATATGAGATATTCGTTGCTGAATGGAATCCTCGGTTCGCTTTGTCGCTGTTTTGGGTCATTTTCACTAAAGCTCCTTGTTTAGATTTCTATCATCTTATTTCAATCATTTTCCCTTGATCCACCTTGGCTGCAGCACGTCCACATAAATTTCTCGAGATTGCTTCATCTCGAGTTTTTGATTTCATTCTCATCAAATAATGTTGATTGCGTGTCTCATCACACCTTGGCATCTACTTTTCAGTTTGCTCTGCTCCCTTGCAAAGCAGACGCCAAGACGGGGCAGCTGTAGACACGCCAAAATTGACGTTACTGTGAGTGCATCTCATATTACCTTGTAATGCCCCAATTTGACCCTCAAATTACCTTTGTTTGAGTAGTTTTTCTCACTTTTCTTGGATTTCACCCTTTTTTTCTCTATTTTCTTATTTTTTCCTATTTTTCTGGATTTTTCTGGGCATTTTTCTCTATTTTTATGAATTTTCCAGAAATAACGACTTAACGTGGGGCGTCTTTTAAATAGCGGCTTAGCCTTGGGCGTTTCTTGAAAATTGACGCCACTTCTATTAGGCGTCAATTCCTCTCATTTTCCTATTTTTCTGGATTTTTCTGAGGATTTTTCGGAATCTTTATGAATTAACGACTTAACAAAAGACGTTATTTTAATTTTTAATAAAATAAAAATAAAAAAGTTGAATTCACGACATATAGTATGGGCGTCACGTTCATTTGAATTTTTTAGTATTATTTTTAAACCCTCTTTGAGAGGTGATTTGGTGTCCTTCCGGGTGTCAGAAAAATACGTAAAAATAGTCGTTGGAATCGGCACGATGTGATGCACCTCCACCTAAAAATGGAAAAATAATATTGAGAAATAAAAAATGGCCCTATTTTGAATATTTTGAATTAACGACCTTGATTAGGTCGTCAATTCTTTTTGGCTAATTTTAACGCCCTTGTGCAAGACGTCTTTTTCAATAAATTCATGTTAAATTAAAATAACGTCTCTTTGCATGTCGTCAATTCCAAAATTGACGTTTTCTCCCTCAGGCGTCTTTTACAAATGTCAAATAAAGGGAAGGTTTTTTTCTAAAAAAATTATTTTTTGAATTGACGCCTTTGTTGAAGGCGTGTTTTAAGTAATGCCCTTGGTCAGGTCGTCAATTCTTGAATTGACGCCCTTGTTTAAGTCGTGTTTCATGTTTTTGGTTCTAAATGAACGCAGCCCTTTCCCAGAGAGTCATTGCCTTCGTTGGTCACCTTCTTCGATTGGGATTGGAGTCTTACCTCCGTAGGACTCTTGCCCGTTCTTATCTTCTCTTCAACCTATTAATAGAGGCTTCTTCTCTGTTAACTGGTTGGATCCCTCCCTTTTCGATCATTCTTCTTCCTCCGTTTTCATCTGTTTTGCAGGAACCGCTACTGCTACTTTTGGTTAAGGAGAAGCTTCTTACGTTCAAGCTTTCATCTTCTGAAGTTTTCATCCCCATCGAGTATCGAAGCCAAGAAGCAACGATCAGATTTTTCTTATCTCCCCTTTATCTCTTTTATTTTTGTTTTCATAGTTCCTACATGCATGCACCATCTACTGTTAATTCTTATTCTCAACCACGTTGAGAATATCTCCCCTACAGTGTACTCTTGCACTCTCTTTTTTTTTTATTTATATTTACATTCATCACACCTCCCCACAGTGCACTCTTGCACTCTTTTAGTCTATTCATCTGATTTGCATACATTCATCATATTTCCCCACACCCTTTCGCATAGGGGTTTAAGGGCAACCACCCATAAGGTGTGTTCTTAATCATATTTTCATGCTCATCACATTAAGAATTTGATGCTACACTCACCATATTTCTAATTCCAATCTTTATTGGTGTTGTCTTTGATTATTTTGCAAGGGTAATTCAAATCGAAGAACTCTCTTCATCGGCCGGCCGATTGGAAGAGAAAGGAGCACTCACATCACCCGCGCTTTTAAGGTATTTTTTTGCGATCCCTCCTCCATATTATTATTTTGTTATATTCTTTGAGGCCCTCGCGTCTCTGGCGATCATATCTCCTCTTAGCACCACGTGCTTTTCTTTGAGTTTATTATCATCTCCCCATCATATTTCCACTTTCATGCAATCTTGTTATCCATTTTATTCCTCTTATTTAACGTGTGGATTTTAATCCAATCTACAGCCTCTTCTTTTTTTGCAAAATTATTGGCTCCTCATCTTCACTATCACTCTCCTCGTGGGCATCTTGGCCCGAACTACTACCCACATCCCTAGCCTGATAAGGGTCATTAAGAATTTTCCCGCTCCTAAGGCTAGAGATGGCTTTGACATTCTCGAACTGAGGACCTATAGGAGGGGGCAGCTGAGGTTGGTTTGGCTGATTGGGTTGAGGAAGAATAGGAGCTCTTGGAGGGAAGCCTGGAGGTTGTTGATTGCGGGGGTTGGCCACCGGTTGGCTAGGGAGCTGACCTACCTCTCTTCTCCTGTTATTGGCAGCAAGTTGCCCTATCTGGTTCTCCAACTTGGAAATGGATTGTGCTTGGGTAAGGATGAGTTGTTGGAGTTGTTCAAACTTGTCATCAAAAGTGGGCTGAGTAGGAGGTGGTTGATAATGTGGTTGATGTGAACGATGTGCAGGAAATTGTTGAAATTGGCCCTGAGCAAATTGAGCTTGAGGATATGGGGCCTGAGCTTGATGGAAAGGTGATTGTTGATGGAAAGGAGGCTGATAAGAGAGATTTTGGTTTAACTGACTTGGCATGGAAAATGATTGTTTTGAATTTGGATGGTGTGAGAGATGAGATTGGGTGGATGGGCCTTGGTTAGACTTCCAAGAAAAATTTGGATGATTTCTCCAGTCCGGATTGTAAGTGTTTGAATAAGGATCATATGTGGGTTTGGAGACACCTTGAGCAGCAAAGATTTGTTCTTGGATAAATGGGGGGAGTTGGGCTGCTGTGGGACACCCAATCACAGAATGGCTAGGGCTCGAACACAAAGCACATATTTCTTCTTGACTTGGGGTTGAGAATTGTTGAGATTGAGGGGCAGAAGGGAAAGAGGGTTCCTGTCAAGACATGGACAACAACTGGTCTAGCTTTTGGGCAACCATATCGACCTTCTCTATCTTTTGCGCCAACAAATCCATTTTATTCAACTTTTGGTTTATGGCATTAATATCCATCTTGTTCTCACACTCACCTTGGCTCTTTACTTCATAAAGTCCACCCCTCTTAGAAGGTCCAATCATTCTTTCATATGATGAAAGCGAGGTATGGCTTATGGAATTTTCACTAAGCATTTCGAATAAATCATAAGCCTCATCCTCACTCTTACTCATGAATGCTCCCCCACATGATGCATCCACCATCTGTCTATAATTCTCCGCCAAACCCTCATAGAATGCCTGTACAATTTGCCATCTTGATAACCCATGGTGGGGGCATTTCCTCAATAAATCTTTTAGTCTATCCCATGCTTCATGGATATGTTCCCCTGGGTTTTGTGTGAATCCAGTAATTACTCTTCTCATGGTATTGGTTCGTCATATAGGATAGAACTTTTTCAAAAATTCTTTTTACATTTCTGCCCATGTATCAATGATTCTACCCAAGGCTCCTAACCAATATTTGGCTTTATCCTTGAGAGAGAATGGGAAGAGAGTTAGTCAAAGAGCATCATCAGAGAAATTCTGGATTTTAACTGTGGAGCAGATTTGAAGGAACTCATCAAGATGTTTGTAAGGGTCTTCATTAGGATTTCCATAGAAAGATGGCAACATTTGGATTGTACTAGACTTGATTTCATAATGAACCGTCTGGTTCTGAGGTGCTTGGACATAGAAGGACGGTTGGTATTGATTCGGCAAGAAATAGTCCTTCATTTGCTTTGGAGGATCGAGATTTTCGGCCTTTAGATTTTGTTGGTGAGGTCCTTGATTTTCGGCCATGAGATCTTGTTGGAGATCGTTCCCTGGATACAAGACTCTCTCAATTTCTTGAATGGGTCCTAGTAGGTTTGGATGTTGAGATCGTCTACCTTGCATGAACTAGGACGAAGAGAGAGATGATTTTAATTTTTTTCTTTTAATTTTTTTCTTTTTTTTTTGATTTTGATACAAACTAGGACGAAGAGAGAGAAGATGAGATTTTTTTGTTTTTATTTTTATTTTTGTTTTTATTATGTAAACACAAACAAGTTATCACACAAATTACTTACTGCCCTAGATGTGACCTAGACCTACAAATTGGGTTTCACAAAATGACTAAAGTGAAACTTAAGTTCACCCTCAATATTTCCACCGGCCAAGTAAGGGGTGGGGCAGTGGGAGGTTCCCCCTACTTTCGTAGGGACCTAATTATGCCAAACCACTAGCCCGCTTAAGGCGTTTGCCGTCCGACCGTCTTGCCTTAGGCACCGGTCTTCACAAGAGGGTAAGCCCAAATAATACAAGAACCACAGTGTGAACCTAGGGCCAATGTCTACTGAATTTTATTTAAGGTCTAGGTGATGCAAAGATGCAAGGGAATTATGGTTTGTGGGCTAAGGAAGGGTGATGAAATCCCCACCTTATCTTGTTTATGGGTGTTACCCTTAGAATATTTTAGAAATGATATGCAACAAACCAAGTTCAAACAAGGGATTCTATGCAAGCATGGAAATGTATGAGCATGCTTTTGAAAAAAAAAAATTAGAGTACTCACCTTGCCTCCCGCAATCTTCAATAATGCAATTAACAATAATTAAACAACAAGAAAAAAATAAATTCTATCCTAAATGATGCATGACCTAAAACATAGAAGTGTGGGTTCTGCTCTTGCAATGAACATTTTTATTGAAGTTCAAGTAATGCTTTTTTTTTATTTTTATTTAATGAACCTATCTAACCACAAGATATGAAATGTAGAGAAATGAAATTAAAATGAAAGAGGAAAAGTTTGGATACTTACTTGAAAAGCGTTCCCTCGTTCCTTTTTTTTTTTTGAAATGAAATGACAAAACAAAAAAAATGAAAGAAAGAAATACAAACTTACCTCTTTTTTTTTTCTGATTTTTTTTAACCTGTAAAAAAAAGAAAAGAGAGCTTTATTAGTACACTATATACACAAGTAAAATAAAGTTCTTAAATCAAAAATCATCATTCCTCCCCGGCAACGGCGCCAAAAATTGATAACGCGAAAGTTCGTCGTTTAAAACACGCGTATCAATCTTAAAAATTCCAACTCGCACTAGATGAAAGAGAGACGTAATATGGTGGCGAGAAGGGTCGAATCCACAGGGAAGAAGAGATTTTTAAAGTTAAAAACCTTGTAACCTTTTAGAAAGTGATTTTTACTTTGTTTGAAGAAAATAGTGAAATGAAAAACAAACTAAACACTTAATTAAAAACACCTATGATTATGCACCTATGCTATAGAAATTAATTACATGAAGTGAAAAGAAGAGATAGAAGAAGGGAGTAGAGATGGAAGAAGATCAAGAACTAGATCAAAAGAACAACTCTCTTCATTAACTTAAAAGAAAAGGTACATGAAGTGCAAGGCAAGCTTACAACAAAGAGGTGACAAGATTACAATGAAGTAACATAACATAAAAGCAATGACAAAAAGAGGGGCCTGAGATGTAAAGATAGTAGTAGCAATGGTGATGACACCATCGTCTCCTCCTTGCCGAGCCTTGGAGAGGATCGCTCCGCCTTGAAAGAGATCACCGTGTACACCGGGAGGAAGTCACCTTTGTCTTTAAAGCTGCCTTTGGAGGGTGAATAACTTTGAACCCAAGAGTAATTAGGGGATGCCCAAGAAGAGGAAGTTGAAGAGGGGGAAGAGAGGAAAAACTTTAATGAAGAACTCAGAGAGAAAATAAGAGAAGAAGGGCTTCAAAATGGAGACGTAACCGAAGCTAGCACCTCGAATGAACAGTAAAAACACAGGACAGCAAGTTGAAAAATGAGAAATATCTTCAAAACAAGAAAGAATTAGAAGATGGTGTGAACTGAGCAGTTGTAGAACACGTAAAAACCAAGAACTTTCATGAAGACAGTAAGAGCAGAAAATGAATAGAAGAGGGAGAAATAAGGGGAAGAACAGAGAAAAATATTGGGTCGCAGATGAACAGGACAGCACAGTGAAAAATATAAAATATCTTGAAAACCAGAAGGATTTAGAAGATGAGCAAGAAGAAGAAATTGTAGAAAACGTAAAAATGAAGAACTTTTATGAAGAACACAAAAGGAGAAAACGAACTTACATGGGAGAAACCGGAGGCCTAAGGTTGGGAGAGAAAGAGGGAGAGTGAAAGATTGCTAAAAAAAAAGACTCTCCCTCTCCTCCTTGCCATGGGCTATTTATAGGGAAAGTTAGGTAGATGGAGGGTGGAGATTGTATCAAAAGGAGATGGATGGCTGAGATTTAAGTGGAATATGATGCATGGGGAAGAGAAAAAGTAGGTGGGCACCCCCTTTCTTGGACTTTAGGCATCCCATTTCCCAAGGCTCATCATGTCTCTCCTTTATTTCAAACTTTGAATGTCCTTTTCCTCCTTTTCAAACTTAAACTTTGGATTCTTCCTTTTCAAACTTTGAATTCGAAATTTTGAACATTCCTTTCCCTCCAACTAAAATATTTTGAATTCTTTATTTGACTTGGTCAAAATGGTGATGACCCTTTTGTCCCCGGCTTCTTTTGTAATTACCTTCAGTGTCTTACATACACACAATTACACTTTAGTCCATAAAAATTACCACAATGTGCACATCAATCTCAAATACTCATAGTTATGCAATGGAGAATTAATGCTCATGGCCCTCAACTTCAAATTATTAGATAAAATTATCAAATTAATCAATTTACGTGAAAGCTCCAATTTAAATGGGGAGTTGAGGTTAATTATGAAATATGCATAATTACCTAATTATATGCACATAAAATGGTGTTTATGCGATGTATTATCATAAGAAATGGAGACTTATCAGTCACTGGCAGAGGGATCAGAGATAACAAGCAACTCCCGAGTGGGACACTTGGCTGAATAGTGGCCAAACCCACCACACCTATAGCAAGTTCCCTATGTCCCGAAGCCTTGGGATGTTCCACTAGCCATCGGCCCCTTACCCTTGTCCACAAGACGGACTGGGGGTGTAGGAAGTAGGGGTTGAGTTGGCACGGCAGGCTAGGGAGGTCTAGGGGCAGGGACGAGTGCCTGCTGGCGAAGGGGAGGATCCCTCGGAGGGAGGGGGCGCCTAGGAGCAGCGAGGTCTTGGCGAGGGGTTTCCTGGGGGTGGGCCACAGGCCACCGAGTGTAGGAACCAGGCGTGGTCCTAGGATCAGACACACGCGGATATGTGACCCCCTGGCGCGTGGTAGGAGCAAACTCCGCCTCAAATTGCTCCACCTCGAGGACAACCTGGTACGCATCTTCCAACTTGTCCACTTTGCGGTGGAAAAGCTCATACTAAAGGTGTGGCTGCAGACCATGCCGAAAATGGGAAACAGTCAGGGAGCCTTCCTCCGTGGCATCACTTCGCAGAAAGTACACGTCGAACTCGGCGATGTAATCAGAGACAGATCGATCCCCTTGGGTGAGACTCTGCCATCTGTCTATGAGACGCTGGCGATATGTGGCAGGAAGGTACTTCTTCCTGAGTTTGGTCCTCATCTCATCCCAAGTCTCGACCTGGGGCTCCTGACGGTGAAACAGCATGTTCTCCATGTTCCTCCAATAGGTCTGCGCCTGTCCTAACAGCTTCATTTTGGCGAACTTGACTTTTCGGTGGTCCGTTATCTCAAACCACTCGAAATACCGGTCCATGCCGACCTCCCAATCGAGATAGGCCTTCAGGTCTAAGGACCCGTCAAACGTGGGAGGGTCTGCTCGCACAGTCCTGAGGACCCGCTCGTCCTCATCATCTCTCTGTGGTCGGTGACTGATGGGGGCATCTCTTGCCCTTCACATTTTTCCACAACTCCGTTTGCTCGCCCGCATGGCTACATTGGGCCCGTCACTTTTTTCTGAGTCGAGTCATGTAATTTTCATATTTATTTGAGTCATAAACTCTGTAATTTTCCTTTTATTTGAGTCAAGTACCTAGGTTAATGAGTCATCTACCTAAGTTAAGTGTCATAGGATTAATTAGTTTGGTTAATGGGCCCAATTATATGGACTAGGCCCAAGGGCGCCCCCCTTCTCTTGGTTTCTTGTCATTAGTCCAAAAGTTAGGGACTTATTGTAAATTGTGAGTTTCCTATAAATAGGACCCCATCCCCTCATTTGTGAGCTAATGAAGATCTATTATTGTGAGTCCAGATAATTGAGTTTCATTTGGTGAGAAGCTCCCCTCCCCTATCCCCCTCTCTCTCTCCCCCTTTCTCTCTCTTGGCCGCCACTTTCTCTCTCCTCCCCCTCTGTCCACATCATCCTCCACCTCAACCCTAGCTAGCCACCTCATATGCCACATCACCCACCCATTCATCTCCCTAGGGGTCTTCATTGCACCCCATCAATTTCCTTCAATTCCCTCCCCCTATCTAGGTGACCTTTGGCACTCCCCATACACCCTTTCACTCTCCCAAGGTAGAACACCCCTCCCCTAGAACCCCTTCCCTTCCCCAACACACCCTTTCCCCACCCTTAGGCCAGCATTAACCCCTCTCCATTAAGGAGATTTCAAACCAACTCCCTCCACCCCCATTGCCAATCTGCGCCCCCCTCTCCCTCTCACCTTTACCTCTGGCCGTAGCCCTCTCTCCCGCTCCCCTAGCTGCGGTTCCAGCAGCCCGCACACCCCCTCCATCACCTCTAGACCCCTTCAGCAACCTCCCACAAGCTCCAGCCCCCATCCCCCTGCCATCTGGTCACCCCCTCCCATCACCACAACTACCATCCTCACCCTGTAGCTCTCAGCCCGCAGGTAGCAGACCAGGTACCTGTTTGCAGAACCTGCCACCTCATCTCCACGAAGTTCTTGGTGACAAATCCTATACCCTTGGAAGCATCGTCCATTCTACTTCGCAACGGAGGTGGTCCCGCCTCCGTCTAAGTTCGTGGCTGCCCGGAGGAGTCTTCACCGTTGGACTGCGCAATTCCTCCCTAGCAGACACCCAACTGCAGCTTTCAGAGGCTACCACGATCAGTACCTTGAAGATATTGGAGCGATGTTTGGCTGAAGACTTCTGCTATGAGTCCCATCACCAAGAAGCAGGAATCCGTTAGGATCTCATAGCAGTAAGTTTCGAATTTCCTCCACTAGGGTGCGCTGGGTCAGTCCCCTCTGGGATTGGCCGGATACCCTGTCACTGTTTGGGGTCTCCCTGTCTGCTCCGACCTCCGCCGACGACCCGTGGGTCTCCGTTCGAAGAGAACTCGACCACGAACGCAATGGTTCTCGTCTTGCCATCAACTAAGCATGGGGGTGGCCGAGACAGCCTCTCCTTCCAACAACAGTGGTCCTGATACTTCCAGAAGCAGAGTGTAGCAGTCCTGATCCCGACCCTGCCCAGCCGTCGTCGTCACCAGGAAATTCCCCAATAATTTTGACGTCCACTTGGGCCAAGCCAGGAGCTTTTAGCACTAGTTTTGTCAACAACGGAGTATGGGAGAGCCCGTAGCGGAGCCGACAGTGACTGCCTATCTTGCTGTTCTAGAGAGCTAGCAAAATCGACGATCTTCTTCCGCTTTGGCTTCTAGCGTAGTTTTCCTCACCCCGCCTGGACGGCTTACCACCCCTCCCTGCGTGGAGGTATATTTTGGTTGTAAAACAAATTTCCACCCCTAGTCCAACCCCCTTGCAAGGGGCGTAGTGCATGTAAACTAAAAATTTCAGGTTCAAGCTTCTCCGGCGCGGCGTGCGGGTAAGCCCACGCTTCCTCGCTCGCCTTCGTCTCCGACCGGGATCGGTGTCTTCACACCGATCAGGTGAGCCTCGGTTACCCCTTGCGAATCTTTCCTTTGCAGGTTTAGTATTTCTGCTAGTGCCGTTGGACGGTGAGTTGAGTGCCCGATCCCGAATTGCTATTACATGAGTGACTACCGCGGGTGAGTTGTGAGAGAGCCAATACATCCCACGCCCTCGGCGTGCTGGCCGCCCATGAAGTTGGGCATCCCAGGACCCTTAGGGGATCAACCACTAGCTAGCCAATCCCCGGAGCAGTGAGGTTCTACCCCAGACCCTCACCACCATCACCGGGTTGCCTACGGGCACGAGAGTGCGCTTAGCGGGAGAGTCCGCTCGAGTGAGGTTGTCGGTCCATGAATCTTGTTTGCTTGCTAGGTCCGAGGGATTGTTAGGTTAGTTGCTGCATTCCTAAGGCTTCATCATACCCATTGTGGTCTCTTGTGGGGATGGATTTTATTTATCCTTTCATTTATTTATTTATTTTATTTATTTTACTTATTTATTTGGTTGATTGACTAGGCGTGCCAGTCACTGGCGTGCCAGTTTATTATGCGCTCAATCTGACTCGGTCAGTTGATTGTGATATTCATGTCGGGACCTAGAGTCCATCATACCATAAAGGTTATGACGTTAATTATGTCCTCTAGGAAAGAAGACCACCCTTGATTAGTTGCCAAGAAAGGATGCCTTGAGAGCAAAACAAGATAAGACTATGATGCTAACTTCGCTAGCAGGATTCGAAATATGCATAGAGAACCATGCGATGCAAGACGTGGTAATAATGCACGGCATAAATCCGGCAACATATCCCCTTATCTTGGTCTATGCCAAGTGGGGACATAGGTCATCTCTCCATGGAATGCCGGGATGGAAGCCAAAGGAAAGATGGGCGTAGCCCGAGATCCAGAAGGATCTAAGGATGACGGGACAATGTCCACTGTCATGGGGTTTATTGATATTCCCTTTAGAGACCATTGGAGGACATGCAGTGGCAGGACTCCAAGGGTCAGTAGGGTTAGAAAAGGAACTTGGCGGTCAAATGGTATAACATGGGGTAAAACCCCATTAATTTTGCTCCCTTAGACATGGATGAAGAACCATGATTTTCCCCCCCACGATATGATGAAGGCTGACATGACGGCCAACGAGGGTTAAGATATCGGGTTTAGACTGGTTTTAGACTCAGTAAGGTTACTGGGAAGTTGGCTCTTTGAGTGCTAGCCATTGTTAAGGTGAACCGGTGCAGATGGGGTCCGGCGCGAGGCAAATCGACGCGACAGTGAGCACAAAAGGGGGCAACGGCATGGCATGTGGTCGGCGGGACCGGCATCTCGGTGTGCCAATCACCCGGCGCGGAACTGGCGCCGGGAGGTTATATGGCACCGACAATAGGGGTTTCTTTAGGTTTCAAGTATTTTGAAGGCTTTACGAGATTGAGGGGGACCCTCTTATGTTCAACAGGAGTTTTATGGATTTGTCCATGGTGGTATTTGGGTAGGGTGAAGAGTGAGGGTAGACTCACCCACTGAAGGTCTAGGGAGACCATATGGTTGTAATGATTATGTTTCCCCCCTTTACAGTGGGCAAAGGACCGTGAGATAGACTGCCTCGGGTCTCTGCCACACAATCGGGGGTAGATTCATTGATTTAGTGAAAATATCACATGATACGATAAATTAAGGATCGTGAATGAATTTCGGCAGCATCTCCCCTTATTTTGGGTTATGCCAAAAGGGGAGTATAGGTCATCCACCCACGGAATGCCTGGATGGAAGCCAAAGGAGAGACGGGCGTAGCCCAGAATCCAAAAGGATCGCAATCCTATGGGACAGTGTCCACTCATCGTGGGATTTGTTAATATCCCCTAGATAGCCAACCGAGAACATGCAATGGCAGAACTCCATGACTTGGCGGGGTGGCAGAATGTGGGGGGAGTTAACCCCATCGATTTAGCTCCCATGAGGGTTGAGTGAAAGATACTATTTCTCCTCAGAGTGATAAGGTTTTGTAACCAGGGGCGGTAAGGCTCAGAACTGTTGAGAGTATCGGCACAAGGCTATCAGCATGGATGGAAGTCAGCGCGACGAGGAAGGCGTGTCTCGGCGCGACGAGGAAGGCGGGTCTCGGCGCGATGGGAAGACACCAACCGGCACAGGTAGCACTCGGCGCGGGACTCGCGCCGAGGGAGGGCCAGGCCGGGAGGCTAGGAGGAGTTCTGAAAATGAGGGTTTTAGTGAGGTTTGAAGGGATTTCTGAGCTGAGGATTTCAGAAGGTTTTCGGGGGTTTTAAAAGGGGGGTTTATTCAAGGACTTTGAGGTGTTTTACCCAAGGTTTTGGGGAGTTTCCTGTGGAGTTTCAAAAGGGTTTCATTCATGGTTTAGGGCGAACACCAGGGATGGTTCTGGAAAGGATCATCTGAGGAGAAGATGGCTTTCCCTCTGGGGCCTCACTGGGAGCCAGATCACAGACGGAGCCTCGGGAGTTCCGATTCTAACGTATCTCTCGTCATTTCACAAATGTGAAGCCATGAGATGAACTGTCTCAGGCTCTCGGTGTGGCTGCGAGGTTGGAAAGAAATACGGCAAAAACACACTCATGTAGATCTAAAAGACGGATGTGTGATAGGATCTACTTCATTTGCAGTAGCTATCGAATACGGTGAACCTCGGATGCAGAGGGAGAAAGAGAAAGAAAGGGCGAACTTCAGCACCTTTTATTAACTATTTCATCCAAACAAAGCACATACATTCAGCTCGGAAGAGAGCCAAACTAATGAAATTAAACACAGACCAAATCCCTTGACAGCAGGGTTACATTGACATCTGATGCCATTGGAACACTGATGCTCGGAAGCAGACCGAAAGACAGAAGAGTATACTCAAATAAAAGATAGGGGAAGGGGGAGAATATAGCCCCTTAGGGCATCTTAAAACCGATCCCACCTTGAATCTCTCCTCTAAGCTCCAGCAACTCCTTTCTCTCCTCAGATCCTTTTGAGGGCTCTCGGGCTCCCTTTTCTTTCAGTGGCTACTTCTCCGTTTTCTTCCTTGTGCTCTCACTGCCTCTCCCTTTCTTTTCTTTTTCTTCGTCCTCTTCTCTTCTCTCCTCCTTTTTTGCTTCGAAGGGCAACAACTTTTATAGAGGGATGGCCTTCAGCTTCCGGCATTAACTCCCCGGCGCGCCCCAGCATGCATCATCTCAGCGCGCCTGGCCTTGTATTGGGCTTGGCCCATTTGTTCAGAACTCGGCGCCGGAAGGGGCTCATCTAATGGGCTTCTTTTCATTGTTCTGATGGGCTTCTTGGTATATGTATACGTATTCCTCTTGAGGCTCGTTTAATTCCTTGCGTTCGTGCACACGTGCGAGGCAGTGTGGACCCCTTTTCATGAGAATGCTCCTCTTCAGCAGGCAGATGATTGCCTGTAGCTTGTCATAGTTTTTTATCAGCCTGACTATTTGAATGATAGTCATGCTGGGCAGCGGCCTAGCCAGAGATGGCTTCAACCGAACGGAGTGTTAGGGTAGTAGACCTCGTCTATTTTGATTCTCAAAACTTCCAGGGATGACATAGAAGCCGCACCCTTGATTTGGTCTTCAGAGCCCTAAGTTTACTTTGGCTTCTTCTTGTATATCTTAGGTGTCAACAAATGCCCCCCCACCCGCAGGTGGCGTAAGCGAAGGATGAGTGGCACGGGACCTGCGGGTGTATATTGCACCGCACTTTGTATTTTCTTCAGGCTGACTCCTGTTCATTGCTTATTCTCATGACTTGAGTATTCATTCTGCTTGTATAATCCCAGTACTTTATAAGCATACTCAGACATACATCAGCATTTTGGGTTTAATTTTCTAATTGCAGCTTCTCAGGGTGAGCAAGTCGACGCTGTTGACGATCTCGGCACGGCCATCTCGGCACAGCACCCAACCGGCGCAAGCTTCATATCGGCACGTTACTTGGTCTCGGCGCGCCTTTTCCAGCTATTGCTCTCGGCGCGGAGGTGCTTTCGGCGCGGCCGGTATCGGCGCGCCTTTCCTTCTGCTGAGCTCTCGGCGCGGGAGAGCTCTCGGCTTCAATTCATCAGAGGACTTTGTTTGGCAGCATTTAGAGATATTACGTCGAGTCGTAGAATCTCAGCCGACATTGTCTTACCTCCAGCTGAAGGAAGAGGCTGAACGATTGACGGTTGGGCTGCAGGCACTAGGCTGTCCCTTGGATATCTGGACCCAGCGGGTGTTGTTCTTGCTAAAATTTGTGAATCACCGAGACTTTTTCGGGCGGATAATGAATGACCGACTGACGGCCCTCAAATTGCATAAAGCTGACTGTCAGGCGGAGTTGGAGTCTCTGAATTTTGATCTTCATAGGAACAACGCCCAGGTTGAAGCTTCAGCGGCTCGTGCCTAATTCCTACGTAGCCGACGGGAAGAACTCCGGGCTGAATTAAATGTTGTCAAAGCCGAGATACCACTACTGGCAGCGGCAGAAATCCAGGGTATCGAGGAGACCACCTTGCTAGAGGGTCGAGTTGCATCCCTACAAACTGAGATGACTCGCGTTCAAGAGGAGGAAATGCAACTCCGTGAACTGGGAGCGGCTCCCACATGTCGGGCTCATCGACTTTGAAGATATTTTCAGGCGGTCTTAGCTGATCTGCCTTTTGTAATCCGTCCCCCTTCAAGGGCCCCTATTGTATCCATCTCTCCTTTTTTGCCATGAAATACAAGTTTCTCTTAATGCTTTAGGTGTCCAACTTCACACTTATACCATGTCATATCTTGTGACAATTTTGGCGACCTGTATGGAAGCACACCCGTATCTGTACCGCAGGAAAGCATCCACCCTTTCAAGGAAAGGATGGGGGCCTCGCTCCACCGCGTGCCGGGTTTCCAGAGGTTGCCAAATTGGCACGAATGTAAGTTCCTTTGGCCAGGAGTGCCACTTGTGACTACTTGATGACATATGTGTATGAAGGGTCCACATGTCTTATTGAAAAGGACGGAAGGTCCATCTCAGACAGGTTCTAATATTGATCGCGGCGAGGTGCCGTATGATCATAAAAAGACTTCATCACCAGTATTGGGTTTATACCGATGCAAGGAGATGGGTGTGCTTTATCAGAATAGATGAAAGGTCTACTCTGGGTGGATTTCATTACTGGTGGGACAACTGATGGGAGTGCCACCAAAAGGTAAAGCATATGTTGTTTTTTTTATAGTAACCACAATACCAACCCAAGCGCTTTCGCCAGAGCCAGCCCCCTTTTACTTTTGCCCACGCGCCCCTTCGGGTTTTCACGTAGCGGGGTACCCGATTTTGCCTGCGACGCCCTTTCAAGTTTTCGCCACAGTCGGGTTATGGCCATTTTTGCCCTTACTCAGAATATCCGAGTAAGTCTGGCGAGGCACCTCTATTTTAAGCCTCATTTTTATTTATCATTCTTTTCTTCTTCTTCTTTTTTGAACTCAATTCTCGGGGTAAGGCCGGGCTTGAGGAGATGCTGGCCGATCTTGTCGATGATGACAAGGGCCATGAGGGAGTTGACCGATCTCGCCGATGGCGACGAGGGTCGCAAGGAGGCTGACCGATCTTGCCAATGGTGACAAGGTTCAGAAGTAGGCTGGTCGATCTTGCCGATGGTGACAAGGATCAGAAGTAGGTCGACCGATCTTACCGATGATGACAAGGGTCACAAGGAGGCTGACCAATTTTGCCGATGGTGACAAGGGTCAGAAGGAAGTTGACCGATCTTGCCGATGATGACAAGGGTATCAAGGAGGCTGACCGATCTTGCCGATGATGACAAGGGTCAGAAGTAGGTTGACCGGTCTTGCCAATGATGACAAGGGTCGCAAGGAGGCTGACCGATCTTTCCGATGGTGACAAGGGTCAGACAGAGGTAGACCGATCCTGCCGATGATGACAAGGGTCAGAAGGAGGCTGATCGATCTTACCGATGGTGACAATGGTCAGACAGTGGTAGACCGATCCTGTCGATGATGACAAGGGCCGCAAGGAGGCTGACCGATCTTTCGATGGTGACAAGGGTCAGAAGTAGGTTGACCGGTCTTGCCGATGATGACAAGGGTCATAAGGAGGTTGACCGATCTTGCCGATGGTGACAAGGGTCAGACAGAGGTAGACCGATCCTGCCGATGATGACAAGGGTCAGAAGGAGGCTGATCGATCTTGCCGATGGTGACAAGGGTCAGACAGAGGTAGACCGATCCTGCCGATGATGACAAGGGTCGCAAGGGGGCTGACCGATCTTGCCGATGGTGACAAGGGTCAGACAGAGGTAGACCGATCTTGTCGATGATGACAAGGGTCGCAAGGAGGCTGATCAATCTTGTCGATGGTGACAAGGGTCAGAAGGAGGCTGATCGATCTTACCGATGGTGACAAGGGTCAGACAGAGGTAGACCGATCCTGCCTATGATGACAAGGGTCGCAAGGGGGATGACCGATCTTGCCGATGGTGACAAGGGTCAGACAGAGGTGGACCGATCCTACCGATGATGACAAGGGTCGCAAGGAGGCTAATCGATCTTGTCGATGGTGACAAGGGTCAGACAGAGGTAGATCGATCCTACCGATGATGACAAGGGTCGTAAGGAGGCTGACCGATCTTGCCGATGGTGACAAGGGTCAGACAGAGGTAGACCGATCCTGCCGATGATGACAAGGGTCAAAAGGAGGCTGACCGATCTTACCGATGGTGACAAGGGTCAGACAGAGGTAGCCTGATCCTGCCGATGATGACAAGGGTTGCAAGGAGGCTGACCGATTTTATCGATGGTGACAAGGGTCAGACAGAGGTAGACCAATCTTGTCGATGATGACAAGGCTCAGAAGAGTAGGTGAGAAAGATCTCCAATGGGGATTGAGGTGATCGCCCTTTTCGGAGATCACTAGAATGAGGGTGAGGCGGAACTTATATTACCACATTACTGACCCAAGCGCCCTTTCGGGTTTTCGTCAGGGCCAGCCCCATCTTGCTTTTGCCCACACGCCCTCTCGGGTTTTCACGTGGCGGGGTACCCGATTTTGCCTGCGACGCCCTTTCAGGTTTTCGCCACAGCCGGGTGATAGCCATTTTTGCCCTTGTCCTTGTTTAGAAACAAGGCCGACGGGACACCTCTATTTTAAGCCCCAATTTTTTTGATTATTCTATTCTCATTCATTTTTTTTGAACTCAGATAAGAGGAGGATGTTGAGAGGGTTGACTAGGGCATGAGGCCTTGTGCCGGGAAAAGGCTTATTCGTTAGCAAGAAGGTAATGCTAGCGTAAAGGATAGATTTTGAGCCGATTCGGGTGTAGGGCCCGTAATGGCAACACTGTATAAGGGTCGGCTAGGACACGAAGTCTTGTGCCAGAAAAGGGATTTATTCGTCAGCAAGAAAGCAATGCTAACGCAAAGGATAGACTTGTGCCGATTCGGGCGTAAGGCCTGTAATGGTAATGATGTATAAGGGTCGGCTAGGACACGAAGTCTTGTGCCGAGAAAGAGGGTTTGTTCATTAGCAAGAAGGTAATACTAATGCAATGGATAGATTTGTGTCGATTCGGACGTAGGGCCCGCAATGGCAATGATGTATAAGGGTCGGCTAGGACACAAAGTCTTGCGCCGAGAAAGAGGGTTTGTTCGCTAGCAAGAAGGTAATTCTAACGCAAAGGATAGGCCAATTCAGGCGTAAGGCCCACAATGGCGATATTTATTTTGTATGTTGTTATTGTATACATATATATTTTTAGAGCTCGGTCAGGACGGAGTGCCACTAGACCAAGATAAGGGTAGCTCGGCTAGGGCGGAGTGCCACTAGACCAAGATAAGGGTAGCTCGGTCAGGGTGGAGTGCCACTAGACCAAGATAAAGGGTAGCTCGGCCAGGGCGGAGTGCCACTAGACCAAGATGAAGGGTAGCTTGATCAGGGCGGAGTGCCATTAGATCAAGATAAGGGGTAGCTTGGGGTGGAGTGCCACTAGACCATGATAAAGGTAGCTTGATCAGGGCGGAGTGCCGCTTGACCAAGGTAGGGTAGCTCGGCCTGGGTGGAGTGCCACTAGACCAAGATGAAGGGTCATTCTAAGAATGCTGGTTAAGCCGCGTGATACAGTTTCAAGTGTTTCCCATTAAGGTGGGAGGACTGTATGACTCCCTTGGGATCCATAAGGACGTACGCACCCCCTTTGTATACTCGGTGGATGACGTATGGTCCGACCCAATTTTCAACCAACTTCCCCTTGGGGTTGGAGGCCATCACTTCTCTTCTTTTAACCATTACCAGGTCGCCTTTCTTGAATTCCCGTCCCTTGACGAACTTATCAAAAGCACGGGCCATGCGGGCTTGGCAGAGTTGGATATTTTGTTGCACACGGAGACGCTTTCCTTTGAGCTCGGTGAGCTCCTCCAATTTCTTTTCTGCATTAGTTTGTTCACTACTGACTAGTCCATGCTGGATGGCGACTCGTAGCGAAGGGACTTCTAGTTCAATCGGCACCACAGCCTCTGACCCGTACACGAGGGAGTAGGGTGAGCAACCAGTTGGGGTTTTATAAACTGTACGGTAAGCCCAGAGTGCTTCATACATCCTTTCTTCCCAATCTCTTTTGTTAGCCTTGACAGTCTTTGCTAGCAGAGTGCATAGCGTCTTGTTGAAGGCTTCTGCGAGTCCGTTGGCTTGAGGGTTGTAGGGGGACGATGTCCTCTAGTCAATCTTGTACTTATCAGCTAGCCGATAAATCTTATGATTTCTGAAATGGCTGTCGTTGTCAGAGATAATTCGGCTGGGAACCCCGAATCGGAATATTATGTTCTACCGGAAGAACCTTGCAACCAATCCTCCGGTCACTTCTCTTAGTGCTACTACCTTTGCCCATCTGGAGAAGTAATCTATAGTTGCTAAGATGTATTTGCATCTGGAGGAAGATGCTGGCAGTGGCCCTACCACGTCCGTGCCCCATTGAGAAAATGGCCAGCTCGGTATGGTGGGGTGTAGTGGCACTGGCGGTCTTCTTGACACATTGGCCTGCTCTTGACATTTCTGACAAGTCTTAGCGAACTTGCAGCAGTCATCAAACATAGTGGGCCAATAGTAACCCAATTTCTTTATCTCAATTTTCATTTTCGGGCCGGCCTGATGCGCTCCAGTTGAACCCGCATGGACTTCCTACATCACCTGCCCCGCTTCTGCTGAAGACAAGCAACGAAGTAGAACTTTTCTTCTGGCATCTGCCATTATCCAGAACAGGGTTCCGTTTCTCATCTCGTAAGAGTCTTTGACTCTCAGGAGTTTCATTCCTTGTTCTTTCTCCTTTAGGAGCTGCTGGTGCTGGAACCATCGTATGAGATGTTCTCGCCAATCGGGTTGTTGAACCTCTTCGACGGCTGCCACCTCATTCTCTTGTTC
Source organism: Amorphophallus konjac (assembly GCA_022559845.1). Taxonomy (NCBI): domain Eukaryota; kingdom Viridiplantae; phylum Streptophyta; class Magnoliopsida; order Alismatales; family Araceae; genus Amorphophallus; species Amorphophallus konjac. The sequence goes on from CM040126.1 coordinate 54,904,174, forward strand.
GTCGGTCGAGACCTCTGTCATACTGGGGACCTACCGGTGGTTGATAACTTTTATGTTCAGGCTTGTGTCTGGCGAGATTGCCAAGGAGCTGGCCAATTTAGCGAGGGCGTCCGCCTGAGCATTCTGTCCTCGATTGACATGCCTGATGCTGATGAAGTAGAAATTTGACATCAGGCGGGTTGCCCGCTGATGGTAGGGGAGGAGCTCTTGTTTTCACACATCAAACTCTCCTTCCAGCTGTTTTATAACTAGCATGGAGTCTCTGAATGCTTCCAGTATCTGAATTCCCATGGATAGAGCAATCTGCAACCCGATTATCAAGGCTTCATACTCTGCTTCATTATCCGTGCACGGCTTGTTTATTGAGCAAGATATGTGAACAACTTCCCCCTCAGGAGATTTCAGGATTATGCCCGCTCCTGCTCTGACCCAGGATGACCCAGTGGCTGAGGTGTCAATTCTGGAAGCGCCATCGAAATATAGCTGCCACAAGGAGGGCTGTACTTGAGCAGCTTCTAAGGTTTCATCTTCAGGAAGCTCTGGTTCCAGCGGACAGTCTTCCGGTACCGGATGCTTGGCGAAGAAGTCTACAATAGCTTGGCCCTTGACAGCCTTTCGCGGCACATAGGAGATATCAAACTCCATAAGGATCACCGCCCATTTGCCCAGGCGACCCTTGAGTGCCGGCTGGGACATGATATACTTTAGTGGATCCTCCTTGGATACCATGCTGATTTCATGCGACAACATATAGTGTCAAAGCTTCTTGACTGTGAAGACCAGCGCTAGGCAGATCTTCTCAATATAAGTATATTTCTCCTCAGTCCTGACCAGTCTCCGACTGAGGTAGTAGAGGGCTTGTTCTTTTCCTTCTTCATTATTCTGGACCAGCATTGCTCCCAGGGAGTTGTGTGTGGCTGCTATATATAATATCAGCGGCCGTCCTTTCACCAGTGCACCCAGCACTGGAGGAGTCTTTAGATAGTCTTTCAGCTTGTCAAAGGCTGTCTGGCAATCTTCATCCCAGTAGAAGGGAACATCTTTCATCATTAGCTTATGGAAGGGGTGGCATCGCCCTGACAAATTGGAATGAACCGTCGGATGTATGCCATGCGGCCTTGAAGGGATCTCAGCTCAGAGAGGTTTTTTGGAGAGGGTAACTCCTGAATTGCCTTGATCTTTGCAGGGTCTGTTTCAATTCCCCGATATCTGATAATGAAACCCAAGAACTTTTCGCTCGATACTCCGAACGCACACTTCATAGGGTTCATCTTCAATTCATACTGCCTCAGCCTCTGGAAGATAACTCGGAGGTCTTGCAGATGGTCTTCTTTCTTTCTAGTTTTGACTACCAGGTCATCTATGTAGCACTCGACCTTATGATAGAGCATCTCATCGAATATTCTAGTCATCGCCCGCTGATAAGTTGCGCCGGCGTTCTTTAATCCGAACGGCATTCTCTTGTAATGATAAATGCCTTTGGGAGTTCGGAAGGCAGTGTGGACCCGGTCATGTTCCGCGATCCATATTTGGTTGTAGCCAGATGACCCATCCATGAATGATAGGGCCTCATGACCGGTTGTGGCATCTATCATGACCTCCGTTATTGGCACTAGAAAGTCATCTTTGGGGCAGACTTTATTCATATCTCGGAAGTCAACACATATCCGAATATGTCCATTCTTCTTCTTCACGAGCACAATATTGGCTAGCCACGTGGTATATTGATTTTCCTCGACGAAACCCACATCAATGAGCTTGTCGACTTCCTTGCATATTTGAGTGATGAGCTCTGGCCTCATGCACCACGGTGGCTGCTTCTCCAGTTTGGCTTAAGGGTTTATAGTTAGCTCATGCTGTGATACTGCGAGGCTCAGTCTTGGCATTTCCTTGTAGGTCCAGGCAAAGTAGTCCTGATATTCCTGCAATAGCTGGATATATAGCCCCTGCTCTTCAATAGATAATTGGGCACTGAGGAAGGTTGGCCTGGGGTCATCCTCCTCTCCCAAGTTGACTTCTATCAGCTCATCGATTATTGCTTGGCCTCCGTCTTCTATCTCCGGGGGTGCAGGCTGAAGGTCGACAAAGTCGGGTATATCATCTTCGAGGTCGAGGACCTCGATCTCTTCATCTTGCCTTATCTGAGCCTCGTCAGGAATCTCTGGTTCGGCTGGTAGCGACTGCATGGATTGCCCTGCCAACCAGCCTACCTCAATAGTTGTTTCACGGGGTGAGTTGATTGCCTCATCCCTTGCTGAGGGGATTGCAGTCACTAGGGACTGGTGATTGTTTGTTATTGAGTCAGAGTAGCACTGCAGCTCCATGGTACAAGGTGAGAAGGCCTCACTCCCTTGGATGACCATATCTTCAGTGGAGGTAGCCTTTTCTTTTCTAGCAGCATCTATCTCTTGATCAGGCTTGGGAGAAGCTTCCTTAACTGGTCGAGAAGTGCTGGTATCACCATCAGAGGAGGGCTGCAGGAGGGAGGCGGCCCTGTTTCTTCAACATCTTCAGCTTCACTACTGCTAGCTGTGTCAAATTTGGCTTGAAGAGCTGCTTCTTCAGGATAGACCTGCTCCCAGTATCGGTAGGGGAATATGGCCTCTGATTCCAGACCTCCCGGTTGAGATAGTTTAGTGCACTCAACTTCTGCTGGGGGTTCATGGAAAACTGCCCCCAGTGGGTTATCCTCAGTTGGGTAGAAAGCGGAAATGGTATTTACTTTATAGCGTCCACTGTAATAATATTCCTCGAGGGTGAAGCCCAACCCTGGGAGTTGGGAAACACGTCTCATTTCTTTATCCAAGCTCGGGGGACACCACAGCTTATGGAATGCTTCTTTCTTCTTGCGAGGCTGGCCAGAGGGGATGTGCTGCTTCTGGAACATCTCGGCCATTCGACTTGTTACAAATGTTAACCCCTGTATAGGTACGGATGGGTCTTCTATATCTTCAGGCAGATGACAATCTATATCCTCCTGTGTAGGGTGCTCCTCAACTGTGTAGAACAGGCTGCTGGGACCATCTATATGTGCCACCTCGCAAGCTTTGAAAGGCTCGACAGTGACATTATCGAGACCGATAATTGGCTTGGTAAGGCCCTCCGGGATCCCGATGTGGTCGTGCTGCTGGTCGACCCTGACTTCGTTAGCTTCGGGGTAGATGGTGGGAGGTGCTATCTGACCCACATCCCCGGTGATAGTGATGTGTGAGACCGTCTTGGGATTAACATATCCACGCGGCGGCGGGGAGAACCATTCAGCTCCTGAGGTGCCTTTTGTTGTGCTGGACGAGGTCTTGATTTTAGGGGCCTTCTGCGACCGTTCTGCATATAGAGGGGCATCCGCCAAGTGGCACTCAAACACTTCGAACGGATGGAGATCAATAAACACTCTTTCCTCCTTCCCCTCCAGGCTATATTTGATGCGCTGGTGGAGCATGGAAGGTACCACTATATGCTCATGTAACCAAGGACGGTCGAGCAGCGCCTTATATGAGGTGCGAGAATCGATGACATGAAACTGCACCTTCGTGACAAAGTCCGCTAGAGTGAGTGTGAACTCTACTACTCCTAGCGATGCTTCACACTTTTGGTTGAAGCCGGCAATACGCGTATCTCTAACTTTCTGGAGACACACATTGAAGTAGTGCCTCTCATTAATCATGTAGGGCAGGATGTTAACAGCCGCCCCGGGATCCACCAGGATTCTGTTCAGCTCCCGGCCATTTAAATGCCCCCTCATATACAAAGGTCTGTTGTGGCTGGTGGTGGGGAGCAACATGTCCTCCTGGGTGAAGGTCATGCTGGCCTCCGACAGCGCTTCAGCTAGGCAGGCTTCGTATTGGGCAGGCGTCTGCAGAGCAGTAATGATTGCCTGTCGGGTCTCTTCACTCAAAGAGAGGATTTCCCAGACAGTGAATCTTGCCGGGAGCTTCTTCAACAGCTTGACCACCCGACTTCCTACTCGGACATTGGATAGCTTCATTTCTTCTGCCCACTTGGGCTTGAGAGATTCTTGGACTGCGGCCCCTGATGGACCTGCTTCATCGGACTCGGAGACTGCACCCTTCTGCTCGGGGTCGTCTCCTTGTTGTCCCTTACTAACTATCGACGGGCGAGCTTCTACTTCCTCTGGCAATTCGGGAGATTGCTGGAGTTGCGGGTGAATGTCCCCAGTTGCTGGTTCGGCATCCCTGCATAGCTGCTTTCCCTTTGACATCTTCACAAATTCTAGGAAGGAAGGAGCGGCAGTGCTGCCCCCACTCTGGTTGTACAGGCCTGACGGAGGAGGGATTTGGGCTCCCCGAACCTCCGGAGGGGGTATTTTATAGGGTTGCTCCCCCTGAAGATAATGTTGTGGTTGGTGGGCGGTTCACGCCCCCACCTTCGGCCTGACCGGGTTGCATGTGCAGCAGTCACGGCTTCAGCCTGACTTTCCTTGGCTGCGGGTGTGAAGCATATCTCTTCTTCATCCTCCTCACTAGGCAAATTGAATAGAGCAGAGAGGGTGTTGTAGGAAAGGGTTATACCCATTGTAGCCTTGCTGGCCCTTCTCTTCTTTCTTCGTCTTCTTTTCTTTTCTTCGGCTGGCACCTGCCCCCAGAACAAGCTGCCATCCTTGTCTGATGCTTTGTCAGCTTCCTTTTCCTGCTTTAGTGAAAGCTATTCTAGCTCCTGCCACGGGACATGATCCCATACTAGCAGAGGTTCTAGCTCAAGCTGTACATACTCATCTAGCCCATTTATGTAGTCCTGTAGCCGCCGGGCTTCTGGACTAATTTCCTTGACTGCCGGCAGCGGAGTCTGCCTCCTCCGGTTGTAGGTAGGTATTCTGATGATTGGAGGTGGGTTGGTCCACACAGGTGTTGCCACTGGCAGAGGGGGTCGTGGTGTGATGCCACGAATATGTGCCCCCACTGCTGGGTGAAACGTGCCCTTCTTCTTGGTTCTTGCGGGGACTTGCTGCCATCCCTCTTGTTCTTTCATTGGGGCCAGAAAGCAGGCTTCATAGGTGTGCTGAGTACTTCTCCTCAGGCAGTGCTTGATATAGAGAGACCATGTTGACGGCGACTCTTCTTAGAGGCGCCTCATGTGGTTGCGGAGGGTCCACCTTGTACTCCCCCAACTCTATTTCTTCTTTCCTCACCATGCCTTCGATAATATCCTTGAAAACATAACAGTTCTCAATTGGATGTCCCAGCATCTGGTGGTAAGGGCAAAATCGTGGGCTGTCTCTTCTCTTCAGGTCCTCCGGCCTCTTTGGCTCAGGCAGGGTGATCTTATCATACTGGGTAACCCAGTCAAACAAGATCATGGTCTTCTCCTTCGTGAAAGAGTAGGCCTTCTTCATCTTGTCCCGGAGTGACGGACCTTCTTTACCATCCTCGGTCTTAGCAGGCTGAGGAGCAGCCGTCTTCTTTCCTTTGTCTTTTTGTTGTTCGAATGCCTTGATATCAAGGGCGTTCACTTCTTTAGGTGCCTGACGCCGCTCTGCCACCTTACCCTTTTGTGCAGTGGCAATATTTGATGTCGGGGCAGGTTTCTCCAGGAAGGCTTCTACCTCAGCCACAATATTATTCAGGCAGTCAAACGGTCGATTTTTCATACCAATCATCTTTTCCAGCACCTCTCTCTTTGAGGTTCTGCTTGCATATCTGTACAGCGTCCTCCTGATGCGGGGGCCGCTTGCATCTCATTCCGAGGTTCCTCCACCTCTTGGTGGAGTCAAGGGCCGTCTCATCTGCCCTTTGTTTTGTTGAATAGAGTTCAGCCACTGTGACCTCCCTCTCTGTGACATGAAATCTTTCTCTGAACTTCCTCTACATGTCCGACCAGTCGCTGATCGACCCGGCCGAGAGGCTGGAGTACCATTCAAATGCGAGCCCTGTGAGTGAGGACCCGAAAAACTTCAGTAAATATGACTCGTCGGAGGCCAGGTCACCCATGACGGTCATGTAGTAGGCGACGTGTTCCTTTGGGGATCCCTTACCGTTGAACTTGTCAAATTTTGGCGGCTTGCTAATCCCGGGAGGGAGCCGCTTGGCAGCATGATGCGGTGGGTATGGAACCCTATATGCATCGAATGCGACATAGTCACCTTCGGCCCTTTCAGTGAGCTTCAGCTCGTTCATCCTTTCCACCATCATCTTGCTCATGACGGTTGGATCAACTAGTTCTGGGTAGAAATGTGCTGGTTGCAAGTAGGGAGTGACCAGGGTGGTCGCCTGCCGAGGAGGACGCAGCAGTGGAGGTGTCTGGTGTGCCTGTGGTAGTACCGGTGGCATCAGCGGCTGTGGTGGGCGTTGCTGAGTTGTTGCCAAGCTCGGTTCTGCTGGCTGGGGCAGGGTGTAGAGCGGTGGGAAGTCATTTTGTTTGACGGCTCCTCGTGATGATTCGGCCTGCATATCAGGCTGCTTGGATGCCGGAGACTGCTCTGTCTTCTCCATCAATTGCTTCTTTAGCTGCTCTATCTCTTGGGGGTACCTTTGGAGTATCATCAGTACGGCCGGGTCCATAGCTGCAGTGCTGGGGATAGTCTCTGTCGTCTCGCCCGGTGCACCCTCAGGTAGGATGTGAAGCAAGACATCTTCTTCTTCTTCTGCCGTCACCACATTTGCGGTAAGAATAACGGCCTTATCATGCTGTTGGAGGTGAGCCATGGTTTGCTTTCCCTTGGTTGCCTCCAGCTTTTCTTTTGTGGCTTCCGCCCTTCGAGTACTCGGCCCCGATCTTCCGGCTAGCTGGGCCAGCTCCTGAGGCTCATGCAATCTTCCATAGTGGCCAGACACCCCAGCCATGTTGCAGGTGAGAATCTGCATCCTTCTTCTCTGTCTGCAAACCCTCCTTCTTGATTTCTCTGGGAAGGTGAGCCTTTCAAATACAGAGACCCTTCTCCATTCCTCCTGGTGAGGAGTAGCTTCATCGGCTTGAATATCCCAGCCGTCTTCATACAAGTTGTCATCGACCGATGATGTCATTCTTCTGTCCCCTTCTTCTTTCACTGCCATTGATGAGCAGTGCTCTTCTTCAGTCACGGCTGCTTGTAACAACCGTTGTTGGCCCAAGGAGGGGTTGCCCAATCCCCTAAAATAGCTCCTGACCATATTGGTCATTTCTTCTTGCCCTCGGCCCAGATGCAGGGTCGGGGATAGTTGTCGACCTCCCATCGGAGGGACATAAGCAAGCCGAGCTCTTTCAGCAGTTTGATGAAATCTTCTTCCCGCAACGGGGATGTTGGCCTGTCGGGCGCAGGCCCTAAATCTTTCACGGTGTGGAGGGTCCACGACCGTCTCTTCCTTCCTCAGGGCAAGGCCCCTCTTCTTGTTCTCATCTGCTCCGGTGAATCTGAAGCGGTACTGGGTGGTGCATCTTGGTAGACAGGCTGGACCCTTTTGGGGACCCAAACCTGTTTGAATCTTCTTGGCTCGGGAGCCAACCTTTTCTAGCCATGGCGGCCGGCTTCTTCCTCCTCATCTCTTCTTCCAGAAAGAGCCTGATAGGAGTTGTAGACTGGTACGGCAGGGATCACCCGGTCCGGGCTCACTCGAGCCTTACGTCCATCCAGAAAGACGCAGAGACCATCTACCAGCATAGACTTGCCGGACACGGAGAGACGTCCGGTCACAACAGCATCAGTCTTCCTTCGGGGGTTCGGTGTCGGTGCTTCCCGAAACTCTTGGCAGGAATGGGGCGGGCCCCGTGGGCAATATGATGCACCATGCAGCTGGCGACTTGATTCGGGCTCGTAGGTGAGCCAGCACTGTGTCGAGCCTCCGGGGCCTCGACCTTCTCTGCAGCCTTCTTCTTTGTGGGCTCTGAGGACTCCGTCTGCAGCATGTCGGCAAAGGCCAACCCCAAGAAGTTGGGGAAGCCTACAGCTGGTGGGAAGGAGCCAAAAATCATGGGCACCGCTAGGTACCCGTGTTCAGCGTGGCCAGCGACGATCGCGGGGCCGAAGTCAAGACATGTGAGTCCCAATGACGTCATTGTTCACCTAAGACAAACAAACAAACAGTCAGTATTCTTGGGGGAAGCCCCCGAAGGCATCCTCTCTTGGCAAAGAGATGAAGGGAGACTTAGTCCCACCGGGCGTGCCAGACTTGTGGAGATGGATTTTATTTATCCTTTCATTTATTTATTTTTTTATTTTACTTATTTACTTGGTTTATTGACTAGGCGTGCCAGTCACTGGCGTGACAGTTTATTATGCGCTCGATCTGACTCGGTCAGTCGATTGTGTTATTCGTGTCGGGACCCAGAGTCCGTCAGACCATAAAGGTTATGACGTTAATTACGTCCTCTAGGAAAGAGGACCACCCTTGATTAGTTTCCAAGAAAGGATGCCTTGAGAGCAAAACAAGATAAGACTATGATGCTAACTTCGCTAACAGGATGCGAAATATGCATAGAGAACCATGCGACGCAAGACGTGGTAATAATGCACGGCATAAATCCGGCAGCATATCCCCTTATCTTGGTCTATGCCAAGTGGGGACATAGGTCATCCGTCCACGGAATATCGGGATGGAAGCCAAAGGAAAGATGGGCGTAGCCCGAGATCCAGAAGGATCTAAGGGTGACGGGTCAATGCCCACTGTCATGGTGTTTATTGATATTCCCTTTAGAGACCATTGGAGGACATGCAGTGGTAGGACTCCAAGGGTCAGCAGGGTTAGAAAAGAAAGCTGGCGGTCAAATGGTATAACATGGGGTAAAACCCCATTAATTTAGCTCCCTTAGACTTGGATGAAGAACCATGATTTTGCCCCCCACGATATGATGAAGGCTGACATGACGGCCAACGGGGGTTAAGATATCGGGTTTAGACTGATTTTAGACTCAGTAAGGCTACTGGGAAGTTGGCTCTTTGAGTGGTAGCCATTGTTAAGGCGAACCGGCGCAGATGGGGTCCCGACGCGAAGGCAAACAGGAGCGACAGTGAGCACAAAAGGAAGCATCGGCATAGCATGTGGTCGGCACGACCGGCATCTCGGTGTGCCAATCACCCGGCGCGGAACTGGCGTCGAGAGAGGGCTGCACCGGGAGGTTATATGGTGCCGACAATAGGGGTTTCTTTAGATTTCAGGTATTTTGAAGGCTTTACAAGATTAAGGGGGACCCTCTTATGTTCAGCAGGAGTTTTATGGATTTGTCCATGGTGGTATTTGGGTAGGGTGGAGAGTGAGGGTAGACTCACCCACTGAAGGTCTAGGGAGACCATATGACTGTAATGATTATGTTTCCCCCTTTTATAGTGGGCAAAGGACCCTGAGATAGACTGCCTTGGGTCTCTGCCACACAGTCGGGGGTAGATTCATTGATTTAGTGAAAATATCACACGATACAATAAATTAAGGATCGTGAATGAATTTCGGCAGCATCTCCTCTTATTTTGGGTTATGCCAAAAGGGGAGTATAGGTCATCCACCCACGGAATGTCGGGATGGAAGCCAAAGGAGAGACGGGCGTAGCCCGGGATCCAAAAGGATCGTAATCCTATGGGATAGAGTCCACTCATCGTGGGATTTGTTAATATCCCCTAGATAGCCAACCGAGAACATGCAATGGCAGAACTCCATGACTTGGCGGGGTGGCAGAATGTGGGGGGAGTTAACCCCATCGATTTAGCTCCCATGAGGGTTGAGTGAAAGATACTATTTCTCCTCAGAGTGATAGGGTTTTGTGACCAGTGGTGGTAAGGCTCAGAATTATTGAGAGTATCAGCACAAGGCTATCGGCATGGATGGAAGTCGGCGCGACAGGGAAGGCGGGTCTCGGCGCGATGGGAAGACACCAACCGGCGCAGGTGGCACTCGGCGCGGGACTCGCGCCGAGGGAGGGCCGCGCCGGGAGGCTGGGAGGAGTTCTGAAAATGAGGGTTTCAGTGAGGTTTAAAGGGATTTCTGAGTTGAGGATTTCAGAAGGTGATGTGACACGACCATCCGAGTCCGAGATTTTCTTTTCATTTTTTCTCCCATTTTTTTCACATTTCTTTTCCATTTCAAAAATAGTTTCTCTCCATTTTTTTGAACTCTTCTCCTTCTCTCTTCTCTTTTTCCATTTTTTTTTGAACTTTCTCTGCACCTTTCCCTGCCATTTTTTTTTCATTCTCAAAGAATTATAACGATATGAGGAGGTCATGGCAAGCCATGCACCTCACGTAAAGAAGTGAGAGCATGCTAAGCCATGCATATCACGTAACTCCTCTCTTTCTTTTCATTCTTTTTTTTCTTTTGTTTCCTTCTCAAAGAAATGTAATGAGAGAGAGTGAGAGAAATGTGAGAGAGGGTGAAGAGAGATGGAATGAGTGGGATGGGAGAGAAGTCGACCGCGGCCCACGCACCTTACGTGAAGAGAGAGGGAGAGAGAATAGAGAGGATGAGTGAGAGGGACCCTTTCTTCATTTTTTTAAAATCTGCTATAGAGGCTGTCACGAGAGGATGAAGAGAGAGAATGGGATTGAGAGAGAGAGAGAGAGGGAGGTGTGGGATAATAGTGGCAGCGGGAGGGACGTGGGAGGTGATTGGATATGCTGGGAACCTTGAAATGGTGGGGAGGGGCGATGAACGCCGACGTGCTTGGAGGGGGTGCCAGTCGGGTGTGCTCGGAATGGTGACCGGCAGGGGTCTTGTGGCAGCCGACAGTCTGCATGGCGGCCGCTCATGGCACAGAGCTGTAGGTGGTGGCCGGTGAAGGGCGGCCTAGCTTTGCATGGCGGGCTGTGGACGATGCAACGGCGAGCTCGCGGGCAGCATCAATGGGCGGCAGCTCTGTTCGAAGTGGCCGAAGAAGATGGTGGCATGCTGCGTGAAGGGGGGCCATGGCAGAGGCGCCACTGTTGGTTGTTGCCGGGGACGTTGCATGCACGGCCGCGGCAGGAGACGAGGGAGGTGGCAGGTTTGTGGCGAGGAGCATGCTGCCTTGGGGGCTGCATGGGGGCCTGCCGGTGAAGGGAGTAGGCCACATGAGGGGCTGCAGGTGAAGGGTGCAGAGGCGGGGTATAAGTGTTAGCAGGCGGAGGGGCCATGAGCATGGAATGTGTGCTGTGCGGGTACATGTGGGTGAAGGGTAGCAGATGAAGGAGATAAGGGAGAGAAGGGAGGGGGAGTGGCGTGAGAAAAGGTTGAGAGAAGAGGGAGAGGGTGTGTGAGAAAGAAAGGGGGGAGTGGGGAGACAACCGGAGGGGAGAGGAGGCAGTGCCAAGGAGGGAAGAGGGTTAAAGGAGGAGAAGAAGATGAGGGAAGCAGGGGGGCCGACTGCGGTGCGCAGAAGAGAGGGAGTTTAGAGAGAGGAAGAAGATGACGCGGAGGTGGGGGCATCGGCAGAGGTGGGAGGAGGTGGAAGGGGCAGACAATGGCGTTGGCCGTGCAGAAGAAGTTAGAGGGAGAGGGGGGACAGTAGTGACTGTAGTTGCAGGGAGAGAGGGGGATGAGGGCCGGAGGAAGGGGGGGTTGGGTAGCTTGGCCAAACTGTGGATGTGAGGGATGGGAAATAGAGAAGCAAAAGGAGGGGGAAAAGGAAGAGAAGGCCGGCGGCTAGGGGGTGGGTAGGAGGAAGATTGAGAAGCAGATGGGGTAGAGGGAGAAGATAAGAGAAGGCTAGAGAGAGGGAGGGCCGCCTGGGGAGAGGCTAAGAGGGTGAGGGAGTGGTGGCGACGTAGGAGTGAAAGGAGGGGAAAAGAGGTAGAGAGTGGGGGTTTCCCCATCTTTCCAAAAATTTAACTTCATTGCGTTACTTTAAAGAGAGGTTACATTACATTTTTATAGACTCCACATGGAAGATCAAAAGACACTCATTAAAACTTCAACTAATACCTAACACTCATTATACCTCTAATTAGAAGACTAAAAGACACTATAAAAAAATAACTCTTACATGGATATAGCTTAATTCCTATAAAAGAAAACACACATATTAGGCCCACTAATGTGACCCATAAAACATTTAGAAAATAAAGTTTGATAGTTTTCGACGCCGCTTTGTCGATCGTCTGTCGCTTGTTCATCCTGTGATGATCCCGTCAAACCCCTCCGCTTGGAGGAGGTTCGACCTCGAACCTCATAGCTCAGGATCCCGGTCTGATGGAACAGTCCGGTTCCCTAAGCGCTGAAACCATTTTGATGTGACACGACCATCCGAGTCCGAGATTTTCTTTTCATTTTTTTCTCCCATTTTTTTCACATTTCTTTTCCTTTTCAAAAATAGCTTCTCTCCATTTTTTTGAACTCTTCTCCTTCTCTCTTCTCTTTTTCCATTTTTTTTCGAACTTTCTCTGCACCTTTCCCTGCCATTTTTTTTCATTCTCAAAAAATTATAACGATATGAGGAGGTCATGGCAAGCCATGAACCTCACGTAAAGAAGTGAGAGCATGCTAAGCCATGCATCTCACGTAACTCCTCCCTTTCTTTACATTCTTTTTTTTTTATTTGTTTCCTTCTCAAAGAAACGTAATGAGAGAGAGTGAGAGAAATGTGAGAGAGGGTGAAGAGAGATGGAATGAGTGGGATGGGAGAGAAGTCGACCATGGCCCATGCACCTTACGTGAAGAGGGAGGGAGAGAGAATAGAGAGGATGAGTGAGAGGGACCCTTTCTTCATTTTTTTTAAATCTGCTATAGAGGCTGTCACGAGAGGATGAAGAGAGAGAATGGGATTGAGAGAGAGAGAGAGGGAGGTGTGGGATAATAGTGGCAGCGGGAGGGATTTGGGAGGTGATTGGATATGCTGGGAACCTTGGAATGGTGGGGAGGGGCGATGAACGCCGACGTGCTTGGAGGGGGTGCCAGTCGGGTGTGCTGAGAATGGTGACCGGCAGGGGTCTTGTGGCAGCCGACGGTCTGCATGGCGGCCGCTCGTGGCACAAAGCTGCAGGTGGTGGCCGGTGAAGGGTGGCCTAGCTTTGCATGGCGGGCTGTGGACGATGCAACGGCGAGCTCGCGGGCAGGATCAATGGGCGGCAGCTCTGTTCGAAGTGGCCGAAGAAGACTGTGGCATGCTGCGTGAAGGGGGGCCATGGCGGAGACACCACTGTTGGTTGTTGCCGGGGACGTTGCATGCACGGCCGCGGTAGGAGACGAGGGAGGTGGCAGGTTTGTGGCGAGGAGCATGCTGCCTTGGGGGCTGCATGGGGGCCTGCCGGTGAAGGGAGTAGGCCACATGAGGGGCTGCAGGTGAAGGGTGCAGAGGCGGGGTATAAGTGTTAGCAGGCGGAGGGGCCATGAGCATGGAATGTGTGCTGTGCGGGTACATGTGGGTGAAGGGTAGCAGATGAAGGAGATAAGGGAGAGAAGGGAGGGGGAGTGGCATGAAAATAGGTTGAGAGAAGAGGGAGAGGGTGTGTGAGAAAGAAAGGGGGGAGTGGGGAGACAACCGGAGGGGAGAGGAGGTAGTGCCAGGGAGGGAAGAGGGTTAAAGGAGGAGAAGAAGATGAGGGAAGCAGGGGGGCCGACTGCGGTGCGCAGAAGAGAGGGAGTTTAGAGAGAGGAAGAAGATGACGCGGAGGTGGGGGCATCGACAGAGGTGGGAAGAGGTGGAAGGGGCAGACAATGGCATTGGCCGTGCAGAAGAAGTTAGAGGGAGAGGGGGGGAGAGTAGTGACTGTAGTTGTAGGGAGAGAGGGGGATGAGGGCCGGAGGAAGGGGGGGTTGGGTAGCTTGGCCAAACTGTGGATGTGAGGGATGGGAAATAGAGAAGCAAAAGGAGGGGGAAAAGGAAGAGAAGGCCGGCGGCTAGGGGGGTGGGTAGCAGGAAGATTGAGAAGCAGATGGGGTAGACGGAGAAGATAAGAGAAAGCTAGAGAGAGGGAGGGTGAATGTTTTTCCTATGGGTGACTTCCATGTGTATAGGTGTGGGACAACCTTTGAACTCCATTGGAAAGGGTCGAATGGATCTAAGAAGGTGGTCATCATGGGGTAGAGCACAACCTCATTATCTAGGGATATGTGGCCCAAGGTCATGGCTCCCAAGGTGTAACCCGGGTCTAAGATGGAGTGAATTGGGTCAAACATGGTGAGTTGGTGTAGGGAAAGGTGGGTGGTGGATAAAGTGTTTGGGTCACACGAGTCTCTTGACTCCCATTGGAATGGATCATATGGATCATAAAATGGGTTACCTAGAGGGAGGAACTCCATGTCCTCAAGATCCTCAAAAGGTGCTAAGTCATCCTTCTCCATGATAGTTGGGCCAATGTTCTTGGCAAGTGGGTCGGCCATGAGTGGAGGGCTTGGCTTTCTACCCGAGATAAGAAGCTCTAAATCGAGGAGAAGGTTGAGCTCATCGGGTGTAGGGAGGAATAGAAGGAGGTCGCTAGTGTAGCAACCAATGGTGCAAACCGAGGTGATAGACCCTATGCATAGGTGTAGGAGGCTAAGGCTCCTAGGTTGTTCGACCATAGGGGTCAACATGCTAGTCATCTCTAATTGCCATGCTATGCCCTTGAGAAGGTCCTCTAAGGTCTCCACTTGATAGGATGCTTGGATTGTGATGTGATAGGAGAAGAAGGGCACTATGGGAAGGTCTTGTTCTATGGGAGGGAAAACATGGGCCGGGATCTCTCTAATTGGGCTCTCCTTTAGTCAACTAACAATGGATTCTCCTAAGATGAGCTCCGCCCCAACTAGAGAGGGTGGTGTAAGGTAAAGACCATCGTGTGAGGTTTCTTCTTCAACTTGGACTTGGGTTTCCTCCAAGGTGGGGGGTGGGTTTGGAGTGCTCACAACTATTGGATCGGGTATGAGTTCTTCTACCAAGGAGGTGAGGGGGTATTTTGGGGTGATGAGGGTTGGTGTGTGGTGCTCCCGGGGTGGAGGGTAAAGGGAAACTTGGATTGGGATTGGTAGAGTGGGGTTTGGGAGTGGAAGTAGTGGAGGCCTAGGTTGGGGTAGGATTGGGGTTGGAAGTGGAAGGTGGGTTGGGTGACAAGATTTGGGTTGATGGGTTTTGGGGGGTGTACCCTTTTTAGGGGACGATGGAGGGGTAGTGGTGGGGACCAAGGGGAGATGTGGGGTATGGGTTTGGTGAGGGATTGTGGGTTGGGTGGTGGTAGCCGTCATGGGTCTAGGTGGAGGGATGGACACGGGGTCCACTTGGGTTTGAATGGTGGTCCTTATTGGGGAAACCGGGTCGGTTAGGGGTCTCTTCCCCTTGGGATCGACCGGTTGTGGAGGGGGGGAAGTGGGGGCCAATTGAGTTTGGATAGTGAGGTTTGCAGAAGGGGGTTTTGGTGGAGAGGTGGATGCTTGGTTTATTTGGGCCTTAAGGGAGAGGACTTGGTCGCGAAGTGTAGTTATGATGGTTGAGAAGTGATTTGTTAGGAGTGGTGGGGGAGGAGGCCTAAAGGTGGTATCAAGTTGGTCGGGTGGGGATGGAGGAGTGGTAGTGCACCTCGGGCTAGGGGTGTTTGAGTAGAAGGGGTGAGAATATTTGGGGATGTAGATTTTTCTAAGTTCTTTCTTCATATCATCCCATGTGGAAATGGGTTCTTATTTCCTAACGTCCCTTAAGCCCACTATGTTCCTTCATTTTTCCTTGGCTTGACCCCGAAATTGCCCCATGACAACGCGGACTCTTGCGGGTCCATAAACCATAGTTCTCTCAAAGTGTTTTTCCATGGTGACCTCCCACTTTAGGTAGTCACTATAGCATGATCCATCGAAGAGGAGATCCTCAAAAGAGATTATGTCAAATGGAGGGTTGATCGGTCCCTTGTGGGGGGTCGGGTGGGATGAATGTGACCAAAGAGAGGTAGCCATGTTGATGAATGCAAATGTGCCCAAGGACTAGACTTAGTTTAGACAAGTCTAAAACTTGCTCTGATACCACTTTGATTTGACACACCCTTGGACCAAAATGAACAAGCACAATTTGCAATCAAACGGACCGATATTGGCAACTGCTCACCCGATGCTCACCAAGACCTGGGGTAACTTGGCAATGCCAAGTGGAGGTTGTGTGGGCTGGGCCCTTGCTGGTAGAGGGCCAGCAAGGCCAAGATTTGTTTCCCCAAGGGTATGGCTGCCCAATTCAAGGGAGCCGACGAGGTGCCAAGGCA
Source organism: Amorphophallus konjac (assembly GCA_022559845.1). Lineage (NCBI taxonomy): Eukaryota > Viridiplantae > Streptophyta > Magnoliopsida > Alismatales > Araceae > Amorphophallus > Amorphophallus konjac. Next base: position 54,920,222 of record CM040126.1, read on the forward strand.
CGGGTTACACTCCTCACCCCACGGTGATCTCTTGAAGCAAGGAGTTCAAGGATCGGGCTCTCACTCTCACGGCCAGCGGAGTTTATGAACTAATATTGGAAAGAACAAGCACAAAATGGAGCTAGGTTAGAGCACTTACTCGACCGGTTTGAAAAAATCGGTCCCGCTCGGAGACGAGGGCGAGCGGGGAGGCGAGTGTATCCCCACACGCCGCGTCGGGGTAGCTTGACCTGCTCAAATGATTACAATACTACACCTCTCGCAGGAGGGGGACCTTGGGGTGGGGGTTAATTGATATTACAACTAAAACTACCTCCACACAGGGAGGGGCCTTCAGCCGGCCAAGCGGGGAGGGGAACTTGGACTAAAAGTAATGAAAAGATGGCGAAGCCGAATCTGCCTGCTCTCTACGATAGGAGACAGGCAGACAGAGTTGAAGCCGCAGAACTTGATTGGGAATTTTTCTGAGGACTGGACCAGTGGGGAACTCTTCGTAACTGGAAATGGAATGCCTCAGAATTTTTTTGATTTCTTCTGGCACCGATGCTGGTCTGGGTGGAGGCTCAAACAGGGTGGCAGATTCTCAGACTGACAGCTTCAGGTTTCCAATAGTAGGAAGAAGATGATGCCCCGACAGCTCCCGGACTCAGAATCAAGAACCGCTAGAGTTTTTGGAACCGTTGACGAGTCTTCTTCGCAGTAGAACTGGCAGAGAAGCCAAACGATGCCCGAGAAGACCAGTGGACTCTGAACAATGGTGATAGGTCGGTGCAGACTGTGGGAAGCAGAACCGCGTACTCGAGGGAGAAAATTGATAACTCTGGCCCACGGATGTCGATCAAAGTTCCGCTTCTTGATTCTGAAAGTAGACAGGATGAGGAACAACGTTTCAGAAGAACTCTTGGCCTGATTCTTCGGAGGGTCATCGTGGTAAAGCTTCTACTCCGGTTCAGGTGCTCAGCCGGGGCAACTCTGCGCAGTTGTGGGAGAACGGATCTCCCGGGCAGCACGGAGCTCGGATGGAGATGAAATCACCGCCGTTGCGAAGAAGACCAGTAGATGCTTCCGTGGATACCTCTTGGGCCTTCAGATTCGCTGGGATGTGGTCGTGGTCGCCTCTGTAAACTGCTACTCTTATGCTGCCTGCGAACTAAAAACTGGAGGTTGAAGATGATGGGGGGGAATGGGGTATATGGGAGGGGAAATGGAGGTGGATGAGTGTGGGGAGAACCCTGGCTGTGAGGGGGTCTAGGAGGGGGTGTTCCAAGGTGTGGGAGGGGAAGAATAGGGTCTGGAAGGGGGTCTAACAGGTGGTGGGAGGAGGAGCTACGAATTTGGGCTTGGAGGGAGAAGGGGGAAGGTGAGGGGGGCACAAGTGGGTGGAGGGAATGTGAGTTTGAATTTCCTTTAATGTGTGGTGATCAATGGTGGTCTTGGGGATGGGAAGAGGTGCCTTGGGAAGGTGGAGGGCTGCTTGGGGAAGGGGATGGGTAGTTGGGGGTTGGAGGGTGGGGTGTGGATTGGTGGAGGGTTTATTGGGACTAGGGGGAACTAATGATGGCTTGTGGGAAGTTGTAGAGGAGTTAATGGAGGTAGGTGGGAGGGTGGAGGTGGTTGGGAGGGGAGGAGAGAGAAAATTTTTGAAATTGGGTGTGGAGGAGAGAGAAAGGGGAGTGAAAGAGAGAAATTAAGAGAGGGATGGGTGGGGAATCTCTCCCCTAGGGTCTCTCACCCAAATAATGGAATATCTCCACTAGATAAGAAGTTTGTACTCTCAAAATGGCAAGTTTTTCATTCATTGATTCATTACCTTGAAATGGGGGGAATGGGGCCGTGTATATAGGCAACCCACATTTTATAATAAGACCCTGACAATTGACTCAATGACAAATAACCGAGGGGGTAGGGGGGAGCCCTTGGGCCAATCTCAATGAATTGGGCCCAATATCTAACTAGACAACCTAATGACACTCAAACTTAGGGAAATAAACACAAAACCTAGGAACATGACTCAAATAAAAGGGAAAATACATCAAATGACTCAAATAAAAATTACATAGGACTCAAAACTAAATAACTAGACCATGCCAAATGCAACCGGGGCGAGGAGACGAGCTGTGAACGTGGGCATGGGAGGTGATGTCCCCATCATACTCCCGGGGTGCGGAGAACTCGACTCCATCGAGTAAGTGTCCTTCCCTCCTTGGAGGGTGTAGAAGTGGTACTGCCCTCAAGTCTTCCGAACGAGACCGATTCATCCACCTGCCGAGATAGCGCTCGTATACCTTGCTCCTGGTGGTAGTGACCTGTTCATCCAATATTCGTTCAATGCGCTCACGCTGGGCTCTCTTGGCTGGTGGACTCTCCTCACGGGTGGGTGCTCTCTCAACAGAGGGAATAGGCTCAATATCCTCACTAGGTACCACCGTGGGTCCCTTATATGGCACTAGGTCGGCTACATTGAATGTGGGACTCACTCCATACTCCTCGAGGAGATATAACTCACAGTCATTAGCGCCAATGCGCCTCAGGACCTGGAAGGGACCAGCCCCACATAGCCTCAATTTGGAGATGACTCCCGGGGAGAGCCTCTCCTTCCTCACCATCACAAAGTCACCCACGTGGAATTCTTGGTGACGCCGAAGGGAGTCAGCCTGCCTCTTATAGATCTCATTTTCCTTGTATATGTGTTTGCAAATGCTTTCATGCAATTTTGTGAATGTTGACATTCTAGGGGTGATGGGTGGACCTGGGCAACCAAAAGTAGACCAATCATACTTTGACGCCAAGAAGACTTTGATGGAATGGGGAGGACCGGGGCATCCATAGGTGATCCGGTCATGCATGGGGGTGACAAATGCTGGGGGACCCGGACATCCATGAATACTCCTATCATGCCTACGACTCTTGATGAGTGAAGGTGGACCACTACATCCGAATTTGGACCACTCATGCTTTCTACTTGACATGTGGGTGATATGAATGAATGGACCCAACATAGTGTTCATGCCAAGTGGTGTGGTAAGCCTAGACACATGCATGTTTTTCCTATGGATGACTTCCATGTGTATAGGTGTGGGACAAACTTTGAACTCCCATTGGAAAGGGTCGAATGGATCTAAGAAGGTGGTCATCATGGGGTGGAGCACAACCTCATTACCTAGGGATATGTGGCCCAAGCTCATGGCTCCCAAGGTGTAACTCGGGTCTAAGCTGGAGTGAATTGGGTCAAACATGGTGAGTTGGTGTAGGGAAAGGTGGGTGGTGGATAAAGTGTTTGGGTCACACGAGTCTCTTGACTCCCATTGGAATGGATCATATGGATCATAAAATGGGTTACCTAGGGTGGGGAACTGTTGTGTAGTGCACAGCGGATCTAGAGGGGAGGGGTGAATAGATCTGCCCCTCTTTTCGCAATGTAACCCTCTATATAGCTAGATGAGATAAATTGCAGCGGAATATAACTAGCTAAACAAAGAACACAGTGATTTACTTAGCAAGATGATTAAGCAATATAGATATAGAACCTAAGCATGCATCTAACACAAAGCAATCGCACAAGCAAACCACAACACACAATATTTTAAGATGGTTCGGACTGAATCCCCAGTGCTACGTCCACCCCTCACCAAATCCGGTGAGGCTCCACTAGTGCCACGCACTGAACCGCAAATCGGAAAGACCACCGATTGCCTTCCTACTAACCGCCGGTAGGGACGTCAACAACGCAGATCGGACAACCTCCGATTGCCTTCCTACTAACCACCGATAGGGACGATTCTCAGATTCAATTGTTTGTATGAAATGAAAAGGAGAACAAATATGAAATCACTCAAACAAGATATAGAGTATGCTGAGAGAAAAGAATCTTATCTGATTTGCAGAAGCTTGAATCGGATGCTTTGACGGTGTCTTCTTTCTTGGGGGATGATCTTCTTTGAACCTCTTCTAGTTGATGAAGAAGACGGTGGATGTAGCTTCAATCTTCCTTTTGATCTTCTTGAGTCGATGAAGAGGATGTAGAAGATGTAGGATGCAGCTTAGATCACCCTTGAGAGCCTTGATTCCTTCTTCTTCCTTGGAGGTTGGGATGGCTTCAGATCTGGACTTGAATGCCTTGGAATGGATGAAGAACTCCTTCCCGAAACACTGTTCACGGAGGTGCTACAGTGCCTCGAAAATGAGCTCCCTTGATCTCCCTTGAAGCATGGGGGTTTCCAACCCTCTTGTATTGGTTTTATAGACCTTGAATGGTCTATAGACAAGCCTCAGACCAGATCCACAATTTGTAGGTGATTACGTGACTTTTGGATTAAAGAAATCTATGTTGAATGGCCCTTTTCGAAGTTGGAAACAAAGTCAACATTGAAGGCTCGGGGCTGGCGGTCGACCTGCAGCTCCTGGCGGTCGACCGCTACTGTAAAACTTGCATTCGGGTGATCCCTGGGAATTTCGGTCGACCGCCACTGGCTGGCGGTCGACCGCCAGCTGAAAGACTGCAGACTGGCGGATGCTGGCTGGGGCGGTCGACCGCCCCTGTGCTGGCGGTCGACCGCTAGCTGGGCAGAACCCGGATTTTCCCGTGTTGGTCCGTTATCTATCTTAGCTCCGCCGCTTAAGTCCTTTAGCAGCCCGTGCATGTTTGTGGCATCACCCTTTACAGTCTTGAAGATTTTATTATTGAGTCTTCAATCAAATTTTTGTTCCGGGGGCTCCGCCCCCGGAAACCCCCGCAAGGGGCGCTGCCCCCTTGACCCCCGCGACCTGACCGGGCAGGTCGATCCCCGCGACCTGACCGTGCAGGCCGATCCACGTGCGAGGGTGCAACATTGAGCCTTCATTTGCATATCTGTCATGAACACAACAGCACATATGTCAGTCATATAGGAGTGAAAAACAACAATGACTAATAGTGTTTAGCCATTATCAAAACCAAGAATACCACAGAATGCATATGACCATAGAATGATGTCGAATGACCCAAGTGACCACAGAATGACTCAAATGACTTCAGGGACACAACATTCTCCCCCTTTTTGATGATGGCAACACTGTGAGTCATTATGTGATATGAATGTTTAAAATGGCACAAGTTATAACAAATGCAATATATGCAGCTCAAGATTCATGATAGTAATAGCATGGGAATGCAATTATGAATGCAGATATGAATGCTATGCAATATGAATGCTAGCAGTTATGCAAGCCCCAAGCCCCATCACATACACATATGAGATGCAAAGTGAGCAATGGATTCTCTCCCCTTGGACTCTCCCCGTACACCATTCACACAACCCCCAAAGACAACGCGATAACACATAGCTAACGCGACAAAGGACTCACACAAAGAATTACAAAGAATTCTCCCCCTTTGCCAACAGCAAAAAGGAGTGATAAAGTGAAAGGTCTGTGAGACCAGAGCTGAAAGGAGTGAAGAGCAAGCCATTATATGAAAACCGGAAACAGACCGTGAGCAACATATATGGTACAAATCTAATGAAATCCGAATTCATCAACAGAGTTCGAAAAGCAGCTACATCCAAGATTTAATAGAAATGAACCAAAGGTGCAAATCATGGCAGTGTTTAACCTTCCCTTGTCTTATATATCCATATTCAATAACGACAAAGGCAATAACACAAAAGCATGTATTGAGGCTAAACAATCATGATTGAAGCATGGAATTGAATGATTGTAGCATATGTTGATTTTCAATATCTTTAGTATTTGAAGGCACATGACTCACTTTATACGAGCAATCAAGTCTAGTTCATGCCTCCTAGCCGTAAGAATACACGTTGTTTAGACGCCAGTATCCCTAGGTATTTGGCAAGACTGACGGTTATGCTTCAGAATGAACAGAGATAGCAAAGTCACGTCATGACATATCCAATCTCATTTCTTTGATGAGAGGATATATTTCTCAGCAATTATGCCAGTGCTCTGCCTAGAGTCCAAATAGAATGACGACAGAGATAACAGAGGCACATCATGACATATCATTTGTCACTTGATTTTGATGACATGACATGTTTCTCCGTGCAACAATATCATTGCTCTGTCAAAATGATTTTCAGGAATTCCAGCTCATCAATATGTTTAGAAGCAATACTAAGCCTGAGTGTATCACCAAAGTTGTCAAGACGTTTGGATTTTCAGATTTCAGGATAGTCATGCAAAACACAATATGCAGTCTCTAGTTAAGGTCTATTAAAGCTTCAGAACATAGATGATTTCAAACAAGATATATCAGAACTACAAGGAAATCATTAAATCTGAACCATTTTCATTGAATGGACAATCATTAGGGCATATAATAGAAAGCTCTTACACCATATGTCCATCTGTCTCGTGAACTCAAACCAGACTGTAAGCCACTGAAGTGCAGTTTGCAAGAGGTTATGAGAATCAACAAAACTCCCCCTAAGGATATGCAATGGATACGCGAAGAGTTATGTGTGCAAGCAAGTGTAATGATAAGTGTCAAGAGGAGAATGACCTGAAACGTGCAGGGGTGGACATGAATTTGGTAGACATGAAATGCATGACCCAACATATGGTTGTACACTTATTAAATGCAACAGAATGGAGATGAAACTCATGTATAAATGCTGCAAAACGACAACTCCCCCTTACTATATGGCCTATATGCGACAATGACGCATGGTACTTGGCGGAGGTGAAACCTCACGCATATTGAGTGCTTCTAGACAAGCATAACATGCCTTTCCATACATCAACATTTGATATACCATGGCCATGCAGGAAGGATGCTACACAGACCATGCAATGCATTATGAATCATGAACTCATTTCATTATTATGCATCTACATGCAATGCGACACATATACAAAATGATATATTGACATATAAACAATGCATGAATGCCATTCTACAAAAACACATAACCAAGTTGAATAAGATCATCATATCAGTTTTTATTGGCCTGAGGTCGGCAAAGACCAAGCTCTCTTCTGAGTGTTGAAAACCTGTCATTACACAAGGGCTTGGTGAAGATGTCAGCAATTTGATTTAGAGTATCAACAAAATACAGTTCAAAATTTTTCTTAACGACCTCATCTCTAATGAAGTGATGCCTAATCTCAATATGCTTAGTCCTAGAGTGCTGGACTGGATTTTTTGCAAGGTTGATAGCACTAGTGTTATCACACAGAATCGGGACACAACCAAGATCCACCAAGTAGTCTTGGAGTTGGTGTTTAATCCACAACACTTGGGTGCCACAGCTCCCCGCAGCAACATATTCTGCCTCCGCGGTTGAGAGGGCAACCGAGTGTTGTTTCTTGGAGGCCCAAGAAACTAAACACCCGCCTAGAAACTGGCAATAGCCACTAGTACTCTTACGATCCAGCTTGCATCCAGCATAATCCGCATCAAAATAAGATATAAGAGATAAATCACATGATGACGGATACCACAATCCCAAATCTTGAGTGCCGGCAAGATATCGAAGGATACATTTGACGGCAGTCAAATGAGATTCTCTAGGACTAGCTTGAAATCTAGCACAAAGGCATACACTAAACTGGATATCTGGTCGGGATGCAGTTAAATAAAGCAAAGAGCCAATCATACCTCTATAGACCTTTGCATCCACCAATTTACCATTTTCATCTGAATCCAGTGAGGTTGAGGTGCTCATCGGAGTTGCAATGATTTTGCTGTTTGCCATGTCAAATCTTTTTAGCAGCTCCTGATGTATTTGGCTTGGCTTATGAAGCAACCATCTTCTCCTTGGCTGACCTGCAAACCGAGAAAGAATTGAAGTTCTCCCATTAGGCTCATCTCAAATTCGCTAGTCATGAGGTTAGCAAATTCCTCACACATTTCAGATTTTGTAGAACCAAACACAATGTCATCAACATAAATTTGAACAATCAAGATGTTCTTACCTTGCTTCTTGGTAAAAAGTGTTTGATCTACCTTACCTCGTGTGTACCCTTTTTCAATGAGGAACGAGCTTAGTCTCTCATACCAAGCTCTTGGTGCTTGCTTAAGTCCATAAAGCGCCCTGTCTAGCTTGTATACAAAATCTGCATTGTTAGAATTCTCAAAGCCAGGGGGCTGCTCAACATAGACTTCTTCTTTGATCAAGCCATTCAAGAAAGCACTTTTGACATCCATTTGATACAACTTTATACTAAGGGAGCATGCAAAGGCAAGTAAAATTCTGATGGCTTCGAGTCTAGCAATAGGGGCATAAGATTCATCAAAGTCTACCCCAAACTCTTGATTATACTCTTGAGCCACCAATCTAGCCTTATTTCTTATTATCTTTCCATCCTCACTTAGTTTGTTCCTAAAAACCCATTTAGTGCCTATGACAGATTGTGATGAAGGTCTAGGAACAAGATGCCAAACTTTATTTCTCTCAAACTGGTTTAGCTCTTCTTGCATGGAATTTATCCAGTTTTCATCTTTTAAAGCATCATCAATATTTTTGGGTTCATGCTGCGAGACAAGAGCAAGTTGATCTAATTCTTCCACAATTTTAAAATGTGACCTAGTTCTAGGTGGGTCATTCAAGCTACCAATGATATTCTCCAAGGGATGATCCTTAAGAATTCTAATATTTGTAGAATCGTTACCTTCTCCTGGAGCTTGATCCCTTGCATTGCTTGATTCAGCTAGGTCACCATCTTCTTTTATTTCTTCTTGTGGAGGATCACTCTTGTCCTTTATGCTTAAGAATTTCCCATCTTCATCGTTTTTCCTGTAAGAGTTATCATTGTTAGAATCATGATATTCATCAAAGGAAACATGGGGTGATTCTTCCACAGTTTGACTTTTAATGTTATAAATTCTATAAGCCCTAGATCTATCAGAATATCCAAGGAATATACCTTCATCGCTCTTGGGCTCGAATTTATCTAAGTCTCTTTTGTCATTGTTGTGGATGAAGCATTTGACCCAAACACTTTCATATGTGAGAGAGAAGGCTTTTTACCTTTCAGCAACTCATAAGGAGTCTTTTTGGTGTGTGGCCTTACCATAGAGCGGTTGATAATGTAACATGCCGAGTTTACCGCTTCAGCCCAAAATCTCCTTGGAAGTTACCGTTCAGCAAGCATGGTTCTTGCCATCTCTACAAGTGTTCGGTTTCTTCTTTCAACTACACCATTTTGCTCCGGCGTTCTTGGTGAAGAAAATCGGTGTGAAATCCCTTCGGCCCTGCAAAGGTTATAGAAGTTAGCATTTTCAAATTCACCACCGTGATCAGATTGAATCTTGGAAATTTTAAACTCACCGTCCTGCTTTATCTTCATGTAGAGTGCCTGAAACTCATCAAAAGCATCATTTTTATGTGTGAGATAGAAAACCCATGTGAACCTAGAAAAGTCATCCACCAAGACATATCCATATTTTCTACCACTTAAGCTAGCAGTTCTGGTTGGGCCAAATAGGTCCATATGAATTAGCTCGAGTGGTTTGGATGATGTATTTTCAGATCTTCCCTTGAATGATTTTCTAGTTTGTTTACCTAGGGCACATGCATCACACAATTTATTTTCTTGTTTAAAGGATAGTTCAGGCAAACCTTTCACCATTGAATGCTTCAAGAGTTTATGCAAGACATTGTAGCTAGCATGTCCTAGTCTACGATGCCATAACCATGCAATTTCAGATTTTGGTGCAGCAAGACAAAGGTTTGAATAAGCAGGATCATCTAAGTCAATCATGTAAACATTGTTGACTCTCTTACCAGAAAATTTTACCTTGTCAGATTTTGGTTCAAAGATTTTACATTCATGAGAATCAAACAACACTTTGTGACCTTTATCACACAATTGACTTATGCTTAGTAGGTTATATTTCAAACCTTCAACTAGCAACACATTTCCAATGGAGTTGGAGAGGTTCTTACCTACATTACCTGTTCCAATGATTTTTCCTTTGTTGTTCCCTCCAAATGTGACATGTCCTCCTTCCTTTTCCTCCAAGAGATAAAATTTTGATTTGTCTCCGGTCATGTGTCTTGAACAGCCGCTATCAAGGTACCACCTATTATGTATGGCTGCAAGACACTCCTGCACAAGTAATTAAGCAAATGTGTTTGGAACCCAACCAAATTTGGGTCCCATCATATTCTTAAAATTTTCAAAGCATGAAACCATTTCTTTTGGAATCCAGACTTTTCTAACATTCATGTTTTGTTTGCTTAGAGCAGGGATTTGGTTTTTCTTTTCAACTTTGACATTCATTTTTTGTTTGGAGGTTCTTGGTTGGAATTTGTGAAAGTTTGATGAGGTTTGCTTCTTAAACCATTGAGGCCGTTGGTTGGTTTTGGGTTGAAAGTGATTGTTTTGCCACCTATGGGATTGATGAACACATGAATCATAATTTCTCCAAAAGTATGGTGGTGTTGGCCTATATGAATGTGCAATCCAGTTTTGGTGATATCTGGAAGATTGAGCATGCAATGGCCAAGAATGTGTTGACCTATGCTGCGGGGAAGGTCGACCTTTCTTAGGTCTTTGGACAGGCTTCTTGGGAATGTTGATGACTCCCCCTTCAATCTTTTCTTTTCCTTTCTCCTTTTGTTTTTGCTGGTTTTGTGTGTGAGTTATGTTTGAGGTGGAGACTTTGGAAGATGAGACAAATGTGACTGTTTTGAGCCCAATTGGCCTTTTGTTTGTTGGTTCAAAACCAACCCTTCCTTGTTGAAATTCATCTAGTACCTAGCAAAGCATCTAGGTTTTCTTTTCCATCCATGAAATTTTCCAAGGATTGTTGTTTATCCTTCAATTCTTTTTGTAAGTTTTCAATGTTTTGCAAGAGTTGAGTGTTGACATGTTTTACAGCTTCATATTTTTCATTACTCAGTTTGTTGTTCTTTTCATAGGTTTGCATTTTTAGCTTAATGATATCAATCTCATTTCTCAAGTTTTCATTTTCAGTTTCCAAGTCAGCCATTTCTTTTCTTCCTTCTTCCAAATCCTCAATCATTTTCTTAAGATCTTCAATTTCAGTTTCAAGTAGAGCATTCTTATCATCCTTGTTATGATCATGCACAAAAGAATTGATTTTCTTTTTCAATGATTTATTTTCCTTTTTGTACATTTCATATTTTTCCATGAGTTGTATATATGCATCCTTTCCAATCATCAATTGTATAATCTTCAAATGGAGAATTTACCTCAATTTCTTCGTCACCTTTGGCCATGAGGCAGAAATCTTCTTTTTCTTTGTCCGAGGAGCTAGTTCCATCATTACTTTCCTCTTCATCGCTCCATGTGGACACCATGGCCTTGTTATTCTTCTTGCCCTTCCATTTGTCGGCTTTTCTGAATCTGTCGGGACAGTCATTCTTGAAATGCCCTGGTTTGTTGCAAGAATAACAAATGATTTTGTCAGATTTATTAGGGTTTTCAAAATTAGATTTGAAACTATTTCTTACCCTTGACCTTCCTCTCATGAAGCTCTTACCTTCCTTTCTCAGGAATTTCTTGAACTTACGTGTGAGCATGGCTACGTCATCCTCATCTCGCTCACTTCCCGAATCCTCACCTTCATCAGAAGTATCTTGACGGTTGGGTCGAGCTTTAAGAGCTAGGGACTTCTTTTTAGGTGCCTCAGCCTCTTTGTTCTTGAGGTTGATCTCATAGGTCATTAATGACCCAATGAGTTCATCTACCTTGGTGGTTGCGAGATCTCTTGATTCTTCAACAACGGTTGCCTTCGTGTGCCATGCTGGAGTTAATGATCTGAGAATTTTTCTTACAAGTTCTTACTCTATATATTTCTTTCCCAAATCAGTTAAACTATTAGTAAGCACAATCAAGCGAGCATACATATCTTGAATTGACTCATCAGGCTTCATGCGAAACATTTCATATTCAGAAACTAAAATATTGGCTTTTGTTTCTCGTACCTGAGAGGTTCCTTCGTATATTACCTCTAGCTTATCCCACATCAATTTCGCAGTTGCGCAGGTGGCTACTCTTGAGAATTCAACTGGATGGAGTGAGCATTGCATGATATGTTTAGCACTCTAGTTTACGGTGGATTGCCGTATTTGTTCTTTGGTCCACAAGTCCTCATTATCTGTAAGCTCATACGGACCTTTGCTGATCACTCGCCAAAGTTCGTAGTCTTGGGCGCGAATGAACACCTGCATACGATGTTTCCAATAGGGATAATTAGATCCAGTGAAATAAGGAGGCATATTCACTGAAAGGCCTTCAGGTAAATAACCCTTAGACGCTGATCCACCATTTCCCTCAAGGTCGTTGGACCCCATAATGAGAGATTAGGCTCTGATACCACTTGTTGTGTAGTGGACAGCGGATCTAGAGGGGAGGGGTGAATAGATCTACCCCTCTTTTCACAATGTAACCCTCTATATAGCTAGATGAGATAAATTGCAGTGGAATATAACTAGCTAAACGAAGAACACAGTGATTTGCTTAGCAAGATGATTAAGTAATATAGATATAGAACCTAAGCATGCATCTAACACAAAGCAATCGCACAAGCAAACCACAACACACAATATTTTAAGGTGGTTCGGACTGAATCCCCAATCCTACGTCCACCCCTCACCAAATACGGTGAGGCTCCACTAGTGCCACGCACTGAACCGCAAATCGGAAAGACCACCGATTGCCTTCCTACTAACCGCCGGTAGGGACGTCAACAACGCAGATCGGACAACCTCTGATTACCTTCCTACTAATCACCGGTAGGGACGATTCTCAGATTCAATTGTTTGTATGAAATGAAAAGGAGAACAAATATGAAATCACTCAAACAAGATATAGAGTATGCTAAGAGAAAAGAATCTTGTCTGAGTTGCAGAAGCTTGAATCGGATGCTTTGACAGTGTCTTCTTTCTTGCGGGATGATCTTACTTGAACTTCTTCTAGTTGATGAAGAAGACGATGGATGTAGCTTCAATCTTCCTTTTGATCTTCTTGAGTCGATGAAGAGGATGTAGAAGATGTAGGATGCAGCTTAGATCACCCTTGAGAGCCTTGATTCCTTCTTCTTCCTTGGAGGTTGGGATGGCTTCAGATCTGGACTTGAATGCCTTGGAATGGATGAAGAACTCCTTCCCGAAACACTGTTCACGGAGGTGCTACAGTGCCTCGAAAATGAGCTCCCTTGATCTCCCTTGAAGCATGGGGGTTTCCAACCCTCTTGTATTGGTTTTATAGACCTTGAATGGTCTATAGACAAGTCTCAGACCAGATCCACAAGTTGTGGGTGATTAGATGACTTTTGGATTAAAGAAATCCATGTTGAATGGTCCTTTTCGAAGTTGGAAACAAAGTCAACATTGAAGGCTCGGGGCTGGCGGTCGACCTGTAGCTCCTCGCGGTCGACCGCTACTGTAAAACTTGCATTCGGGTGATCCCTAGGAATTTCGGTCGACCGCCGCTGGCTGGCGGTCGATCGCCAGCTGAAAGACTGCAGACTGGTGGATGCTGGCTGGGGCTGTCGACCGCTCCTATGCTGGCGGTCGACCGCCAGCTGGGCAGAACCCAGATTTTCCCGGGTTGGTCCGTTATCTATCTTAGCTCCGCCGCTTAAGTCCTTTAGCAGCCCGTGCATGTTTGTGGCATCGCCCTTGACAGTCTTGAAGATTTTATTATTGAGTCTTCAATCAAATTTTTGTTCCGGGGGCTCCGCCCCCGAAAACCCCCGCAAGGGGCACTGCCCCCTTGACCCCCGCGACCTGACCGGGCAAGTCGATCCCCGCGACCTGACCACGCAGGTCGATCCGCGTGCGAGGGCGCAACATTGAGCCTTCATTTGCATATCTGTCATGAACACAACAGTACATATGTCAGTCATATAGGAGTGAAAAATAACAATGACTAATAGTGTTTAGCCATTATCAAAACCAAGAATACCACATAATGCATATGACCATAGAATGATGTCGAATGACCCAAGTGACCACAGAATGACTCAAATGACTTCAGGGACACAACATTCTCCCCCTTTTTGATGATGGCAACACTGTGAGTCATTATGTGATATGAATGTTTAAAATGGCACAAGTTATAACAAATGCAATATATGCAGCTCAAGATTCATGATAGTAATAGCATGGGAATGCAATTATGAATGCAGATATGAATGCTATGCAATATGAATGCTAGCAGTTATGCAAGCCCCAAGCCCCATCACATACACATATGAGATGCAAAGTGAGCAATGGATTCTCTCCCCTTGGACTCTCCCCGTACACCATTCACACAACCCCCAAAGACAGCGCGATAACACATAGCTAACGCGACAAAGGACTCACACAAAGAATTACAAAGAATTCTCCCCCATTGCCAACAGCAAAATGGAGTGATAAAGTGAAAGGTCTGTGAGACCAGCGCTGAAAGGAGTGAAGAGCAAGCCATTATATGCAAATCGAAAACAGACCGTGAGCAACATATATGGTTCAAATCTAATGAAATCCGAATTCATCAACAGAGTTCGAAAAGCAGCTACATCCAAGATTTAATAGAAATGAACCAAATGTGCAAATCATGACAGTGTTTAACCTTCTCTTGTCTTATATATCCATATTCAATAACGACAAAGGCAATAACACAAAAGCATGTATTGAGGCTAAACAATCATGATTGAAGCATGGAATTGAATGATTGTAGCATATGTTGATTTTCAATATCTTTAGTATTTGAAGGCACATGACTCACTTTATACGAGCAATCAAGTCTAGTTCATGCCTCCTAGCCGTAAGAATACACGTTGTTTAGACGCCAATATCCCTAGGTATTTGGCAAGACTGACGGTTATGCTTCAGAATGAACAGAGATAGCAAAGTCACGTCATGACATATCCAATCTCATTTCTTTGATGAGAGGATATATTTCTCAGTAATTATGCCAGTGCTCTGCCTAGAGTCCAAATAGAATGACGATAGAGATAACAGAGGCACATCATGACATATCATTTGTCACTTGATTTTGATGACATGACATGTTTCTCCGTGCAACAATATCATTGCTCTGTCAAAATGATTTTCAAGAATTCCAGCTCATCAATATGTTTAGAAGTAATACTAAGCCTGAGTGTATCACCAAAGTTGTCAAGACGTTTGGATTTTCAGATTTCAGGATAGTCATGCAAAACATAATATGCAGTCTCTAGTTAAGGTCTATTAAAGCTTCAGAACATAGATGATTTCAAACAAGATATATCAGAACTACAAGGAAATCATTAAATCTGAACCATTTTCATTGAATGGACAATCCTTAGGGCATATAATAGAAAGCTCTTACACCATATGTCCATCTGTCTCGTGAACTCAAACCAGACTGTAAGCCACTGAAGTGCAGTTTGCAAGAGGTTATGAGAATCAACAAAACTCCCCCTAAGGATATGCAATGGATACGCGAAGAGTTATGTGTGCAAGCAAGTGTAATGATAAGTGTCAAGAGGAGAATGACCTGAAACGTGCAGGGGTGGACATGAATTTGGTAGACATGAAATGCATGACCCAACATATGGTTGTACACTTATTAAATGCAACAGAATGGAGATGAAACTCATGTATAAATGCTGAAAAATGACAACTCCCCCTTACTATATGGCCTATATGCGACAATGACGCATGGTGCTGTAGACACGCCATTCCTGACATCTCCTGAGAAAGTCTCATATTACTATACGACGCCCCGCGACGGCTTACACATTTTGAATCGCTCGAGTGCTTCCTTTTCTTGAGTCTTCTTCCGCCCTTTTCAGCATCCGGAATCGTCTCGTTGCAGCATTCGGACGGCATCAACACCATTCAGACACGCCAAACAAATTCCGAAACCAGGAAGGGTGCCTGTCGGGGAGCTGCCGACACCTTTTCAGCGGACCCGGGGGGGGTCTTAATGGAGGCGTCCATCCATTACTTTAATTTATTTCTTAAAACAAAAAAATACATAAAAAATGATATATTAAGGGAGGCGTCCAGGCCCCTGGACGCCTCCATGAAAACAAATATAAAAAAGATAAATGCCAGTTGGCATAAAAAACAAAACAAAATAATAATAATAATAATATATTTTCTTGGAGGCGTCGAGGCCCCTGGACGCCTCCATCAACTCACTCACGGGGCCCCTCCCACCGAACGACGGCTTGTCGTGTGTGAAAAAATCCAAATTGTGGAGACGTCAAGCCGACTGGACGCGCCCATTTCCAAATCACGGGTCGCCGCTCCAAAATCACACGTTGTGTTAAACCGCGTGCGACTTTCAGTGGAGTTCGGTGGGACTTATGGAGGCGTCCGGGACCCTGGACGCCTCCATGAAAATATTCAGAAAAAATGAATAAAAATAGAATAAAATATCTTTTTTGTCCTGATGGAGGTGTCCAGGGTCCTGGACGCCTCCACCCTCTGGAGCCCTATAAATAGAGGCCCACCCCCTCAGTTCTGGAGGAGCTTCCAAGAGATCCGATAGGCTGCCGGAGCCCAGAGGCTACCGGAGTCATTTCTAACCCGTGGGGTCTTTTTGTAGGTGGAGGTTCCGTCGGCTTCTCGGGTGCCCACGCTCGCGAGAGGAAGGTCGTCTTCATCCACCGCGCTTCCACGTCGTCCCTACGCTGCCGGAGCTCCGCCGGATTTCACCATCGGCACATCCAATAAGCCAATCATTTCCCTTTCTTCGTAGTTCTTTTGCATTCATCATCTCGCATCCTCTATCCCCCTTCATAAGGGTGCCTCTTCTTATATACTTCTTGCATCCATCATCTCATTTTCCTCCTACTCGAGTCCGAGAGGGGTTTAAAAGATAACACCAACCAGGTGTGTGTCTTGACATCATTTCATTATTTTTATCGCAAGGATTTGAATACTACACCTTCATCTTTCTAATCCACTCGTTACTTGTTTGTCGTTGTTTTACAAGGGTACCCAAGGAAAGCCCTCTCCGTCGGCCGGCCGAAGGGGGAGGAAGAAGCAACCCGCCATCTCCCGCTCATGAGGTAGGCGCGATCACTTTCTTTATTTTGGGGTCTTTTGGCCCCTGGCGATCACATCTTGTTCTCGAGGCCGCGGCGAGTCACTTCCACAATGGCCGTTTAAATTCCCGTTCTTATATTCTCTTTATATTCTGTTATATTCTTATCTGCTCATATTCTCGAGGCCGTGGTGAGACACTTCCCCAATGGCCATTTAAATTCCCGTTCTTATATTCTCTTATATTCTGTTATATTCTCATCTGCTCATATTCTCGAGGCCGCGACGAGTCACTTCCCCAATGGCCGTTTAAATTCCCGTTCTTATATTCTCTTTATATTTTGTTATATTCTTATCTATTCATATTCTCGAGGCCGCGGTGAGTCACTTCCCCAATGGCCGTTTAAATTCCCGCTCTTTATATTCTCCTTATATTCTGTTATATTCTTATCTGCTCATATTCTCGAGGCCGCGGCGAGTCACTTCCCCAATGGCCGTTTCAATTCTTGCTATTTAATTTCTGCACCATTCCCGTCCCCCCGAGGCCGCGGCGAGTCACTTCCCGCTATGGCCGTTTAACCCCCATATCTTGCCATATTACATTTGTCCGCTCGCCCCGCCGGAGCAATCTCCCGTGGTGGCCCCTTCTCTTTTCTCCTATTTCTGTGTTGCAGCAAACAAAGAGGAGCCCGCGCGCTCCGCGTCTTCTTTGCTCCTCGAACCGCGTGACGTCGCTCATAGATTGGCGATCACGGTGGGACCTCTACTGCTTCCTTTTGGCTACCCTTGCAAGTTCAGCACCGTCCGTGCCTCTCCACCTTGGCGCCCTCGCGCGCCCCCGTTGTGCTCACGGCAGCACTGTCAGTTGTGATTGGTTGGGTGTTTATAATATGTTTGATATTTCTGTTGTTTTCTTACTCTATATCTCTGTCAGCATTCCATTGCATACATCCATCCCTCTTTTATATCCTTTTTCATTTTTTCTAAGGATCACCCTTTCCCGGTGAAGGAAGGACTCTCCGTTTGAGAATTCCTCTCAACGGACTAGAATCTCTTCCACTAGGACCTCCGTAAGTCCCCGACATCGAAGAATCTCTTCTTCGTTCACTGGGCTGGTTGTACCATTGAAGTTCCCCGGAGTTAGTCATCCCATTCGTGGTGAGACGAGAGACCCTAGCTGACACGGCGGTGAAACAAAAATAAACTAGGGTCCCTATTTTGTGTGAACTTCGGATCTCGCTAAAAACACAAAAAAATCATCAAAATCAAAACAAAAAAAGGGCGTAAAGGCATCCACTTGTTTGATAATCTCTGCTACCTGCTTGCTAGTGTATGTTTTTGCGTTCTGGGAAAACTGTGAGCATGGCTCACGAGTCTTTTGAGGAGAACCACCCTAGTCGTGGTTTGTCAGCCGACCCGCGAGTCTATGCTATGGACTCGGGTCCTTCTCATGAGCCCTCGCATGAGGTGCAGGTTATTGCCGGGGACACGTCCCCACCACAAGATATCTCTTCCTTACTGGGCGTCCTCGCCAACACGGAGCTTACCTCTGAACAGCTCCGGGCCTTCCAGGCCATTTTGAAGGGGAAATCTGTTTCCCCCACGCCCCAGGAATCAACTCCGGCCATCGCACCTCTCCAAGAGTCCGTGCTGGCCATTCCATCTCCTTCATTGGCGCAAGCCATCCAGTCTCCCTCGCTTCAAGGACAAGCGAGCCAACAACCACCCTCATTCCAGTTCCCGTCACAATCTCAAACCCCCGTTGTTCCCCACATACCGCTTCAGCCAGGGTCAACTGTCGGCGGTCCGACAGCTCCCTCTCATTCGGGGTTCCCCCCTCAAGTCTCCGAGAGACAGTTTCTCCCCCAATGGCAAGTGCCACCTTCACCTCCAGAGGAGCTCGCCCAATCGCTCCTCAATAGGTTCAATCGCATGGATGAGCAGTTTCAAAATCTGAGAAGAATGGTGAACGTGAAAGCCACCCCGGAGGTTGCTTTGCCAATCCTTCCCGTCATTCATCTTCCTCCCTCCGAAATGCCCACGTACCGCAGATACAATGGTACCGGCAACCCCTTCATTCACCTCAAGGATTTCATGTATGAGTCCTCCTATTGGCAAAACGATCAGAGGTCCCTGGCATACCTCTTTCGGAGATCATTGGATGGTCCCGCGCTAGAGTGGTTCTATTTTTTGGAGCCCTGCGAGGCCGAGAATTTTGAAATAGTCCAGAGAAGGTTCTTGCAGAAATATAGGGATAGGGTCGGTCCCTCACTCTCCATTACCGACCTAGTGGCCAAAAAGATGAAGCCCGACGAGGATTTTGTCCGCTATGCTGATAGATGGAGGTCTCTGGCGGAAAGAATAAGGGATACCCTCTCCGAGCCCGAACAAGTGAAGATGATTGTGTCTAATGCAACCCCACAGTTCAGACACATCCTGGCCATGAATAAACTTACTACAATGGAGGAACTCTATGAAAGGGCCCGGTACATCCAAACCCAGTTAAAAGACTCCCCCATTATGAATATGTTTGAGTCGCCGAAGCCCAAAGTGATCAGAAAGACATGCACTGGTGTCCCGGGCGGAGCCACAGAAGGGGTCGTGACAAATGAGCAAGTGGGTGCAGTCAACAATGCCAACTATGCAGTCAACCCAAGGCCTCCACAAATGCCCCGACTTCCCCTCCAACCAGGTCCTTTCCCTCTTCGTCCTCCACCCCAAAATAATCCACCCCAGGATAATATGCCTCCATTACGTCAACCCTAGCAATAACAACCACAACCTCAGCAACAACAACCACCGCTTCAGTACAACCAAGTTCCACCCCCGGGGAACTATGGTCCCCAACAGCAACAAAGGAGGCCGCTCGGTCCCACGAGAGCCTACTATCCACCATTGCCAGAAACCTTAGCAGACATTTTTAATGCCCTCATGGCATCAAACCAACTCACCCTACCCATAGAAAGGCCCGTGTGGCCCCCGAATGTTGATACCTCCAAATACTGTGTCTACCACAGGCAGCCAGGACACACAGTAGATTACTGCTTCCATTTCAAAGATTACATCCACGATATGAATGATGAACATCAAATAGATTGGGATGAAATGAGACGATACGTCACCGCTCTCAAGGCTAGGAGACCTCCTCATAGGCCACAGCAGCAGTTACAATAGCAGCAGCAGCCGCAACCACAACAACAACAACAGCCTCAGCAGGCCCCACAACAACAGCCCAACATGGGCATAATCCAGAATCCATTACCGGAGCACCAACAGCCCAATCATCTGGTTAACCCCATCTCCTCCTTCCCGGAAGTCGGGAGAGAGCAGGTGTGGCACCAGGAAAGTACCTCCATTCTTTCTACCGCCAATCCTATCATCACGCAACACCCTTGCCTTGCCCGGGTAGCACCTCTCTCTCATCAACCCGCGTCAGTATCGCCTTCACCATTTCCACTACCATTACGCCCTCTCATCCGCACCCCGATCTCCTATCAACCGACACTCTCCACTACGCCTTCACACCCTCTCATCTTCTCTCACTCCCCTGCTTTACCATCCACCTCTACCGCATTTGCCCCTATCCCTTCTAAGCCCCTTATCACCCGTCAACCATACGTAACCCCGCATGTCTCCACCATACCACCGCCAATAAAGCCACTCATCACCCACCATCCACCTCAAAACCATTACCCGTTTCAAACCTTACCCACTTCCACTTTGCCTCCGCCTCCACCTTCCAGACCTCTTATCATTCATAACCCGTGTGATATCCCCTCTACCTCCACCATGCCTCCACCTAAGAAACCCCTCATCAGAATCTCTGCTCCCGTCATCACCCCTGCTTCATCAACCATTCCTCCACCACTACCCCTCAAATCCCTGTTAAAACCCACTGCTACCCCCACAGAGGTACAAAAGCCGCAGGCAATGGTGCTCCGGAGTGGAAGGATTTTCCACAGGGTTTTCCCCCACAACAGTCAGAATCCTGAGCGATCTCAGCCAGAGAAGGATGATGGAGAACAACCAGAAAGAGCTATCCCTGGAACACAGTATGATCTATTGAAACACTTAGACAAGACGCCTGCTCGGATCTCCATCCTAGAGCTACTTCAAAGATCCACATCCCACCAGGCGGCCTTGATGGAATATCTTCAAAAAGTCATGGTTAATGAGGACCTCCCCATGGAGAAGATTTCTACCGTCCTGACCCCAACAGACACACAACCGGCCATCATGTTCCACAACTACGAGCTCGCTCCCAAGGAAGCTCGAAAATATGCATTGTGCATTTCAAAAAAAATTAATGGGGTATCCATAAACCCGTGTCTTGTAGACACGGGTGCGTCCATAAATGTGATCTCCATGGACACCCTTCAGTTGTGTGGGGTCAACGAGGAACAAATAAGACCTTCCTCGATCACGGTCACGGCTTATGACAATAGCAAAAGGCCGCCGCAGGGGATGATTATTCTGAAGGCAGAACTAGGCCCCATGTCAATTCCCACGGAATTCCATGTCCTTGACATGGACCCCACATTCAAGGCTATACTGGGTCGCCCTTACATCGAAGCCATGGACGCTGTGCCTTCCACCAACCATCAGTGCCTGAAGTTTCCTTACAATGGGAGGATTATTAAAGTGGTCAGTACACCTGTCCTTCACACAGTGGATGCTATCAACACCTCTCTGCCCTCTGTTTGGCCGTCTCATCGGCCCATATTGTCATTGATGGACGTGCGTGATCTATCTCACGTTTCACTAGCACCAAAGGAGCCGGTCAGGGCAACCGCAACATCATATCTCCCTTTTCACTCCAAAGGGTGGGAGATTATGAGGAACATCGGCTACCAACAGGGTAAAGGTCTGGGCGCATAGTTACAGGGTAGGCTCAAACCGCCAAAGGAAATTAGGCCAAACTGCAGGTTTGGCCTAGGCTTCAAAGGACCGTTCAAGGCAGATTGGAAGCCCCTCACATGGACTCTATCGAACCATTTCAACAGAGGGCCCGTTGTTCAGATGGGAGATTACCCACGAGAAGCATATGGGGGATCACATGCTGTATATTTGGCTGAAAAATATCCGAGGATCACCAAAAGAGGCAAGATCAAAGATCCGGAATGCGAGTGGGACAAATGGTTCGACATACGGGACATTTCCATTGCACTGGAAAGGATGTTCTCATCTCCGTAGCTTGAAGGACCGCCATTGATCTCTGGAATACCAGAGAATATTACCACTCTTGCCAAGGTTCCAAACTATCCTCGTCCTCGCCAGAAGGACCCTGTCATCGACGGATCTTCATCCGTCCTCAACATTGCCGTCGACGGCTCATTAGCCGCCATCTTCTCCATCCACTCGTCTCAGCCTTTGCTGATATCTTCTTCCTGGGCCAGACAATTGTCTGATGATCTTCCCAGATCCCCTTCTCTGCTTACATACCTACGCGGACTTCTCAACCCGTGCCAGGTCTTCAACCATGATCTGCTCTATGAGCCACACAATCCTCTAGCCATAACCACTTTTCTCTCTCCTTCAATCTCTTTTCACTGCTTTGTCATCAAAAATGAAAACGAAAAAAAAACGTCAATTTTCAAACTCTCCAACAACACATCTTCGTTGAGGAAACCTCTTACATCTCCCACGGGTGCGTCCCGCCCTGCGGACCACCCGTCTAAGGTCCGATGAGCGACCTTTTCTACCCCTCCTCTGAGGGGTCTTCTCCTGTACATTCTACACCATCCTCTTCGTCTTCCTTTTCTTCTGTAAATATTGTCAGTCAATCTAGGAATGATAGGTCAAGGGTGGTACCTAGGAAGAAATCCAAGGGTAGGCAGATCCCTCGTCGATTCCTTCTGGATTTAGCCGCCAGGTGTCAAGCCCTCCTTGCCATCCCCCAGTTATTAGAAAATCCCATCCGGCTACCGGAAATAGAATGTGAAGGCAACGGTGCAATTGATGAGGGGTATGGAGTCTACGAGATCACGGATGAAGAATGCCCCACTGAAGATGAGGGTGAAGAATATGAGGATGCGGCGGGTGCATACGCTAGTGGAATAAAGAGATTCGATGAGCCGTCAACCGCCGTAGAAGAATCCACCAAAGAAGTCAACTTGGGAACTGAGGAAGACCCTAGGATCATCCTCATAAGTGACAATCTACCACCCTCTGAAGAAAAGGCATTAATTGAAGTTCTCAAGGAATATAAGGACACGTTTGTATGGAGCTACGAGGATATGCCGGGTCTAGATTCAACCTTGGTCGAACACCGTTTAACCATAAAACCAGGGTCCGTCTCGGTAAAACAAAGGTTAAGGCATTTCCACCCTCAGATGGCTTTAAAAATGAAAGAAGAGGTCGACAAGCTCCACAAAGCTAGGTTCATTAGAGTCGTCCTTTATCCTCGATGGGTGGCAAATATTATCCCGGTCATGAAGAAGGATGGAAAAGTCAGGATTTGCATCGACTTCCGGGACCTTAACCGCGCGTGTCCAATGGATGATTTTCCCTTGCCTCACATTGATGTGTTAATCGATAACACATCAGGTTATGAGACCCTCTCATTTATGGATGGATTTTCGAGATATAATCAAATTCGTTTGGCAGAAGAGGATCAGGAGAAGACGTCATTCACTACCCCTTGGGGAACATATTGTTACGTGGTCATACCGTTTGAGTTAAAGAATGCTGGAGCTACTTACCAAAGAGCTATGATGGCCATATTTCATGACATGATGCACATATATCTGGAAGTGTATGTGGATGATTTATTAGTGAAATCAAGGACCAGGATGGAACATCCAGAAGTTTTGGCTAAGGTCCTGCAGAGGTCAAGGGAGTTCCAATTGAAAATGAACCCAAAGAAGTGTGTGTTTGGTGTGTCGTCGGGTAAATTGCTGGGTTTCATTGTGAGCAAAAGAGGGATCGAGATAGATCCCGACAAAGCCAAGGCTATCAGGGATATGTCGCCTCCCAAGAATTTGAGGGAAGTCCGAGGTTTAATCGGGAGGTTGCAGTTTATTTGACGGTTTGTGTCCCAACATTCACAAAGGTGTAGACCTCTCTATGAATTGACCAAGCCAGGAGTAGAATTCCACTGGAATTCTAAATGTCAGAAAGCTTTTGAAGGGTTGAAGGAATATCTGGCTAGTCCACCCGTTCTCATTCCACCCAAACCAGAAAAACCTCTGATCCTTTACGTCTCAGTCTTGGATGACTCCGTGGGAGCCGTCCTCGCACAAGCCGATGAAGAAGGCAAGGAACGGGCAACCTATTACTTGTCCAAACATCTCAATCCCTATGAGCAGAAGTACACCGTCATGGAGAAAACCTGTGCTACCCTCGTTTGGGTAGTGCAGAAATTGAAGCACTACTTCTTGGCTCATGAGGTCCACTTGATTGATCGAATGAATCCTATCAAATTCCTTCTGGAGAAATCCATCCTTATGGATAGGCTAGCACGCTGGCAAAGTTTTCTCTCTCAGTTTGACATCACCTACATCCAGCAAATGGTGATTAAAGGCTATGCCATAGCCGAGCATCTCGCTCACCATCCTCTTCCCAAGTTCGAACCCGTCCAATCAGAGTTTCCAGATGATGAACTAATGTTCGTCAACCAATCAGATGAGCCAATGTGGACGCTATATTTTGATGGAGCTCTGAATTCTCAAGGGAGAGGAATCGGCGTCGCCCTCCTGTCGCCTGAAGGCCTCACATTCCCATTGGCATACCAGCTCAAATTTCCAGTTACCAACAATATAGCCGAATATGAAGCTCTTCTAGCTGGCCTAGCACTCGCTCATTCTTTTCGTATCACTGAGTTGCGAGTCGTAGGTGATAGTCAACTCATCCTTCGCCAGGTGCTCACTAAATATCGCACTCGCAATCCCAAACTCAAGCCATACCAAGAACTCACTGCTGCCTTTGCCAAACTGTTCACCAAACTGATCTTTGTTCATGTCCCTCGTCATCAGAATATTCTCACCGATGCCCTCGCCTCGTTGACATCATCCATAAGGTTCCCTCTAGGAAGATGGTTTGAGTCCATTTCCATCTACAAACTTCACGCCCCTGCAATCGATGATGCTTCCTACGTAAACATCAAAGATAGGATAGCAAGAAAGATCCTGCAGGAAGATATCCTTGAGAAGAGGGAGATCATGTTGGCAGAGGTTGAAGAAGAACTGGCTGATGAAGAGAAACCATGGTTCTATGAAATCGTCAAATACTGCCAAGATCAGTCTTATCCTGAAGGGGCCACCACAGAGGACAAGAAAGCCATAAGAAGGGTGGCTCAGAAATATACATTGGTTGGAGGTCTACTCTATAGGAGGAGCCTTACTGGTATTCTGTTAAGATGTCTTGGTGACGATGAGGTTTGGAAATGTGTAGAGGAGACCCACTCGGGTGTGTGCGGTGGCCACGTGAATAGTCAGATGCTCGCCAAGAAGATCATTCGGCAAGGCTTTTACTGGCCCACTATGGAAGAAGATTGTGTTGTCTATGTCCGTAGGTGTGTCAAGTGTCAACTTCACGCCGATAAAATCCATTCACCATCTTTCTCACTTCATCCAATATCCTCCCCGTTGTTGTGCCCCTTAGGCACAAGTATGTGCTATGTTGCTTTGATGATAGCAATGCTATTTGGTTTTGATGATAGCAAGACAGTGAGTGCATTTGAGTGCATTTGATATTATATTTTGATGATAGCAATGCTATTGTGTTTTGATGATTGCAATAAACAAAGTGCATTTCTGTGCATTCTTATCCTTGAGCATTCTGCATATGATAGCAACATGAATGATGATGTTTAGCATTGATGGCATTTGTTCTTTATATATCTGAATTGTATTTTGTCAGATATCATGTCTCTGCATGTATTTGCATAGTCTGAATGTCTCTGCATGTATCTGCATAGTCTGAATGTCTCTACATATTCTGAATAGCAGTAAGTGCTAGTCTCTACATTGGAAGTGTGCATCATTTGCATTCAAGCCTTGAAGTCTATACATCATGTTCATTCAGTTCACTTCAAGTCTGTCAGCCGTGTGCATTGGATTCAAAGTCTATATTGCCTCTGCGTGTTCTTTGCATTCCATTCACATTCCATTCACTGCTGTTTACATTTCTCATATGTCATGGGTCGACACATCCTCTGATGGGTCGACTCCTTCAGCAGTCATGCTTAAGAACTCAAGTCCATACACTGGAAACTCTTCAATTGATTGAGTCTATACATTGTCCTAGGCTAAGTGTGTACAGCGTCTTATTCATGCTTTGATTAATGAAGTCTATACATCAGTCTTCACATTCTAAGTCTGTACAGCCGTTGTGTTTGGACTCAGAGTCTGTACACTCGATTCGCCTTTGAATTGGTCAAGTGTGTACACTCCTTCACTGTAGCTTTCACATATCCAAAGTCTACACATCGTGAAAGTCTATACATTCTTCACTGACTTTCATTCAAGGTAAAGTCTATACATTGGGGTCTTTCCCTACGTTTCATAAGTGAAGTCTGTACATCCGTTTCTGAAGCCTGAAGTCTATACACTCCAGCCTATTCCTACGATCAAGGCTTCAGCTACACTCTAAGTCTGTACATTGGCTTCGCTTCATCAAGTCTGTACACTGACTCGCTTCATGTCCCTAAAGTCTGTACATCCACAGTGAAATCTAAAGTCTATACATTGGTCTTCACATTGAAAGCCTATACATTGCTGGATGATCAAGTCTGTACATTAGGGGGCTTTTCCTATGCTTGGCCAAGTCTATACACTCATACCTTTCCCTACGTTTTGCTGGCCAAGTCTATACATCGCTGAGTCTGTACATTGCTTACAGCTCACACGTTCAAAGCCTAAAGTATGTACAGCGTGAAGTCTATACATTGGGTTCAACTCTTCAAAGTCTGTACAGTGGCTTCGCATCAACAAGTCTGTACATTACCTTTGTGCTTCAAAGTTTGTACACTGCTTGAGCCTCAACAAGTATGTACAGCGAGTCCCTTCTCATCTGAAGTCTGAACATTGCTTTACACTATAGCAACTCCATACACTACTTCAGATCTGATTCATAACGTCTATACATTGGTTCTCAATGTACACACTTATTCCTTGTATTGCTTCACGCATAAAGTCTATACACTGGCTTTGATGCCAAGTCTATACGTCGACTGGCAATCTTCAGCTAAGTGTATCCTTTGCTTCATAACATGAAGTCTCTGCATTGCATTCTCATTCAGCGAAGTCTCTACATTGCATACAAGCATCACAAAGTCTGTACAGTCCAATGTCTATACATTGCCTTTGGGATTTAAAGTCTATACAACCATTGTCTGCACTGCATTGCATTCATTAGTTGTGAAGTCTGCACTCGAGTCCAGTGTCTTCAGTAAAGTCTATACATTGGCATTGGGCTTCACTTTGAGTCTGTACAGCGGCTGCTAGGAAGTATGTACAGCCGTTGCCTCCTCATATGAAGTCTATACTTTGGGCAAGTCTGTACACTGGATTCCTTTTATGAAGCCTATACATTCACTAAGTCTGTACACTGCATTCCTTCTTATGAAGCCTTTATATTCATTAAGTCTATACACTGCGTTGTGCACACTTTACATTGCTTTCGCCTTCACAGCAAAGTCTATACAATGCAATGCATATACTTAGAACTGATGACTTCGTTTCATCTGTCTGACAGGGACTGAAGAGGCTAATGAAGGGCACGTGATCTGAGGTGCCTGGCTCGTGATCCAAGGATGGACGAGATACCAGGATGCTGCCACGTGGTCCGAATTTTTAGGGCAGGAAATGTGGAAGCCACACGCGCCCAGTGTGCCTGCTGCTGCTACTGCTATATATATACAAGCCTTCTTCCACAGAAGAAGCAGATTGATATAGAGGAGAGAAGCTGTCGATCCAGCACAAGAGAGGAAAGAAAAGAGAGAGAAGAGAATAGCAGAGAGTGAGAGATTAGCGAAAAAAGAAGAGAAGAAGAGCAAGAGAGAGATTGAGAGCTCGAGTTGAGAAAGAGAGAGAGTTTGAGGTTGTCTGGCTTTTGGATCGAATCCAAGCTAGAGCTGCTCCTTCGAGAGCTATATTTGTGCTTCATTGTTTCAGCTTTCTGTTGCTGCTATTTCCTGTCCTTTATTTTATCTTTTACATCTTTCTTTAAGCTGTTAGTCAGCGGATTGCAGAGGTGCTGCCTCTGGACGGCTAAGCTATATTGCCCAGCGGTTTGCAGTGGAGGATTCCACTGGACAGCAAGCTGTGTTGCTCAGCGGGGCGAGGAGGATTCCTCGGACGGCAAGCTGTGTTGCCCAGCGGTTGTATGGCAAGCTGTGATGCCCAGCTGTTCAAGCTGTGAGTCAGCGGAATCCACACTCGGTTTGAGTGTGGGGTGGATGTAGGTCTGCTGGACCGAACCACCTAAAAACCCCTTGTGCATTGTGGTTTGTTTTGTTCTATTGTGCTTCCGCTAGATGAATGCATAGGGGCGCTCCATGTGTTTGGCTTCTGGTTGAGCAGAAGAGTTAATTAGTCTTCTTAGAGTATTTTAATTTGTCAAGAGAGCGAAATTCTAGTTGAGCTATACTTTGTCTAAATCTGTCTTGTTAGCACTCTAGTGATCTTACTGTGTGTTTGTTTAGTTCCGCATCTGCCCATTAGCTTTTAAGCTTGTCTAGTTTGCGAACTAGTAACTTTAGTGAGCATCATATTTTAATTGGGTGAAAGATTTTTAAAGGGCTATATTCATTCACCCCCCCCTCTGAATACTGCACCGAACCCAACACTTGGTATCAGAGCGGGTCTCTGACTGAACAGATCTAACAATCTGCAGAGGATCCTGCTAATTGTTGGTGCATTTCAGAGTGGGTCTTTTGGAATCATATTTTGATTTACTGTCTTAGTGCTTTACGTTGATCATCTGGTTTAGTGCATTTCTGTTTGGTGCATTTTATAAGTGTGCTTCTTGTGTTCTGTATTAAGTTTCACTGAGTTAGTTCCTTGCCTTGCTTATCTGGTTGTGGTGCTTTGTTGTCGATTGCTTCGTGCCTTGAGTCTGCTTGTCATCTGTTCTGATGGCTCATCCTCCGATATACAGAGGTGATGACCTTGGCCCATGGCTGGAAAAGTTGCATCGGTATGTAAACACAACCGATCCTGATTTGTGGAAGGTAATAACTCATGGTCCATACAAACTGTCGAAGGATAAATCTAAATGGACCAAGAAGGATAAGCTGAAAGACTCTGTCAATAATAGAGCTGTAGTTTTATTAAAAGAATCAATTGACAGATCTCTAATTGAATGCATTTCTTCTTGCAGGTCTGCCAAAGACATTTTGGATAAACTGAAGCTAATCAGGAATCACAGCAAGTGCTTAATGGCTGATCGTAGAAATGCTGATGATGAAACTTCATCCGAGGTAAGCTCTGAATCAGAAGGATACTCTTTCGATGAATTGATAGAGATGTATGAAAACTTGTTAGAAGTTTCCAAGAAATTGAAATCTGAAAATAAAAAATTGAAAAAGAAATGTGATAGAATAAATCTGAAAGATTCCTGTGAAAACTGTCCAAATATGAAAAAGTCTTATGATGCTTGCATGCTAGATGTTCAGAATCTTAAGAAACAAAATGATTCTCTAAAAATTGAAAAACAAACATGGTTGGATAAAATGTCAGAAATAGAGAATCAGTTGAATGATAAGAAAAAGGAGCATCTAAAAGGCATGCAGGAACTCACTGAAGTTAATACTGGAATGGACAAACTGAAATTGGAGAATGAAGATCTTCAAAAGAAAAATAAAACTCTTATGGTCAGAATGAATGAAATCAATGAGGAGGTTTCACAGTCCTCTTCTGCTAAATCAAACTGTAAAATATGCTCAGCTTTAAGAGAACGTAATGAAGATCTCTTTAGTGAGAATGAATGGCTAAATAAACAAATTGCCTCACTTAAAGATGATCACAAAAACCTGCTCGCTGAGAAAATTAAAGCAGAAGAAAGAGAAGATGAACTGATTGAAAAATTGGAGCACATGTCTGGAAGAGAGAGATGTGCTAATAATGAAATTCAGGATAAAAATCTTGAGGAAGAAAACACTGAATTAAAAGCTGAAGTTGAGAAACTGAAATGGTTAAATACTGGACTATCTGAAAAACTTCTCACTACCGAAAAGGGAAAAGCTGTTTGTAATGAAGAATCAGAAATGTTGAACAGTCTAGAACAAGAAATTGAGAAGTATAAAACTGCTAACCAAGTTCTAAGCGAATGTGTAAACTGCAGTGAACAGGAGATAGCCAGTTATGAACTTCACATTGCTAGCTTGGAAGATAAAATTCATAATCTGGAAAATTCAGCTATTGAGTCTGCCAAGATTAAAGGAAAAATGAAAACTGTTGGGAAGAGGAAGGATGATAACTCAGAAGGGGGAACAAATTGCTGTTCTGATGTTAAGAAAATCACTAAAAACCAGCTATATACCACTTTTGTCCAAAGCACTGATGTAGCTGGTACTTCAAGGCAATCCCCAAAACAAAATGAAAATCAGAAGTCACCTTCAAAATCTGTCTTTCAGTTTAAAGCTCAGAAAATTGAAAAGCAAACAAAACCTGTTGAGGATAATCAGAAATTGAAAAGAAAGAGTCAAACAAAAAGGGCAAAGAATAATTCTGGTTATACTCTGAAATTTGTTAGCTCTGCTGAATCTGATGGGTCCATGCAAAATGCTCATGCTTCTTGTACTCATTCACATGCATCTGTGAATTCATCTGATAGAAACCATGCCCCTAGGAAATCTGATACTTCTTGCTATTACTGTGGTAAGCATGGGCATATCATGGATGATTGCAGAATATTAAAAGAGGATGAGCATGCAAATAAAACAATGCATTCTAGGAATCTATCTGGAAGAAACCATGCCTTCAGGAAATCTAATGCTTCATGCTATTATTGTGGTAGGCGTGGTCATGTAATGAATGCATGTTTTAAACTGAAAGAAGATAACAATGTGAATCCTAGATCTTTCACACATGCTCATAACCCATATAGATATAGATCTATTTCAGGCCAGCATATCATTTGTTTCACTTGCAACAAGCCTGGGCATAAGGCTAATGAGTGCTGGTCAGGAAATCATTGGGGTAAAAATGAATCAAGAAGCAAGCATCTTAAATGCTTTGAATGTGGTAAGTATGGGCATGCAGTCAAAGATTGCTGGCATGCTCAGGGAAATAGATTAAACTCTAAATCTGTCAAATTCCCTGCTTTCTATGATTCTGCTAGAAATAACTTGAGAGATAAAAAGAAAAACTTTGCATGTTTTGAATGTGGTAAGCTAGGCCACAAAGCTGCCAACTGTCGGCTGGCTGAGCATGGAAAGAAAAATTTTCATGTCAATAAAAGAAATACTCATGCTCATACACATAATTTTCATACTCATATGCATGCACATGGGCATCATGTTTCTGCTAACATGAAGAATAAAAATAAAAATTCTGTGGCTTCATGTTATTATTGTGGAAAAACTGGACATTCAATGTTTGAGTGTAAACTGATGGAATATGATGATCATGTTGCTAAAAGATTGTTTAGAACACCTGTTAGGGCTCATACAGGACCCAAGGCAGCTTGGGTTCCTGCAGGATCAAAATAATCCAGTTGTTGCAGGTGTGCCTTGGAAATGAATAAAAGGGGTTAACCAAGGCACTCAACAAGAAAACCCCAGGATACTACAATTCAGGTCAGTTCTGAACTTTGCTTTAAATTCCATTATCTGAAATTGTGAGCATGAAAATTGTGAGTTTCATATTGATTTGCTTGATTGATTGTTGATGATCTCTTCATGTCTAGCTGATCAGTCTGCATTCCAGACTCAGCTACTGAATTTTACTTTGCATATATCTGATGCTCTTCTCTCACTGATTATTGCACTGAATAAATGGGCTGTTAGATGCTCTGCACAATCATTTTTACAGTCGATGCTTTATATGAACCTTGTGTCAATGGACTGCATGCTTGTTGTTGAATGCATAACTTGCTGATTGTGAATAGTTCTTCAGTGTATAGAGTCAATGCATGTGTCTTGTGTCAATGCATTGCATGCTTGATTACATACTTGGACTGAGCTTGAATGGGTCAGTTAGTGCATACAGTCAATGCATGTGTCTAGTACTTGCATATATCATCTGCATGACTGTCAATGAAATTGATCAATACATAAAGGACTGATTTGCATGACTGTCATTTGCCTATTGTCGTAGACTGCATGTTTTTCAATGCATAATAGGGCTGCTTTGCACTGCATTATCATTTGCTTAACCCTGGTATATCAAATGGTATGTTACTAAAAGGCAAGGAAATCTGCCCGGAGGTTTCTACCATGTGTGAGATGGTCTTTGAGACCAGGTTCTCCGCCGAGTACCATGGGTCCTGTCTTCATGTAGAACAGTGCACTGCATCATATGTTGAAAAATCTGAAAAAGGATGAAAATGCTTATAACTTGGATGCATAAACCTGAATTGATTGCATACTTGTCTCATGTATCCTTGGTGCATAGTCTGCATGTAGGACAGTATGTTGCATAGCATATCTCTTGCATCATGATGTCAGGGGGAGCTGAGAGTTCTATTCAATTCATTGAATCCTATTCACTTCTCAGTGTTCTCATTCAAATGATTCATATTCTTTGACATCAGTTGCTCATTGAACCATATTGCCAATTGCTATCTTTTCCCCATCATTTTCACTAAACAACAGCTTTGCATCTGGTTTAGTACATTGAATGGTGATTATTGCAATTGTTCACTTATAAGAATCACACTTACAAATTGAAAGGAACTAAAGGTTTAACCTTTATAAATTGGAGAGTTAAGTGTCTGCACTTCAGAATTTGAGATAAAAGAAAACTTTTATAGCTCTTAATCTTTGTCTCATGGCTAAAATAGAAAAAGTTTTTGTAATGCCTAAATGTGTTGAACTGGATATGTCTAGAACAGGCTAATAAGAGTGTGTACTGATTTTTTAAACAATCACTCTAAAAGAATTAAGGGCAGCAGTAAATAAGATCATTAATGTTAAGAACTGAACACAGTGACAGAGCAATGGCTGATTGCACTGAGAAACTGTGAACTCCTCCAAAGAAGCAGGAGAATTCACATGTCATGAGGTGATTCAGAATATCTCTGTTCATAGGGTCAAATCTATAGGGGGAGTCCTCACCAAGTAACTGAGGGTACTGGCCTCTAATCAAGGTGTACCCTTAATGTCAAAAGTGAAGACTATCCTTTGTGGGTTCTGATCTGAAATAGGTCTAGTAGTTTATGCCTAGTAACTGGGGGTACCTGCCTCTGATCAAGGTGTACACCTAATGTCAACAGCATAAATGCCACTGATCTATTTACTTAGTTCAGGTTCTGAAAAATTCAAAAGTGAAAATCAAACTGCTGTAACCCTTCGAAAAATCAAAAGTCAATGAGTGAAAATTATTTTCAATACATATTCAAACTGCCATTCTTGATCTTCCATGTTTAATCACAAAAGGGTATTATTTCTGACTTATCTATTAATACCATGTGCCCTAGATTCATTGCTATAAATGGAATCTATAAACTCTTTTTCAGGGGTCAGATGTTTTACTCTAGATTTATCACTGTTAAACCTGAATTTTTGTCAAAATTGTATGTTGCTGATTCTTATACTTTAACAGTTGTTTATAATCATGCTTCCTTTCTGAACCTATGATTCAGCTGTTGTCAAGTGACCCTCCTACCTTCTCTACCTTTGTTTATCTGTTCATATTCCTTCTCAAAGGGGGAGCATTTATTTAGGGGGAGAAATAATTCAGGGGGAGTCATACCTTCAGGGGGAGTTTATTGCTCGAGAAGTCACTTGCATGCATACTGCCATGTTGCACACATGTTTTTTTATTATTCTTCCCTTTTCGATTATGTCAAAGGGGGAGAAAATTTTGTGTGTGACTCACTGTCACTGTTTATTGCCATCATCAAAAAGGGGGAGAATGTTGTGCCCCTTAGGCACAAGCATGTGCTATGTTGCTTTGATGATAGCAATGCTATTTGGTTTTGATGATAGCAAGACAGTGAGTGCATTTGAGTGCATTTGATATTGTATTTTGATGATAGCAATGCTATTGTGTTTTGATGATTGCAATAAACAAAGTGCATTTCTGTGCATTCTTATCCTTGAGCATTCTGCATATGATAGCAACATGAATGATGATGTTTAGCATTGATGGCATTTGTTCTTTATATATCTGAATTACATTTTATCAGTATGTATCTACATAGTCTGAATGTCTCTGCATGTATCTGCATAGCCTGAATGTCTCTGCATGTATCTGCATAGTCTGAATAGCAGTAAGTGCCAGTCTCTACATTGGAAGTGTGCATCATTTGCATTCAAGCCTTGAAGTATGTACATCATGTTCATTCAGTTCACTTCAAGTCTGTCAGCCGTGTGCATTGGATTCAAAGTCTATACTGCCTCTGCGTGTTCTTTGCATTCCATTCACATTCCATTCACTGATGTTTACATTTCTCATATGTCATGGGTCGACACATCCTCTGATGGGTCGACTCCTTCAGCAATCATGCTTAAGAACTCAAGTCCATACACTGGAAACTCTTCAATTGATTGAGTCTATACATTGTCCTAGGCTAAGTGTGTACAGCGTCTCATTCATGCTTTGATTAATGAAGTCTGTACATCAGTCTTCACATTCTAAGTCTGTACAGCCGTTGGGTTTGGACTCAGAGTCTGTACACTCGATTCGCCTTTGAATTGGTCAAGTGTGTACACTCCTTCACTGTAGCTTTCAAGTATCCAAAGTCTACACATCGTGAAAGTCTATACATTCTTCACTGACTTTCGTTCAAGGCAAAGTCTATACATTGGGGTCTTTCCCTACGTTTCATAAGTGAAGTCTGTACATCCGTTTCTGAAGCCTGAAGTCTATACACTCCAGCCTATTCCTACGATCAAGGCTTCAGCTACACTCTAAGTCTGTACATTGGCTTCGCTTCATCAAGTCTGTACACTGACTCGCTTCATGTCCCTAAAGTCTGTACATCCACAGTGAAATCCAAAGTCTATACATTGGTCTTCACACTGAAAGCCTATACATTGCTGGATGATCAAGTCTGTACATTGGGGGGCTTTTCCTACGCTTGGCCAAGTCTATACACTCATACCTTTCCCTACGTTTTGCTGGCCAAGTCTATACATCGCTGAGTCTGTACATTGCTTACAGCTCACACGTTCAAAGCCTAAAGTATGTACAGCGTGAAGTCTATACATTGGGTTCAACTCTTCAAAGTCTGTATAGTGGCTTCGCATCAACAAGTCTGTACATTACCTTTGTGCTTCAAAGTTTGTACACTGCTTGAGCCTCAACAAGTATGTACAGTGAGTCCCTTCTCATCTGAAGTCTGAACATTGCTTTACACTATAGCAACTCCATACACTACTTCAGATCTGATTCATAACGTCTATACATTGGTTCTCAATGTACACACTTATTCCTTGTGCTGCTTCACGCATAAAGTCTATACACTGGCTTTGATGCCAAGTCTATACGTCGACTGGCAGTCTTCAGCTAAGTGTATCCTTTGCTTCATAACATGAAGTCTCTGCATTGCATTCTCATTCAGCGAAGTCTCTACATTGCATACAAGCATCACAAAGTCTGTACAGTCCAATGTCTATACATTGCCTTTGGGATTTAAAGTCTATACAACCATTGTCTGCACTGCATTGCATTCATTAGTTGTAAAGTCTGCACTCGAGTCCAGTGTCTTCAGTAAAGTCTATACATTGGCATCGGGCTTCACTTTGAGTCTGTACAGCGGCTGCTAGGAAGTATGTACAGCCGTTGCCTCCTCATATGAAGTCTATACTTTGGGCAAGTCTGTACACTGGATTCCTTTTATGAAGCCCATATATTCACTAAGTCTGGACACTGCATTCCTTCTTATGAAGCCTTTATATTCATTAAGTCTATACACTGCGTTGTGCACACTTTACATTGCTTTCGCCTTCATAGCAAAGTCTATACAATGCAATGCATATACTTAGAACTGATGACTTCGTTTCATCTGTCTGACAGGGACTGAAGAGGCTAATGAAGGGCACGTGATCCGAGGTGCCTGGCTCGTGATCCAAGGATGGACGAGATACCAGGATGCTGCCACGTGGTCCAAATTTTTAGGGCAGGAAATGTGGAAGCCACACGCGCCCAGTGTGCCTACTGCTACTGCTGCTATATATATACAAGCCTTCTTCCACAGAAGAAGCGGATCGATATAGAGGAGAGAAGCTGTCGATCCAGCACAAGAGAGGAAAGAAAAGAGAGAGAAGAGAAGAGCATAGAGTGAGAGATTAGCGAAAGAAGAAGAGAAGAAGAGCAAGAGAGAGATTGAGAGCTCGAGTTGAGAAAGAGAGAGAGTTTGAGGTTGTTTGGCTTTTGGATCGAATCCAAGCTAGAGCTGCTCCTTCGAGAGCTATATTTGTGCTTCATTATTTCAGCTTTCTGTTGCTGCTATTTCCTGTCCTTTATTTTATCTTTTACATCTTTCTTCAAGCTGTTAGTCAGCGGATTGCAGAGGTGCTGCCTCTGGACGGCTAAGCTGTATTGCCCAGCAGTTTGCCGTGGAGGATTCCACTGGACAGTAAGCTGTGTTGCTCAGCGGGGCGAGGAGGATTCCTCGGACGGCAAGCTGTGTTGCCCAGCGGTTGTATGGCAAGTTGTGATGCCCAGCTGTTCAAGCTGTGAGTCAGCGGAATCCACACTCGATTTGAGTGTGGGGTGGATGTAGGTCTGCTGGACCGAACCACCTAAAAACCCCTTGTGCATTGTGGTTTGTTTTGTTCTATTGTGCTTCCGCTAGATGAATGCATAGGGGCGCTCCATGTGTTTGGCTTCTGGTTGAGCAGAAGAGTTAATTAGTCTTCTTAGAGTATTTTAATTTGTCAAGAGAGCGAAATTCTAGTTGAGCTATACTTTGTCTAAATCTGTCTTGTTAGCACTCTAGTGATCTTACTGTGTGTTTGTTTAGTTCCGCATCTGCCCATTAGCTTTTAAGCTTGTCTAGTTTGCGAACTAGTAACATTAGTGAGCATCATATTTTAATTGGGTGAAAGATTTTTAAAGGGCTATATTCATTCACCTCCCCTCTGAATACTGCACCGAACCCAACACCTGTGGCCTTTCTCCATGTGGGCATTCGACATCATTGGTCCCCTAGGTGATCCCAATTCCTTCACCAAGCAGAAATCTTTCATCCTTACTGCGACGGAATACTTCGCCAAATGGGCCGAAGCCGAAGCTTACGCGGAAATCAAGGCGTCAACAGTCTGCAAGTTCATCATGAAGAACATCCTCGCCAGATTCGGCGTCCCAAGCACAATCGTCACCGATAATGGGCCACATTTCATTTCTCAGGACCTACAGGACCTCTACAAAAGGTACGCAATTGAACTGCATCATTCATCGCCTTATTACCCACAAGGTAACGGCCAAGCGGAGGCCACCAATAAAACATTGCTCAAAATCATCAAAAAAACCTGCGAGTCTAGTAAGTTTTCAAACTGGCCAGAAGAACTTATCGAAGCCCTGGGGGCCCATCGCACTTCAATCCGTACCCCCACCGGGCAGACTCCATTTGCCCTTACTTATGGTATGGAAGCGGTAGTCCCGTACGAGACTCTGATCCCTTCTCTCAGGGTACCCTCGACGATCGTCGTAATTCACTCCTCGCCCAGTTGGAACTCTTGGATGAGAAGCGGCTGGCCGCTGCCGAACACGCGCGTGTGTATCAAAATAGACTCGCTCGCTTTTACCAAAAGAAAGTCGTTGAGAGAAAATTCAAAGTCGGTGAGATGGTCGTAAAAAGAATTTTTGTCAAACCTGGAGGGCCGCGTTCTAAGCTCCAACCCAATTGGGAAGGACCATTTGTAATTCAAGCCGTGTACCCTGGCAACGCCTACAAGCTAGTCAACGCCGAAGGGACCGAGTTATCCCACCCTTGGAATGGGCTTTATCTTAAGAAATACTACCCTTAGCACAAAACAAAAAAAATGATGAAAAGATAAAAAACACCAAAAACAAAGAAATACCGAAAACCACTAAAAATATGGAAAATTCAAAATGCCAATGCCTGGTGGTCACCATGTAGTCAAGTCACTGCATCTAACCTTCATGTTAGGATAGGGCCCATTAAGGCTTGGTAGGCACCGGGTCTTGGTTTGCCAGAACCATGGAGATCCCTGTCCGGCAACGTCGGCCTATGCTCGCTCGAAGGAAGCTAACATGTGCTCACTTATGTATTTTATTCAAAAAAGTCGGTAGCATCACCTACGGTGGGGCTCCACCCAGAAGATCTCCGGAAGCTGTAATCTTTATTCTTTTCTCTTCGACTAAATGAGACAGTCGGCGCCCTTAAAACGCTGAGCATAAGAAACCGAAACTCAAACCCCAAAGGTAAGAGTAGGATCCATTTCCTCGAGCATCGATCAGAGCACGAGAAGAGGGCAGTGTCCCCGCAGGCATACGAAAAGGGAGCCCACAAACGTCAAACGACTATACCTCCCTCACAAAAAGAAATACAAAATCAAAATCAAGAGAAAAGCCTGGTCGTGACCGTGCCTGTTGCGATAAACGGAACCCCTCAAAGCAAAAGTCTGAATCCACAAAAGGGGCCGTGGAATGTAAATATTCGAGATTTGGTCCGAAGTTGTTCGAAAGGAAAGAGTTAATGGGCCCTTATTCGCTCGCCGGGTTAACGGTTTTGCCGATCCTCTCAGGAGGTTTATCCCCCACGCTCTTCCTTCTTCCTCTAAAGATGAAGGTTCGATGGAGTTTCTGAAGGGTGAAAACTGCCCAGGGTCTGCGACCTTATTTTAATATACACATATGGTTGCCTACTTTGAAAAGCAAAAGCTATCGCTGTGAAGGAGTCTCTGTGTTTCTGGCTGGTCAAGACCCATGTTTACCGCCTTGATGT
The DNA here is from genome assembly GCA_022559845.1 of Amorphophallus konjac. NCBI lineage: Eukaryota > Viridiplantae > Streptophyta > Magnoliopsida > Alismatales > Araceae > Amorphophallus > Amorphophallus konjac. The sequence continues at coordinate 54,959,176 of CM040126.1, forward strand.
CTTCTTGTTTAACCTCGGGCTTAGGCCAATGCAAGCGCGTCACCTATGGGTGCGACGGCGTCTGATTCCGGGTCAGCGTCGCGCGGTTGGTCGTTAGGGTTCCAGGGTGTTCCATCATATACCATCTAGAGTTGTGAGGAAACAGACCCGGGTCGGGCAAATCTCTTACCTCAAACATCTTTTAGGTGAATCCCTGTGGTCGGAAGCGACTGGGAGCATAAGCATGGCATGACGGTATTATCATCAGGGTAAGTCTTAGCCGGCGGGATCATCATTCGAGGGGTCTAGAGGCCCAAATCAACCTAGATGTGCACTTAGGATACCTGGGAGGTTAGTAAGAAACCCATGTTCTCACGTAGGTTAGGTGCCATTTGGGTGCTTGACAGGCATTAGCAACAAAAATTTTTATAATAAAAGCAACAAAAAAAATGGAAAAGAGAAAATGTACATATTTGCAAACAAATAAAAAATATTTTTTATGATAAAAAATGTCAAATATAAAAAAAGAAAATAAATCAATTTTGCATGATTGCATTTGCGTGCAGCATCTAACTTTTAATACCGCTTGCATTCGTGTGCTTGCCTCTTTCTCTCGCCTTCCTTAAATAAAAGCTTGGCCCCTTGACCAGTTATCAAGGACAGTCAAAATGACTATTTGCTTATTGAGCAAGGGGCCAAGTCAGAGCAGAAATTCTGATTGTTTATCTCAGTGATGTGTGCAGGGATTCGAGGCGACAAAAGCAAAGGTGAAAACCAAACAAGTCGAACCTTGTATTTTATTCCAAAAATCAAAAAAATTACATCAAGTTCCGCCCTCTCTCTCTGCATTACTCGTCCCACTACTCTCCGGGTAAAACGCTCTCAAAGGCGCTACCCAACTATGAAAAGTGGTACTCCTACCGCTCTGTACTCCCTTTCCTATTCCCACACCCCGGCGTTGATCCACGAAAGCAGCAGAGAAGCTACCAACACGAAAGCCACGCTCTCGTGCTCTTCGGTAGGGCTCCTCACCATCTCTCAGCCACTGTTCAGCAAGACCAAGGCTGGTTCGGAGTTCAAATAGTTGGGCCTCTATGGCCCTTCGTTCCTCCCTTTCAGTCAATCTGTTGGCTCTTTCTCTCTCTGCGTCTCTTTCTCTCTCTGCACGTTCTCTCTCACGGTCTTCCCTCTCCAACTGGAGAGTGATCCTCAGTTCCACGGCATCCCTAGAGGAGTCGTCATCAGGATGACGCCGTAGTTCCCTCTCCAGTTCTGCTATCCTAGCCTCCCTCTGTGCAGCTTGGGCAAGCGCTTCTTCCGTCTCCTTTTCCTACCGAGTGTACCATCTCAGATACGCGATAAGACGTAAACAAAGAGAACTCAACACTGAAACTTTTACCTGTATACAGAGCATCCCTTCTGCCTCCGCAGCACGCTGCGTGGCGTGAGCAAGTTGTTCATGAAGCAAGTCAAGTTCTGAGTTGGGAATCCACAAGCTGGAAGAGGCACCACCTACTCCCATCGCTGGGGAAGCCGCGCCAATCTGGGCATGCTACGACTGCGTGAATTAGCAGCCAACATCTGGAATCTGGGGTTTTAATTAGGAACGCAATGTACACCTACCAAGGCGCTCGTAGCTCCGCGGGCATCGCCCAACCTTTGCTCCATCTCTGCCAAGCGAGTTCGTAAAGTCACTATCATCGTATCACGGATATCCTGCAGCCATACGAGTCAGCATTTCCACCAGAAAATTAAAAAGGGAGAAAGAAGAAAAGAGAAAAAGGGGAAACCTACCTCCACAAGTCCCCGGGGTTGGAACCGCTCTGCGTACCTTGTCTTGTATAGACGCAAGTAGTCCTCGCTATCCCGCGCATGTGATTCTACAATCGTGCCACCCCGTTGCCAGTCTTCATACTGTTCAGGGAATCGCACATGCCAGTCAATGCAGGTCACCGGTCCTCGCGTCTTTCTCCCGACACGAGGTGGCGCAGCCGTATCCACCCATTCCTGAGCCAGTCCTAAAGTCCTCATAACCAATCGTAGCCGAAGCGGCTCGATTTCATTCAAGCAGTGCATCCACAATTCCCGTCCGAACTGGGCACGACTTGCTAGAACCCACGGCTGGTCGGCATCGACCATGTCTGAGTAGGGTCTCCAGTTTATCATCACTGCAGGGAACTCCTGTAGCTCCCGCCTTAGCACCACCAGTTGGTAGGTTAGGGGTGCCGCACTCATGATGGGTTGCCACCGTCTGGCTAGCGGCACCATCGCGGGTCGCCAATGCCGCGCTCTCCCCATGGGGAGGTAATAATAGCTCCACAGCTGCTCGGCGTAGGTCATCAGTACCTTGCAAAAATAAGAAAAAAATACAAAACAAGCAAAACCAAAAATACCTGGATGAATGGTGTGAAACCACTCACAGCCATCTCACAATCCGCTTCTTGGAACATGCCTGCAAATAAGTGTGCCAGCATGGCAGCTCCCCAGGCATAGTATCCTACTCTTTCAAGGTCTGATAGCAGCTCTAGGAAGCGACATTAGATACCGTCCCCTTTCGAGCTCAGTACCAATCTCCCCAAAAGGAAGAGGAGAAATCTCCTCAAATCTATGTTGCATCTTTCCCAGTTGCCAAAATCTGTGCAGTACACGGCACGACATCCTATTTTCATCCTTTCCATGAACTCTTCTGAGGATTCATCGTCCCGCCGATGAGTGTCGATGAGCCCTAATGCATCCATGAGGGACGCCCTAGCTACCGACCTATTTTTCCGACCATCTAGGTCCAAACCCAGTAGCTTCCGAGCACCTTCTCGGTAATCCGCATAAGTGACCCCGGTTACTACCTCGCCCTCCACCTTCAGGCTTGTGATCCGGACCACATCCTCCAAGCTGGGCACCATGTGCCCCCAGGGCATCAGGAATGCCCGACTCACTGGGTCCCATCTCTCACACAAGGCTTGGATCAGGACCATGTCGAGCTCGAGAGGCTCGATCCGAAGAAAGGTGCCAAATCCCATCACGTCTAGCCTCGCCTTCTAAAAAACCGGGAGACCCCTGTATGCGGCCACTGCTAACTCCCATGAAATGTGTGATTTCATCACACTCTGTGCGTGCATAAGAAATGGAGAAGGGTGTTGTCAAGAGGAAGGGAGAAAGAATGAGAAAAGGGCAGGAAAGCTCAGCTTACGAGTTGTGATTGGGCCCTTTCGCTGAAGTGCCCTTCGAGGTCCAAAAGCCTCCTGGAACTACTACCACTGGTGATGGGGACATCACCCAGGATTCCCTTTGGCTCGACACCTCTCTCCCTTCCGGAGACAGGTAGTGTGTGACTGCACGACTGGATGGGCCCACGGTGACACAGGAGCATATTACTGAGGACATATTGATGTATTTTCTCCTTTCTTGAGTCATTTTGATGTACTTGTCCTTATTTTGAGTCATGTCCCTAGGTTATCACGTTATTTATCTATGTTTGTTAGGCTAGGGGGGTCATATGGGCCCAATTAGATGGGCCTGGCCCATGGGCGCCCTCTTCCTTCCCACATCCCCTTGCTTATTTGTTTTTAGCATATTCTCCAGGGACTTTTTGTAAATGTTGGGATCCCTATATATAGGACCCCAACCCCCCCTTGAGTTGGTTAATGAAGTATTGAATATTTGAACATAAGTGCCCCCTCTCTCTCTCTAGCTCTCTCATTCTCTCTCTCTCTCTCTAGGGGGCGAACCCCTCTCTCTCTTCCCCCTTCTCTCTCTCTCTCCCTTGGGCGAACTTGCCCTTTCACCTCCCCCTTCCCCTGCCACCTCAGCTGCCACCTCACCCTCCACCCCTTCACCTCCCCTAGGCCCCTTAAAACTCATCAATTTCCTCCACTTCCCAAGCAACCCTTCCTATTCCCCATACCCCTTCCCCATCTCCAAGACACCCTTCCCTCTTCCCCAAGCAACCTTCCCACTCCCCCACACCCTCATTCATATCCCTTGACCATCCCAATCCCCACCCCACCACAAGTTGCGCACCACCCTCACCACTACACCCATCCCCTTGCCTTGGCCGACCCCTCCACCCCCCCCTTCTCCAAGCTTCGGCCCTCTCACCCCTCCACTCTCCTGCACCTCCATACTACCTGCTCCGCCCCTCTCTTCACCCCCACACACCCCTCCCCCATCTGCTATCACCACCACCCTTCCCTCCATTACCAAACTCCAATCCCCCTTAACCTAACCCCACCACCATCCCATTCATTCTGTCACATCTGCAGGTGGCAGAAGGAGGCCCGTCTTGCAGAAGCTCCCCCGAGGTCATCCGGCAACATCTGAGGGCTTACCTTACCTTTCTGGAAAGGTCGTCCAGTCCACTACGCAGGCGAGAAAGAATCGTACCATTCCAAGTCCGGATCTGCCCGGGAGAGTCATTCTCTCTCGACTGTACCAAGCTCCATCTGCAGAGAACCAGAGTTCAACCAGAAGCTGAACCATGATTCACAGTGGAGGATTCTGACTGAAGTTCCTTCTTCAAAGTTCTTCCTCCCCCTGTCCCCGACCAGGAGAAAGAACCAGAGCTACATTCGGCATCCGGGAGCCAAAGTTATGATTTTTCCCCTCCAGTCACTCGGGACTGTCTTCTCCAGTCTTCTGCGACCAGCACTCACTCATCGGTGTCCCCCAGGCCACCCCAACCTCCGATGGCATCCCCACCAGTTTTGCTGCAAAGAGGGTTCATCCACGGTTCCATAAATTCTGACGGTTCAAGATTCGGAGCTCAGGAGCCCACGGTACAACCTCTGCATCCTACTGCATCAGATCTGAAGCTGTCAACCCCAGATTCCTTCGTCCTGTTCGAGCCTCTGCCGCGGCCAGCGACGACGTTAGAAGAATTCAGTAAAATTCAGAGGCGTCCCAGCTTCTGTTACGAAGAATTCCCTCCTAGTCTCATCTCCGGCAGAATTTTGAAGTAAGAACTACGACTACAACAGCGGCGGCATGTCCCCTTTCACAGCAAGCGAGCAGATCCTACGTCGGCTTCCCCTCCTACAACTTCGGCGAGTTTTTCCCTCCCGCCTAGCCGGCTTAGCGCCCCTCCCTGCGTGGAGGTAGTGTTTGGATGTAAGCTTGATTTCCCCACCCTTAGTCCAACCCTCCTGTGTGAGGAGTATTGTTTGTATTAAGCAGCTCAAGCTACATCGGCGCAGTGTGCGGGATCCACACTTCCCCGCTCGCCCACGTCTCCGAACGGGGTTGGTTTCTTCAAACCAACCAGGTGAGCTCTAAACTTTGCTCCATTACTATTTAGTGTCTGTTCATTTAATATCCGTAGACATAGCTCCGTTGTGCATGCGAGCGAGTGCCCGATCCCGGAGCCACCATCTTAGTGTGGTCACCGTGGCTAAAGTGAGAGAGTGGGACCTAGTGCCCCAATTGGCACCGACCAGCCCCATAAGCGTGGGCTACGTACCCTCGGGAGGGCAACCCTAGCCCAGCTGGCACTCTACTGGCAAGGGTCTTGATCCATCACCTCCCCCTAGCATCATTTAGTCACCCCGGGCTCACGTGTGTGCGACGGCGATTTGGCCCCGATTTATCAACTTAATTGCTATGTGGTTGTGAATGTGGAATAGGTCCTAAGTTTACATTTGCTTGCTGCATACCCTGTAGTGGTATCACATCAGTTGGTATCAGAGCAAGTTTTAGACTTGTCTCTACAAGCCTAGGTCCAAGGGCAATTGCATTTCTATCCCGTGTTGTCATCATTGTGCATGTCCACCCGTAGGGGTACCATATATCGGGCTGATCCTTCTAATTCCAACCCACCTATGGATCCCAATGTGCATGGCAACCAAAACATCCCTAGGGAAGCTCCCCAAACTCCTATGGATCTAATTGAGGCTGCCATCCAAGTCCTCACGGAGCAAATGAATGGAATTTCCACCCGATTAGAGAGATTGGAAGAAGCTAGGGCCCCACCTAGGAACCATGCCCAAAGAGTTCACCCTCCGCGGGTTGAACATGAGAGGGAAGACCTAGATGATGAGTGGTATCGTGAGCAAGAGAGAGTCCCACGGCCTCGATATCATGAGAGGCGACCACGAGAGGATCCGGATGACTTCCTACTAAGAATGATCAAAGTGGAAGCTCCTAATTTTGATGGGTCTCATAACCCTAGTGCCTATAAAAAATGGGAGAATGGCATGGACCAATACTTTGAATGGTACCCCATGTCCAAGGAGAGAAAGGTTAGGTTGGCCAAGATGAACCTTCTTAAACTAGCCAAGACCTATTGGCTAAAGGTAGAAAACCAAAGGAGGATCCGGTGTGAGGAACCCATTGACACTTGGATAGACATGAAAGATCAACTTAGAAACAAATATCTCCCCATCTCCTATAGCCAACTTCTTCTTGATGAATGGCAAAGCCTTACCCAAGAGGGAAAGACCGTGGAAGAGTATATTGAAAAATTTGACTCATATCTCCTAAGGTGTGGTGTGGTAGAAGACCCAGCCGTCACTTTATCCCGGTTTAGGAATGGTCTCCTCCCCCACATCAAACGGGAGCTTTTTATGAGGGAAGTACATAGCTTGGAAATTGCCTATCAAATAGCCCGGGATGTGGAGAGATTTTCTAGGAATCCTAGGTTTGCCCCCCCCAAGGGCCCGGGACCCCGTCCCAACCTACCTCCTCTGTTAAGAACACCTCCTCCCAATGGGGGAACCTCCACTCGGCCCTATCCTCAACCAATCAATCCCACCCCCACAAAGACCACCCCACTCAACCCTCCTCCCCGAAGGGAGGAAGCCTCCAAAGGAAAGACCCCAGGGAGTAGTACGATTAAATGTTTTCAGTGCCATGGTTATGGCCACATAGCCTCCCAATGCCCTTCCAAGGGGATGTCAAGCCTTGTTATTAAGGGCGGACCTACCACATCCCAAGAAACCCATGAGAATACTATTGAGGAACACGAGGCTACCTTAGAGTGGGAAGAGGAATACGAGGAGCAATTCTTTGAGGAAGGTGTAGAAGATGACCCCCACTCCACCCACTTGGGAGTAATAAGGTGCACCCTTACCCAACCACAAGAAATGATTGGAGGAGGACTTCCATTTTTCACACCTTCATCAAAATTGGGGACCATGTTAGGAAGGTTATCCTAGACAATGGAAGTTGTGTCAATGCCGTGTCCCCAGACACCGTCAAGCTCCTAGGACTTACCCCAACACCCCACCCCAAACCATATCGTGTCTCATGGATAAACAACCATTCCCTACCCGTCAACACATGTTGTCTTATCCCCATCACCTTCTCATCCTACCAAGAGCCAATATGGTGTGACATCATACCTATGGCTGTAGGGAGCATCCTGCTAGGGAGACCTTGGATATATGATGTTAATGCTACCATCCATGGGAAAACGAACACGTGCACCTTTGAACACAAGGGGAAGACCATTCGCCTCAACCCTTCCTCACCCCGAAAGGACCCACCCTCCAAGGGAATTGTCCCCACACCACCTCAAAACCCAGGGGTCACATCACCCCCAACCCAACCAACAAGTCAACTGCCCACCCATGAGGGTCCCACCAAAGACCTTCACCTCATCACTAGACAAGAACTCGAGGAAGAGGTAGCCCTAGGGACACCCATATGCGCTGTAGTCATATGCCTAGGGGAACCCACCCCCTCCAACCCTCATCCTGTGGAGATACACCCTCTCCTAGAAGAATTCAAGGATGTGTTCCCCGAGGAGCTCCCCGATCAACTGCCACCCATGAGGGATGTCCAGCATGCTATTGACCTTGTCCCAGGGGCCACCCTCCCAAACCTTCCCCACTATCGCCTCAATCCCACTGAGCATGCTGAATTGAGGAGGCAAGTGGAGGAACTCATTAGAAAAGGCTTCCTCCGTCTTAGCAAAAGTCCTTGTGCTGTCCCAGCCCTCCTCACACTAAAGAAAGATGGGACATGGTGCATGTGTATTGATAGCAGGGCCATCAACAAGATTACCGTCAAATATAGGTTCCCCATACCTAGACTTGACGATATGCTAGATATGCTAGCTGGAGCCACAATTTTTTCAAAGATAGACCTTAAGAGTGGCTACCACCAAGTAAGGATAAGGCTTGGGGATGAATGGAAAACAGCCTTCAAAACCAAAGATGGACTCTATGAATGGCTGGTGATGCCTTTTGGGCTCTCTAACGCCCCAAGCACATTTATGCGCCTTATGACCGAGGTCCTTAGGCCCTACATTGGAGTCTTCCTGGTAGTCTATTTTGATGATATCCTCATCTACAGCCAGACCAAGGAAGCCCACCTCAGTCATCTTAGGCAAGTCTGTACCACCCTTAGGAAGGAAAGCCTCTTTGCCAATTTGGGAAAATGTCACTTCATGACAAAGTCCATTACCTTCCTTGGGTATGTTGTCTCCACCGACGGGGTATCCATGGACCCTGAAAAAGTCCAAGCCATCCTCGATTGGCCAGAGCCCCGCACTCTCCATGAAGTCCGAAGCTTTCATGGGTTAGCCACCTTTTACCGTAGGTTCATCCGTGGGTTCAGCACAGTCACAGCCCCTATCACCGACTGCCTCAAAAAGGGGACCTTTGTGTGGACCAAGTCAGCATCTAGGGCCTTCCAAGAGCTCAAAGAGAGAATGACCCAAGCCCCTGTCTTATGCCTCCCTGATTTCTCCAAAGTCTTTGAAGTGACTTGTAATGCCTCTGGGGTAGGAATTGGTGGGATCCTTAGCCAGGAAGGACACCCAGTGGCCTACTTTAGTGAGAAGTTGTGTGATGCCAGGATGAGGTACTCCACCTACGACAAGGAATTTTATGCCGTGGTACAATCCCTCCGGCATTGGAGACACTATCTCTTGCCTAAAGAATTTGTCATATTCTCCGACCATGAGGCCCTGAAATACCTCAACTCCCAGTAGAAACAGAATGCTCGGCATGCCCGATGGGTCGAATACATCCAGGCCTACACATTTGTGATCAAACATAAAGCCGGAAGTGACAACCGTGCTGCCGATGCCCTCAGTAGGAGAATTTCCTTGCTAGCTACCATTCGGGTAGAAGTCATAGGATTTGAAAGACTCAAGGAGGAGTACTCTGATTGCCCGGACTTTGGTCCAATCCATACCACTCTGTCCACCCTCTCACCTAAGGAACACCAAGGATTCATCTTAGAGGACGGATTCATCTTCAAAGGCCATAGACTTTGCATACCTAGAACCTCTCTACGGGATTTCCTGGTCTGGGAGTTACATGCAGGAGGCCTTGCTGGGCATTTTGGGGTGCATAAAACCATTACTTTGGTTGAGGGTCAGTTCTACTGGCCAAGCCTCAAAAGGGACGTAGCCAAAATTGTAGGACAGTGCCGGATATGTGCCTCAGCCAAACAGACAAGACAGAACACAGGCCTATACACCCCACTCCCTGTCCCTGATCGTCCCTGGCAGGACTTAAGCATGGACTTCATCTTAGGCCTACCTAGGACTCAAAAAAGGCATGATTCCATCTTTATCGTAGTGGATAGTGTAGATTGGATTAAAATCCACTTAAAATTTGAATAACAATAGGGATGGTGAAAGCAATAAAATAGCACGAGGTGCTAATGTGGAGTGTGTGTGATCGCCAGAGACGCGAGGGTCTCAAAGAGGAGACAACATGGGGAGATGATCGCAAAATACCTCAAATATGCGAAGGATGTGAGTACTCCTTTTCTCTTCAAGATCGGCCGGCCGACGAAGAGAGTTTTCCTTTTGGTTACCCTTGCAAAAAAAACACACAACAACAAAAAGATTGGATTAGAAATAATGTGTGTGTAGCATCAAATTCATAATAGATATATGAGCATGATAACATATGAAAGACACACCTTAAGGGGATTGCCCTTAAACCCCTATGCAAAAAGGGTGTGGAGTATGAATGATATGCACGCAAATATAAAACAAGGGGAAAGAGATTAGGGGAAAGATTGCAAGAGTGCACTAAGGGGAGATCTCAATATGATTAAGATAAAATAAAAAAATCGATATAATAACATGATGCATGCATATGAATTATGAATTAAAATGAAAGGGGAGGAGATGAGATAAAAAAATCTATTTGATTGGTTGCTCTTTTGGCTTTAATCCTCGGTGGGGAGAAGCTTCAAAGGACGAAGACTTGAAGTTGATGTGAAGAAGCCCCTTCCTTCAACTGAGCACCTTCCTTCAGTTCCTGTAGAAAAGAAAGAAGAAAACAAAACAAAAGAGAAAGAACAGAAGAAGGTGATCGAAAGAAGAAGTAGAAAGAAGAAGGAGAATAAAGAAGAAGAAGAAGAAGAAGAAGACGGAAGAAAGAGACGGAAGACAGAAGAAGAATAAAGAAGAAGAAGAAGAAGAAGAAGGAGGAGGAGGAGGAGGATAAAGAAGAAGAAGAAGAAGAAGAAGAACGGAAGATAGAAGAAAATAAAAAAAAAATAAAACTGAATGGCAGAGGATCGGTAAGAAGAGGAAGAACCGAGAGAGAAAAAAAAACAGAAGCAGAAGGGATCGGGAAGAAGAGAAAATAGAAGAGGAAAAGAAGAATCGGGAGAGAGCCTTTCGACAGAGGCAGGCTCTGTTAAAATAGGGAGAAATAAAGATAGAAGGGGATAAGATTGGGCAAGAGTCCAACAAGGGAAAGGATAAGAAGGGGCAAGAGCCCAAACGAAGCAGGAGTCTCTCTGGGAAAGGCTGCGTTCGTTCGGAGCACAAAAGTGAAACACGACCTGGTTCAGGGCGTCAATTGTCGAATTGACGACCTTCCCAGAGGGCGTCTTTTAAAAACACGCTTTAGGCTAAGGCGTCTCTTCCTGGATCAATTTTGGAAATAAGTCTTTCTTTTATTTGAAAATTCTGAAACACGCCTTAGGAAGAGGCTTTATTTAAAACACGCCTTAGGAGAAGGCATTACTTATTTGAAACACGCCTTAGGAAGAGGCTTTATTTAAAACACGCCTTAGGTGAAGGCGTTATTTAAAGAATTGACGACCTTTCCAAAGGGCGTTAATTAAAACACGACTTATATAAGGGCGTTAATTCAAAAATCAAATTTTAGAATTTATTTGAAAAATTGTGAAACACGTCTGACTCAAAGGCGTTAATTAAGACACGCCCTAACAAAGGACGTTAATTCAAAATATTCAAAATAGGGCCATTTTTTATTTCTCAATATTATTTTCCCATTTTTTAGGTGAAGGTGCATCTCGTTGCCCTGATTCCAACGACTATTTTTGCGAATTTTTCTGACACCCGGAAGGCCACCAAATCGCCTCTGGAAGGGGTTGAAAAATAATATTAAAATATTCGATTTGAAAGTCACGCCCTCACATGCGGCGTGAATTCATTTTTTGATTTTTTTTATTGTTTTCAAATTCAAAATAACGCCCTCTTTTAAGTCGTTAATTTCTGAAAAATTCCAAAAAATTCCCAGAAAAATCCATAAAAATGGAAATTGAGTGGAATTGACGCCCTCATTATATGTCGTTAATTTTTTAAGAAACGCCCAGGCCTAAGTCGTTATTTAAAAGACGCCCCACGTCAAGTCGTTATTTCAGAAAAATAAGGGAAAAATCTCAAAAAATCCAGAAAAATCCAGAAAAATAGGGAAAAATAGGAAAAAATAAGAAAAGGGTGAAAAAAGGGAGAAATCCAAGAAAAGTGAGAAAAACCACTCAAATAGAACTAATTTGAGGGTCAAATTGGGGCATTACAAGGCAATATGAGAGGTACTCATAGTAACGTCAATTTTGGCGTGTCTACAGCTGCCCCGCCTTGGCGTCTGCTTTGCAAGGGAGCAGAGCAAACTGAAAAGTAGATGCCAAGGTGTGATGAGACACGCAATCAACATCACTTGATGAGAATTGAAATCAGAAGTACGAGATGAAGCAATCTCGGGAAATCCAACGAAATCAACAATGTTTGGATAAAATGGGGAGATGTGCACGAGGGCACGAAGGAGAATGATCAACTTCCAGCGCGGTGGAAGTACCTCAGGTCACAAACCTGTAGGTTTCACCATTGGGGAGCGGTTACCAGCTAATGTGGACGTGCTGCAGCCAAGGTGGATCAAAGGGAAAAGGATTAAAATAAGATGATAGCAATCCAAACAAGGAGCTTTCGAGAAAATGACCCAAAACAGCGACAAAACAAACTGAGGATACAATTCGGCATGGAATATCTCATATCTGGAAATAGGATCAAATTTAACCCTCAAAATCAGCTTATCAGAATGATTTTTCAACAATTGTTTCAAATTCCTACATGAATGCATGCTGGGTTTAAAGGGAAAATAACAAATGAAGATATAATATAATCAAGGATAATATTGCTAAACTGCCCAGACTGAGTCAAGAAACCAATTCTGCGAGCCGATACTAAGCCGAAGCCCGTTTATCCACGCACCAACTCGTAAAAAGGGAACCATCGTCCCCAGCCTTGGACGGCTCAACGGCCTATCCGTGTGACTAAGACTCCTCTGGAATCATCATTGTTTTTGATGAAGGGGAACTCAAATCCCAGATTTACCAAAGCCACAAGGTCCTTGATATAATCTAGTAGCGTATGTAACATATAGTAAAAATGCATACAGGGAGAGATGGTGGAGCAATAAGTATGGGGGAACTCAGAAATGAGCTGCAAGCACCGTGGGACTTTGATGATGATGCCCAGTCGGCGGGACCAAGAGCTTCTTATCCTGCGCTCAAAAATTCATTAGCCAAGATATAAAAGATAACAAACAATGAATGAGGCATTTAAGCATAACAATCATCAAAGCATCAATCATAGCATGTATATGGCATGAATAGCATAAGTCAAATCATGGTATTGCAAATCGTCATTATTTGTTGTTTGTCATGAGGATGACAATCTGGCTAATCAAGTTTTGGAGTTAAATAATCAGGATCTGATAATGCCCATCGGCGGAGTAATCAGATGAAACGAGCAGGAGTTGATTGAAAGATTTGGAGATGAATAATCATGAGATATGATAATCAGAATGATATAGGGAGATGATGCCCCTGGGTGGCATGTCATGAGAATATTGGGAAGAATCAATAGATTGATAGCAATAAGTAGAGAGAGGACCCATCCCGTGCTTTTGGTCTCTGCAAAGCTGTTCCTGCAAAACACCATCAGAAAATACAATGCAATTTTTTGGATTTTGGAAATATGCAAATTTTTATGGAGTTTTGGAATATGCAAATTTTTGTGAAGTTTTGAGAAAGATATTCAAATTTTTATGAGTTTTGATCAATATGCAAATTTTTGTGAAGTTTTGAGAAAGGTATTCAAATTTTTATGGATTTTGGACAAGAAATATTCAATTTTTTGTTTGATTTTGGTTAGACATTGCTAAAGCAGCATCAAAGGGTGTTTTAAACCACTAGCTAGGGGTCCTCGTTCCTTCCCTTTTTGCTTAAAACTGTCCAAAGCTGGGCGTGCATTGTAAGGTGGCGCCCTATAACCGACCGCCTTTGATCAACGGTGCCCCTACCAAGGCCATACCCGAGAAACATTCGGTCTTGGAGGGAGAAGAGAAGAATAATTGGAGATAAGCTTTACGTAGGATGGGAGATATCAAGACTTGAATTCCTTCCAAGGTGCTTCCCCTCAAAGAGGTAGTCTGTTGTGCCGGGGCTTTGTGCCTTTGATTTTTAGACCCTTGACATGCATACGACCAGGGTTTTCCCTGCGGGGACTTTGCCACTCTTGACATGCCTTAATTCATACTTTTGCTTTTATCGAAATTTTGACTTGATTTTCATAATGGCCCTTTTTGGCGAGATATGTATAATGAAATTCATATTGATTTTTCTTCTGGGTCAAGACTGCCCCTATTTGAGACTCCTCTCGTATTGGGATTTACCAAGGTTGGTCATCTTATCCGTCAACCTCTTGCCCCTGCATGTGGCCGAATAAAGAAGAGAAAAAGACTTCCAGATATACTCATGGCATGGCCAAGATAGCAACGGTGTTTTATCAAAGGAGCCAGCTAAGGACGCCGTGAAGTGTGTGGAATGCCCAGCTAAGGGTTGCTCTTAACAAGCGGGGAGAGAATGTTGAATTCCCAGCGCGGGGTTCTTATTACCAAAGGTGCTGCAAAAGCAAGCCTAAAGACTCTTTTGAGAATGATTTCAATTAAACAAAAGCTTAAGATAAAGGTTTAAAACACCACTCTTAATCTCGTTAAGAAGCACTTGATTTTGAAAATCATGCGTGAAGTAATGAGAAAATGATATCATTAAAATGCGTACTTACGCCAATATGTTACCTTGCAACCTTTGTAGAAGCAGCTGCTGCGAGGCGATGTTGATCATCGTGGGATAGTCCTCTTTGGCAGTCCATAGGATTGGAAGCAAAGGATTGAAAGTGGCTTAACAAGAAGGAGTGGTGCCAAGACCAGACTCAGATGAATAAGGAGAAAAGGAAGAGAGGCGAGGGCTAGAACTCCCTCACTAAGGTGTGGAGACCCTGATCACATGAAAGGTCTACAGAAGGAGAGGAGAATTAGAAGGAGGAGTGAGGACTAAAGCCTCGAAAGCAGTGGGAGAAAGGGCAAATGCCCAAGGTAGTGGATGTGGAAGAAGTTGGGTCGGATCCAGAATTAGGAGGAATCAGAAGAAGAAATTGATATATAGAAAGAGATGGATCCGGAGGGTCCGGAGGTAAAGGAGGAGAATCGTGATAGGAGGAATCATCCGGAGGCTCCGGAGGGATAACGAAAGAAGGGACGCGATGTCCTGGGAAGAAATAAAGAAAAAGATGATGAAAAAGGAGGAAGAAAATGAAGGATGTGATATCCCGGAGGAGCAGAAAGATGAATCGGAAGAAAGATGGAGGGTCCGGAGGTTCCGGAGGAAGAGGATGGAAAGGGGAGCGATGCCGAGGGAGAGAAAAATCCGGAGGTTCCGGAGGAATGAAATCAGAAAGGAGAAGGTGGAAAGGGGCGTCATGCCCGAGAGAAAAGTCCGGAGGTTTCGAAGGAAGCAAATAAAGAAGGTGGAGAGGGGCGTCGTGCCCAAAGGGAAAATCTGGAGGTTCCGGAGGAATAAGGTGGAAAGGGGCGCGATGCCCTGGGAGAAAGTCCGGAGGTTCCGGAGGAATAGAATCAGAAAGGGCGAGATGCCCAAAGAGGAGGGATAAAATTCCTGGAGGTTCCTGGGAGATAGCAGGAAAAGGGACGCGATGCCCCAGGGATAGTGGATAAAAAGATGAAGATGAATAAGATGGGAAGTGTGGAATATCCGGAGGTGCCGGAAGGCGGGGAAGATACGGGTTTGGAGACCCGGGAAGCAGGAGGTGCAAATGCATATGAATGCAATAGAATGGACGTGATGAATGCAGTGAATGCATGAACGCAATGAAATGCAAATAAGATGAGGAATGTGAAGGGTGAGAGGGTGAAATCCTCCTCTTTCCCCTGGGAGTGGCCCATGAAGAAAACGTGATAGACAAGAATATGGATGAAATAATGGAAGGCCTTTTGGCATCAAGATAACTGCCCCTCCACGGCAGTGAAAGTGTATGAGAAATAGCCCCTGCCGAGGCTTCAATGGTGAATGACAACTCCCTTGGAGAGTGCAAAGTAATGGTGTGAGGGAGTTGGAAAATTGGAACATGAAGCATTGCCATGCCCATTAATTGTGGTGTATAGGAAGTGTTGAACAAATTGGGCATTCGCCCCTTGTATGGAGGAATGGAATCAAGATTTGGAAGAGGGAACAAAGGGTGCCCTGCCTGGCCCTTGGATGGCATCAATTCTTGGCATTCTTCCCTGAGCAATGGCGGTGACTTGGCCTCTGCGACCATGCTCGGCACAATAATCCGGATTGGCATCCGGTAAATGACTTCTTGAATCTTGAATCGCATAACCGTGGCCACATCTGTCTTGCCCGGCTCTTGATCAGCTTCGGCACAAATACTTGCAGAAGCACTCCCATTCCGAGTAGTAAAAGGAGGTGAAGCGGAGGCGGAAGGCTTTGTGAGTGGTGGAGGTATAATGGAAAGTGTTGGCGTAAGTGGAGGCGGAGGTTCAAACACATCGAGTTTCTCCCTTTGCTTGCAAGCGGTCAGGGTTAGCTCGAGTGCAAAAAGTGGTGGGTCCTGCTCAGGATTAGCCATAGGTAAAGGTGGAGGGTTAAATAGTGGGGTAGGTAAGGTGATTTTTAGGGATGGTGGTAATGGGAGGTCAATTGGAGGAGGTTCAGTGGTAGGCTCGGTGTAGGCCGATGTGGAGGTTACTGACTTAATAGGTGGAGGTTTTATAATGGAAGGCTCAGCGGTGGCTAATGGTGTGAAGGTTGATGGTATAGTGGGTGGAGGTGTAGTTGGTGGAGGTTTAATGGAAGGTTTAGGGGAGGTTGGTGTGAAGGTTAATGGTATAGTGGGTGGAGGTGTAGTTGGTGGAGGTTTAATGGAAGGTTTAGGGGAGGTTGGTGTGAAGGTTAATGGTATAACTGGAGGAGGTGTAATGTATGCGGTGTCAAGGATAGGAGGAGACTTACAATGTGCCGGTGTGGGTGATTGAAGTATCGACCCATCATCGTAACACCAATTAATCTCATAAGTAGGGGTTGGATCAGGGATGGTTTCATCCTGAGCAGGAGGTTCATCAAATGATGGTGGGGGGAGTGGGAAATTATGGAAACTCGGAAAGGGTGCCTGCGGAGCTTCATCATCATATACCGGCTCGTATTCTTCGATTGCCGGTTCTTGCTCACTTGGAATATCAACGCCATAGTCGTCTATCCTATCCTTCCATTCTCTCTCCATTCTTGTAATATCATCCAAAGCCGCATAGAGAGGATTGACTGGAGTAGGAGGAGCCGTGACCCTTTTTAATTGTTCCTCCATAGAAGCAATCTTATCCAAGACGTTTTGCTGGAGGGGAGTAACATGAACAATAGAGGGTTGGCAGGGCCTTGGAGGAGGAGGGGCCGTATAAAAAGGCCGTGGAGGGGAGTTGACGGGATGACCCGTAAAAGGACCCGGACGGGCCGGATTGCAATGAGTAAATGGGCCTTGGGGCCGTGATGGAGGAGGAATATGAGGAGGCGGGTGTCGGGCCACCCGAGTAGAATGAACAGGAGGAGATGGGTAATGGGCTACCCGATCAGGATTGGAAGGAGGAGGTGGGTGATGGGCCACCCGTGTAGAATTGGGGGGAGATGGGTGATGGGCCACCCGAACAGAATTGGAGGGAGATGGGTGATGGACCACCCAAATAGAATTGGAAGGAGGAGGTGGGTGATGGGCCACCCGTGTAGAATTGGGGGGAGATGGGTGATGGGCCACCCGAACAGAATTGGAGGGAGATGGGTGATGGACCACCCAAATAGAATTGGAAGGAGGAGGAGATGCATGAGATGTACCCTCAACGGCAGCCTTAAGGGCTTGGATCTGTTGAGGGGTAAGATGATCTAATGCATGCAAGATTTGGGAGACCTTCTCATCATTGGGACGAGACGGTCCCGGAGGAATAGTGGTTCGCAATTGAGTTGAAGGACCATTGGATTGGACATTGCCCATGGGTCGGGCATGACCATAAGAATGAGGACGTGGTCCTTTGAAAGAATGGTGAGGATTTTGATGAACATGTTGAATTTGAGGATTATAAGATGTGCTAGGTTGATCATCCTCATGAATTGAATTAAACATGTTGTTTTGTTTATCAAAGTAAGCCATTATGCAATCAATTTAATGTGCAAACAATTTGCAAAGAATCACACAAGTTAGAATGGTTACCTTGATTTCTTATGTTTGAACCTTGGTGAATTAATGAATTTTAATAAAGTTTGGAAAGATTCACACAAGGAGAGTCCTAGTTTCAAAATGAGATTTAACTCCAATGCCAACTAGGAACACTCTCTCACCACGTATAGGCCAACTAATTCGGGACTCCAAAAGGGTACAACCTGCCCGGCGTCCGTGAGGGAATCCACGGTGCGGGGACTTATGGAGGCTTGGTTTAGGAATTTCCAATCCAAAGAGACGGAATGCTCAATGGAGGGTCGTTCCTTCACCAAGGGGGTGTGTGGCTCCTAGTATAAAGAGATAAGGCCTCTCAAACCAATGCAAAATGAATGAATGAATGCAAGATATAAGCAGAAATATGATACAGTGATAAACAAAGGAGTTCGGTGAAAACACAGGAATAAGACGCCCTGGGGCAGGGCGCTACCAATAAAAGAGACGCCCTAGGGCAGGGCGTTAATTATCAAGGATGCTCAACCAAATAAAGAGACGCCCAGTGGTGGGGGCGTCAAATCATGAAAACGCGCCCTGAAGAGAGGCGCTACCAAATAAAGAAACGCCCTGTGGGAGGGCGTGAATTCACAGCATAAGAAGATATGATATAAAGCGCCCTGACAGAAGGCGTTAAACAGGAAAAAGACGCCCTGCGATAGGGCGTTAACTAAAAAAAGCGCCTCTGTCAGAGGCGTTAATTACCTTCTTCCAGGAAACCCTCGCGGCCAGCAATATCAAAGTAGAGAAGCACTCACATAGGCAATCAACAAATATAATTATTAACACAGAAGCATGCTCATCAAGATTTTAAACAAGTGAAAGTTTTAAAACAAATCTAGCTAATTGGCAGATCACTTTGGGGAGAGTGCAATGCACAAGGGAGGGTGCCCGAGGGGCACAAAAGGAGGGGTACACGTGGGTACCAATAGGAAAGGGCACACGTGGGTGCCAAGGGGAAAGGGGTAATCAAAATAAAAAACAAGAAAGGGTCCCACCGTGATCGCCAATTTGTAGATTGATTAAAATCCACTTAAAATTTGAATAACAATAGGGATGGTGAAAGCAATAAAATAGCACGAGGTGCTAATGTGGAGTGTGTGTGATCGCCAGAGACGCGAGGGTCTCAAAGAGGAGACAACATGGGGAGATGATCGCAAAATACCTCAAATATGCGGGGATGTGAGTACTCCTTTTCTCTTCAAGATCGGCCGGCCGACGAAGAGAGTTTTCCTTTTGGTTACCCTTGCAAAAAAAAAACACACAACAACAAAAAGATTGGATTAGAAATAATGTGTGTGTAGCATCAAATTCATAATAGATATATGAGCATGATAACATATGAAAGACACACCTTAAGGGGATTGCCCTTAAACCCCTATGCAAAAAGGGTGTGGAGTATGAATGATATGCACGCAAATATAAAACAAGGGGAAAGAGATTAGGGGAAAGATTGCAAGAGTGCACTAAGGGGAGATCTCAATATGATTAAGATAAAATAAAAAAATCGATATAATAACATGATGCATGCATATGAATTATGAATTAAAATGAAAGGGGAGGAGATGAGATAAAAAAATCTATTTGATTGGTTGCTCTTTTGGCTTTAATCCTCGGTGGGGAGAAGCTTCAAAGGACGAAGACTTGAAGTTGATGTGAAGAAGCCCCTTCCTTCAACTGAGCACCTTCCTTCAGTTCCTGTAGAAAAGAAAGAAGAAAACAAAACAAAAGAGAAAGAACAGAAGAAGGTGATCGAAAGAAGAAGTAGAAAGAAGAAGGAGAATAAAGAAGAAGAAGAAGAAGAAGAAGAAGACGGAAGAAAGAGACGGAAGACAGAAGAAGAATAAAGAAGAAGAAGAAGAAGAAGGAGGAGGAGGAGGAGGATAAAGAAGAAGAAGAAGAAGAAGAAGAACGGAAGATAGAAGAAAATAAAAAAAAAATAAAACTGAATGGCAGAGGATCGGTAAGAAGAGGAAGAACCGAGAGAGAAAAAAAAAACAGAAGCAGAAGGGATCGGGAAGAAGAGAAAATAGAAGAGGAAAAGAAGAATCGGGAGAGAGCCTTTCGACAGAGGCAGGCTCTGTTAAAATAGGGAGAAATAAAGATAGAAGGGGATAAGATTGGGCAAGAGTCCAACAAGGGAAAGGATAAGAAGGGGCAAGAGCCCAAACGAAGCAGGAGTCTCTCTGGGAAAGGCTGCGTTCGTTCGGAGCACAAAAGTGAAACACGACCTGGTTCAGGGCGTCAATTGTCGAATTGACGACCTTCCCAGAGGGCGTCTTTTAAAAACACGCTTTAGGCTAAGGCGTCTCTTCCTGGATCAATTTTGGAAATAAGTCTTTCTTTTATTTGAAAATTCTGAAACACGCCTTAGGAAGAGGCTTTATTTAAAACACGCCTTAGGAGAAGGCATTACTTATTTGAAACACGCCTTAGGAAGAGGCTTTATTTAAAACACGCCTTAGGTGAAGGCGTTATTTAAAGAATTGACGACCTTTCCAAAGGGCGTTAATTAAAACACGACTTATATAAGGGCGTTAATTCAAAAATCAAATTTTAGAATTTATTTGAAAAATTGTGAAACACGTCTGACTCAAAGGCGTTAATTAAGACACGCCCTAACAAAGGACGTTAATTCAAAATATTCAAAATAGGGCCATTTTTTATTTCTCAATATTATTTTCCCATTTTTTAGGTGAAGGTGCATCTCGTTGCCCTGATTCCAACGACTATTTTTGCGAATTTTTCTGACACCCGGAAGGCCACCAAATCGCCTCTGGAAGGGGTTGAAAAATAATATTAAAATATTCGATTTGAAAGTCACGCCCTCACATGCGGCGTGAATTCATTTTTTGATTTTTTTTATTGTTTTCAAATTCAAAATAACGCCCTCTTTTAAGTCGTTAATTTCCGAAAAATTCTGAAAAATTCTCAGAAAAATCCATAAAAATGGAAATTGAGTGGAATTGACGCCCTCATTATATGTTGTTAATTTTTTAAGAAACGCCCAGGCCTAAGTCGTTATTTAAAAGACGACCCACGTCAAGTCGTTATTTCAGAAAAATAAGGGAAAAATCCTAAAAAATCTAAAAAAATCCAGAAAAATAGGGAAAAAATAGGAAAAAATAAGAAAAGGGTGAAAAAAGGGAGAAATCCAAGAAAAGTGAGAAAAACCACTCAAATAGAACTAATTTGAGGGTCAAATTGGGGCATTACAAGGTAATATGAGAGGTACTCATAGTAACGTCAATTTTGGCGTGTCTACAGATAGGTTTTCTAAGATGGCCCATTTCATCCCCTGCTCTAAAACCTCCGATGCCTCTCATGTGGCCCGTCTATTCTTCGATGAGGTAGTCCGCCTCCATGGCCTACCCAAGACCATCATTTCTGATAGGGATGTCAAATTCACCAGCTATTTCTGGAAAACTCTCTGGCACCTAATGGGGACCCTTCTTAAATTTTCCACGGCCTATCACCCTCAAACTGACGGCCAGACCGAAGTCATTAATAGGAGTCTTGGGAATCTACTCTGTTGTCTTGTTGAGGATCGCCCCGGGACTTGGGATCTCATATTACCTCAGGCAGAGTTTGCATACAACAATTCAGTGGATAGGTCGATAGGGATGAGCCCATTTGAAGCTGTGCATGGGTACAAGCCTAGAAAGCCTACAGATCTCATTCCTTTGCCTCCACATGCTAGAGTGTCTATTAGTGCTGAGTCGTTTGCCCAACACATGAAAGAATTGCATGAAGAAATCCGCAAACACATTAACAAAAGCAATGAGGCGTATTAAAAAATGGCCGATTCCCACCGACGCCACCAGGAGTTTCACGAGGGTGACTATGTGATGGTAAGAACTGAGAGGCTTTTCCCTGAAAATGTCTCCAAACTGAGGTCGCGTGGATCAGGCCCCTTCCAGGTTCTGAGGAGGATTGGCACAAACGCTTATGTGTTGGACCTCCCCGAGGAGTACGCAGTAAGTCCCACATTCAATGTGGCTGACTTGGTGCCATATAGGGGTCCCACGGTGACACCTAGTGAGGGAATTGAGCATGTTCCACATTCTGAGAGAGCCACCACCCATGAGAGAGTTCCACCAGTCCAGAGGGGCCAACGGGAGCAAATAGAGCGGATATTGGATGAGCAGGTCACTGTCACCCGGAGCAAAGCATACGAGCGATACTTGGTCAGGTGGAAGGGCCGGCCCCCTTCAGATGATTCATGGGTGAGTAGGGAGGATCTTCAGCAGCTGGGCCCCGACCTCCTGGAGCATTACCGCAGTCGAGTGGACCCTTTCTCGACAGAGTCGAGCTCTTCGCAGCCCGGGGGAGTTGATGGGGACATCACCCAGGATTCCCTTTGGCTCGACACCTCTCTCCCTTCCGGAGATAGGTAGTGTGTGACTGCACGACTGGATGGGCCCATGGTGACACAGGAGCATATTACTGAGGACATATTGATGTATTTTCTCCTTTCTTAAGTCATTTTGATGTACTTGTCCTTATTTTGAGTCATGTCCCTAGGTTATCACGTTATTTATCTATGTTTGTTAGGCTAGGGGGGTCATATGGGCCCAATTAGATGGGCCTGGCCCATGGGCGCCCTCTTCCTTCCCACACCCCCTTGCTTATTTGTTTTTAGCATATTCTCCAGGGACTTTTTGTAAATGTTGGGATCCCTATATATAGGACCCCAACCCCCCCTTGAGTTGGTTAATGAAGTATTGAATATTTGAGCATAAGTGCCCCCTCTCTCTCTCTAGCTCTCTCATTCTCTCTCTCTCTCTCTAGGGGGCGAACCCCTCTCTCTCTTCCCCCTTCTCTCTCTCTCTCCCTTGGGCGAACTTGCCCTTTCACCTCCCCCTTCCCCTGCCACCTCAGCTGCCACCTCACCCTCCACCCCTTCACCTCCCCTAGGCCCCTTAATACTCATCAATTTCCTCCACTTCCCAAGCAACCCTTCCTATTCCCCATACCCCTTCCCCACCTCCAAGACACCCTTCCCTCTTCCCCAAGCAACCTTCCCACTCCCCCACACCCTCATTCATATCCCTTGACCATCCCAATCCCCACCCCACCACAAGTTGCGCACCACCCTCACCACTACACCCATCCCCTTGCCTTGGCCGACCCCTCCACCCCCCCCCCCCTTCTCCAAGCTTCGGCCCTCTCACCCCTCCACTCTCCTACACCTCCATACTATCTGCTCTGCCCCTCTCTTCACCCCCACACACCCCTCCCCCATCTGCTATCACCACCACCCTTCCCTCCATTACCAAACTCCAATCCCCCTTAACCTAACCCCACCACCATCCCATTCATTCTGTCACATCTGCAGGTGGCAGAAGGAGGTCCGTCTTGCAGAAGCTCCCCCGAGGTCATCCGGCAACATCTGAGGGCTTACCTTACCTTTCTGGAAAGGCCGTCCAGTCCACTACGCAGGCGAGAAAGAATCGTACCATTCCGAGTCTGGAGCTGCCCGGGAGAGTCATTCTCCCTCGACTGCACCAAGCTCCATCTGCAGAGAACTAGAGTTCGACCAGAAGCTGAACCACGATTCACAGTAGAGGATTCTGACTGAAGTACCTTCTTCAAAGTTCTTCCTCCCCCTGTCCCCGACCAGGAGAAAGAAGCAGAGCTACATTCGGTATCCAGGAGCCAAAGTTCTGATTTTTCCCCTCCAGTCGCTCGGGACTGCCTTTTCCAGTCTTCTGCGACCAGCACTCACTCATCGGTGTCCCCCAGGCCACCCCGACCTCCGACGGCCTCCCCACTAGTTTTACTGCAAAGAGGGTTCATCCACGGTTTCAGATATTTTGACGGTTCGAGATTCGGAGCTCAGGAGCCCACGGTACAACCTCTGCATCCTACTGCATCAGATCTGAAGCTGTCAACCCCAGATTCCTTCATCCTGTTCGAGCCTCTGCCGCGGCCAGCGACGATGTTAGAAGAATTCAGTAAAATTCAGAGGCGTCCCAGCTTCTGTCACGAAGAATTCCCTCCTGGTCTCGTCACCGGCAGAATTCCGAAGTAAGAACTATGACTGCAATAGCGGCGGCCTGTCCCCTTTCACAGCAAGCGAGCAGATCCTACGTCGGCTTCCCCTCCTACAACTTCGGCTAGTTTTCCCCTCCCGCCTGGCCGGCTTAGCGCCCCTCCCTGCATGGAGGTAGTGTTTGGATGTAAGCTTGATTTCCCCACCCTTAGTCCAACCCTCCTATGTGAGGAGTAGTGTTTGTATTAAGCAGCTCAAGCTACATCGGCACAGTGTGCGGGATCCACACTTCCCCGCTCGCCCACGTCTCCGAACGGGGTTGGTTTCTTCAAACCAACCAGGTAAGCTCTAAACTTTGCTCTATTACTATTTAGTGTCTGTTCATTTAATATCCGTAGACATAGCTCCGTTGTGCATGCGAGCGAGTGCCCGATCCCGGAGCCACCATCTTAGTGTGGTCACCGTGGCTAAAGTGAGAGAGTGGGACCTAGTGACCCAATTGGCACCGACCAGCCCCATAAGCGTGGGCTACGTACCCTCGGGAGGGCAACCCTAGCCCAGCTGGCACTCTACCGGCAAGGGTCTTGATCCATCACCTCCCCCTAGCATCATTTAGTCACCCCGGGCTCGCGTGTGTGCGACGGCGATTTGGCCCCGATTTATCAACTTAATTGCTATGTGGTTGTGAATGCGGAATAGGTCCTAAGTTTACATTTGCTTGCTGCATACCCCGTAGTGGTATCACATCAACTGGACCTACTTCTCTTCGAGGAGTGGGAAGATTCGCCCTCCATCCAACTCTCAGAATTTTGAACTCCTCCTCTCCCGTGAGAACTTGTGCTCCTCGAGTTAGCTCTCGATATACCTGGGAGGATAAAAGGGACAAGAATTTATAGAAATAGAAGGAGTGCAGGCCAAGATTACCTCCATCACCTTTAATGATAGCCCTCGCGATGAGGCACCTACCATGCGGTCCTGTGTGTCACTTCACCGCTCGCACAGGGTGATTGATTAGACGAAGAATATGACGACTAGCCCCCTATGTTGTCTAGGGATACCCTATCATGTTTTGGAGGACGTCCGCAAAATTTGACACAACATCCGGGAAAAGGGACTAGGGCCGTCATTATTGACTTCGACGGCAGATTCCCGTGGAAAATGGTCACAACAAGACGCAATTCTCTGCTTGGGGTGGAGTCTCGGCAGACCCATCACATGGGAACAGTGCAAAGGAGAAGAAGTGTAAGAGGGAACGCACAAGAGAACAAACGAGCAGCAGAAAATCAAATCACTCCATTCATAATTCTACATAAGCTGTCATAAACACTACAATCAAAGAGAGAAGGCGGGTCCACTAGCTCGCCAACTCTTGCCATTATCTTCATGCTCGTCCCTCTAGTCATCCCTCTCCTCTCCCCTGAGGTGAGGGTCCCTCAGAAGCCTTCTGGATCCCCGTGCAGTAGCACCCGCCTCGCCTCATGGCGTCGGCTCCACAGCAATGACTCGATGCTCCTCCCCTGGCGTGGCGAAGAAGCCACTAGCGGCAAAGCGACCAGACTGGCGCATTCGCTCCCCGAACTCTCGCGCTCTCTCGTAGCGCGTCTCCATCCCTCCTAGCCTCTGCACGACGGCCTGAAGGCCCAGCTGGAGCTCCCTCACTTGGGCCTCCAAGGCCCTCCTCTCGGTCTGATCCCGCTGTCGCTCGGACCTTCTCTCGGCTTTCTCTCTCTCTGCCTCTCTCCTCATCATCTGAAGAAGAACCCTTAACTCCAGGATGTCTGGAGAAGGTCTCTCCTTACCGCGATGTCGCAGCTCTGCTATAGTCGCCACCCAGGCATCACGCTCCTCTTCCGCACGGGCAACCCGAGCCACCGCACCAGCAAGTTGCTCCCGGAGGGAGACAATCTCGAGAAAAGGGGCCAAGGAACTGGAAGATGCGCCGCCGGTCACTCCCACCATCGCTGTCGGCTGGGCATGCTGGAATGAACAAACAACAGCAGTCAGCTAAGCTCCACATTTAAAAATAGAAAATGCAGCACTTACCTTACCAGGAGCGACAGTTCCTGTTGAGTGGCGGCCAGCTGCCGCCTGACCTCGGCTAATTGGGCATGAGAGCCGTTGACGTTGCACGTATCCCCAGCTTGGGGAAGCCCCACATAACTCTCTCTCTGCTGCCGCAGGAAGTCGGCACTATCCTGCACCAGTACGCTCCCTTGCTGTCCAGGGAGACGTATGTGCCAGTCTTCAAGCTTCGCCTTGCCGCGACTCTCCTTCCTGACGCGGCTCGGCTCGTCTGCACTCGCCCACTCATCGGCCAGGCCCAGGGTCCTCGCCATGTCCTACACGAAGAAAGAAGGGCCTCGCATCATAACAAAGAACGCGTCCCCTGTCTAGGACGCGTCCATCATTTGAGTGCAACACTCGCCGAACCCTTTCCCCCTTCGCACGCCTCGCTTCAAAACTCAAAATAGATCAAAGAAGGGGAAACCGAAGCACTCACCGAGCCGTGTTCACTTCCTTCCGCGCCATTGGGCCCCTCGGGTCCCTCGGGGGTCCGAAGCGGCCCTTCCTCCTCCATGGACGCCGTTCTGTGCTCTGGCGCGTCCCTCCTCAGGCGAGGGGTCCCGCGTCCCTCTCCACCTTCGCCGTGGTCCAGACCGCTGAACTCCATCGATCGAGGGGAAGAAGACAAAGACGGGCGAGCGAGTTTCGGCGGAAGGCGGGCTCGTTTGCGGGTAAGGCACGGGAGAAGAAAGGCCACCCGGCGCTTTAAATTTGAATTCAAGGATTAAGACGCGTCCTCGCGCCTCGACGAGCCCAAAAGGGGAGAAAGGAAACAGAATCCCCCCGTGCAAAGCGTAGTTCTCCGATGTTCAGGGCAAGGTCTCGTGGAGCGTGCTTCGAAGGACAAGTGCAAAGAAAGAAAAGTGAGATAGGAAAGGTACACACAACACAAGAAAGCTATTTTCATTTCATATAATAGTCGAAAGTACATCATGCAGTAAGGAGGGTAGAGTGTACAAGTAACTCTCTAACTCTCGCCATCACCCTCCTGGTCATCTCTCTCCTCCCTCCTCTGACGGGGATCCCTAGGGGGCCTCTGCGACCTCTGCGAACCCTGAGAAGCCGTGCTCGCCTCGCCCTGCGGTGGCACCCCAGCCTCGAAGGCACGACGACGCTCCTCGACCGAAGAAACTAGAAAGCTACCCACAGAAAAGGAACCAGACTGACGAAGTCGCGCCCCGCGCTCCTTCACCCTCTGATACCGCTCCTCGCTCTCCCGAAGTCTCCCCTCCGCCGTGCCAAGACTCAGTCGGAGCTCCCTCACCTGGGCCTCCAAGGCCCTCCTCTCGTCCCAATCTCCATGTCGCTCTGCCCTCCTGTACTCCCTCTCTTTCTCCATGATCTCCCTATCCCTCTCCCTCTCTCTCTCTAGGATCTCCCTATCCCTCTCCCTCTCCCTCTCTAGGATCTCCCTATCCCTCTCCCTCTCCTCTCTCTCTCTCATCGCCTCTCTCCTCGACAACTCGAGGGCAATCCGCAGATCCAACACGTCACGAGGGAGCTCCTCAGCCTCCCGTCGCCGCTCCTCCTCCAGCTCCACAATCCGGGCGTCACGCTCCGCCACCCGAGCATCGCGCTCCTACTCGGCACGAACAACACGGGCCAGGGCCTCCCGAATCTCGGCCACCTGTCCAAACACGCATGCACCGTGAGAGAGCAGTGATAGAAGGAAAGCAGCTAGAAGAGGGTCAGGGCCAAGCAAGCACTCACTCGAGCCTCGCGGTCACGCTCGGCCTCCTCAGCCCGAGCCACCCCATACGCTAGCTGCTCCTGATGGGCAGAGATCTCCGGGGGAGGGCCCCACGAACTGGAACCCGCTCCACTAGCCGTCCCGGCTGCTGCTGCCTGGTGGGCCCACTGAAACACGGGGCAAACGAAAGTCAGGGGTTAAGCATCGAAATCCAGGTCACAAAAAAATGCATTGCATAGACTCACCAGGATCTCCAACTCCTGTCGGATGGCCACCAACTGCCGCCTGGCGTCCGCCAACTGGGCCCGCAGGTCGGCGATCATGTCATCACGACCATCCTGCATTGCATATAACTTAGTATCACATGCATATACACATAGAAGAATGAAGTATTTTTATTTCACACTTACCCCTGCCATACCACCGAGGGAGAGGCGGTCCCCGTACGTAGCTCGATACCGTCTCATGTAGTATGTGTTGTCCTGTACATGGGACACCACTGGGACCCCGCCCTGCTGCCAGTCCTGGTACTGTGCTGGGAAGCGCGTGCGCCAGTCCACGATCTTCGCCTTCCTCTTGATCTTCCGCCCGATGCGGACCGGCTCATCTACATCGACCCACTCTTGGGCCAGCCCCAACGTCCTCATAACCAGCCTCAGCCGACGCGGCTCGATCTCGTTCAGGCAATGGACCCACACGTCCTGCCCGAAACGAGGAAGACCCGCAACAACCCAGGGCTGGCCAGCGTCGGCCATACCCAGGTAGGGCCTCCACACCACCTACATCACCATACATACATCATACTAGTTGCCATTAGGTCGCATGCATAAAAAACACAAAAAAATCATACCATCATACCATGGCCTCGGGATACTCGCTCATCTCCCGACGAAGTGACGCCAGCTAGTAGCTGTGTGGTGCCGCTACCACGACCGGCCTCCACTGTCGCGCTAGAGGAACGGCTCTCCTGTTCCCCTGCCTGGCCCTCCCCATCGGGAAGTAGTAATAACTCCACACCTGCATCCATCATACATCATTAGCACGAGTAATTGCATATTTAACTACGGTAAAATGCATAAATAAATTGTGTACCTGGAGAAAAGGTGCGAAGCCGCTGACTGTCGTCTCCCTCTCTGAAGTCTGGGAGAGATCAGCAATCAAATGGGCAAGTATAGCCGCTCCCCACGCGTAGTGCCCCACTCTGTCAAGGTCCGCCAGGATCCCGAGGAAGCGGCAGTGGATGCCATCCCCCTTCGTCCCCAGCAGAAGGCGGCCCAGGAAGAAGAAAAGAAACCTCCGGAGGTCTAGATCCACCAGCTCCCGCTCGCTCGGGTCCTGGGTGAAAGCTGCACGGGCATCTCCCTCCAGTCGTGCCAGAAACTCCGCTCCAGTCTCGCTAACCCGCTGGCGCGGGTCGACGAATCCGAGCGCCTCCATAATCTCCACTCGGCCGACTACCCTACTGTCTCTGTCGGTCACGCTCGTCTCTAACCATAGCAGGTCCAGGGCACTCTCTCGGTAGTCGGGGTAGGTGACCCCGCTGACTGCCTCTCCGTCAACTCGTAGTCCGGTGATCTGAGCTACGTCCTCTAGTGTCAGCACCATGTGCCCCCAGGGCATCAGAAACGCCCGGCTCGGCGCGTGCCACCGCTCCCTCAACGCCTGAATGAGAGGAAGGTCGAGCCGAAAGGGCTCGATCCTGAGGAAGGCTCCAAAGCCCATGGCATCCACACGCGCCCTCTGGAAGTCTGGCAGCCCACGGTACGCTGCCACCACTAGAGACCAGCTGATCCGGCCCTTCATCACGTCCTGCACACCACAAAACCAACAGGGTAACACATCAGCAGCATGGATAGTAGTAAACAATAACATTGTATATACTACTTATTTATTTTATTTTTTATTTTATTTTTAAAAATATTTATGTTTTTCTTAGAGGCGTCCAACCCCTTGGACGCCTCCTCTTTATTTTCTTTATTTTATTTTTAGAAAAACCCAAAAAAAACAAAAACAAAAATAAATAAAATAATATATATTATCATGGAGGCGTCCCAAGCCTTGGACGCCTCCTTATTTTTAATCTTATTTTATAAATAAGTAGAAAAAAAGAAAAAAAAGAAAATGTGGAGGCATCCAGGACCCTGGACGGCTCCTTCTCCCATTCACCGGCCTTCTCCACACAACCTCTCGTCCGCCCGTTTAGCCCAGTGAACCAATAGAATGGAAGTCTAAGGGGCTTACCAGATCGTGCTCGTCCTCTCCCGCGTCACCAGTGCCCGCAGGGTCCTCCACGGCCAAAAGAGGAGCCTCCTCCTCCACGGCAATCTCCTCTGCCACGGCAGCCTCCTCGGCGTCATCTCTCAGCCTCCTCGGACGACGAGCCCATCGTTTCCGCTTCTCCCCACCCTGGCTCGGGCCTCCTTGCTCCATTGGAATTGGGAATGGGTTGTTTAGAGTGAACAAGTCGTCAGAATGAACAGTAGAAGTGGAAAGGGGGGTGAGGCCCCCCTTTATATAATAAATCACCCTTTTTTGGGGCGTCCAGGCGCCTGGACGCCCCCACTTTTTCATTTTTTTTGAAAATTCAAAAAAAATAGGGGCGTCTAGGCGCCTGGACGCCCCCAAACAAAAATTAAACAAAATAAAAAAAGAAAAACTAGGGGCGTCCACGCCCTTGGACGCCCCCAAACAAAAATTAAACAAAATAAAAAAGAAAAACTAGGGGCGTCCAGACCTTTGGACGCCCCCAAATAAAAAATTAAACAAAATGAAAAAAGAAAAATTAAGGGCGTCCAGGCCCTTGGACGCCCCCAAATAAAAAAATAAATAAAAATAAAAAATAAAAAATTGGAGGCGTCCAAGCCCCTGGACGCCCCCATTAAAAATAATTTTTTTAATATGTATATTTACATATGATCATATTATGAATAAATAGGTACATAAAAAGAAAGAAAACAAAAAAACGGAAAAATAAAAATCATAACAAAGGGAACGTGGTCCAAAACATCAAAATGCCAGATTTTATTCCATCAGAAAGTAGAACGAGTTACATCAGGGGCTTAGGCGCCTTAGGCCTTAACTTCCCCAGTTCGGTTACATAAGCTCTCCACAGCTCGCATTCTTCCCCCACATGCGCTAAGGCCTTTCCCGCAACACTTGTCTTCCAGGGTGCTTTGACGGCCTTCGCTTCCTTCGCATCCGCTTCAGTGCCCAACTCTCTCTTCTTCAAAGGAACGATGTCAGTCGGTAGTGGGAACGAATGACGTGGAATGCCGATCTGGAGGCAGCACCGATGCGCGTTGTAAAGGACGAACTCGGTTGCACCGATCAGTTAGAGATCAACTTCAGAGGAAGGCCTCATGAGGAGCTCGAACGAAAGTAGACATGCCGGTGCGCAAGTAAAGAAGCTTTGTGTCATGGTTCGAAAGTGAGATGGCCAGTCTTCACGTCTCTTTCGCCACGGAACACGGTTCGCCACGGTGCCACCGAAGCCTAACACGTCGGCTATATGATAAAGGGGGGTTTGTTGGAAGAGCTTCGAAGCGGTTGGCATTCCCTCACGGTGATCAAACTTGAAATGCAAATCCAGCCAGCAATTCAGGACAAGTGCGCAACCAAAAGGAGGCTTACCCATGCTCGAGGTAGTAAGGCCACTATACAGGTAGGCAAGGACAGCGGGTCCCACCCTCTTTCCATGCCAGATCCCGCAGATAGCATTCAGTTGGTCTTCCTCCACCATGTTGTCGGTATATGGAAACAAGAGAGCACCCGCCTAACAAATGGTGAACCCTTTCATGATTCCCTCCAAATAGTCATCGTCCGGTGACCCTCTTAGGGCCTCCATGACCCATTCCGCAAGCTTTTGCAAATCAATTCCCTTTTGAGTACGAACCTTTCGGGCTGCGTCGGGCGGCATGAAGCTTCCAAGGACGCTTTCGGAAGTCCCCCGTGTCAGCATCCGCATAGCCTTCACCTTCTCGTCACTCTTGAATTTCTTCAATCCGAGCAGAAGTTCCACCTCCTCGAGGAGGATGGTCGCCTCGAAGGTCGGGAAGATAAAAGTGTGGGTCTGGGGATGCCAGATCTCCACTAGTGCGCCCATAGATGCCCAGTCCATACGAATCTTCTCGTAGTGTTTGGCGTGAATAAGGAGCCCCTGCAGATGCCACTTCGAGAGTATGGCCCTCATGCCGATGGAGATGTTGGAAGTTAGCTTTGAAAGCCATGGCAGTTTGGAAAACTTCCTCGGGCCTGGGAAGAGTGGATATGGCTGGAAGAGAAAAGAAAGGAAGGAAGTAAGAAGAAGGTTCACGTGGAGAAGTTTGAAATAAATCAGCTTACCATATGCGACATGATCATCCCGCTGAGATGACCCTCGAGATCGGAGAGTCGCCTAATCTCGCTGCCAGGCCTGCTCCTCTTCATAACGCGGGAAGACTCTCCTTCCATCTTGAGATCTCTAGATTCTCCTCTCCTTCCTCTCCTGAGCTTCCAAAACCCACCTTGGTGCATTTGAATGAACTAGCCTAAGGGGAGTTCTTATAGGAAGGGAAGATCGCTACAGGACAGAACATGTCACATCAGTAGTCAATGTCAGGATTTTGGCTAGATCTCCTTTCCATTGTGGTGCGATTCTGTTACGATTCTGTTACTTTCTGATGTTATTAATCCATGCTGGCCTGTGCAGGTTTTACTAACGGACGTCTTTGTCCTATCTCATGTCCCGCCTTTCATTGGTTGGTCCCACCTTGTCATGCATCGTAGTATATGATACTTACGCTACTAGAACATGTCAAGGACCTTGCGGCCCAAACGAATCTGGGATTTGAGTTCCCCTTCAACAAAAATGGTGATGATCCCGGAAGAATTTGGGTTGTACGGATAGGCCGTTAACTTATGATAGCATGGGGACGACGGTTCCATTCAGTGAGTTGGTGCGCGGATAAACGGGCCCCAGCCCAGTGTCAGCTCACCGGATCGGTATCCTGACCCATTCTTAACAAGTTGACAATATTATCCTTGGCTATTTTGTATTTTAGTTTATTTTAAACTTTTCTTTAAGCCCAGCATGCATTCATATAGGACTTTGATTTATTGCGGAAGATCATTCAAGTGATTCGATTGCGAAAGCCGCTGTGCTTCAATTCTTACAAATATGAGATATTCCACTCCGAATGAAATACTGAGTTTCCTTGAAACGGCCCTACGCTGCTCTTCCAAAGGAGACCCTTGTTTGGACAGACCCTCAGATATTCCTTTACTTTTTACCTTGTTTGACCCACCTTGGCCGCAGCACTTCCACATTGGCTGGTAACCGCTCACCAAAGGTGAAACCGGCGGGTTTATGACCCAGGTACTTCCACACCGAGAAGTTGGTCTCCTTTATTTTTCGTGCCTGACCACACATCTCACCATCCCTTATTCGATCTCCGTCCAAGCAATCGTCAATATTTGAAAGACCTTCTTCAAGGTCGCCTCATTGAAACTTCAAGAAAAGATTCCAAACAGTAACGTCAAAAGCGTGTCTCATCACACCTTGGCATCAACTTATCAGTCCACTCCCACTTCATTTCACTCCACTTCGATACCATTCCACTACGTGTCGCTCCCTTGCAAAGCAGACGCCAAGGCGGGGCAGCTGTAGACACGTCATTCCTGACGTCTCCAGAGAAAGTCTCATATTACTATACGACGCCCCACGACGGCTTACGCATTTTGAATCGCTCGAGTGCTTCCTTTTCTTGAGTCTTCTTCTGCCCTTTTCAGCATCCGGAATCGTCTCGTTGCAGCATTCGGACGGCATCAACACCATTCAGACACGCCAAACAAATTCCGGAACCAGGAAGGGTGCCTGTCGGGGAGCTGTCGACGCCTTTTCAGCGGACCCGGGGGGTCTTAATGGAGGCATCCAGTCTCCTGGACGCCTCCATTACTTTAATTTATTTCTTAAAACAAAAAAATACATAAAAAATGATATATTAAGGGAGGCGTCCAGGCCCCTGGATGCCTCCATGAAAACAAATATAAAAAAGATAAATGCCAGTTGGCATAAAAAACAAAACAAAAAAATAATAATAATATATTTTCTTGGAGGCGTCCAGGCCCCTGGACGCCACCATCAACTCACTCACGGGGCCCCTCCCACCGAACGACGGCTTGTCGTGTGTGAAAAAATCTAAATTGTGGAGACGTCCAGCCGACTGGACGTGCCCATTTCCAAATCACGGGTCGCCGCTCCAAAATCACGCGTTGTGTTAAACCGCGTGCGACTTCGTTGTGTTAAACCGCGTGCGACTTTCGGTGGAGTTCGGTGGGACTTATGGAGGCGTCCGGGACCCTGGACGCCTCCATGAAAATATTCAGAAAAAATGAATAAAAATATAATAAAATAACTTTTTTGCTCTGATGGAGCTGTCCAGGGTCCTGGATGCCTCCACCCTCCGGAGCCCTATAAATAGAGGCCCACCCCCTCAGTTCTGGAGGAGCTTCTAAGAGATCCGATAGGCTGCCGGAGCCCAGAGGCTACCGGAGTCATTTCTAACCCATGGGGTCTTTTTGTAGGTGGAGGTTCCGCCGGCTTCTCGGGTGCCCACGCTCGCGAGAGGAAGGTCGTCTTCATCCACCGTGCTTCCACGTCGTCCCTACGCTGCCGGAGCTCCGCCGGATTTCACCATCAGCACATCCAATAAGCCAATCCTTTCCCTTTCTTCGTAGTTCTTTTGCATTCATCATCTCGCATCCTCTATCCCCCTTCATAAGGGCGCCTCTTCTTATATACTTCTTGCATCCATCATCTCATTTTCCTCCTACTCGAGTCCGAGAGGGGTTTAAAAGATAACACCAACCAGGTGTGTGTCTTGACATCATTTTGTTATTTTTATCGCAAGGATTTGAATACTACACCTTCATCTTTCTAATCCACTCGTTACTTGTTTGTTGTTGTTTTGCAAGGGTACCCAAGGAAAGCCCTCTCCGTCGGCTGGCCGAAGGGGGAGGAAGAAGCAACCCGCCATCTCCCGCTCTTGAGGTAGGCGCGATCACTTTCTTTATTTTGGGGTCTTTTGGCCCCTGGCGATCACATCTTGTTCTCGAGGCCGCGGCGAGTCACTTCCCTAATGGCCGTTTAAATTCTTGTTCTTATATTCTCTTTATATTGTATTATATTCTTATCTGCTCATATTCTCGAGGCCGCGGCGAGTCACTTCCCCAATGGCCGTTTAAATTTCCGTTCTTATATTCTCTTATATTCTGTTATATTCTCATCTGCTCATATTCTCGAGGCCGCGGCGAGTCGCTTCCCCAATGGCCGTTTAAATTCCCGTTCTTATACTCTCTTTATATTTTGTTATATTCTTATCTATTCATATTCTCGAGGCCGCGGCGAGTCACTTCCCCAATGGCCGTTTAAATTCCCGCTCTTTATATTCTCCTTATATTCTGTTATATTCTTATCTGATCATATTCTCGAGGCCGCGGCGAGTCACTTCCCCAATGGCCGTTTCAATTCTTGCTATTTAATTTCTGCACCATTCCCGTCCCCCCGAGGCCGCGGCGAGTCACTTCCCGCTATGGCCGTTTAACCTCCATATCTTGCCATATTACATTTGTCCGCTCGCCCCGCCGGAGCAATCTCCCGTGGTGGCCCCTTCTCTTTTCTCCTATTTCTGTGTTGCAGCAAACAAAGCGGAGCCCGCGCGCTCCGCGTCTTCTTCGCTCCTCGAACCGCGTGACGTCGCTCACAGGTACTTGGCGGAGGTGAAACCTCACGCATATTGAGTGCTTCTAGACAAGCATAACATGTCTTTCCATACATCAACATTTGATATACCATGGCCATGCAGGAAGGATGCTACACAGACCATGCAATGCATTTTGAATCATGAACTCATTTCATTATTATGCATCTACATGCAATGCGACACATATACAAAATGACATATTGACATATAAACAATGCATGAATGCCATTCTACAAAAACACATAACCAAGTTGAATAAGATCATCATATCAGTTTTTATTGGCCTGAGGTCGGCAAAGACCAAGCTCTCTTCTGAGTGTTGAAAACCCGTCATTACACAAGGGCTTGGTGAAGATGTCAGCAATTTGATTTAGAGTATCAACAAAATGTAGCTCAAAGTTTTTCTTAACGACCTCATCTCTAATGAAGTGATGCCTAATCTCAATATGCTTAGTCCTAGAGTGCTGGACTGGATTTTTTGCAAGGTTGATAGCACTAGTGTTATCACACAGAATCGGGACACAACCAAGATCCACCAAGTAGTCTTGGAGTTAGTGTTTAATCCACAACACTTGGGTGCCACAGCTCCCCGCAGCAACATATTCTGCCTCCGCGGTTGAGAGGGCAACCGAGTGTTGTTTCTTGGAGGCCCAAGAAACTAAACACCCGCCTAGAAACTGGCAATAGCCACTAGTACTCTTACGATCCAGCTTGCATCCAGCGCAATCCGCATCAGAATAAGATATAAGAGATAAATCACATGATGACGGATACCACAATCCCAAATCTTGAGTGCCGGAAAGATATCGAAGGATACGTTTGACGGCAGTCAAATGAGATTCTCTAGGACTAGCTTGAAATCTAGCACAAAGGCATACACTAAACTGGATATCTGGTCGGGATGCAATTAAATAAAGCAAAGAGCCAATCATACCTCTATAGACCTTTGCATCCACCAATTTACCATTTTCATCTGAATCCAGTGAGGTTGAGGTGGAGTTG
Organism: Amorphophallus konjac; assembly: GCA_022559845.1. Lineage (NCBI taxonomy): Eukaryota > Viridiplantae > Streptophyta > Magnoliopsida > Alismatales > Araceae > Amorphophallus > Amorphophallus konjac. The sequence goes on from CM040126.1 coordinate 54,995,409, forward strand.
CAATGATTTTGCTGTTTGCCATGTCAAATCTTTTTAGCAGCTCCCTGATGTATTTGGCTTGGCTTATGAAGCAACCATCTTCTCCTTGGCTGACCTGCAAACCGAGAAAGAATTGAAGTTCTCCCATTAGGCTCATCTCAAATTCGCTAGTCATGAGGTTAGCAAATTCCTCACACATTTCAGATTTTGTAAAACCAAACACAATGTCATCAAAATAAATTTGAACAATCAAGATGTTCTTACCTTGCTTCTTGGTAAAAAATGTTTGATCTACCTTACCTCGTGTGTACCCTTTTTCAATGAGGAACGAGCTTAGTCTCTCATACCAAGCTCTTGGTGCTTGCTTAAGTCCATAAAGCGCCCTGTCTAGCTTGTATACAAAATCTGCATTGTTAGAATTCTCAAAGCCAGGGGGCTGCTCAACATAGACTTCTTCTTTGATCAAGCCATTCAAGAAAGCACTTTTGACATCCATTTGATACAGCTTTATACTAAGGGAGCATGCAAAGGCAAGTAAAATTTTGATGGCTTCGAGTCTAGAAATAGGGGCATAAGATTCATCAAAGTCTACCCCAAACTCATGATTATACTCTTGAGCCACCAATCTAGCCTTATTTCTTATTATCTTGCCATCCTTACTTAGTTTGTTCCTAAAAACCCATTTAGTGCCTATGACATATTGTGATGAAGGTCTAGGAACAAGATGCCAAACTTTAGTCCTTTAGCAGCCCGTGCATGTTTGTGGCATCGCCCTTGACAGTCTTGAAGATTTTATTATTGAGTCTTCAATCAAATTTTTGTTGTGGATTCTCCGCCCCCGGAAACCCCCGCAAGGGGCGCTGCCCCCTTGACCCCCGCAACCTGACCGGGCAGGTCGATCCGCGTGCGAGGGCGCAACATTGAGCCTTCATTTGCATATCTGTCATGAACACAACAGCACATATGTCAGTCATATAGGAGTGAAAAATAACAATGACTAATAGTGTTTAGCCATTATCAAAATCAAGAATACCACAGAATGCATATGACCATAGAATGATGTCGAATGACCCAAGTGACCACAGAATGACTCAAATGACTTCAGGGACACAACAGGAACTCCATGTCCTCAAGATCCTCAAAATGTGCTAAGTCATCCTTCTCCATGATAGTTGGGCCAATGTTCTTGGCAGTGGGTCGGCCATGAGTGGAGGGCTTGGCTTTCTACCCGAGATAAGAAGCTCTAAATCGAGGAGAAGGTTGGGCTCATCGGGTGTAGGGAGGAATAGAAGGAGGTCGCTAGTGTAGCAACCAATGGTGCAAACCGAGGTGATAGACCCTATGCATAGGTGTAGGAGGCTAAGGCTCCTAGGTTGTTCGACCATAGGGGTCAACATGCTAGTCATCTCTAATTGCCATGCTATGCCCTTGAGAAGGTCCTCTAAGGTCTCCACTTGATAGGATGCTTGGATTGTGATGTGATAGGAGAAGAAGGGCACTATGGGAAGGTCTTGTTCTATAGGAGGGAAAACATGGGCCGGGATCTCTCTAATTCGGCTCTCCTTTAGCCAACTAACAATGGATTCTCCTAAGATGAGCTCCGCCCCAACTAGAGAGGGTGGTGTAAGGTAAAGACCATCGTGTGAGGTTTCTTCTTCAACTTGGACTTGGGTTTCCTCCAAGCTGGGGGGTGGGTTTGGAGTGCTCACAACTATTGGATCGGGTATGAGTTCTTTTACCAAGGAGGTGAGGGGGTCTTTTGGGGTGATGAGGGTTGGTGTGTGGTGCTCTCGGGGTGGAGGGTAAAGGGAAACTTGGATTGGGATTGGTAGAGTGGGGTTTGGGAGTGGAAGTAGTGGAGGCCTAGGTTGGGGTAGGATTGGGGTTGGAAGTGGAAGGTGGGTTGGGTGACAAGATTTGGGTTGATGGGTTTTGGGGGGTGTACCCTTTTTAGGGGACGATGGAGGGGTAGTGGTGGGGACCAAGGGGAGATGTGGGGTATGTGTTTGGTGAGTGATTGTGGGTTGGGAGGTGGTAGCCGTCATGGGTCTAGGTGGAGGGATGGACACGGGGTCCACTTGGGTTTGAATGGTGGTCCTTATTAGGGAAACCGGGTCGATTAGGGGGCTCTTCCCCTTGGGATCGACCGGTTGTGGAGGGGGGGAAGTGGGGGCCAATTGAGTTTGGATAGTGAGGTTTACGGAAGGGGGTTTTGGTGGAGAGGTGGATGCTTGGTTTATTTGGGCCTTAAGGGAGAGGACTTGGTCGCGAAGTGTAGTTATGATGGTTGAGAAGTGATTTGTTGGGAGTGGTGGGGGAGGAGGCCTAAAGGTGGTATCAAGTTGGTCGGGTGGGGATGGAGGAGTGGTAGTGCACCTCGGGCTAGGGGTGTTAGAGTAGAAGGGGTGGTAATATTTGGGGATATAGAATTTTCTAAGTTCTTTCTTCATATCATCCCATGAGGAGATGGGTTCTTGTTTCCTAACGTCCCTTAAGCCCACTATGTTGCTCCATTTTTCCTTGGCTTGACCCCGAAATTGCCCCATGGCAACGCGGACTCTTGCGGGTCCATAAACCATAGTTCTCTCAAAGTGTTTTTCCATGGTGACCTCCCACTTTAGGTAGGCACTATAGCATGATCCATCGAAGAGGAGATCCTCAAAAGAGATTATGTCAAATGGAGGGTTGATCGGTCCCTTGTGGGGGGTCGGGTGGGATGAATGTGACCAAAGAGAGGTAGCCATGTTGATGAATGCAAATGTGCCCAAGGACTAGACTTAGTAGAGACAAGTCTAAAATTTTCTCTGATACCACTTTGATGTGACACACCCTTGGACCAAAATGAACAAGCACAATTTGCAATCAAACGGACCGATATTGGCGACCGCTCACCCGATGCTCACCAAGACCCGGGGTAACTTGGCAATGCCAAGTGGAGGTTGTGTGGGCTGGGCCCTTGCTGGTAGAGGGCCAGCAAGGCCAAGATTTGTTTCTCCAAGGGTATGGCTGCCCAATTCAAGGGAGCCGACGAGGTGCCAAGGCACGGGTTACACTCCTCACCCCACGGTGATCTCTTGAAGCAAGGAGTTCAAGGATCATGCTCTCACTCTCATGGCCAGCGGAGTTTATGAACTAATATTGGAAAGAACAAGCACAAAATGGAGCTAGGTTAGAGCACTTACTCGACCGGTTTGAAGAAACCGGTCCCGCTCGGAGACGAGGGCGAGCGGGGAGGCGAGTGTATCCCCACACGCCGCGTTGGGGTAGCTTGACCTGCTCAAATGATTACAATACTACATCTCTCGCAGGAGGGAGACCTTGGGGTGGGGGTTAATTGATATTACAACTAAAACTACCTCCACACAGGGAGGGGCCTTCAGCCGGCCAAGCGGGGAGGGGAACTTGGACTAAAAGTAATGAAAAGATGGCGAAGCCGAATCTGCCTGCTCTTTGCGATAGGAGATAGGCAGACAGAGTTGAAGCCGCAGAACTTGATCGGGAATTTTACTGAAGACGAGACCAGTGGGGAACTCTTCGTAACTGGAAATGGAATGCCTCAGAATTTTTTTGATTTCTTCTGGCACCGATGCTGGTCTAGGTGGAGGCTCAAACAGGGTGGCAGATTCTCAGACTGACAGCTTTAGGTTTCCAACAGCAGGAAGAAGAGGATGCCCCGACAGCTCCCGGACTCAGAATCAACAACCGCCAGAGTTGTTGGAACCGTGGACGAGTCCTCTTCGCATCAGAACTAACAAAGAAGCCAAACAATGTCGGAGAAGACCAGTGGACTCTGAACAATGGTGACAGGTCGGTGCAGACTGTGGGAAGCAGAACCGCGTACTCGAGGGAGAAAATTAATAACTCTGGCCCATGGATGTCGATCGAAGTTCTGCTTCTTGATTCTGAAAGTAGACAGAATGAGGAACAACTTTTCAGAAGAACTCTTGGCCTGATTCTTCCGAGGTTCGTCCTGGTAAAGCTTCTACTCCGGTTCAGGTGCTCAGCCGGGGCAGCTCTGCGCAGTTGTGGGAGAACGGATCTCCGGGGCAGCACGGAGCTCGGATGGAGATGAAACCACCGCCGTTGCGAAGAAGACCAGTAGATGCTTCCGTGGATACCTCTTGGGCCTTCAGATTTTCTAGGATGTGGTCGGGGTTGCCTCTATAAACTGCTACTCTTATGCTGCCTGCGAACTGAAAACTGGAGGTTGAAGATGATGGGGGGGGAATGGGGTATATGGGAGGGGAAATGGAGGTGGATGAGTGTGGGGAGAACCCTGGCTGTGAGGGGGTCTAGGAGGGGGTGTTCCAAGGTGTGGGAGGGGAAGAATAGGGTCTGGAAGGGGGTCTAACAGGTGGTGGGAGGAGGAGCTACGAATTTGGGCTTGGAGGGAGAAGGGGGGAGGTGAGGGGGGCACAAGTGGGTGGAGGGAATGTGAGTTTGAATTTCCTTTAATGTGGGGTGATCAATGGTGGTCTTGGGGATGGGAAGAGGTGCCTTGGGAAGGTGGAGGGCTGCTTGGGGAAGGGGATGGGTAGTTGGGGGTTGGAGGGTGGGGTGTGGATTGGTGGAGGGTCTATTGGGACTAGGGGGAAGTAATGATGGCTTGTGGGAAGTTGTAGAGGAGTTAAAGGAGGTAGGTGGGAGGGTGGAGGTGGTTGGGAGGGGAGGAGAGAGAAAATTTTTGAAATTGGGTGTGGAGGAGAGAGAAAGGAGAGTGAAAGAGAGAAATTAAGAGAGGGATGGGTGGGGAATCTCTCCCCTAGGGTCTCTCACCCAAATAATGGAATCTCTCCACTAGATAAGAAGTTTGAACTCTCAAAATGACAAGTTTTTCATTCATTGATTCATTACCTTGAAATGGGGGGAATGGGGCCCTATATATAGGCAACCCACATTTTACAATAAGACCCTGACAATTGACTCAATGACAAATAACCGAGGGGGTAGGGGGGAGCCCTTGGGCCAAGCTCAATGAATTGGGCCCAATAGCTAACTAGACAACCTAATGACACTCAAACTTAGGGAAATAAACACAAGACCTAGGAACATGACTCAAATAAAAGGGAAAATACATCAAATGACTCAAATAAAAATTACATAGGACTCAAAATTAAATAACTAGACCATGCCGGATGCAACCGGGGCGAGGAGACGAGTTGTGAACGTGGGCATGGGAGGTGATGTCCCCATCAGAGGGTTTTGGGGGGTTTTGAAAGGGGGGTTTATTCAAGGACTTTGAGGTGTTTTACCCAAGGTTTTGGGGAGTTCCCTGTGGAGTTTCAAAAGGGTTTCATTCATGGTTTAGGGTGAACACCGGGGATGGTTATGGAAAGGATCATCTGAGGAGAAGATGGCTTTCCCTCTGGGGCCTTACTGGGAGCCAGATCACAGACGGAGCCTCGGGAGTTCCGATTCAAACGTATCCCTCGTCATTTCACAAATGAGAAGCCATGTGATGAACTATCTCAGGCTCTCAGTGTGGCTGCGAGGTTGGAAAGAAATATGGAAAAAACACACTCATGTAGATCTGAAAGACAGATGTGCGACAGGATCTACTTTGTTTGTAGTAGCTATCGAATACGGTGAACCTCGGATGCAGAGGGAGAAAAAGAAAGAAAGGGCGAACTTCAGCACATTTTATTATCTATTTCATCCTAACAGAGCACATACATTCAGCTCGGAAGAGAGCCAAACTAATGAAAATAAACACAGACCAAATCTCTTGATAGCGGGGTTACATTGACATCCGATGCCATTGGAACACTGATGCTCGGAAGCAGACTGAAAGATAGGAGAGTATACTCAAATAAAAGATAGGGGAAGGGGGAGAATATAACCCCTTAGGGCATCTTGAAATCGATCCCACCTTGAATCTCTCCTCCGAGCTCCTGCAACTCCTTTCTCTCTTCAGATCCTTTTGAGGGCTCTCGGGCTCCCTTTTCCTTCAGTGGCTACTTCTCCTTTTTATTCCTTGTGTTCTCACTGCCTCTCCCTTTCTTTTCTTTTTCTTCGTCCTCTTCTCTTCTCTCCTCCTTTTTTGCTTCGAAGGGCAACAGCTTTTATAGAGGGATGGCCTTCAGCTTCCGGCACGAACTCCCCGGCGCGCCCCAACATGCATCATCTCGGCGCACCTGGCCTTGTATTGGGCTTGGCCCATTTGTTCAGAACTCGGCGCCGGAAGGGGCTCATCTAATGGGCTTCTTTTCATTGTTCTGGTGGGCTTCTTGGTATATGTATACGTATTCCTCTTGAGGCTCGCTTAACTCCTTGCGTTCGTGCACACATGCGAGGCAGTGTGGACCCCTTTTCATGAGAATCAGAATTATCTGAGGCTCCTCTTTAGCAGGCAGATGATTGCCTGGAGCTTGTGATAGTTTTTTATCAGCCTGACTATTTGAATGATAGTCATGCTGGGCAGCGGCCTAGCCAGAGATGGCTTCAACCGAATAGAGTGTTAGGGGAAGTGGACCTCGTCTATTCTGATTCTCAGAACTTCTAGGGATGACACAGAAGCCGCACCCTTGATTCGGTCTTCAGAGCCCTAAGATTGCTTTGGTTTCTTCTTGTATATCATAGGTGTCAACATCTCTTCATCAAATTGGTATATCAAAAGATGTCGCTGGAAGGTCTGGTCACGCCGGTCCGGAAAGCGGCCATTCTTGTGTGAGGGCACTTCTAAGTCAAACCTCCGCCTTGTACCACTTGGTGCTTTGGGTTTCCACCTCCTTCATAGGTCGTGTCACATCAGATTGATATCAAATCAAGTTCTAGACTTATCTGTACTAAGGCTTGTCCTAGGGCCATTGCATTTGTCACCCGTGCATCAACCTCTAGCATGGCTACCTATCTTTGGTCATATTCATCCCACTCGGCCCTCCACAAGGGTCCGATCAAACCTTCCCTCCCTTTGACATAATCTCTTTCGAGGATCTCCTCTTCGATGGATCATGCCCTAGTGCCTACCTAAAGTGGGAGGCCACCGTGGAAAAAGACTTTGAGAGGACTATGGTTTATGGACCCGCGAGAGTCCGCATTGCCAAGGGACGACTTCGGGGTCAAGCCAAGAGTAAGTGGGAACACATAGTGTGCTTAAGGAGGGTTAGGGGACAAGAGCCCATTCACTCATGGGAAGATATGAAGGTAGAACTTAGAAAGATCTACGTCCTCAAACATTCCCCCTCCTCCTACTCACAAACTCATAGCCCGAGGAGCACTACCACTCCTCCATTCTTGCCCGGCCAGTTCAAGGCCGCCATAAAGGCTCTCTACATCTCCCAACCCCCACAACACCCACCACTTCCTACCCCAATCAACACCTCTATAGTTTGCCACCCAACCCCCACCATTCAAACCAAATTGGCCCCCACCCTCACTCCTCCACAACCGACCGATCCAAAGGGCAAGAGACCCCTAGTCGACCCGGTTCCCCCCCATGAAGGCCGCCACCCCCAAACCCACAACCCCTAATCTAACCCACACCCAAAACCGATTGGCCTCCGCCCCTCCACCTTCCCCCATAATGGATACCCACACCGAGACCAACCCACCCAAGCCTCCTCACCCAACCCATCTCCCCCTCCCAACTCCAATCCTACCCCAACCTAGGCCTCCACTACTTCCCCTACCAATCTCAAACCAAGTTTCCCTTTACCCTCCACCTTGGGTGCACCATACACCAACCCTCATCACCCCACCCCCAGAAGACCCTCTCACCCCATTGGTAGAGAAACCCATACCTGACCCTATAGTGGTGAACACTCTAGACCCTATTCTCCCCATGGAGACCACCCATGTCTAAGTTGAAGGAAAAGTCTCGCACGGTGGTCTTCACCTTACCCCACCTTCTCTATTTGGGGCCGAGCTCATCTTAGGAGAACCCCTTGTTAGGTGGATAAGGGAGAGCTCAATTAGAGATATCATGGCCCATACCTACCTACCCATGGAGCGAGACCTCCCTCTAGTGCCCATCCACACCACTCACACCACGATCCAATCCTACTATGAGGTAGAGGGTTTGGATGACCTCCTCAAGGGCCTAGAATGGCAACTAGAGTTGACTTGCTTGTTGACCCTAGGGACGCTCCACCCAACAAGCCTTAATCTCAACCACCCATGTGATGGGTCTATCACCTCGGTCAGCACCATTGGTTGCTACACTAGTGACCTCCTTCTCCTGCTTCCCATGGATGAGGAACCCATCCTGGTCCACTCCCCGAACCTCGTGATCCTAAGGACATTGGCCGACCGACCCACTCACTACACCGGCCTAATCATTTCATTAGAGGAGGATGACTCCCCACCTTTGGTAGACTTTGAGGACCTAGAGTTCCTTCCCCTAGGTGACCCTTGCCATGATCCCTTTGACCCCTTCCTTTGGAAGCTCGGGTACCCATGTGACCCATCCGGATCACCAACCACCCACCCTTTCCTACCATCACCCACCATGTTGGGCCAAGCCCACCTCATCCAAGACCCGGGTTACATCATGGGAGCCTGATGGGGGCATCCCTTGCCCCACCACTTTTTTCGAAGCTCAGTTGGATCGTCGGCATGCGTCATTATGTTCCCCACATGTTTTTGAGTCTAGTCATGTAATTTTCATACTTTATTTGAGTCATAAACTATGTAATTTTCCTTTTATTTGAGTCTAGTACCTAGGTATAAGGGTCATTTACCTAAGTCTTGAGTCATGTAGTTAATTAAGCAGTCTAATGGGCCCAACTAATGGGCTAGGCCCAAGGGCGCCCCTCCCTTGGACTGCTTTGGTCATTAGTTAGTTTGTCAGGGTCACTATGGTCATATGAAAGTATGGAGCCTATAAATAGGCCTCCCCTCCCTCTCATTGTAACAACTTTTATGATCAATTCAAAAAAATCAAGTGTGCCTTAGTGTTATTGGAGAGGATTCTCCACTTCTCTCTCTCTCTCTATTGGGGTGGATTCCCCTCTTTCCTCTCTCTTCTCTCTCTCTTCTCTCTCTCCCCAAGGAGGAGGTCGCCCCCCTCTCTCTCTCCTCCCCTCCCAACCACCTCCACTCTCCCACCTACCCCAATTAAGGCTTCTCCTATTCCCCACACCCCCCCATTACTCCACCCTTGTTCCAAGAGAGCCCCACCCAATCCACATACCACCCTCCAACCCCCAACCACCCAATACCCATTCCCAAAGCAACCTTCCCACTACCCCAAGCACCCTTCCACCTCCCTAGGCCATTTGAAGTTCAAACTCACCTTCCCTCCACCCACTTGTGCCCCCCTCACCTTCCCCTCTCCCTCCAAGCCCCAAATTCGCAGCTCCTCTCTCACCCATAGCAAACACCCCCTTCCAGCCCCCATTCTCCCCTTCCCACACTTTGAAACACCCCCTCCCAGACCCCCTCACAGCTGGGGGTTGCCCCTACACACAACCACCTCATTTCCCCTCCCATCTACCCCATTCCCCATTACCTATCACCACACTCTCAAGTTTTGGTTGCAGGCAGCAGATTGGCCGCAGGTTGCAGAGGCCACCCCGTCGTCCCCTGGGAGCTTCAGGCGGCATACCATACATCGAAGGAAGCGTCTGCAAGACAGCTTTCCAACGGTGGTGGTGCCGCATCCATCCGAGCTCGGAGCTGACTGGAGGAGCCATTCTCGCCCGACTGCGCAAAGTGTCTCCGACAGGAAACCAGAACCTGAGTGGAGGATCTACTGCGACAATCCTACTGGGAATCTAAGCAAGAGTTCTTCATCAAAAGTCTTCTACTCCAAGTCTTATTTCATCCCCAAAAATAAGAGCTCCGTTTGGCATCCGAATCCAGAAGTTATCAATTTTCTCCCCCGGGTGCGCGGTTCTGCTTCTACTCAGTCTGCACCGACCCTTCCTCAGTGTTCAGCATCTACCGGCCGACCCCAACAACATCTGGCATCCCCGTCAGTCTTGCTTCGAAGAGGACTTGTCAACGGTTCCAACGACTCTAGCGGCACCTGACTTGGAGCTCTGGAGTGATCGTGGCAGTCTCTTCTTCCTGCTGTTGTGATCCTGAAGCAGTCAGAACTGACAACCTGTTCCCCTGTTCAAGCTCCTACTCCGACCAGCAGCGGTGCCCGCAGAAATTGGAAAAATTCTGAAGTCATCCTGATCCAGTTACAAAGATTTCCCTACTGGCCCCGCCATCAGAAAAAATCAGGAGAGGTCGCAGAGGTGCCATCTTCGACTGCTGGTCTCTGATTCCAGAACGTGGACAGATTCGGCATCGGCGGCCTTTCATCACTTCTAGCTCGAATTCCCCTCCCCGCTTGGCCGGCTGAAGGCCCCTCCCTGCGTGGAGGTAGTATTGAGTGTAACCTCATAATCCCCACCCCGAGATCCCCCCCCCCTTGCAAGGGGTGTAGTTCATGTAATAATTCAAGTCGCAGGTTTGAAGCTTCATCGACGCGGCGTGCGGGTGCATACCCTCGCCTCCCCGCTCGCCCTCGTCTCCGACCGGGGTCGGCGTCTTCACGCCGACTAGGTGAGCCTCGGTTCCCCCTCTTGGCTGGTTTAAATTCCTTGCTTAGCATAGTATTATCGCTATTGCTTCGTCGGACGGAGAGTGAGAGTTCGGCCCATAATTGCCATTAATGTGAGTGATCACCGCGGGCGAGTTGTGAGTGAACCCCTACATCCCACAGCCTTGGTGTGCTGGTCGCCCGTGTTTTGGGCATCCCTAGCCCATTTGGGATTCTCCCCAAGCTAGCCAACCATTGGAGCATCAAGGTCCCGACTCAGACCCTCTCCGGCATCGCTAAGTTGCCCACGGGCACTCGTGTGTGCTACGCGATCGTGTTCGCTAGTGTGAATCCGCTGCCCAAAGTTGTTTGCTTACAATTGTAGGTCCAAGGTCATTCAGTCTTGTGACTATCACCCCAAGGGTGGTTTCACATCAAGTGGTATCAGAGCAAGTTCACAACTTGTCTCTATCAAGTTGGTCCTAGGGCGCGCATATGCATTTAGAGTCTTCCAGTGCATCGCTCTTATCCACTAGCATGACCGCCTCATCGGCCCTCTCCATGAGTCCAAAACCCCAAGGGATGCCTACCACTAACACACATGACCTCCCTGGCCATGTCAACTACCTCATGAAGACCTTGACCTATGCCAATGAGCGGCTTGATAACATATCGGGTCGACTCAACCAACTTGGAAAAAATGGGCCCGCCCCAAGGGCGGATGATAGAAGGACGTGTCCCCCACCTCCCACCTTTGATGGAACTCATCCTAGTGACTATTTGGATTGGGAGGCTTCCATGGACCATTACTTCACTTGGTATCCCATGACCGATAACGAGAAAGTCCAATTTGCCAAATCACAACTTACCAAACGGGCTCAAACCTATTGGCTACAAATTGTCGGGCTAAGGATAATTAGAAGGGAAGATCCCATCACCACTTGGGTAAACATGAAGGAGCAACTTAGGGCTAGTTATGTGTCCCCTTCCTACTCGGATCACCAAAGCCCAAGGAGCACTTCAACTCCACCATTCCCATCCGGCCAACCCAAGACTCCAATTCCCCAATTCCCCACAATGCAACCAAAACCCCATTCCACAACCCACATTACCCAAGCCCCTTTGACCACCCCTCACCTCACCCCTTCTCAAAAGGGAAAGAGCCCAATGGAGATAGAAGTGAGTGAAATAACCCCGGGTAAGTGCGAGCCGGAATGTTATAGGTGCCACCAATTGGGGCACATCGCCGGACAATGCCCCACAAGGAAGCATCTTCCTATGTCCCTAGTGGTTGAAACATCTCCCACCCCGACCACCATTACCCCGCCATCGTTCCCCAACAAGGACACTCCTCCCAAGGACAATCTCCCCAAAACCCCTCAACCCACCCATCTTCCTCTTCCTACCCCAACCCAACCCCAACCTAGACCTCCACTACTTCCCTTACCAATCCCAACCCAAGCCCATACTTGTTCACCACCTCGGGTGCACCATGCACCGACTATCACCAATTCCCCCGCATTAGATCTACCCAACACATTATCATTAGAAGTTGAAACCCATACACCCACCCACATGGAAAGGGATGCTAGTCCGGATCCACAACCAACCATAAAGGAAATCCAAGCACCTCCACTTCCACCCACCTCTCCTAGTCCGGATCCTCAAGAGCCACACCCCCTCACCGTGAATGAGTCCATACTCCAATGGCTCAAGCAAGGCCCCCGCGTCCCTAGTTCACCCCCACACCTCTCACCCATGGGACATCAATCCCAAATTGTGGCCCTCCCCTCCTTTCACACCACGATCCAATCCTATTATGAGATAGAGGGTTGGGATGATCTCCTCAAGGGTCTAGAGTGGCAATTAGACTTGACTTGTTTGTTGACTCTAGGGACGGACCGACCCAAGAGCCTTGACCTCATCCATCCATGCATTGGGTCTATCACCTCGGTTTGCACTGTTGGTTGCTACACTAGTGACCTCCTTTTTCTTCTCCCCATAGTGGAAGAGCCCATCCCAGTCCACTCCCCTACCATTGTGATTCCTAGAACCTTGACCAACCAACCCACCCCATACACCGGCCCAACCATTTCACTAGAAGAGGGCGACTCACCACCATATGAGGATCTTGAGGACATGGAGTACCCCTATCTAGGTGACCCTTACCATGATCCCTTTGACCCTTTCCTATGGGAGTCTAGTTCCCCATGTGACCCACTCACCTTATTCACCACCCGCCTTACCCTACCCTTACCACCCATGTTGAACCAAACCCCTCCCTTCCTAGACTCGGGTTACACCATGGGAGCCTTGACCATAGGTAACATACACCTTGGGATTGATGAATTGCCCCACTCCATGATGACCCCCTTCTTAGATCCCTTTGATCCATACGAGTGGAAGCTCAAGGGCCATCCCACACCCATGCACATGGAAGTCCTCTCTAGGATAGAAATGCATAAGTCTTGGCACAACACACCACTTGGCATGATTAGAAAGTCGGGTCCATTCATTCACATCATCCACATGTCAAGTAGGAAGCATGAGTGGTCCCTATTTGGGTGTAACGGTCCTCCCCAATTCACCATTGGTCTTATGTATGCTAGGAGCCTACATGGGTGTCCGGGTCCTCCAACTTTCACTCATAAGAGGGACACCTATGGATGCCCCGGTCCTCCCAAATCATTCAAAGTCTTCATAACATCAATGCACGATAGGTCTATATGTGGTTGCCCTGGACCACCTTTGCATACCACACCTTGTCCACTCACACCGCATCATAGTGCATGGCATATAAGCAAGTATCAAGCAACAAGCTGTGAGATTCACAAGAAGCGAGCACAAACTCGTAAGCGCCACTTGGAATTCCAAGTTGGCAACTTGGCGATGATGGCTTTGGGATGGCTCTACCTTAGGGTCACCTCCAATTTAAGGGCACGAGGACTTGGACCTTGCCAAGTTCCGAGTCACTTTGGCAACCCGGCTTGCGGGTTGAACATACCTATGGGTTTTGGGATTCACCCCACTTCCCACGTGGCGAATCTGGCACCCTCTAAGGGCACCGCGGTGGATCCTAGTGAGTGTCTTGAGGTTACACCTATCCTTGCGAGAGACACCCTCGGAGTGCCACCACAAATTAGCATGAGAGTCTGACGTGAGCACACGGCGGCAATACTAGGCAAGCAAGACCTCAAAGCCAGCATGAGGGTGTGTCCGAGCCACTTTGAAAAAGCTGAAGCGCCATTCCCCGGCTATGGACGCAGGTTGAGTTTGGAGTTCGTGGTTCGCCCGGAGCTGCATTTTGCGTACTACTACCCCGGTGGATCCATACTCGACGGGGTCGAGTTCTCCCCACCCCGGGGGTATGATAGGGGCATCCCTTGCCCCACCACTTTTTTCGAAGCTCAGTTGGATCGTCGGCATGCGTCATTATGCTCCTCACATGTTTTTGAGTCTAGTCATGTAATTTTCATACTTTCTTTGAGTCATAAACTATGTATTTTTCTTTTTATTTGAGTCTAGTACCTAGGTATAAGGGTCATTTACCTAAGTCTTGCGTCATGTAGTTAATTAAGCAGTCTAATGGGCCCAACTAATGGGCTAGGCCCAAGGGCGCCCCTCCTTGGACTGCTTTGGTCATTAGTTAGTTTGTCAGGGTCACTATGGTCATATGAAAGTATGGAGCCTATAAATAGGCCTCCCCTCCCTCTCATTGTAACAACTTTTATGATCAATTCAAAAAAATCAAGTGTGCCTTAGTGTTATTGGAGAGGATTCTCCACTTCTCTCTCTCTCTCTCTCTATTGGGGTGGATTCCCCTCTTTCCTCTCTCTTCTCTCTCTCTTCCCTCTCTCTTCTCTCTCTCCACAAGGAGGAGGTCGCCCCCCTCTCTCTCTCCTCCCCTCCCAACCACCTCCACTCTCCCACCTACCCCAATTAAGGCTTCTCCTATTCCCCACACCCCCCCATTACTCCACCCTTGTTCCAAGAGAGCCCCACCCAATCCACATACCACCCTCCAACCCCCAACCACCCAATACCCATTCCCAAAGCAACCTTCCCACTACCCCAAGCACCCTTCCACCTCCCTAGGCCATTTGAAGTTCAAACTCACCTTCCCTCCACCCACTTGTGCCCCCCTCACCTTCCCCTCTCCCTCCAAGCCCCAAATTCGCAGCTCCTCTCTCACCCATAGCAAACACCCCCTTCCAGCCCCCATTCTCCCCTTCCCACACTTTGAAACACCCCCTCCCAGACCCCCTCACAGCTGGGGGTTGCCCCTACACACAACCACCTCATTTCCCCTCCCATCTACCCCATTCCCCATTACCTATCACCACACTCTCAAGTTCAGGTTGCAGGCAGCAGATTGGCTGCAGGTTGCAGAGGCCACCCCGTCGTCCCCTGGGAGCTTCATATGGCATACCATACATCGAAGGAAGCGTCTACAAGTCAGATTTCTAACGGTGGTGGTGCCGCATCCATCCGAGCTCGGAGCTGACTGGAGGAGCCATTCTCGCCCGACTGCGCAAAGTGTCTTCGAAAGGAAACCAGAACCTAAGTGGAGGATCTACTGCGACGATCCTACTAGGAATCTGAGCAAGGGTTCTTCATCAACAGTCTTCTACTCCAAGTCTTCTTTCATCCCCAAAAAGCAGAGCTCCGTTTGGCGTCCGAATCCAGAAGTTATCAATTTTCTCCCCCGGGTGCGCGGTTCTGCTTCTACTCAGTCTGCACCGACCCTTCCTAAGTGATCAGCGTCTACCGGCCGACCCCGACAACATCTGACATCCCCGTTGGTCTTGCTTCGAAGAGGACTTGTCAAAGGTTCCAACAACTCTAGAGGCACCTGATTTGGAGCTCTGGAGTGATCATGGCAGTCTCTTCTTCCTGCTGTTGTGATCCTGAAGCAGTCAGAACTGACAACATGTTCCCCTGTTCAAGCTCCTACTCCGACCAGCAGCGGTGCCCGCAGAAATTGGCAAAATTCTGAAGTCATCCTGATCCAGTTATGAAGATTTCCCCACTGGCCCCGCCATCAGCAAAAATCATGAGAGGTCGTAGAGGTGCCATCTTCGACTGCTGGTCCCTGATTCCAGAACGTGGACAGATTCGGCATCGGCGGCCTTTCATCACTTCAAGCTCGAATTCCCCTCCCCGCTTGGCCGGCTGCAGGCCCCTCCCTGCGTGGAGGTAGTATTGAGTGTAACCTCATAATCCCCATCCCAATATCCCCCCCCCCTGCAAGGGGTGTAATTCATGTAATAATTCAAGTCGCATGTTTGAAGCTTCATCGACGCGGCGTGCGGGTGCATACCCTCGCCTCCCCGCTCGCCCTCGTCTCCGACCGGTGTCGGCGTCTTCACGCCGACTAGGTGAACCTCGGTTCCCCCTCTTGGCTGGTTTAAATTCCTTGCTTAGCATAGTATTATCGCTATTGCTTCGTCGGACGGAGAGTGAGAGTTCGGCCCATAATTGCCATTAATGTGAGTGATCACCGCGGGCGAGTTGTGAGTGAACCCCTACATCCCACACCCTTGGTGTGCTGGCCGCCTGTGTTTTAGGCATCCCTGGCCCATTTGGGATTCTCCCCAAGCTAGCCAACCATTGGAGCATCAAGGTCCCGACTCGGACCCTCTCCGGCATCACTAAGTTGCCCACGGGCACTCGTGTGTGCTACGCGATCGTGTTCGCTATTGTGAATCCGCTGCCCAAAGTTGTTTGCTTACAATTGTAGGTCCAAGGTCATTCGGTCTTGTGACTATCACCCCAAGGATGGTTTCACATCAAGTGGGACCAGAGCAAGTTCACAACTTGTCTCTATCAAGTTGGTCCTAGGGCGCGCATATGCATTTAGAGTCTTCCAGTGCATCGCTCTTGTCCACTAGCATGACCGCCTCATCGGCCCTCTCCATGAGTCCAAAACCCCAAGGGATGCCTACCACTAACACACATGACCTCCCTGGCCATGTCAACTATCTCATGAAGACCTTGACCTATGCCAATGAGCGGCTTGATAACATATCGGGTCGACTCAACCAACTTGGAAAAAATGGGCCCGCCCCAAGGGCGGATGATAGAAGGACGTGTCCCCCACCTCCCACCTTTGATGGAACTCATCCTAGTGACTATTTGGATTGGGAGGCTTCCATGGACCATTACTTCACTTGGTATTCCATGACCGATAATGACAAAGTCCAATTTGCCAAATCACAACTTACCAAACGGGCGCAAACCTATTGGCTACAAATTTTCGGGCTAAGGATAATTAGAAGGGAAGATCCCATCACCACTTGGGTAAACATGAAGGAGCAACTTAAGGCTAGTTATGTGTCCCCTTCCTACTCAGATCACCAAAGCCCAAGGAGCACTTCAACTCCACCATTCCCATCCGGCTAACCCAAGACTCCAATTCCCCAATTCCCCACAATGCAACCAAAACCCCATTCCACAACCCACATTACCCAAGCCCCTTTGACCACCCCTCACCTCACCCCTTCTCAAAAGGGAAAGAGACCAATGGAGATAGAAGTGAGTGAAATAACCCCGGATAAGTGCGAGCCAGAATGTTATAGGTGCCACCAATTGGGGCACATCGCCGGACAATGCCCCACAAGGAAGCATCTCCCTATGTCCCTAGTGGTTGAAACATCTCCCACCCCGACCACCATTACCCCGCCATCGTTCCCCAACAAGGACACTCCTCCCAAGGACAATCTCCCCAAAACCCATCAACCCACCCATCTTCCTCTTCCTACCCCAACCCAACCCCAACCTAGACCGCCACTACTTCCCTTACCAATCCCAACCCAAGCCCATACTTGTTCACCACCTCGGGTGCACCATGCACCGGCTATCACCAATTCCCCCGCATTAGATCTACCCAACACATTATCATTAGAAGTTGAAACCCATACACCCACCCACATGGAAAGGGATGCTAGTCCGGATCCACAACCAACCATAAAGGAAATCCAAGCACCTCCACTTACACCCACCTCTCCTAGTCCGGATCCTCAAGAGCCACACCCCCTCACCGTGAATGAGTCCATACTCTAATGGCTCAAGCAAGGCCCCCGCGTCCCTAGTTCACCCCCACACCTCTCACCCATGGGACATCAATCCTAAATTGTGGCCCTCCCCTCCTTTCACACCACGATCCAATCCTATTATGAGATAGAGGGTTGTGATGATCTCCTCAAGGGTCTAGAGTGGCAATTAGACTTGACTTATTTGTTGACTCTAGGGACGGACCGACCCAAGAGCCTTGACCTCATCCATCCATGCATTGGGTCTATCACCTCGGTTTACACTGTTGGTTGCTACACTAGTGACCTCCTTTTTCTTCTCCCCATAGTGGAAGAGCACATCCCAGTCTACTCCCCTACCATTGTGATTCCTAGAACCTTGACCAACCAACCCCACCATACACCGGCCCAACCATTTCACTAGAAGAGGGTGACTCACCACCATATGAGGATCTTGAGGACATGGAGTACCCCTATCTAGGTGACCCTTACTATGATCCCTTTGACCCTTTCCTATGGGAGTCTAGTTCCCCATGTGACACACTCACCTTATTCACCACCCGTGTAATGCCCTGGATTTTTCGGATCCTTGTTCATGGGTCCCGGATCTGGTTTCTTGGAGTGTCCGACTCCGTTGTGTCCGAGATTTCGTTTCGGACATCTTTCGTGTTCGGATCGGCGCGATCCGGAGTTGTTTCGGAGGCCCGGAAGCGTTCCGCGGCTTTTCCACGTGTGTTTTCCGATTCCCGGTGTGTGTTTCGGTAATTCCTTCGGAACCTCGTTACGGGTGAACCGGGCTGTTCACCAGGGCGCGAGTGGTACCGTTGCGATCGGTGTGTTCCGAGGATCGCAGAAATGTGATTTTCTATTTTTTGGTATTTTTGGGAATTTCCAGATTTTCTATATAATAACCTCCTTTTTCTCTCTCCCCATCTCATTTTCTCTCTTCCCTCCCTCTCTCTTCTCTCACGTTCTCTCCTCTCCCCCTCTCACTCTGGGCGGCCGACGGAGGCGGCGAGGGCGGGGTGGCGTGGCTCGTGGGGCGTGGAGCGACGGGTACGGGACGAGGATCGCGATGGTGGAGGCGGTTCGTGGGATCGTGAACCGGCGAGGGTTTGAATGGCGTTTCTTCGTGGATCGGCATCCACGGCGCGTCGAATCTTCGGTGGAGGTAGGGAGATGGACCCTCAACCCGTGTACTTCATTTCCCGCGAGTTTCGTAGGCCGTGGTGAGCCGAGCGGGCTAAACGGGGCGTTTTGGGCAAAATGCATGTTTTTGGGGTGTGAGCCGGATCTTTCGTTTTACCGTGTTTTTGGGCGATCCAGGGGTTTAGATGCATGCCTAGGGGCTTGGGGAAGGTTTCCCCTTTTGTTTCCCCTTCACTTGGGGGTGAACGGGGCGTGGTATGGCTTTTCCCGCGGTTTCCACCATTTCCGGGTGCGGACTGAGAACGCGCTATACTCCAGTAGCGCGTTCTTGAAGGTCGCGCTGCCCCGATAGAGCGCGTTCATCGGAGAAGATGAACAGTATGGCGGTTCCTGTCGCGCTATAGGGCTACGGCGCGTTCTGGACTGTCGCGCTATGGAAACATAGCGCGACCTGTCTTGTCGCGCTATAGGCTCCTAGCGCGTTCTGCTTGAACGCGCTATGGACCTATAGCGCGTTCTTGGAGGGACCAGCCGGGCTGCCCGGGGCGGGCGGTCTGCCGCTGATCGTGCTCCTCGTGGGCCGTGTGTGCCTTGGACACCCCGTGGAGTTCCGTGACCGTGTCTTTGGGGTGTCCGGGGGTTCCGTTTACCTTGATTTGCGCGCTCGTGAGTGTAAGGGTCCGGGCGGTTTACTAGTGTTCCGATTGGGTTATGTTGGTCTCCGGTCGACCCGGTTGTGACGCAGTGGTCGACCTTTGGCCTTGTGAGTGTCCCGGGCACCCCGTGGGTTTTGTTACCGTGTTTTGGGGTGTCTGGAGGTGCCGTGCTACCTCGATAAGCGTGCCCGTGGGCTTGGTGAGTCCGGGTGACCCCAGGCGTTTCGGGTTTCCGTATTCTCGCTCGATCGAGTCACCGTGTATCGGTATGTGTGCGGTGGGGTTCCCCCGCATGTCGTGAGTCTTCCTGGAAGATGATTCCCGAGTGGGTTATGTGTTTGACCGTGGACTGTGCGTCCCGTTTCTTTTCCGATCGTGGTCACCGTGCGATGGTGCTGCTACGTGGGATGGTCCCCGTACTTCGTTAGGTTCGGACGTCGTTTTCTGTTGTTTTGAGAGTCTACTCTCTCAGTGATCCTCCACTAGTCGTAGCTTCCTGCGCACGCGTGTGCGGACCCACCTGGGAGTGGTGGAGAGCGCGACCCGGTGAGACGCGGTTTTTAGGCTGGTTTCCGTCGGCCCCTTGCCTTTGTCACCAGAGTCCGGTGGGGGGGAAAGCCAGCTAGAGGACCCGACCTAGAGCAGATGGTCTGTGTGTGCACACGTAGTTGGGGGCTTAGGACACGCGCTGACGAGCGTGACCCCAGCTAGTCCTTGTTGTGGTACTGATTACTGTGTGTGTCTGAGTCTCACGCCTAGGGCGTCGTAGCTAGACACTTGTGACGCGGTGTAAGACGTCAGCGGACGCATCCGGTCGTTCTTCTAGTGGGAGGTACTCCTGTTCTGGACAGAGAGTGACAGACTGTCAGTCGTGTGACTTCGACCTTCGGGTTTCGGTCGTGTTGACCGTTGAGTTTTCGATTGTTTCGCTGTGGCGCGTGTCGGTTTTCGTGCCGTGAGGCTAGTACTAGTGACTTTACCGAGGTTGTGTCTTGTCGTGCGGTACCCGTGACCAGGTGTCCGGGTTGCACTTTTGACAGCGTGTCCAGGTTGGCCGTGTTCTGGGAGACAGGCCTCTACGGCGTGGTTGCCGTGGGTTTTTCACTTCGATAAGCGATACTAGTGTAGTTCGGTAGCCCTTGACCGTGAGTCTGGGGTGCCTTCTGGCAGTAGGAGTAGCTGTAGTGCCGAGTTTTTGACCGGCCAACGGTTTGCTGTTCCTGCTGTAGTTGTAGCTTCCTTTCCGCTACCGCCGTCGTTTCCGGTTGGGGTTCCGCGGGATCCCTGCTGAGTCTCTGTTTTGGAGACTCATTCCCTGCTTTTCAGGTGAGGCGGTTCTTCTTCCTCGAGGTTCGAGGGCGCGATGCGGAGGTTCTTAGTTGCCAGCTTGTCGGGCCGAGAGTTCACTTGGCACGTGGTACGTTTTACTGCTTTACACTGTACTTTCTGTTGGACTGGACTCTGTTGTAGTTGTTTATTTATTTCTGTTAATTGTTGAATTGTCCTGCTTTATTTCCTATTTCTTTGTGCCTCCACACTCCTTTTAGCCCTTCCGAGCCCTCCCGGCTCGTGGGCGGCGGTGCGAGTCTCGGGTTATCGGGCCTTCCCGGTAATCGGATTCTCGGGTCGTCACAGCTGGTATCAGAGCGTGGTTGTGGACGTACATGGGAATTCGAGATATTGCAGTGATCAGAGTCCGTAAGGTCCAGTACAGTCAGCAGTTGGCATAGGGTTTCGTGCATGTTTTCCGCTTTGTTTCTCGCTTGAGAGTTTGAGTGCGATGTGCGGCGCTGTGAAGGTGGTTGTTGTTCACGGCTTTCGTGCTGGCGCGGGGTCTGCGGATCGGGGTCGAGAGCCTTCTCCCTCATCGGTGGTGGCCCTGGTTGTGTTGCGTTGGGCAGAGGTTGTCGGAGGGCGTGTTGCAGTTCGGGGGATTGTAGCGGTGGTGCATCGAGAGATGTTGTGATCATGGTCCGACGGGACACTTGGTAAGTGTTGTCGGAGGAGCTGACCTGACGGAAGTGATGGTTTTCTTGGTGCTGGAAGGTGCTATTCCCAGCATGCGTGAGGCTCGAGGTCAGGTCGAGTGTGGAGTTTTCCTTCCGTTGGTCGGAGGTGCGATTGGGTTCTCCTTTGGTTGGAGAGAATCGTGTTTGGCTAAGGTTCGTCGTCTTGCATTGCGTGTCTGGATTGGTTGGCCTTGTGTGTCATGAAGTTCGTGCGAGACGTGCTCTTTGTCTTGGCAAGGTGGTTGCCTGTGAGAATCGTTGCCCGTTCCCTGATGTGTAAGGGTGTTGGCGCTGTTCCGGAAGGATGAGTGTCAACTGGGCGCTGTTTTTGAGATTTGCGGTTGGTGTCGCGGTTCCCGATGTGTGGAGGATCGGAGTCTGCGGGGTTGCAGATGGTTGTCGAGATGGTGGATCTCGAGTTGGCGTTGTGGTGGCTGTGCGTGTGGATCAGAGTGCGTGGATCGTAGCGTTGGTTGCTGCGGGTGGATTTCTGAGAAGTGTAGAGCAGTGGAGGATTGGTTCATCGGTGTGCGTTGTCTCCGACGGTGTGAGACATGTTGGTTGGCGTGCCGTTGTTTGAGATATTGTGGTTCATGGCATTGGCAGGTGTCCATTTGGATTGATCGAAGGATTTGATGAGACCAGATGGAAGAGTGACGCCTGTGGGCGGAGGCCTTTTTTTCGTGAGATTGGCGTCGGAGAGTGGTCTCTGATGAGACGTTGGCGTTGGATGTTGATCCTCAGTCTGTGGCCAGCAAGGGAGGATTCTCCGTAAGTCTGAGTCGAGTGACGTGAGGACCGTGTGGAGATGGAGTCATGTGGTTTCGCAGTGCTCCCCTGAGAGGGTAGAGGTGGCGTGAGGTTCGAGATTGGAGGTGGTGTTGGTCTGTGCGTGAGTCAGCAGATGGCCTGTCATGTGTTGGATCGTGCCTGCTGGGCCGGTGGAGGTTTTCCGTTGGCGAATGTCTGGCGACCAGTGGATGGTCTTTTCAGAGACAGAAGATGCTGGTTGTAAGGGTTCGAGAATGGAGAGAGCGGCGTGCAAGCGAGGCCTTCTGGTGGCCGTTTCTAAGGTGTGAGCTGATGGAAGCTCAGTGATTGGTTACCCCTGGTGCAGGGTGTGAGATCGATCAGCGGTTGTGAAGCTGGCGTTTGGTTGGTCCGCCGAGCGTGGGCGTTGATCGGTGGATTGGTTTGTGGTGAGGGTTGCGTTCCCTCGGTGAGCGAGAGGGTGGCAGCGATGCCGTGGGTGTTTTCCGTTGTGTTTGAGGTGATACCAGACTTGTGCCCTTGTCTTATGCCTGCTCTAGTGGCCGATGTGTGTGCGGCGTGCGGAGCGTGGCGTTGTTCGTGATTATGGTCTGGCCGTATCCCTCATGATCGGTGCTTTTTGCGAGAATCAAGATTTTCTGTGTTGGGGTTCTGACGGCGTTGTCAGTGAGTTACGGCGTTCTTCCCCTGTTCCTGTGCTTGTCCTGAATTTCGAGGACGAAATTTCTTTAAGGGGGGAGGGCTGTAATGCCCTGGATTTTTCGGATCCTTGTTCATGGGTCCCGGATCTGGTTTCTTGGAGTGTCCGACTCCGTTGTGTTCGAAATTTCGTTTCGGACATCTTTCGTATTCGGATCGGCGCGATCCGGAGTTGTTTCGGAGGCCCGGAAGCGTTCCGCGGCTTTTCCACGTGTGTTTTCCGATTCCCGGTGTGTGTTTCGGTAATTCCTTCGGAACCTCGTTACGGGTGAACCGGGCTGTTCACCAGGGCGCGAGTGGTACCGTTGCGATCGGTGTGTTCCGAGGATCGCAGAAATGTGATTTTCTATTTTTTGGTATTTTCGGGAATTTCCGGATTTTCTATATAATAACCTCCTTTTTCTCTCTCCCCATCTCATTTTCTCTCTTCCCTCCCTCTCTCTTCTCTCACGTTCTCTCCTCTCCCCCTCTCACTCCGGGCGGCCGACGGAGGCGGCGAGGGCGGGGCGGCGTGGCTCGTGGGGCGTGGAGCGACGGGTACGGGACGAGGACCGCGATGGTGGAGGCGGTTCATGGGATCGTGAACCGGCGAGGGTTTGAATGGCGTTTCTTCGTGGATCGGCATCCACGGCGCGTCGAATCTTTGGTGGAGGTAGGGAGATGGACCCTCAACCCGTGTACTTCATTTCCAGCGAGTTTCGTAGGCCGTGGTGAGCCGAGCGGGCTAAACGGGGCGTTTTGGGCAAAATGCATGTTTTTGGGGTGTGAGCCGGATCTTTCGTTTTACCGTGTTTTTGGGCGATCCAGGGGTTTAGATGCATGCCTAGGGGCTTGGGGAAGGTTTCCCCTTTTGTTTCCCCTTCACCTGGGGGTGAACGGGGCGTGGTATGGCTTTTCCCGCGGTTTCCACCGTTTCCGGGTGCGGACTGAGAACGCGCTATACTCCAGTAGCGCGTTCTTGAAGGTCGCGCTGCCCCGATAGAGCGCGTTCATCGGAGAAGATGAACAGTATGGCGGTTCCTGTCGCGCTATAGGGCTACGGCGCGTTCTGGACTGTCGCGCTATGGAAACATAGCGCGACCTGTCTTGTCGCGCTATAGGCTCCTAGCGCGTTCTGCTTGAACGCGCTATGGACCTATAGCGCGTTCTTGGAGGGATCAGCCGGGCTGCCCGGGGCGGGCGGTCTGCGGCTGATCGTGCTCCTCGTGGGCCGTGTGTGCCTTGGACACCCCGTGGAGTTCCGTGACCGTGTCTTTGGGGTGTCCGGGGGTTCCGTTTACCTTGATTTGCGCGCTCGTGAGTGTAAGGGTCCGGGCGGTTTACTAGTGTTCCGATTGGGTTGTGTTGGTCTCCGGTCGACCCGGTTGTGACGCAGTGGTCGACCTTTGGCCTTGTGAGTGTCCCGGGCACCCCGTGGGTTTTGTTACCGTGTTTTGGGGTGTCTGGAGGTGCCATGTTACCTCGATAAGCGTGCCCATGGGCTTGGTGAGTCCGGGTGACCCCAGGCGTTTCGGGTTTCCGTATTCTCGCTCGATCTAGTCACCGTGTATCGGTATGTGTGCGGTGGGGTTCCCCCGCATGTCGTGAGTCTTCCTGGAAGATGATTCCCGAGTGGGTTATGTGTTTGACCGTGGACTGTGCGTCCCGTTTCTTTTCCGATCGTGGTCACCGTGCGATGGTGCTGCTACGTGGGATGGTCCCCGTACTTCGTTAGGTTCGGACGTCGTTTTCTGTTGTTTTGAGAGTCTACTCTCTCAGTGATCCTCCACTAGTCGTAGCTTTCTGAGCACGCGTGTGCGGACCCACCTGGGAGTGGTGGAGAGCGCGACCCGGTGAGACGTGGTTTTTAGGCTGGTTTCCGTCGGCCCCTTGCCTTTGCCACCAGAGTCCGGTGGGGGGGAAAGCCAGCTAGAGGACCCGACCTAGAGCAGATGGTCTGTGTGTGCACACGTAGTTGGGGGTTTAGGACACGCGCTGATGAGCGTGACCCCAGCTAGTCCTTGTTGTGGTACTGATTACTGTGTGTGTCTGAGTCTCACGCCTAGGGCGTCGTAGCTAGACACTTGTGACGCGGTGTAAGACGTCAGCGGACGCATCCGATCGTTCTTCTAGTGGGAGGTACTCCTGTTCTGGACAGAGAGTGACAGACTGTCAGTCGTGTGACTTCGACCTTCGGGTTTCGGTCGTGTTGACCGTTGAGTTTTCGATTGTTTCGCTGTGGCGCGTGTCGGTTTTCGTGCCGTGAGGCTAGTGCTAGTGACTTTACCGAGGTTGTGTCTTGTCGTGTGGTACCCGTGACCAGGTGTCCGGGTTGCACTTTTGACAGCGTGTCCAGGTTGGCCGTGTTCTGGGAGACAGGCCTCTACGGCGTGGTTGCCGTGGGTTTTTCACTTCGATAAGCGATACTAGTGTAGTTTGGTAGCCCTTGACCGTGAGTCTGGGGTGCCTTCTGGCAGTAGGAGTAGCTGTAGTGCCGAGTTTTTGACCGGCCACCGGTTTGCTGTTCCTGCTGTAGTTGTAGCTTCCTTTCCGCTACCACCGTCGTTTCCGGTTGGGGTTCCGCGGGATCCCTGCTGAGTCTCTGTTTTGGAGACTCATTCCCTGCTTTTCAGGTGAGGCGGTTCTTCTTCCTCGAGGTTCGAGGGAGCGATGCGGAGGTTCTTAGTTGCCAGCTTGCCGGGCCGAGAGTTCACTTGGCACGTGGTACGTTTTACTGCTTTAGACTGTACTTTCTGTTGGACTGGACTCTGTTGTAGTTGTTTATTTATTTCTGTTAATTGTTGAATTGTCCTGCTTTATTTCCTATTTCTTTGTGTCTCCACACTCCTTTTAGCCCTTCCGAGCCCTCCCGGCTCGTGGGCGGCGGTGCGAGTCTCGGGTTATCGGGCCTTCCCGGTAATCGGATTCTCGGGTCGTCACAACCCGCCTTACCCTACCCTTACCACCCATGTTGAACCAAACCCCTCCCTTCCTAGACTCGGGTTACACCATATGAGCCTTGACCATAGGTAACATACACCTTGGGATTGATGAATTGCCCCACTCCATGATGACCCCCTTCTTAGATCCCTTTGATCCATATGAGTGGAAGCTCAAGGGCCATCCCACACCCATGCACATGGAAGTCCTCTCTAGGATAGAAATGCATAAGTCTTGGCACAACACACCACTTGGCATGATTAGAAAGTCGGGTCCATTCATTCACATCATCCACATGTCAACTAGGAAGCATGAGTGGTCCCTATTTGGGTGTAACGGTCCTCCCCAATTCACCATTGGTCTTATGTATGCTAGGAGCCTACCTGGGTGTCTGGGTCCTCCAACTTTCACTCATAAGAGGGACACCTATGGATGCCCCGGTCCTCCCAAATCATTCAAAGTCTTCATAACATCAATGCACGATAGGTCTATATGTGGTTGCCCTGGACCACCTTTGCATACCACACCTTGTCCACTCACACCGCATCATAGTGCATGGCATATAAGCAAGTATCAAGCAACAAGCTGTTAGATTCACAAGAAGCGAGCACAAACTCGTAACTGTCACTTGGTTGTCCAAGTTGGCAACGTGGCGATGATGGCTTTGGGATGGCTCTACCTTAGGGTCACCTCCAATTTAAGGGCACGAGGACTTGGACCTTGCCAAGTTCCGAGTGACTTTGGCAACCCGGCTTGCGGGTTGAACTTACCTATGGGTTTTGGGATTCACCCCACTTCCCACGTGGCGAATCTGGCACCCTCTAAGGGCACCGCGGTGGATCCTAGTGAGTGTCTTGAGCTTACACCTATCCTTGCGAGAGACACCCTCGGAGTGCCACCACAAATTAGCCTGAGAGCCCGACGTGAGCACACGGCGGCAATACTAGGCAAGCAAGACCTCAAAGCCAGCATGAGGGTGTGTCCGAGCAACTTTGAAAAGCTGAAGCGCCATTCCCCGGCTATGGACGCGGGTTGAGTTTGGAGTTCGTGGTTCGCCCGGAGCTACATTTTGCGTACTACTACCCCGATGGATCCATACTCGACGGGGTCAAGTTCTCCCCACCCCGGGGGTATGATGGGGGCATCCCTTGCTCCACCACTTTTTTTGAAGCTCAGTTGGATCGCCGGCATGCGTCATTCTGTTCCCCACATGTTTTTGAGTCTAGTCCTGTAATTTTCATACTTTCTTTGAGTCATAAACTATGTAATTTTCCTTTTATTTGAGTCTAGTACCTAGGTATAAGGGTCATTTACCTACGTCTTGAGTCATGTAGTTAATTAAGCAGTCTAATGGGCCCAACTAATGGGCTAGGCCCAAGGTCGCCCCTCCCTTGGACTGCTTTGGTCATTAGTTAGTTTGTTCGGGTCACTATGGTCATATGAAAGTATGGAGCCTATAAATAGGCCTCCCCTCCCTCTCATTGTAACAACTTTTATGATCAATTCAAAAAAATCAAGTGTGCCTTAGTGTTATTGGAGAGGATTCTCTACTTCTCTCTCTCTCTCTCTATTGGGGTGGATTCCCCTCTTTCCTCTCTCTTCTCTCTCTCTTCTCTCTCTACCCAAGGAGGAGGTCACCCCCCTCTCTCTCTCCTCCCCTCCCAACCACCTCCACTCTCCCACCTACCCCAATTAAGGCTTCTCCTATTCCCCACACCCCCCGATTACTCCACCCTTGTTCCAAGAGAGCCCCACCCAATCCACATACTACCCTCCAACCCCCAACCACCCAATACCCATTCCCAAAGCAACCTTCCCACTACCCCAAGCACCCTTCCACCTCCCTAGGCCATTTCAAGTTCAAACTCACCCTCCCTCCACCCACTTGTGCCCCCCTCACCTTCCCCTCTCCCTCCAAGCCCCAAATTCGCAGCTCCTCTCTCACCCATAGCAAACACCCCCTTCCAGCCCCCATTCTCCCCTTCCCACACTTTGAAACACCCCCTCCCAGAACCCCTCACAGCTGGGGGTTGCCCCTACACACAACCACCTCATTTCCCCTCCCATCTACCCCATTCCCCATTACCTATCACCACACTCTCAAGTTCTGGTTGCAGGCAGCAGATTGGCCGCAGGTTACAGAGGCCACCCCATCGTCCCCTGGGCGCTTCATGTGGCATACCATACATCGAAGGAAGCGTCTGTAAGTCAGCTTTCCAACGGTGGTGGTGCCGCATCCATCCGAGCTAGGAGCAGACTGGAGGAGCCATTCTCGCCCGACTGCGCAAAGTGTCTCCGACAGGAAACCAGAACCTGAGTGGAGGATCTACTGCGACAATCCTACTGGGAATCTGAGCAAGAGTTCTTCATCAAAAGTCTTCTACTCCAAGTCTTCTTTCATCCCCAATAAGCAGGGCTCCGTTTGGCATACGGATCTAGAAGTTATCAATTTTCTCCCCTGGGTGTGCGGTTCTGCTTCTACTCAGTCTGCACCGACCCTTCCTTAGTGTTCAGCATCTACGGCCGACCCCGACAACATCTGGCATCCCCGTCGGTCTTGCTTCGAAGAGGACTTGTCAACGGTTCCAACGACTCCAGAGGCACCTTATTTGGAGCTCTGGAGTGATCATGGCAGTCTATTCTTCTTGCTGTTGTGATCCTGAAGCAGTCAGAACTGACAACATGTTCCCCTGTTCAAGCTCCTACTCCGACCAGCAGCGGTGCCCGCAGAAATTGGCAAAATTTTGAAGTCATCCTGATCCAGTTACGAAGATTTCCCCACTGGCCCCGTCATCAGAAAAAATCAGGAGAGGTCGCAGAGGTGCCATCTTTGACTGCTGGTCCATGATTCCAGAACGTGGACAGATTCGGCATCGGCGGCCTTTCATCACTTCTAGCTCGAATTCCCCTTTCCGCTTGGCCGGCTGAAGGCCCCTCCCTGGGTGGAGGTAGTATTGAGTGTAACCTCGTAATCCCCACCCCAAGATCCCCCCCCCCTTGCAAGGGGTGTAGTTCATGTAATAATTCAAGTCGCATGTTTGAAGCTTCATCGACGCGGCGTGCGGGTGCATACCCTCGCCTCCCCGCTCGCCCTCGTCTGCGACCGGTGTCGGGGTCTTCATGCCGACTAGGTGAGCCTCGGTTCCCCCTCTTGGCTGGTTTAAATTCCTTGCTTAGCATAGTATTATCGCTATTGCTTCGTCGGACGGAGAGTGAGAGTTCGGCCCATAATTGCCATTAATGTGAGTGATCACCGCGGGCGAGTTGTGAGTGAAGCCCTACATCCCACACCCTTGGTGTGCTGGCCGCCCGTGTTTTGGGCATCCTTGGCCCATTTGGGATTCTCCCCAAGCTAGCCAACCATTGGAGCATCAAGGTCCCGACTCGGACCCTCTCCGGCATCGCTAAGTTGCCCACGGGAACTCGTGTGTGCTACGCGATCGTGTTCGCTAGTGTGAATCCGCTGCCCAAAGTTGTTTGCTTACAATTGTAGGTCCAAGGTCATTCGGTCTTGTGACTATCACCCCAAGGGTGGTTTCAGATGAGAGCCATAGGCAACATACACCTAGAGATCGAGGAGGTGCCCCACCCCGTGATATCCACCTTCCTTGATCCCTTCGACCCTTTCCAATAGAAGCCCAAAAGTCATCCCACACTTATGCACATGGAAGTCACCTTTGGGATAAACATGCATGTGTCTAGGCTTACCGCACCACTTGGCATGATTCATAAGTCGGGTCCATTCATTCATATCGTCCACATGTCAAGTAGGAAGCATGAGTGGTCCATATTCGGATGCAATGGTCCACCATCATTCATCATGGGTCTTAAGCATGTTAGGAGCATTCATGGATGTCTGGATCCTCCGGCACTCATCACCCCCACACATGAGAGGGACACCTAATGATGCCCCGGCCCTCCCACACCCTTCAAAGTCTCCATGACATCTCTACATGATTGGTCTAAATATGGTTGTCCTGACCCCCTTTGCATATTATACATTTCCCACTCACACCGCATCGTAGTACATGGCATGAGTATTTAAGCAAGCAACAAGCAGCGAGCGCTGAGAATCACAAGAAGCAGGCAAAAGCTCGCAAGCGCCACTTGAAATTTCAAGTTGGCAACTAGGCGATGATGACTTTGTGATGCGGGATGGACATGGGGACCGACTCTACGTGGTATGAACCTTGGACTCTAGATGCGGACAAGACCAGCAACACATGATGGGAGAGACACTAGGCCTGACACGGAGAGCTCCTATGGGCTATACGTCGCTAACAGAAACGCAAGCTCACTCGTCGTCCCAAGCGAGGGAAACGCGGATCGTGCGCGGTTGAAGAACTGGCAGAGTTCACGGGTAGTCGACTCACTTCCGGACTCGGATCGAGTCACGGGACGGGTCACTCTCACACTCACAGCGGTGACATGGACTCACGGGCTAGTACCTACCGCTCTCGGCAACGGCAAAAGGCCATATACTAAACTAGCAAGTGAATGCCGAGAAGTTGAGACCTTTACCTCCACGCACCCGGCGTGGCGAAGACAACCCCGGCCAATTCACGGACTCCCGGTTAACAATATTACAAGAGTACAATAATTTGACCCACTCCACGCAGGGAGGTAAAAGGTCACATGTGGGGCCCGGGAATCACGCAAATCGGGTTGACGGGTAGCATCTTGATGTCGCCCGGCGGTGCCGAACTCCGTGTTTTCGTGCTTTCCGAACGGCGGATTCTACGGGTCAGTGGGGCCCACGGACGGCGCTGTCCTCCGGATCTGCGGGGGTGGGACCCGCTATGATGGGGACCCCTGGTGGCGTGCCTCCACGGACGACGGTCGGCCGGAAACACTGATCGGGGGTCGATCGGCCCCGATTCCCAATTCGTGAACTAGCTGCCCACGGATTTCTAGTTCTGTCCTCCGACGCGCGCTCCGGCGAGAATGGCCGCTGCGATCAATCCCGACGTCGGATTGGGGCGCATGAGCTATCGCTGGAAATCTCTTTTGAAATCCTTCGATCTAGGCCTAGAGAGATCTGCTGGATCTGGTCGGATCTGGACTTTACTGAATTTACAAGCTCCTGTTGTACAGTACCTGAAACCTCAGATCTGCAGGTGAGTTGTCTGAGAACTACCGTTGACCGCAAGGTAGGTGGCAGATTCAGCTCCTAAGCTCTTCATTACAGTTGTATTATTTCAAACAAGGAAAACGAGAATATTTTTTGTGGACTGATTGGAGGTGACTGTGATTTGTTATGATTTGTTTACTGGAAGGTGGTCGGATCTGGGAACAGGTGGACAGCATTGTAGCTACCTCTGAGAACGAATTTTGAAAAATAGGTGGAGGGATGATCAAAAATCAAGAAACATCGTGGGTGGAGGGGTTGATGGATGGAACTCCCAGTAAAGTTGAGAGCTTCAGAAAAAATCAAAAGATGGGTCGAAGATGTGAAACTCAGGAAAGGTGGAAATCAGAACAGGAAGCAGACAGATCTGGTAATTAAAGTTGGGTGAAAATGAAAAATTATCAAAGGGGATCTTTATGACCAACCAAATTTTGTGAGACGTGCTTGTCACATCTGGAACATCCCCTCAAAATCCCAGATCGAAAGGAGCTCGTGGCTGACTGCAGAATTTCATGGAAGGGGCAGTGGTCGGCTGAAGACAGAACTCCGGCGATCCCGATGGCGGTGCGGTGGCGGCTCGTGGCGGCGGTGATGATGACCGGAACCGATAGGGAGGAGTCACACCTCCAGAAGGTAGCCTTCTCAGCTGCAAGGGGGAGAGGGAGAGTGGGAGAGGGGGGGTGCCCAAGGGCTGCTCCAAGGATTTTCCAAGTTCAAATGGCATTAATTCATCAAAAATAAAAATTACAAGCATATATAGGTTACATGTCTAATCAATCCTCAACCGTTGGATCTAGGGATGGGAGATGGAGAGCTGGGATTGCATGTGACCATCCACAAAGATTAAAATTAAAAATACAAGGGGGGGCAGCCCATTGATTAGGGAGGCAAGGGGGGGACATGGTAGGTGGGGGTGGGTTGGAATTGTTGGCATTTTCATTCCAATGTCCCCTACTTGGCCCACCCTTCTAGAAGCCACCATTTGAATGGTTGACTGACCCCACATGGGGCCCTAGGGATGAGGTGGATCAATGGGAGGGGGCCTGGGGTCCCGTGGGGCCCAGGGGTCCCATTTTTACAAATAAGCCCCTCTTACAATCAAAATTACATACCAAATAAAATGAAGTAAACACACATTAAACACAAATAAAGTCTAACTAAATATGATAAATGTCGAGACTCATGGGGAATCTCCAGGCTGTCTCCAAGCCAGATGGATGCTGAGGTGGCTCGAGTCATGCTCCGTGTGCGGTACCGGTGGCTCGGCGTGTCGCGCCGCTCAACTGCTCGGGTGTCCGCACCAATTCTCCCCGGGTTGGAGAAACTCGACCCTGTCGAGTAAGGGTCTACATCGCTCCTGTATCGCTCCAGAAGGTCCGGATCAATCCACTGCAACTCTCGATGTGTGATCCACGTGTCCTCGGTAGCGGGCCGTCCTCTCCATCGCACTAGGTAGCGCGGGTAGGATCCACTCCTGGTAACTGTCACCTGCTCATCCAGTATATGATCTATATGCTCACGCTACCGTAACAAGGGGGCTGGATGTGGACACTCAGGTGTGGGATCACTCCCAAGGTGTGGAGATGGCTCGAAAGGCTCACTAGGGATCACCGCTGGGTCCCTGTATGCAACTAGATCCGATACATTGAAAGTAGAGCTTATACCGTATTCCTCGGGCAAGTCCACAACGTACACATTGGATCCAACGCGTTTCAACACTCTGAATGGACCGGCTCCGTGAGCTTGCAACTTCTTAACGGTTTCGGAGGGAAACCGCTCAGGTCTTACCCTGATCATGACATATTCGCCCTCTTAGAACTCTCGGTGGTGTCGGTGGGCATCGGCTAACTCTTTGTACCGTGCATTGCTGGTCTCAATGTGACGACGGATGTCGTCATGCAAACTCCTAACATGCCTAGCAAAAGACTCGGCCAAATCCGACACTCTATCATGGATAGGCATGGGGACAAGGTCAACGGGTTTCCTAGGCCTATGACCTATGACAATCTCAAATGGACTCATGCCGGTAGACCTATTCACCGAATCATTATATGCAAACTCAGCCATGGGTAGAATGAGATCCCAATCCCCAATGCGATCCCTAACAAGACACCTCAAAAGATCTTCCAGACTCCTATTGACTACCTCGGTCTGACCATCTGCCTGGGGATGATATGCAATGGAAAACTTGAGGTGCGTACCCATCATATGCCATAGTGTCTTCCAAAAATAGGAAGTGAATCTAACATCACGGGCAGACACTATAGTGCGAGGCAACCCGAACTTACACACCACATGAGTAAGGAATAGGCGGGTGATGGGGACATCCCTTGCCTCTCCACATTTTCTGAAGCTCGAATTGATCGTCGGTGTACGCCATTATGTTCCTCATGTGTTTGTGAGTCGAGTCATGTAATTTTCTTATTTTTATTTGAGTCTTAAACATGTAATTTTCCCTTTATTGAGTCATGTACCTAGGTTAGAAAGTCATTTTCCTAAGTCTTGAAGTCATTATGTTGGTTTGATAGGTTAATGGGCCCAATTCATTGGGCTAGGCCCAGGGGCGCCCCTCCCTTGGACTGTTTGGTCATTAGTTAGTTTGTCAGGGTCAGTTTGGTCTTAGGAAAAGTGTGGGGTCTATAAATAGCCCCACCCCTCTCTCATTTATAACAATTATGCTTGAATATTGAATCCAAAAAATTTCCACACCTTCTAGTTCCCTCTCAATATCTCCCTCTCTCTCTCTCTCTTACTATCACTATCTCTAAGTGGGTTGTGCCCCCTCTCTCTCTCCTCCCCACCCCAATTTCGAAATTCATTCTCTCTCCTCCTCATTCACCCCTCATTAAGGCCCCTTCCCCTTCCCCATGCACTCATTCAATTCCCCCTCCAACCCCTAGGTGGAAACCCCTTCTCCTAGGCACCTTTCCACTCTCCCAAGCAACCCTCCCTCTCCCCAAGACTGAAAGAGCCCTTCCCTAGGCCAAATTTCAAATTTCCCTCTCCCTTGGGCTGTGCCCTTTCATCTCCCCACCTCCCTAACCACCCAAGGTCGCACCCCCCCTTCCCCATCCACCAAATAACCCCTTGTTCATGCCCTTCCCCACACCCTCTCCTCCACCTATTCTGTCCCTGTTGCAGGTTTCAGAAAAGTAGTGATTTGCAGTAGCAGCCACGACCTCCCCTGAAGGCTACCGGTGGCATATCTTATATTGCTGGAATCGTCTCCAAGTCTTCTTTCCAACGGTGGTACTCCTGCCTACATCCGAGTTCGGAGCTGTCCGGAGGAACGTCATCTTCAACGACTGCGCAATCTGTCCCAGACTGAAGGCCAGAGCGATCTTGGAAGCCGTTCAGCGGCCAACCTTGGAGGAATTCGATCACGCTTCCTTCTACAAAATTCTTCTTCGTCTAGTCCTCCATCAGTAGCAGAAGGAACAATGCCAATCTCCCGCCCGAGCTATTTGTTCTGAATTTCTTCGCCGGAGTGTGTAGTCTGCCCCCTGCAGGTCCAGGTTCGACCTGTCTTCACTTCTCCGGCCACCATTCTCATCTCTGACCTCGGATTGTGGCCTCGTCAATTTCTACTCGAAGCTACTCCGACCACGATCGCTTCACCACCAGTTTCGTTCGATTTGGAGTTCGGGAGCGACTGTAGTGCCTTCTGCAATCCACTGTATCAGTTCTACATCAGTCAGAGACAGAGTGTTGCTGTCCTGCTCCAGTCGCCAGTCCAATCAGCCCAGAGTTCTAGAGCTTCCCAAAAAATTCAAGCATCATCCTCGGCCAGCTGGAGAACTTTTGGCACCAGTTTCATCAAATTTGGTGCTCATTTGAGTCCGTGGCAGCATCTTCATCGACAACCTGTTCAGTAAAACTGAAGAGTGGCAGAACCGGCGAAGCTTGGAGAGTCGGCGTTCTCTTCATAATTTCCCCACCCCGCTTGGCCGGCTGAAGGCCCCTCCCTGCGTGGAGGTAATCTTGGTTGTAATAAGTCTAACCCCCACCCCAAGAGCCCCCCTCCTGCGAGAGGTGTAGTTCATGTAATAATATTTTCGCAGATTTGAAGCGACACCGACGCGGCTTGCGGGCGCAAACCCTTGCCTCCCCGCTCGCCCCCGTCTTCGGCCGGAGTTGGCGTCTTCACGCCGGCTAGGTGAGACTCGGTCCCCCTTTCCTTGCTGGTCAATATCACTTGCTTAGCTTAGTATTCTTGCTTTGCTGCGTCGGACGGAGAGCGAGGGCCCGGCCCAAATTGTCGAACACGTGAGTGTCCATCGCGGGCGAGTTGTGAGCGAGCCATTTCAACCCACACCCACGGTGTGACGGCCGCCCGTGAGTGGGCATCCTTGGCCCAATTGGGGTTCTCCCCAAGCTTGCCAAGCACCGGAGCATCATTGTCCCACCCCGGACCCTCTCCATTATCGTTTAGTTGCCCACGGGCACTTGAAGCGAGTGAGCCGCTCGAGTGGTATCATCGCCAATTTGCTTGCTTGCAACCTTAGGTCCAAGGGTCATATTGTCTTGTGGTCATCATCCCAAGGTGGTTTCACATCAGCGGGCTACCCTAGAAGCATCCGAAGTCTTCGAGCAAGGGATAAAGAGGGCCATCTTCGAGAAACGGTCAACCACCACATAGACCGAATCATGCTTCCTGGAGGTACGTGGCAATCCCAAAATAAAGTCCATGCTAACATCCTGCCACGGGGCATCAGGCACGGGAAGTGGGGTATAAAGGCCCGAGCTTTGCTTCTTCATCTTGGCCGTAGCACATGTACGGCACTGAGCCACGATGTTAGCGACATCGCGCTTCAAGCTCGGCCAATAAAATCTATGCTCAACCGCCTCGATAGTCTTGTTCCGACCAAAGTGGCCGGCTAGACCTCCCGCATGTAGCTCCCACACTAAAAAATCTCGAACCGAAGTTCGGGGAACACATAGCCTGCTACCTCGAAAGAGGTAACCCTCCTGAAGCACATAATCATCAAGGTCTCTCGAGGGTCCGGCCTGGAGAGTGGTAAAAATCTGACCGAAGTCAGGACAATCAACATAGGCCTCCTTCATCTTCTCGAACCCTATGACCTCGGCACTCATGGTGGTAAGCAAACATGCTCACCTACTCAAGACATCAGCCACCTTGTTCTCCACTCCAGCCTTATCTTTAAGCACAAAGTGAACTACTGGAGATACTCGACCCAACGACTGTGACGCGAGTTAAGCTTCTTTTGGGAATGGAGGTACCTCAATGCCTCGTGATCGGAGTATAGGACAAACTCCTGATGTAAAAGATAGTGCCTCCAATGCCTAAGAGCCTGAACAACTGCGTAAAATTCCTTATCATATGTAGAGTATCGCAGTTTCGCGTCATTCAGTTTCTCGCTGAAATATACGATCGGGTGGGACTCCTGACTCAAAACTCCTCCAATTCCCACACCCGACGCATCACAAGAGACCTCAAACACCTTCGAGAAATCAGGCAATCGAAGGATAGGTGTCTGGGTCATGCGCTCCTTGATGTCATTGAAGGCGGCAGATGCGGCCTTCGTCCATACAAATGTGCCCTTTCGGATACAATCCATGATCGGGGCGGTGACGGAGCTAAATCCGCGGATGAAGCGATGATAGAACGTCGCAAGGCCATGAAAGCTGCGGACATCATGAACCGTACGGGGTTCCGGCCACTCAACAATGGCCCGGATCTTCTCCGGATCGGTGGAGACCCCAGTACTAGACACAATGAAACCCAAGAAGGTAAGCTGAGATGTCATGAAGGTGCACTTCTGTGGGTTTGCAAACAACTGCTCTCGCCGAAGAAGTAGACAGACCTACCAAAGGTGGTCTAAGTGGTCCCCCGTGGTGCGACTATAGATAAGGATATCGTCAAAATACACCACTACAAAGACTCCAATGAAAGGTCGAAGAACCTGAGTCATGAGCCGCATGAAAGTGCTAGGGGCATTGGTCAACCCAAAAGGCATGACCAACCACTCATATAGACCATCCTTGTCTTAAAGACGGTCTTCCACTCATCACCTGGCCTAATCCTCACCTGATGGTAGCCACTTTTAAGATCAATCTTTGAAAAGATAGTAGCACCTGCCATCATGTCTAGCATGTCATCCAGGCGGGGAATAGGGAACCTGTACTTCACGGTGATTTTGTTGATGGCACGACTATCAATGCACATTCTCCACGTGCCATCCTTCTTTAGGGCGAGTAATGCGGGTACAGCACATGGACTCATGCTGTCCCGAACAGACCCTCTCTGCACTAACTCATCGACCTGCCGTTTAAGCTCGGCATGCTCCGTGGGACTCATGCGATAATGAGGAAGGTTGGGCAGGGAAGAGCCCGGAACAAGGTCGATGGCATGCTGAATATCCCGCATAGGTGGGAGTCCCTCGGGAAGCTCATCGGGAAAGACATCAGCATACTCCTGCAGAATGGGAACAACCTCGAGTGGAAGCTCACCCTCGGAGTCCCGCTCCACCTCTCGGACCGTAATGGCGAACACCGAACAGCCCTGACTAAGCTCCTGCTCCATTTCCCGGGAGCTAATCATCATCAATCTCCTCGTCGAGGGCTCTCCTGGGCCAGAGGTAACTGTCATAGCCCGAGCTGGGGATGGGGTACTAGGCCCGGGGATGGAAAGCTCCGGGGTACTTGGGCCAGTAGGACCCCTGACTGATGGGCTCCTGGGCCGAACGGGGTGGAGGGTGACCCGCTGGCCGGCGTGGTCGAAGGTACAAGTGTTCGACCGGCCATGGAGGGTGGCATCCCGGTCGAATAACCACGGCCTACCAAGAATGATACTGCCCACTTCCATGGGGAGAACATCACACCAGATCTCGTCACGGTAGGAGTGGAGCTGCAGCGGGACCAAGCACCGCAGCCTGACCGAAATGGAAGTGGTATCCACCCATGATACCTGATAGGGGCAAGGATGGTCTACGGGTGTGAGACCAAGACGAGTGACAGCGCTCGTGGAGATTGCATTGATACAACTCCCGCTATCGATGACCACCTTGCAAATTTGCTTTCCCAGCCTACAGAATACATGAAGGATAGTAGTCCGACGCCAGTCATCGCTGACCTGTGGCTGGGTGAGGATACATCTGACGACCCCCACGTGGGTATCGTCTGAATGCTGGGCATCTTGGGCCTCACCTCCCTTCTCATAGTACTCATCAGCTAACTCCTGATCTGCCTCATAGCTGACTAACTCGAGCCCCGTAGGGGTGGTATCCTCGGCCTGTGTGTCCCCGATGATAAGAGATGGGCGGGTGGGACAGTGGTTGACGAAATGGCCAAACCCATTGCAGCGATAACACTACTGCCGTGATCCACTAGGCTCCCCAATCATGGGTCCTTTCCCCTTATCCTCCTGACGGATAGGAGGTGTAGGTAGCAAAGGACGTGCAGGAGGTGTGGGTGCCGGTGGACGGGCTGTGGATGGAGCCGTGAGATGCTGGGGACGAGGAAGGTCCCTCGGGGGTGGAGGACGAGGCCTAGGAGCAAAGGGCTCGGGGCGAGCGGGCTCCTGAGGTCGAGCCATGGGGGCCCTCGGATACGTGCCGGATGAGCCACGGGGCTCGACACTACGAAGGGGAAAAGAGCCCAACCGATGGGGAGACTCGAACTCGGCCTCGAATTGCTCCAGTTCGAGAGAAATCTGATACGCATGCTCCAAAGTGGTCGCGTTGCGGCGAAAGAGTTCATATTGATAATTGGGCCGCAGACCTCTCCGAAAGCGGGATATCGTCATGGTGCTCTCTTCCGTGACCCCGCACCGCAAGAAATACTCATCGAACTCGGCAATGTACTCGGTCACGGATCGGTTCCCTTGGGAGATGCTTTGCCATTTGTCTATGAGACGCTGGCGATATGAGGCGGGAAGGTATTTCTCCCTCAATTTGGATTTCATATCATCCCAAGTACCGATTTGGGGTTGACGTCGCTGGTTGAGCAGGCTCTCCACATTGATCCAATAAGTTTGGGCCTGCCCTTGCAGCTTCATCTTTGCGTATCGGACACTTCGATGGTTCGTCATCTCAAACCACTTGAAATACCGGTCCATGCCGGCCTCCCAATCTAAATACACCCTAGGGTCCAAGGACCCGCTAAAAGTGGGAGGGTCCGCACGCACGCCCCTAAGAATGCGGTCGTCATCCTCGTCATCATGATTCCGTCGATGATTCCGATGACCGTAACCCCCTTGATCATTGTCAGATGCATAATCATCCACCACGTGCACCTGTTGTCCCCCAACATTCTCCGCATGAGCTCTTGGTACAGCAGGGTGCTGAACCGGCTCTTGTTGACCATTGGTCGGCGTGGGTTGCGCCGCCGCTGGGGCCCTCGCAAGGACGGCTATTCTCCCAACAAGACCCTGGATAGACTGGTCCGAAGCTTCGGCCCGATCCTCGAGGGCTTTCATCCGCCCTTCTAGACGCGTCCCTACTCCATCTAGATGCGCACTGAGGCCATCCATACGCGTGTCGAGATGATCCATGAGGGCTCGGAACATCTCGGCCGTCGAAGGCTCATCGGAGCTACGGGCTCGGGAATCCGCCATAGGTGGTGGTGGCGAGTATTGGGTACCTCGACGGGTGGGCATGCAACTGACACACGACCCTGAAGACACCGACTAATGCAACACTCACTAGATGATGCACTTAGACCTAACCAATATCCGGTACGAGGCGGAGCTAATCGATCCGAAGATCACTCGTGCCAATCCGCCACCTTCCCGATAGGCATAACCTAACATTCGGGCAACGTCTTTTGATATACCGGGTTATTGGGATGAAAAATGCAAGTTTTAAAACACTTTTTTTTATTTTGAAAATAATGATCCTAGACTTGACTTAAACCATGATGCATGCAAGACTTATGCAAAGACTACCCTAGACTCGACTCGCTCTGATACCCAACTGATGCGGGACGGACACGGGGACCGACTCTACGTGGTATGAACCTCGGACTCTAGATGCGGACACGACCAGTAACACATGATGGGAGAGACACTAGGCCCGACACGGAGAGCTCTTATGGGCTATACGTCGCTAACAGAAACACAAGCTCACTCGTCGTCCCAAGCGAGGGAAACGCGGATCGTGCGCGGTTGAAGAACCGGCAGAGTTCACGGGTAGTCGACTTACTTCCGGACTCGGATCGAGTCACGGGAGGGGTCACTCTCACACTCATAGCGGTGACATGGACTCACGGGCTAGTCCCTATCGCTCTCGGCAGCGGCAAAAGGCCATATACTAAACTAGCAAGCGAATGCCGAGAAGTTGAGACCTTTACCTCCACGCACCCGGCGTG
Source organism: Amorphophallus konjac (assembly GCA_022559845.1). NCBI lineage: Eukaryota > Viridiplantae > Streptophyta > Magnoliopsida > Alismatales > Araceae > Amorphophallus > Amorphophallus konjac. Next base: position 55,035,548 of record CM040126.1, read on the forward strand.
GCGAAGACAACCCTGGCCAATTCACGGACTCCCGGTTAACAATATTACAACAGTATAATAATTTGACCCACTCTACGCAGGGAGGTAAAAGGTCACATGTGGGGCCCAGAAATCACGCAAATCGGGTTGACGGGCAGCATCTTGATGTCGCCCGGCGGTGCCGAACTCCGCATTTTCGTGCTTTCCGAACGGCGGATTCTACGGGTCCGTGGGGCCCACGGACGGCGCTGTCCTCCGGATCTGCGGGGGTGGGACCCTCTGTGATGGGGACCCCTGGTGGCGCGCCTCCACAGATGGCGGTCAGTCGGAAATACCGATCGGGGGTCGATCGGCCCCGATTCCCAATTCGTGAACTAGCTGCCCACGGATTTCTGGTTCTGCCCTCCGACGTGCGCTCCGGCGAGAATGGCCGCTGCGATCAATCCCGACGTCGGATTGGGGCGCATGAGCTATCGCTGGAAATCTCTTTTGGAATCCTTCGATCTAGGCCTAGAGAGATCTGCTGGATTTGGTCGGATCTAGACTTTACTGATTTTACAAGCTCCTGTTGTACAGTACCTGAAACCTCAGATCTGCAGGTGAGTTGTCTGAGAACTGCCGTTGACCGCAAGGTAGGTGGCAGATTCAGCTCCTAAGCTCTTCATTACAGTTGTATTATTTCCAACAAGGAAAACAAGAATATTTTTTGTGGACTGATTGGAGGTGACTGTGATTTGTTATGATTTGTTTACTGGAAGGTGGTCGGATCTGGGAACAGGTGGACAGCACTGTAGCTACCTCTGAGAACGAATTTTGAAAAATAGGTGGAGGGATGATCAAAAATCAAGAAACATCGTGGGTGGAGGGGTTGATGGATGGAACTCCCAGTAAAGTTGAGAGCTCCAGAAAAAATCAAAAGATGGGTCGGAGATGTGAAACTCAGGAAAGGTGGAAATCAGAACAGGAAGCAGACAGATCTGGTAATTAAAGTTGGGAGAAAATGAAAAATTATCAAAGGGGATCTTTATGACCAACCAAATTTTGTGGGACGTGCTTGTACCTCTGGAACATCCCCTCAAAATCCTAGATCGAAAGGAGCTCGTGGCTGACTGCAGAATTTCATGGAAGGGGTAGTGGTCGGCTGAAGACAGAACTCCGGTGATCCCGATGGCGGTGCGGTGGCGGCTCGTGGGGGCGACGATGATGACCGGAACCGATAGGGAGGAGTCACACTTCTAGAAGGTAGCCTTCTCAGCTGCAAGGGGGAGAGGGAGAGTGGGAGAGGGGGGTGCCCAAGGGCTGCTCCAAGGATTTTCCAAGTTCAAATGGCATTAATTCATCAAAAATGAAAATTACAAGCATATATAGGTTACATGTCTAATCAATCCTCAACCGTTGGATCTAGGGATGGGAGATGGAGGGCTGGGATTGCATGTGACCATCCACAAAAAATAAAATTAAAAATACAAGGGGGGGCAGCCCATTGATTAGGGAGGCAAGGGGGGGACATGGTAGGTGGGGGTGGGTTGGAATTGTTGGCATTTTCATTCCAATGTCCCCCACTTGGCCCACCCTTCTAGAAGCCACCATTTGAATAGTTGACCGACCCCACATGGGGCCCTAGGGATGAGGTGGATCAATGGGAGGGGGCCTGGGGTCCCGTGGGGCCCAGGGGTCCCATTTTTACAAATAAGCCCCTCTTACAATCAAAATTACATACCGAATAAAATGAAGTAAACACACATTAAACACAAATAAAGTCTAACTAAATATGATAAATGTCGGGACTCATGGGGGAGTCTCCAGGCTGTCTCCGAGCCAGATGGATGCTGAGGTGACTCGAGTCGTGCTCCGTGTGCGGTACCGGTGGCTCGGCGTGTCGCGCTGCTCAAATGCTCGGGTGTCCGCACCCCTTTGGAGTGGCTCTACCCTAGGGTCACCTCCAATTTGAGGGCACGAGGACTTGGACCTTCCCAAGTTTCGAGTAGCTTTGGCAAACCAGCTTACGGGTTGGGCTTATCGATAGATTTTGGGATATACCCCACTTTCCACGTGGCGGATCTAGCACCCACTAAGGACACCGCGGGGGAACCCAGTGAGCACCTTGAGCCTACCCCCACCTTTGTGAGTGACACCCTCGGAGAGCCTCCACATATCAGCCTGAGAGCCCGACGTGTGCACACGGAGGTATTAGTAGGTAAGTAGGGTACCATCGCCAGCAAGTGGGTGTGCTCGAGCCACCTTGAGAGGCGGAAGAGCCGTCCCACAGCTAAGGACGCGATGTTGAGCTTGGAGGTCGTGGCTTGCCAGGAGCTGCATTGGCGGACACATACTCGACGGAGTCGAGTTCTTCGCACACCGGGGGTATAATGGGGGCATCTCTCGCCCTTCACATTTTTCCACAGCTCCGTTTGCTTGCCCACATGGCTACATTGGGCCCGTCACTTTTTTCTGAGTCGAGTCATGTAATTTTCATATTTATTTGAGTCATAAACTATGAAATTTTCCTTTTATTTGAGTCAAGTACCTAGGTTAATGAGTCATCTACCTAAGTTAAGTGTCATAGGATTAATTAGTTTGCTTAATGGGCCCAATTATATGAGCTAGGCCCAGGGGGGCGCCCCTTCTCTTGGTTTCTTGTCATTAGTCCAAAAGTCAAGGACTTATTGTAAATTGTGGGTTTCCTATAAATAGGACCCCATCCCCTCATTTGTGAGCTAATGAAGATGTATTATTGTGAGTGCAGAAAATTGAGTTTCATTTGGTGAGAAGCCATTAGAGAGGAGTGAGAAGCTCCCCTCCCCTATCCCTCCCTCTCTCTCCCCCTTTCTCTCTCTTGGCCGCCACTTTCTCTCTCCTCCCCCTCTGTCCACATCATCCTCCACCTCAGCCCTAGCTAGCCACCTCATATGCCACATCACCCACCCTTTCATCTCCCTAGGAGTCTTCATTGCACCCCATCAATTTCCTTCAATTCCCTCCCCCTTCCTAGGTGACCTTTGGCACTCCCCATACACCCTTTCACTCACCCAAGGTAGAACACCCCTCCCCAAGCACCCCTTACCTTCCCCAACACACCCTTTACCCTCCCCTAGGCTAGCATTAACGCCTCTCCATTAAGGAGATTTCAAACCAACTCCCTCCACCCCCATTGCCAATCTGCACCCCCCTCTCCCTCTCCCCTCCACCTCTGGCCGCAGCCCTCTCTCCCCCTCCCCAAGCTGCGGTTCTAGCAGCCCCCACACCGCCTCCATCACCTCTAGACCCCTCCAACAACCTCCCACAAGCTCCAGCCCCCATCCCCCTGCCATCTGGTCACCCCCTCCCATCACCACAACTACCATGCTCACTGTGCACCTCTCAGCCCGCAGGTAGCAAACCAGGTACCTATTTGCAGAACCTGCCACCTCATCTCCATGAAGTTTCTGATGGCAAACCCTATATCGTTGGAAGAGTCATCCAGTCTACTTCGCAAAGGAGGTGGTCCCGCCTCCGTCTGAGTTCGTGGCTGCCCGGAGGAGTCTTCACCGCCGGACTGCGCAATTCCTCCCTGGTAGACACCCAACTGCAGCTTTCAGAGGCTACCACGATCAGTACCTTGAAGATATTGGAGCGGTGTTTGGCTGAAGACTTCTGCTACGAGTCCCCTTTCATCACCAAGAAGCAGGGATCCGTTTGGATCTCATAGCAGTAAGTTTCGAATTTCCTCCACTAGGGTGCACTGGGTCAGTCCCCTCTGGGATTGGCCTGATACCCTGTCACTGTTCGGGGTCTCCTTGTCTGCTCCGACCTCCGCCGGCGGCCCCGTGGGTCTCCGTTCGAAGAGAACTCGACCACGAATGAAATGGTTCTTGTCTCGCCATCAACTAAGCATGGGGGTGGTCAAGACAGCCTCCCCTTCCAACAATAGTGGTCCCGATACTTCCAGAAGTAGAGTGCAGCAGTCCTGATCCCGACCCTGCCCCGGTCGTCGTCGTCACCAGAAAATTCCCCAATAATTTTGACGTCCTCTTGGGCCAAGCCAGGAGCTTTTGGCACTAGCTTCGTCAACAACGGAGTTCGGGAGAGCCCGTAGTGGAGCTGACAGTGACTGCCTATCTTGCTGTTCTAGAGAGCTGGCAGAACTGACGATCTTCTTCCGCTTCGGCTCCTCGCGTAGTTTTCCTCACCCCGCCTGGCCGGCTGACCACCCCTCCCTGCGTGGAGGTACATTTTGGTTGTAAAACAAATCTCCACCCCTATTCCAACCCCCTTGCAAGGGGCGTAGTGCATGTAAACAAAAAATTTCAAGTTCGAGCTTCTCCGGCGCGGCGTGCGGGTAAGCCAACCCTTCCTCGCTCGCCCTCGTCTCCGACCGGGATTGGTGTCTTCACACCGATAAGGTGATCCTCGGTTACCCCTTGCTGATCTTTCCTTTGCTGGTTTAGTATTGCCGCTAGTGCCATCGGACGGTGAGTTGAGTGCTCGATCCCGAATTGCTATTACATGAGTGACTACCGCGGGTGAGTTGTGAGAGAGCCAATACATCCCACGCCCTCGACGTGCTGGCCGCCCTCGAAGTTGGGCATCCCAGAACTTTTAGGGGATCCACCGCTAGCTAGCCAATCCCCGGAGCAGTAAGGTCCTGCCCCGTACCCTCACCACCATCACCGGGTTGCCTACGGGCACGAGAGTGCACTTAGCGGGTGAGTCCGCTCGAGTGAAGTTGCCGGTCCGTCCATCTTGTTTGCTTGCTAGGTCCGAGGGATTGTTAGGTTAGTTGCTGTATTCCTATGTATTCAGCATACCCATTGTGGTCTCTTCATAAAAGTGGTATATCAAAAGATGTCGCCGGAAGGTCCGGTCACGCCGGTCCGGAAAGTGGCCATTCTTGTGTGAGGGGACTTCCGAGTCAAACCTCCGTCTTATACCACTTGGTGGTTAGGGTTTCCACCTCCTTCATAGGTCGTGTCACATCAGTGACCATGACGGTGTCGGCCATTTCCCCCATAATCATTGTCGGACTCGTAGTCCTCAACATCGGGGGCACGTGGCTGTCTTTCCTCAGCCCTGAGTGGGGCGGGCTGGGCAGCAGGCGCCTAAGGGGTCGGGACAGCTCCGGGGAGCTCCCGGCGGGGGACTCCCTCCACACTCTCTATCCTTCCAACCAGAGCTTGGATAGATCGGTCGGAAGCCTGAGCGCGGTCCTCCATGGCCTTGAAACGGCTCTCTATACGCTCGGTATGCTCCCTAAGAGTTTGGTCGGACCTCTCCATATGCTCCCTAAGAGTTTGGTCAGACCTGTCCATGCGCTCCATGAGTAGAGCCACCAAGTCCTCCAGTGATCGGCCTCCCGGGTTGGCACCTCGGGGTTCACCCATAGTGTCAGGGCGATGGTACTGGGCACCTCCACGGGTGAGCATGCAAAGGGACCTAAAGGGAACTAAGGGGTGACTCACTACGACCTATATGGATGGACTAATGCAAAATGACGGACGACCTAGACTCCAATATCTGGTACGAGGCAGAGGTTTAATCCGTAGACTGCGCTCACGCAAGTGTGCCCCTTTCCCAATAAGCGTAGCTAATCGTTCCGGGAACACCTTTGGATATACCAGATGAAATGAAGCACATTGGACTGACTACCCTAGACTCAAACCGGCTCTGATACCAATTTGATGCGGGACGACAACGGGACTCGACTCGGACTAGACGCGAACCTTGGACTCTATTAGACGATGCGACTAAAAGGACGACGCAACTAGCAACAACATAACAATGTGGCACCTAAAGAGCTCCAGAAGAGGCGAACATGCCCCAAACAAGAAGCGCTAAACTCACGGTCATCCTCGACGAGGGAAACGTGATGGTCTACACGGTTGAGTAACTGGCTTTGAGTCTCGGGTGGTTGGCTCACTCTCATGCTCGGAACGAGTCACGGGATGGGTCTCGCACTCACAACTCACAGCAGGGATTAAGTACGAACTAGCTAGGAAAAAAATCCTATTCACATGCAGCGGCATCTAGAACACATACTAAATAAGCAAATACGACGAAGATGTTGTGCCCCTTGGTTTTGATGATAGCAAACACCATTAGAGTTGTGCCCCTTAGTTTTGATGATAGCAAACACCATTAGAGTTGTGCCCCTTGGTTTTGATGATAGCAAGCACCACTAGCTTCATCTACTAAATAGTGCATATGAGTAAAGTTGATGTCGTGCATAAAGTCCATGCATATCATCGCTCATGGGCGTTAAGGTCCGTGCATTCCATTCTCTGCACACAGCCTTGGCAAGTGTTAGGTCAGTGCATGTGTGTGTGTCTAAGGCATAGCAACTCGGTGTAGGTTCTGGCCCGCGCTAAGTCGGTGCAACTTTTGTGCGTGTAAGGGTCAGTGCATATTTGGTGTTAGTCTAAGTCGGTGCAGCTTTTGCTGCAAGCACAAGTCGATGCATACTTTGCATTGGGCAGATCACGCCGGTGCAAACCTTGCTTTGAGCATATACGTCTTAGCACACTTAGAGTCTGTGCAAGTTTTGTCTTGCAGCATACCTCCAAGTCAGTTCATGTTTTCCTTTCGTTCCCGTAAAGTCAGTGCATATTTTCCTTTCGATTCATGTAAAGTTGGTGCGTGTTCTGCCTCTCACATATAGAAAGTCGGTGCACCTTTTCAGTTAAGTCTGTGCATGCATAACTCAAGTCGATGCAACTTTCGTTGCTGCACGCGACTAAGTCCGTGCATGTGTGCATCTTACACAACAAAGTCTATACATTCTTTAGTGGCATGTCAGTGCATCTTTTGTACAATGCACACAAAGTATGTACATTCTTTGGTGGCAGTCTAAACTTTCTCGAACCAACTCTGTGCATCTTTCTACTATCCTCATATTACTTCTAACTGATACTAAGTCTGACCTGGTCAGGATATCTGCTCGAGGAGTTTAAGAAGGGCACGTGATCTAAGAATGGAGGATGTGCCAGGATCGTGACACGTGTAAAGCAGTGAGCTAAAATGCTGCCATGTTGTCTAGGCGCTAGGGCAGGAATTTGTGGAGGACACACGCCCACCTATATGCTGTTGCTATAAAAGGAAGACTTCTCCATCTAAAGAAGACTTATCCTGAAGTGTGATGATCGTGAAAATACGTTAGAAGAGCAGAAGCAGAAAGAGCCTACACGATCCAGAGAGAAGAGAAAGAGAAGAAAGAGAGAAGAAGAGAAGGAGAGAGTTGAGAGAGAGGAGTCTGAGAGAGTTACTTTGAGAGTTTGTTCCTCAGTCTCTCGGTTCAGATACCAGAGTTGAGATTGCTCATTATGAGCTACATTCCCTTTGGGGATTTCATGTTTTTCGTCTGTTTCTTCCTTATTTTCTTAAACCTTATTTTCAAGCTGTGTGTCAGCAGAGCAAGCTGTGATGCTCAGCGGGTAGAGGAGGATTCCTCTGGATGGGTGAAGTTGTAAGTCCCCAGTGGCTTACAGAGGAGGATTCCTCTGGACGGCATAAGCTGTAACTTCCAGCGGTCTATTGGGTTTTGACCCCGAAGCTGTGTATCAGCGGTAGAAGCCACATTTCGGTTTGGAGTGTGGGGTGGACGTAGATCTCGAGTTTGAGATCGAACCACCTTAAAAATCCATGTCTACGGTGTGATTGTCGTGTGACTTGTGTGCATCTTGTTCATCTCTTCCATCCGCAGTAGATGCATGTTTAGGATCGTTTAAGTTCAGATCTGCTAGAGTTGGTATTCTATGATCGTGTTTGTTTATCCTTCTATCGTCCAGCAGCTGTTTGTTTTAATTCCGCACTTGAAGTTCTTGTAGTTGGTTTTATTGGGTGACTGATCTATTCACCCCCATTTAGATTGTCTATAGAGTTTTATCAGAAGAGAGTGGCGAATGTACCTCCACGCTCGGGGCGTGGGGAAGACGTCCCGGCCAAGTTCCGTGACTCCCAGTACAATAAATAAAGTTAATTACAGCAGTGATTTTCTTGCTCACTCCACGCAGGGAGGCAAAGGGCTACACAAAAATGCCAGGAGCACCGAATTTGGGTTGACGGGCAGCAAGGCGGCGGGTTCCGGGTGGTGGCGGGCAGCGACTCTGGTTCAGCGAGTTGCTGGCCGGTAGGACAGCGAACACGGACGTCCAAAGGGACGTCGACCTCCTGTGTGGTGACCCGGATTCCGGATACCAGGTATACCCGGTAGGACAACCGAATACACGTGATACCATATGGAACCCGCGAGGACTCCCAAGAGCGGTAAAGCTCTGAAGGGAAAAAGGATTGTCGTGTAGTACATTGAACTGACGGATATAACAGCAAGAATTAAATTTCATTAGATCGGGCTGCTAAAGTAGCAGAAATAAAATTACAATTTAATTAATAGATTTTAAACAATTATATACCAGAGTCAAGTCCAAAGCTAAAGACAGCAGCCTAGCAGTACAGTCGACAGAAAGAAAAGACATACCCAGAAGTCGGGGGAAGCTCGACGGAGGTACCAGCTGGCAGCGACGACTCGAACTCCAAGACCCGCGGAAGCAGAACGAACACGTCACCCCACCTGAAAAGTAGGGGTGAGCCTCGTGTCACTGGCTCAGTAGGGGTCACGTGGATCCCCACTGAAAAACATGCAGTAACACGGAACAACAGGGACAGCAGCAAGAAACAACACTAGAAAGCTGCAAAAGAAAGGGAAGCAGGAGTAGGGAACTGGTAAGGACGAGGGGAATAACCCGAACAGGCAAGCAGGCCTAGAAAGGGAAAGAGGAGTAGGGAGCAGCAAGGAAAAGGGAAGAAGCCAAACAAAACACCCCAACCTACACCTACAACAGGCATGCAAAAGAAGGCCTAGAAAGGACCTAGACAGGCACAGGCAACACGACCGGAGTGTCGTGCACCGGACAAGACACAGACCTCGAGTATAGCCACGGAAAGGCCAACCCGGACAGGTCACGACAACCCCACAAGTGTCTCGACTACCCACCGATCGCGGCCTACACGAGCCCGGTCGAGTCGCAGACCCACACGGAAACACAGGTGTCTCAAGCAACTCGCAAGGCTGGGAAGCGACAAGCGAGAGGCGAAACAGAAACAAACCAAGTACTAGCCAGGGTCACGCCCATCGGCGTCAGTCCTCTGCCCCTGACCACGTGTGCACACACTGGCTCCTGCCCAGAGCCAGGCCTCTAGCTAGTTTTCTCCCCCCGTAGGACGCTATGGTAACCGCAAGAGCCGACGGAAACTAGCTTACAAACCGTATATCGGGGTCACCCCTCGACTGCTGGACATCTAGGGCAACGAGAAGAGGAAGCTCGAAAGGCGGCGCTGAAGTACAGACAGTCAAACATGCACTGTCACCCGTACCTCAAACACCGAGGGCAGCACAAGAAACTACCGAAAGACTCGGAAACGTAGTCTTAGCCTTCATAGGAACATCGATCGACATCCACGGGGAAAGTGGCTAGACCACGGGAGCGACCGACAACACCCTAACATAGATAGACACACACACACACACACACACTGACACACCACAAACCTACCCCAAAACAGCCCCTAACATCACCTAGAACAGACCCACAACACACGGCCGCACACCGAAAAGCCCAACGGCCATCACGGCCACAACAACATTGTAACGGCCTAGCACAGGCGCGTTACACGAGCCTGACGCACCAGGGCGGGCGCGTCATAGCCAACAGGCTCAAGAGTAAAACATGAACCACGTAACGCACCAGGGCAGACGCGTTACAGCGGCCTAACGCACGAGCGCAGATGCGTTACGCCAACCTAACGCATGAGGACAGGCGCGTTACGCCAACAAACCCAAGTCTGAAAACTCAGACAAACAGCACGTAACGGTCCACGACGGACGTGTTACAACACTATGACGCACGGGGGCAAGGCCGTTAGAGACAGCCGACACAGCCACCCAACACAGCCAAAATAGGGTGTAACGGCCTGGGGCAGGTGCGTTACACAGCCTGATGCACCAGGGCAGGCGCGTCAGAGGAACCGACTTAACCAAATCGCTATACGACAAAACAGGCGTGACGCATCAACTCGGACGCGTCAGAGAGCTGTGACGCGCCTCCACCGAAGAAACCGTGCCCCGAAGGGACTAAATCGCTCCGAAAACCGCATCACGAGCTCAAACGCCGACTTTGAATCCACCTTTCGGGATCGCGTCAAAACTACTCCATCCTCGCCCCGTCGCGCACCCACAGCCCTTAATGTTTCAGAATCAGATTTGGCCAAATATAGAGTCAAAGGGTTATGTTCTCGAATTGATGAGAAGAAGATTCCAAAAGGAGTAGAGTGTCAAGACTAACAGAAAACCAAAGTGACACGGATCAGATCCAAGGGTTTTTAGGGTACAACCAGCTCGGCTGCCTTGAGGGAATCTAAGGCTAGCGGAGACTTACGGAGGTCTCAATGACTAACTTGCCAGTCCGAAGGAACGGAATGTCCAACGGAGGACTCGTATGTCACCGAGAGTTGAGGTGCATAATGTGAACCAATCATGAAAAAAGGGCTCCATCTATGGACGTGAGACGAGAGTGCCAAAAGACCTGAGGTATGGGTCAAAACCGGAAGAAAACGGTGAGAACATGAATGCGTTAATTATAGAATTCACGTTAATCCAATTCTATAATTAACTATAATTAAATAAAGTTATTTTAATTGACGTCCGTGAGTAGTGTCAATTATTAATTAGCATCCACTTGGAGGGACGTTAATTCTATAATTTTTAACTTAATTTATTTAACAAGAATTCATGTCAATATCTATTTAAATGAATAATTTCAAATATATACATTCAAAGACATATTTATTTTTTTAAAATAATTTAGAGAAATAAAATATATGATAATTAGGAGAAAAATGTAAGGATTCCAAATATATAACTTTTATAATTTTCTATTGCATATTTTAATAGATATGAAATTTCAAAGATATACTTACAAGATATATATATATATATATATATATATATATATTAAAAATTTGACGACTATGTATTATGTCATCAAAAGGATTTGACGACAAGTCTCTTGTCGTCATTTCCTTAACAATTTGTGTCAACCCTTTAGCCCTCTCGTTTCCCGACGTAACCACGTCGGAATCGAGCCTATGATATATCGAAATGACGGACTCGAAAAACTCTATCTAACCAGACGTTCAAAATAATTTTTCATCGAGAGATGGGGGATCTTGAGATAGGAGGCACGAAAAATGATGCAACCACTCTTACTGTCTCGGTCTCCATCCCACTAGTACGCCCATAAATTTTCATGGCTAAAGGAGACTCCGATACCCATGAACAAGTTATTAAGGCGAAAACTCCATAACTAACTTCTATAATTGACGACTGATTGGTTGGTCGTTGAATTAAAATGACGTCCTATATTGGGTCATCACTTTCATTCTTGCAGTAAAATAGATAAACCTCAATCAAGAACGAAATCTGTACTTCTTACAGACCTATATGCATGCTTATAACTTACTAATTACAGAGTTTTGCTAAGTCTTGAGAAAACCTACAGATGCATTAAAAGATTAAGGTATATACATGCAGGGATCATGTTAAAGTTTAACTATTAACGGGTTTAGCTTGATGTCGAGAACACTCATGAGAAACTATAGACTATGAACTCGAATATGAGCATGATGTTTATGATCATAAGAGCATGTATCATATTTGTTAATTGAGTTTAGCCGTCAGAGAGAACACCTACGAGAAACTAGAGACTATGAACTCGAACATGAGCATGCTGTTTATGATCATAAGAGCATGTATCATCTTTGTTAATTGAGTTTAGCCATCAGAGAGAACACCTACCTTTCGGACGATTAAACAGATGAATAGTGAAGAACTAGATTGCTGCTACGGCACTCTGTTTCGAACAGGGCAAATCACAGGAAGAAGAAGAAGATAGAGGAAGAAGTAGATTCTTCCACAACAAGAGCAATAACTGCAGCAGGTGGCAGCAGGACGTGGAAGAAGAAAACGCCGGGAAGAAGCCCAGCAACCCACGAACAGTAGCAGCAGTAGAAAATTGATAGTAGAGAGGGAGATCTCCTGATAAGAGGCTCTTCTTTGTACACAACAGCAGGGAAAATTAGGAAGAAGGAATAATAATCTCCTTAGCAGAAGATTACAGCTTCCTCGTGAGGCACTTGCAAGAAGAGAACATCAACCGATGATGGAGCAATATTCCCTCACGCTTGGCACAACAACAGGTTGAAGTTGAGAGCTAGAAGTTCAACATGTTGGGGTTTCTGTGGGGTATTTATAGTGCTTGGGAACCCAATGGGTTTAGTGTTCGATTGGGACTTAAAACTCCTGAGTACATGTCCTAATAGCATTACGATTTCCCTTACTAATCTTTCCGAAACACAACACTTCCTAGTTAGAGTGAAATGGAAATGACGCCTCAGGTTGGGGCGTTATTTCAATAATTGACGCTGGTATACACAGTTGTCAAAAATAAAATGACGACTTGCTAGGAGGCGTCATTCACATTTCCCTATTTGTTAATTTAAGGTGTAACAATCTTTCTGAATTTTTATCTTTTTTCCTTGATGTGATCTACATGGGAAATTTTAGGGGTATGAGTTGTCTATTTTTCTCTATTTCTCCATGTAATTAATTTTCCAAAATTCTTTAATAAAAAAATAGCACTATTCATTTACAATAAAATAACGACTTTGTTTAAGTCGTTTCTTATGGAATCAACGCCTATACGAATGGACGTCCATTGGCATTTGGCATTTCTCCATGCCCTTATAAGGACCAAAATTATATTTATACCCTATAAACCTTATCTATAAACCTTATTTTATATCATTTGTACTTTAAATAACGACATACTATATGTCGTTTATTATGTGAATCACGCCCACACAAACGGGCGTCATTTGATTTTGGCCCTTTCTCAATGCCCTTGAAAGAACCGAAATTGCATATATGCTCATTCTTTTATTTTTTTACATATCTTTAATGTAATTAAATCATATATATATATCCTTCTCCCTTCTAATAAGATTATAATGTAATAAATGTGGAATATTAAATTTTCTAAATTAGTAATAAAATATAAATTGATATTTTCTTCGAGATTTAATGATTCGTAATTCAATTAAAATTACGTTGTGCATTAAATGACTACCTAAAATAACATGTCATTCTTAAATTTATTATAATACAATAGTAGTGTCCATGAGTCCTTTTGTCAGACTTTTTAGGATGTCGGGGGTTGTGACTCAAGGGCCCTTACAGTGTGTGTGGGTTTCATATATCTTGATATATATACTAAACCTATTTCAAAATTACCGGGCGTTACACCCTCCCCCACTTAAAAGAATTTGGTCCCCAAATTCACATGCAACTCATCTCCAAAGTAATAGTGGGGTATCTAGTTCCATTCTCCAGTCTTAAAACAATATCGTTTAATCATGCTAGCAAAATAACCTAAGGTACTAGGCTTAGGTTAAAGGGGTACCTCTAGCTACTCCATTATCAGCAGGTTCGATTTATCTTATTGCTTGTAATTGTACTCGATGTCGTACTTCTTTATGATCCTTTGCTTGCTGAGGTTGATCTTTAGGAAGGGAACAGTCGGCTACCTTATGCTCCTGGCTTCCACAACGAAAGCGAACTCCGTTCTTCCAGCGACACTTTTCAGATTTGTGACCATCATTCCCGCAATACTTGCACTTTGCTTCCTTAAGCTTCTTGCTGTTCGGAACGTCGTTTCCCTCATTGGGCCTCTTTTTGCCATTACCTTCTTTCTTCTTCTCCATTCTCGCCTTAACCTTGTCGGATAATTCCATAGCGTCTTCCAATAACTGAGCTCTCTTAACCATCTTGGCATATGATTGAATGTCCATTGGTGCCAACTGGGGTATGTATTGCAGTCTTAGTCCATTTAAGAACCTCCTAGCTTTCATCTTTTCGGTCATGATCAAATGAGACGCATATCGTGACAACCTCGAGAATTGGGCTTCATATTCCGCCACAGCCATACTTCTTTGTTTAAGGGAAGCAAACTCTCCCGCCTTTCTCTCCCAAACTCTCTCCGAGAAATACTTCTAGTTGAAGTGATCTAAAAATTCTACCCAAGTTACTTGAATGTTTGGCAGAGTGGCTTCTACGGACTCCCACCAAGCCCTTGCATCCTTCTCTAGTTGAAATGTTGCTAAAAGAACCTTATCTTGGTCCGAACATTGCATTACTCGGAAAATTCTTTCCATCTCCTTTGTCCAATCTTCTGCCGTGTCAGGATCAGGGGTTCCATTAAACCTAGGGGGATTGAGGCTCCGGAACTCACGATGTAACTCTCCAGCTCCACGATTGGCTCCACCCTCGGCTACCCGTTGAAGAGCCTGAGTCAATCCTTGAACTATCCTTTGCATCTCACGCCATTGGGCACGCTCGGCGGCCATTGTTATCTATCTAGTTCTACAAGACATAAACAATCTCATGTAAGGTTATCAAATAATTCTCGTGAAATTTTTACTAAGATATTTTCATAAGCTGATATTATTAGTATTAAAATTCCTTTTTTTTTTGCTCTTAACCCAAGGTTCTACCCAATCTCACCGGGAAATAATGGGATTGAACCTAGAACTGATGGCAACCTATAGTCAAGACCTAGGATTTAATATACCTAGGCTCTGATACCACAAACTGTCACGTCCCTAACCGATAACAGCGGAACATGTAGTTCGGAACGTGGCAGTGATACAGTCATGAATAATCAGAGCGAACGAAATTACAACCTGGATAATGTGGGCCAATTTAACCTTTATTGATATTCAAATATTTGAATTACATACCTTGACTCAACTTACATAAGTAAAGAAAGGACTCACTATTACATTTTAATAAAAAGAAAAGACTCAAATACTTTACAAAGGGAAAAGACTCAAGGACAAGATAAGACTCAAGACAACTAAAGACACCGACACGATTCTCCATAACGCTCATCACTCTTGCCATTCCCCATCTGATGGACTATCTTCAATGTCGTTACCTGAAAAACGTTAAAGATAGGCTGGTGAGCGAGACGCTCAGTAGGAATTACATCTCTCATCAAGTAGAATATAAGGGATTAGCCAATTACTCATGTTCATGACAAATGCAATACAGGAAATGGTATAACTTAAAAATCATGACAATTGATCTAGCAGAAAGGATAAACATCAAGGCCAAAGGCAGTTACGAACTCAAGAGAAATAGGGATGAATTCCCATGCAGAGTCAAGGACAAGCTATCAGAATATAACAAGGACAGATACTAGATGAACATAACTTCAGAATTGGCCGGAATATAACAGAGTTTCAATAAATATAAGCAGAATTAAACAATCTAACAGAATATCTAAATTATCAGAATAACCGAACAATAAAATATCAGAATAACAGAACTTCTAGAATTAACAGAATTTGCAGAATAACAGATACAACAGAATAACAGAATATAACAGATGTACAGACTTTGGTGCAATGCCACACCCGGAATTCTCATGGTTTACAGAATTGGACTTCCGTCCTACCAGGCACTGAAAAGTCGCGGACCCACAGCCCTTAATGTTTCAGAATCAGATTTGGCCAAATATAGAGTCAAAGGGTTATGTTCTCGAATTGATGAGAAGAAGATTCCAAAAGGAGTAGAGTGTCAAGACTAACGGAAAATCAAAGTGACACGGATCGGATCCCAGGGTTTTTAAGGTACAACTAGCTCGGCTGCCTTGAGGGAATCCAAGACTAGCAGAGACTTACGGAGGTCTCAATGACTAACTTGCTAGTCCGAAGGAACGGAATGTCCAACGGAGGACTCGTATGTCACCGAGAGTTGAGGTGCATAACGTGAACCAATCATGAAAAATGGCTTCATCTACGGACGTGAGACGAGAGTGCCAAAAGACCTGAGGTATGGGTCAAAACCGGAAGAAAACGGTGAGAACATGAATGCGTTAATTATAGAATTCACGTCAATCCAATTCTATAATTAACTATAATTAAATAAACTTATTTTAATTGACGTCCGTGAGTAGTGTCATTTATTAATTAGCGTCCACTTGGAGGGACGTTAATTCTATAATTTTTAACTTAATTTATTTAACACTATTTAATTGAATAATTTTAAAAATATACATTCAAAGACATATTTATTTTTTAAAAATAATTTAGAGAAATAAAATATATGATAATTAGGAGAAAAATGTAAGGATTCCAAATATATAATTTTTATAATTTTTTGTTGCATATTTTAATAGATATTAATTTTCAAAGATATACTTACAAGATATATATATATATATATATATATATATATATATATATATATATATTAAAACTTTGACGACTATGTATTATGTCATTAAAAGGATTTGACGACAAGTCTCTTGTCGTCATTTCCTTAACAATTTGTGTCAACCCTTTAGCCCTCTCGTTTCCCGACGTAACCACGTCGGAATCGAGCCTATGATATATCGAAATGACGGGCTCGAAAAACTCTATCTAACCAGACGTTCAAAATAATTTTTCATTGAGAGATGGGGGATCTTGATATAGGAGGTACGGAAAATGATGCAACCACTCTCACTGTCTCGGTCTCCATCCCACTAGTACGCCCATAAATTTTCATGGCTAAAGGAGACTCCGATACCCATGAACAAGTTATTAAGGCGAAAACTCCATAACTAACTTCTATAATTGACGACTGATTGGTTGGTCGTTGAATTAAAATGACGCCCTAGATTGGGTCGTCACTTTCATTCTTGTAGTAAAATAGATAAACCTCAATCAAGAACGAAATCTGTACTTCTTACAGACCTATATGCATGCTTATAACTTACTAATTATAGAGTTTTGCTAAGTCTTGAGAAAACCTATGGATACATTAAAAGATTAAGGTATATACATGCAGGGATCATGTTAAAGTTTAACTATTAATGGGTTTAGCTTGATGTCGAGAACACTCATGAGAAACTATAGACTATGAACTCGAATATGAGCATGTTGTTTATGATCATAAGAGCATGTATCATCTTTGTTAATTGAGTTTAGCCGTCAGAGAGAACACCTACGAGAAACTAGAGACTATGAACTCGAACATGAGCATGCTGGTTATGATCATAAGAGCATGTATCATCTTTGTTAATTGAGTTTAGCCATCAGAGAGAACACCTACCTTTCGGACGATTAAACAGATGAATAGTGAAGAACTAGATTGCTGCTACGGCACTCTGTTTCGAACAGGGCAAATCACAGGAAGAAGAAGAAGATAGAAGAAGAAGTAGATTCTTCCACAACAAGAGCAATAACTGCAGCAGGTGGCAGCAGGACGTGGAAGAAGAAAACGCCGGGAAGAAGCCCAGCAACCCACGAACAGTAGCAGCAGTAGAAACCTGATAGTAGAGAGGGAGATCTCCTGATAAGAGGCTCTTCTTTGTACACAACAGCAGGGAAAATTAGGAAGAAGGAATAATAATCTCCTTAGCAGAAGATTACAGCTTCCTCGTGAGGCTATTGCAAGAAGAGAACATCAACCGATGATGGAGCAATTTTCCCTCACGCTTGGCACAACAACAGGTTGAAGTTGAGAGCTAGAAGTTCAACGTGTTGGGGTTTCTGTGGGGTATTTATAGTGCTTGGGAACCCAATGGGTTTAGTGTTCGATTGGGACTTAAAACTCCTGAGTACATGTCCTAATAGCATTACGATTTCCCTTACTAATCTTTCCGAAACACAACACTTCCTAGTTAGAGTGAAATGGAAATGACGCCTCAGGTTGGGGCGTTATTTCAATAATTGACGCTGGTATACACAGTCGTCAAAAATAAAATGACGACTTGCTAGGAGGCGTCATTCACCTTTCCCTATTTGTTAATTTAAGGTGTAACAATCTTTCTGAATTTTTATCTTTTTTTCTTGATGTGATCTACATGGAAAATTTTAGGGGTACGAGTTTTCCATTTTTCTCTATTTTTCCATGTAATTAGTTTTCCAAAATTCTTTAATAAAAAAATAGCACTATTCATTTACAATAAAATAACGATTTTGTTTAAGTCATTTCTTATGGAATCAACGCCTATACGAATGGGCGTCCATTGGCATTTGGCATTTCTCCATGCCCTTATAAGGACCAAAATTATATTTATACCCTATAAACCTTATCTATATATCTTATTTTATATCATTTGTACTTTAAATAACGACATACTATATGTCGTTTATTATGTGAATCACGCCCACACAAACGGGCGTCATTTGATTTTGGCCCTTTCTCAATGCCCTTAAAAGAACCGAAATTGCATATATGCTCATTCTTTTATTTTTTTACATATCTTTAATGTAATTAAATCATATATATATATCCTTTTCCCTTCTAATAAGATTATAATGTAATAAATGTGGAATATTAAAATTTCTAAATTAGTAATAAAATATAAATTGATATTTTCTTCGAGATTTAATGATTCTTAATTCAATTAAAATTACGTTGTGCATTAAATGACTACCTAAAATAACATGTCATTCTTAGATTTATTATAATACAATAGTAGTGTCCATGAGTTCTTTTGTCAGACTTTTTAGGATGTCGGGAGTTGTGACTCAAGGGCCCTTACAGTGTGTGTGGGTTTCATATATCTTGATATATATACTAAACCTATTTCAAAATTACCGGGCGTTACATACAGAATGGCAGATTGCGCAGGTAGAGAGAAATAACTGGGAGGTGGGGCAAACGGTGGTGGATTGACACGAAATTTAAACTGGAGATAGGTAACAAGGTGGGTAATGATCTATCAAATTTTGATGATCATCAGATGGTGGGATTTTGAGGACCAACCTTTTCTTTGAGCTTCTATCCTAGATCTCGGAATCCTGGACAGCGGAGTACAGATCGGGTTGTGGCGGCACGATGGCGGCTCGGATGGCGGCGGCGGCGGCGGCAGTGGCTGAGAGTCACACCCAATAGAGGTGATATACCTTGGAATCACTCCAAGGGCAAGGCTTCACACCTTGGATTCATGCAACCATCACAACTGCAAGGGGAGGAGAGAGGGGCGCCCAAGGCTTCTTTGGAGAAATTCTGATTTTTCTTCATAAATTCTCATGTAAATAATGAAATACAAGAGTTTTATAACCCTAGCTAAAAGACCTTAACTAACCTCAGATCTAGGGTTAGGGAGGGACAATTATTAGAGGTAGGAAGTTCTAATTCCTTCTCCCTTGGTCAAAATAAATAAAAAAAACAAAAGGGGTAAAGGAAGGGGGCACCCCCCTTAAAGAAGCCAAATGGGATTTTTCTCCTTGGTCCAAGTTTGAATTGTCTTCTTGGTCCAAGTCCACCATGGACCATGGACCAGCCCCTATGGGCCCTAGAAGCTAGGTGGACCAATGGGAGAGAGGGTGGGAGCCCCGCCGGGCCAACGTGGCCTTTGAGGCCCAATATGAGAATAACTCCTATTGGACTCTTTTAAGGAAAGAAACCCATTAACTCCTAATGACTAACCCATTGGCTTATAATTGCCTTACAAATGAATCCAAATGACTCAATGATACAAATACAATTAAAAAAGTTAGATGCCTTGCTTTGATGTCCCATCAGTGTCGACTCCACTGTGCTATGGCATGGTCGCGGTCTTCCCATGATCGTGTTTTACAAGTGGCGATCGCGCGACCGACCGTGTTCTCGTTGCAAAATATTGATTGTTTCGGGCTCCGTTTTCTTCGGCCGAGGACTCTTTGGAGTCCTTGTTAGCACCGTTTTCGATGAGAATATCCTTCCACCTCGATTTCTATCCATCCTGGGGTATTATCCTCACTATTATCTCGAGGTTTATCAAGCTAAATCCTTATTTCCTGGTGTTTATCCTCGGATTTCAACCTAGGGTTTCTGCACTTCTATAAATAGTCCTTCTGCTACATGTGCGCGAGAGGGGGCTTTTTCTTGACTTGGGGCGAAGCCATGCTGCATTGCCGACCTACTTCTTCGACCCCATGTTATTCAAGGGAGTATTGACTTCATTTTCATTCACTTAAGGGCTCTTTATTCTCGCTCCTTCCCTTATTTCTTTGCCCTTCCTTTCTCTGATTTCATACGATTTCTGCATATTCCTGCACGCATAGCACTTTTGCTCCATGTTTTTCACTGTTACCCCCTACGTTTTAATTCATTCTTTCACTCATAATCATTGCACAACATACACACCTACTCGTTTGTCCCTTCTATAGGGGTTAAAAATCCTCCCCGGGTGCGTTCTCCCTCTCTCTTTACACCAATTTTATGCATACGGGATTGATACTACACGTGATTTCTAATGGGTTTTTGCCTGTCTTGGCTTTGTTTCGCAGGAAAGCAAGAGTATAACGTGAGGCCCTTGTCTTCTAGCCGGCTGAAAGTTGAGGAGGTGTAATCCACATCGTTCCCCGCACCCCGTTTGTCACGCGCGATCACGTCTCGACGGTCATCTTTTGGCCGCGTTCTTTCCTTGTCTTTTCCAGGTACGCAGCGCCATTCCCCTCTCTTCTTAGTCCTTTGTGCGCTGTTAGCTTTGGTGGCAATCACGGTCCATCTATTTATCATCATCGCCCATTGTCTTTACATACATTGCATGCTTATTGCTTATTATTGTTTAGTTCGGGGCGGGATTAATATATCAACAATATTCATGCATCATGTTCTCCTCTTCTTTTGTTTGATTTTATCTCAATCAAATTGAGATCCTCCCTTTGTACAACACTTGCACCCTCCCACTCATATCATCATTTTTCCCCTACCCTTTGCATAGGGGTTTTAAAGGCCAAACACCAACAATGTGTGTCCTATTTCATGCTTTATTGTTTATTCATATTAAGTATTTGATGCTACACAGCCCATAATTCTAATCCTATTTCTTTGTTGGTTATTATTTCGTTTACAAGGATAATCAAAGAGAAGCTCTCTTCATCGACCGTCCGATTGGAAAAGAAGGTAGCACTCACAATTTCCCCGCTCTTTTAAATGGTATTTATATCACGATCACCTCCCATTCTTATTGTTATATTCCTTCAAGACCCGCGTGTCTCTGGGGATCACAACTCTTTGTAAGCATCTACATGCTCCCCTTCCCCCCCTCTTTAATATTCTTTTTCTTTTTATTTTTATAAAAAAATCTTCTTTCACTACAAGAAAAAGCGCGATTTGGGACAGAATTTTGCGACGGAAATTTGAGATGGAATTTTCGTCTCAAAATTGGGACGGAATATTTTCCGTCGCAAATTTCGTCTCAAATATGGAATTTGGGACGGAATTTGCGACGGAATTTGGGAGGCGGATTTTGAGACGGATTTCCGACGGAGTCGGTCTGTCACAATTTCTTGGTCAAAAATTTTAGACGGTTCTAAAAATCCGTCACAAATTCCGTCCCAAATTTGGGACGGAATAGTTTTTCTCCCAAATTCCGTCGCAAATTACGTCCCAAATTCCATATTTGAGACGGAATTTGCGACGGAAAATATTCCGTCCCAAATTTGATACGGAAATTCCGTCTCAAATTTTCGTCGTAAAATTCCGTCCCAAATCGCGCCTTTTCTTATAATGTTTGTGGATTTTTATAATTTACAAATTGGCGATCACGGTGGGACTCCTTTTACTTTTTTGATTACCCTCTCTATTCAACACCCACGTGTGTGATAAGTGCTTAATTATCTATTTTTATTTATATCACACGTCATTTTTTGGGCTTTAATAAAGTTAATCATGCAATTTTTACCTGTTAATCTCACTCACATAAAATTGAACTTTTTCTATCATTAGTGGGACTTGAGATGTATTAAGATAAATAAAAGAATTGTATGATTAAGGTTCGATAAAATAAATTTTTGTGATGATCGTTCTTTACAACTAATTTATTTGGTGTTGAGGGGACTAAACATAATGCTATTTTCTTTTATTAGAGGGAGTTTGAGATAATTTTTTGTATATGTTTCAAACTCTGTGAACAGTGATCGGATGGCCTCCGCTCGCAGGTGGACATATGCATGCCTCGCGTGAGCTAGAAGGGAGGAGTAGCTCCGATGCGCAGATGGCAGTCGAATGGCATGCATGCGAAGACAACAGCTGCACAGTACATGGTGCATGCGGCAGCAGATGATCACAGCATGCAGGCTGGGCATGCAAGGTCTCGAGGGTTGAGCACATGCAGGTGATAGTCGATCCATACAGCAGCAGAGGTACATGGGGAAGAAACGCATGGGAAGCCGGCGAGATCTCTCGCAACGGCAAGATCCTCTGGCAGCCGTATCCTCTGGCATGAAAATAGTAGCAGCAAATGGTGTGCAACGTGTGGCAATGGCAGCTCAAGAATGGCAAACGTTGGCATGCATGGCAGCGCGATGGGGAGCACCCCCTGGCCCTATAAAACCCAGCAGAGCCCCCCTCGCGGGCAGATTTTTCCCTCCCTTTCTTCTCCTCTTCCCTACTTCTTCCCCATCTCCTTCTTCTCCTCTCCCCTTCCTCTTTCTCTTCCCTCTCCCCCTTCTCTCTTCTCAGTTCCCCCTCTCCCTCTTTCTATCTTCTGCAACGGCTCCAGTAGTGCGTCCGCGGCACCCTCCTCCCAAGTGTCTCTCTCTCCTCCCTCTCCCTCTCTCCCTCTCTCTTTCTCTCTCTAACTCTACTGTTTCTCCCTCCGTCTCTCACTTCTCCACCCCTCTCGATCTCTCACTTCCTCTTCTCTCTTCTACATATATACTCACATGCACCACTAACCGCCGGTTTCATCTCATCTCACACCCCCTCTGCTCCCCCTCTCTCATCCTCTATTTCTCTCTGCTCACACTCCCCACCGCACACACTACACTCTTCACACTCCTTCCCTCATGCCTCTATTCTACACACACACTCCTGCTGCGTTACCTCCTTCTCACCTTCTCTCTCTGCACACACGTAGCGACCACCCCCGGCGGCCTTCTCTCCGCTCTCTCCCTCTAACTCTCTCTTCACACACTCGCACGCACAGTCACGACCCCACTCCTCTCTCGGCCCCTTCTCCTGCACTTCACCACTGTCTCACATACACACCACCCCACAGCCAGCTCCTGCACTTCCTCTCCCTCTTCTACTCATACACTCACGTAGCATAATTCTCCACTCCCTCGCACTCTTCCCCCTGAAGCCCTCGCTATTTCTCTCTCGCCACTCACACTCTCCACGCACTGCACACCGCACGTAGCCCTCCTCTCACTCTCTTCTGCACATGCACTCACACCCTCATAGTACACACACACACCACCGCCGTGGGGTCGACCTTCACCTCCAGCGGAGTCGACCCCCTTCCCACTCTCTCCCTTTCTCTCTGATGCCCCCTCTCTCTCACTCTTTCTCGCTCCTCCGCACCTTCGACCACACACGCCTGCACCACATACTTTCTTTCTATTTTATTTTTATTCTATTTTGTTGTCCCCCTCTCCCTCCATCTCGTTCTCTCCCTCCATCTCTCTATCTTTCTCTATCTCATCTCTCTATCTCTCTCTAAATTTTTTGCTCTAAAGCTCACTCACGGCTCTGTCTACTCCAAGTTGGGCAGCCATTCAAAGGCCCAAAGACGTGGGCGACGACGACTACGTCTCATTGGCAACATCCTCTCCTCCTTAGTTCTTTAATTTTCAGTTTTAGTTAGATTTTATTCCGAGCGTTGTATTTTGTTATTTCCTTGAACTTCTATGCATTGTAATATTTTATTTTGGAGCATTAAGAAAAATTTAGTGTCATTATCTCTCTAAATGATTCTCTCTCTCTTTCTCTCTCTCCTTATTTCTCTCCTCTACCCCTCCAAGTTTCTTTAGATAGATTTTTATCTTGTGCTATTTCAATTGTTTCCCATAAAAAAATCCTTCCAACAATTTCTTTTGCTTTTGTTAAAAATAAAAGAGATAAAATTTTCAACCTTCAAAATATTAACCTCTCCGTGGATTAGATCTGTATTCTCCATTATACTCAAAAATCTTAATCTTAGTGTGAGTACATAATTTTTGAAATTGAGTGCGTGAGTTTTTAATGATGAGTTTCGCATTCCATCAATTTTTGGCGCCGTTGCCAGGGAGGCTTGTGACTTTTGAGTTGAAAATTTTATTTTTCTTTTGTATATATTTATACTAATTATTTTCTTGTCTTTTCTTATTTTTGCAAGGAATTGAAAACAAAAAAAATCAAACCATAAAATCCAAAAAAAATCTATCAAGAAATCTGTCACAGAAACCTGAAGCGTAGGAACAAAGAGCAGAATTCAGAAATTCCTGAGAAAATATATGTCGCAGAAAGTCTGAGAACTATCGCAGAAAGCCTGAGAACTTTCGCAGAAGGTTTGAAAATTAGAAAATCAAAAAAAGTAAAAAAAATCAGAAAAAATCAGAGGTAAGTTTCCCCCCTTTCCCTTAGTCTTTTTGTCATTCATTTCAAAAAAAAAGAGAGAGATCTAGGGATTACGTTTGAAGTATCCTAAACTCCTCTCATTTTGTGTCATTTCCTTAATCTTCTTGCATATTGTGGTTACATAGGTTTTAAAAAAAAACTCTTCACTTGAACCCAATAAAAATCTTCATTCCAAGAGTAGAAACCACACTTTCATGTTTTAGGTCATTCATCATTTAAGATAGAATTTCTTTTACCTTGTTATTTAATTTTTGTCAATTGTATTTTGGAGATCGCGAGGGGTAAGGTACGTTCTACTTATCTTATCTTGAACATATATTATTGCATAAGAACCCTTTGTTTGAAATTGTGGTGAGCATTTCATTTTGAAAATATTCTAAGGACAACACCCATAAGCAAGATAAGGTGGGGATTTAATCACCATTCCTTAGCCCATAAATCACATTTCCCTTAGATCTTTGCATGTCCTAAACCTTAAATAAAATCCAGTAGACATTGGCCCTAGGTTCACATTGTGGTTCTTGTGCTATTCGGGTTTACCATCTTGTGAAAACCGGTGTCTAAGGTAAGACGGTCGGACGACAAACGTCTTAAGCGGGCAAGTGATTTTTAATTAGGACCCTACGAAAGTAGGGGGAGCCTCCCACTACCCCATCTCTTATCTGGTCGATGGAAATATCGAGGGTGAACTTAAGTTGCACATTAATCATTTTGTGAAATCTCATTTGTAGTTTTAGGTCGCATCTAGGTCATTAGGTAATTTGTGTGTTAACTTATTTGTGTTTGCATAAAAAATCAAAAACAACAAAAAAAATAAATTCTTCTCTTCTCTCTCTTCGTCCTAGTTAGTGTCAAAAAAAAGTAAAACAAAAAAAAATAAAAAACAATTTCATGGATCAGGTTTTTAATCAAATCAATTGCTTGACCCAAAATCTTATGGGCCCAAATTTCTTTACACCACCTACTGTTCACAATGATCACACATGGGCCCAGCCAGCCCATTATGTAGGTGAGTACCTGACCCAATATCCATCTTTCCCACAATTCAATGAAAGTCCATATCCTTGGTCGGCCCACCAAGAGAATTTCACACCCATGGCAGCCCAATATCCTCATCTTCCTCAAAACCAAGAACAAATTGCTCAACCTTATTTAAGGGATCAAATGCCATTCCTTCCTCATGAACATGCTTCCACATGTCAAAACCTCCCTACACCTTCTTGCACCCCTATCTTTGAGTGGGGAAATCAAAATAATTTCATTTGGGAAAATCTTCAACATCAAGTTTCATGCCCACTCGAGCCAAATCTCCAAACCCAATTTGATCAAAATCAATATGGAGGGCATGACACATACCTCCCTTATCAATACGATCCTCAACACATCCATTCCACCCCTCCATATAATATTCCCACTAGTGAAGAAAAACTCAACCAATTGATTCAGATCATCTTGAATAATCAACAAAGTATTGACTCCCTCCAAACTAAATTGGACCAACTCACAAGAGCCACTTATGATTTGGGAATAGACCAACTGTCTAACCCTATTGATGCAAACCTTTAAGATCAATTCTCTCAATTTACTCAACACACTTATTCTGGCCAGCAACCCATGATTCCGCTGCCAAATGAAACTCTTAACCTTGATAATGAGGGAATTATGGAAGAATTTGGGGTGACTAGCAAGATGGCTTATTTAAGTAAGGAGTCCACACATGTGTATGAGGAGAGCCACAATGAAACTAAGTTGGGGGGTGAGTTAAATGATGTGCAAAATGGTGCCATGCAAGAGTATGAAATTGAGAACATCAATGGCCCAATTGAGGAAGAATATAGAAAAGCGAATTGTCTAGCTGAAAATAATAATGATAAAATAAAAGAAAGCTAGTGACCCTCCTCACTTAGAAGAATATCATGAAAGGACCGCATTGGAAGATTTCTCACTCCATCTCACAGTCCCACAATTGAAAAAATTGATTGACATTCTTCCTATGTTAGAACAATATGAACACTTTGGCATGGAGAGTGTCATCATTAACTCATGTGAGGAAAAGCATAAGGAAGAAGGTTTTGTTGATGTTGCAAACATGTTGAATGATAATTCGCATGAGGGAGAGAATGGTGAAGAGCCTTTGAGTGAAAAATTCATCTCTCATTTAGATGCCTCACTTGTGAAGAAGATAACTAATAATCTCATTTTGATAGAAAATATTGATAACAGGACATCACTTGAAGAAATGGAAAGTACCACTCTAAACACAGAAGGTCTAATTGAGGATATACTTGAAGAGGAAGATTGCCTTGGGGTCAACAATCGTGTTGATTTAATGAATATGAATTCTAGATATCCTCGTTTTGAATAATATGATGAAGGGGTCTTGTTGAAAAAATTCACATTTGATCCACCCTCCTCACCATTTGAAAATTTGATTGATAATCTTTATGTGGTTGATGAGTTTGATGAAGGAGCCTTGTTAGAAAGGTTTACATTTGAGCTACCCACCTCATTGGTGAAAAATTTGATGGATGATAAACTTCATTCAGTTGATGAGTTTGATGAAGGCGCTTTCTGTAGATATATTTCTCCTCCCGTCCGTTCTTCCAATGCCTTCCCAATGTCCATCCTACCATATCCAACATGGGAAACAAATGAAGACAGAAGAAAAGGGAGAGGTAAAAACCTGTGATCGCCACCAAGGTGCC
This sequence comes from Amorphophallus konjac, assembly GCA_022559845.1. Taxonomy (NCBI): domain Eukaryota; kingdom Viridiplantae; phylum Streptophyta; class Magnoliopsida; order Alismatales; family Araceae; genus Amorphophallus; species Amorphophallus konjac. Next base: position 55,062,641 of record CM040126.1, read on the forward strand.
GAACGTGATGAACACGCCGTACATTGGAAAGAGGGAGAGGTACTTGCCTGACCTGCAGCGCTGGGAAGATGGACGGTTCAGGAAGAACCACCTGTAAGATGCACGGTCTTACGATAGACTGTTTAAGAACATTGCAGAAGATGCGGGAGGAAGCACTCCTAGCAGTTGAACGGCTCTATCACGACCGCGGGAAGAAGAAGGACGGTCCAGGCTGCACCGCACGTCTTCTTGAACGGACCGTAGAGAACCGCGCAAGACCACCAAGCCAGAAGTCACAAAGGGTCCAACCTCCACCCACTCCAGCCGGCCAGAGGGGATGGGCCTCGTGCTAGGGATTGCTGACCTGCAAAACAATGTGAAAACACAAAGAGGAAACCTATATTAGAACTGAAAAGTGTAGTTGATGCCAAAATAATAAGAAATGAACATGAATAAGTGGAAAGGGGGATATCTGGAGGATTTTAAACCCCTAGGGTGTCATAAATGTGGGTGGGTGTGTGCATGGCAATGAAGATGAAGAAAAATGTGGGGAGAAAGTGAGAAAAGTGATGCATGCAATGAAAAAGAGGACAAAACGTATCAAACAAACAAGACTTAAAAAAACTAGACTACTCCTTGAACCGGAGACTTATATGGACGTGGAAAGCCTCCCTCCTTGGTGCTAGGTCGCTCAAGAATACGGCAGGGCTTCGCCGTAGACCAAAAATCTCCCCCCTTTCAAACCCGGCCTTTAGGGTCTATTTATAGAGCACCTAAAGTCCCAGCTCGAAATTAGGGTTTAGAAGTATTTTCAGGTCAAGATAATCAAAGGAAAATCATAGATAATCAAATTATCTCTCATCTAGTCGAAACGGCACTCAAAATGGTTCATTATCCGCAGAGAAAATGACGGGAGAAGTTGGGGATAAAACCATGGATAAAGAGATAAAATCTGTTGAAATTCAGGAATCGAACGGATGAACGGTCTTATGATAGATCGTTCAACTGGATGTGCGGTCATGTCCTGGCCGTCCAACCCCGTCGGTGGAAATTTAAAAATCATAAATAATCTAAATTATCCATCGAACTGACCGAAACCTTCGCCGTTGGACTCTCATAGATGAACGGCTCAGATGAGACCGTTCAAAGGTAAAGCGGCCAAAGACAAACCGTTCTAGCCTTGTCGGTGATAAATATATTAATTGGATAATTATCTGAGAACACCACCAAGCGCAGGACTCTGAGAGATGAGTGGCTACCATCCGTCCGTTCATCAAGTTGAACGGCTAGCATAAGACCGCATAAATACTTGTCGGTGGAAATTCAAAAAAATAACCAAAATATTCCAAAACATATGGACGGTCCACAGGAAACCGTACATTGATTGGGCGGCCAGGGATGAACTGTACATGTACATGGGTGTTGAAACTCATAGAAAAGCCCAATCAACCAAAACCAAGGCCCGTTAAGCCCTGAATCAACTCGGACCTAACCAGGGAGGGAGGCTACCCATAAAATTGGCCCAAGACATGCCTGAAAATAGCCCCAATGAGTGATGGACAACTCGAGGCTTCAAAAAATGGGAGTAAGAGGAACGACTCAACTTAGCGGCAAAAAACGGGTGTCAACAGATACCCCTCCTTAACGTCCTCTTTGTAGGGGAGCGAGCGGAGGTGAAGCGAAAGTGACATGGAACATGGAGATGGAGCGGAAATGCAACAGAGTGGACCGAAAAAGCGGGCATTAAGATAAAACGACACCCATTTTTACCAACAAGTGACAGGAATCTTCTAGAAGACTCTGAACCAAATGCAAGGAATGATCAAACCAAAAGCGACACCAGTCTGGAGGAACTAAACTAAATGAAATAAATCGACAAGACCAACCTCATGGGAGACACAATCCCGCGGTCCAATGAGGAGGCCAAAAGCAGGCAGCAAAAGTAAAGAAACAGGCTAAAGCTCCAGATGGAGACCTTTTAATCAACCAAACCAAGCGAATTGACCAAAGAGAACCTTCCAACTCATAGTGGAATTAGTTCTTTTTACTCAAACATTGAACGCACAGTTAACCATTACTGACGGGACATTCTTCAAGCAAACCATGGGGCATGAAAGCTCAAAAAGATGCGTATGATGTATGCTGGGCTAAAATAAAAGAAATCGTTAAAATAAATATAAAGAAAGATTAAAATACAAAATACTCGAGAATAATATTGCTAAGCTAGGAAAATCAGAGTCAAGATACCATCCGCAACCACAGCGTGCAGGATAGAACCGTCCTCCCCATGACATCCCAACCTAACAGCCTATCCGAAGATTAAACACGTGAACATGGATCATCATCATTTTTGTTAAAGGGGAACATCAGATCCTGGAACACGCAGATAACCAACTGGTTCTCGAGATAATATATTATAGTACCATATAATAATGCAATAAGGGCGATAAAGTTAAAAGGCCATACCTGACTTACCTGCGCAGGTGAAACGGCAAGTGAAAATTTGGATTTTCTTTTTCGGGTTTTTATGGATTTTTATGAATAAGACAAACAAGATAAACATAGTGATTAACATAATGAAAAACAACATAACATAACATGACGAATGGAAACAACCCAACAAGACGAACAAGCACCTAGGTAAAGGCATAAACAGACAAAACGTATGCATGAACATGGTGTGACGAGACAACAATCGGCGGGACAACAAATGGTTGGAATAAGAACATGACGGATCACACAGTTGGGACAACACCTGGAACATAGAGGGACGAATATCAACATATGCAAGACAACTATGTGGTAAGGAACAAAACAACAAACGTGGGACAACACGGTGGGACATAGACACGAGACAATGACACGGCGGGACAACACATGAACAAACACGCACTTCAATCAAAACCCAAGATCAAAATGAAGTAGAACCGCCAGGTTCATAATCGTGAGGCGAAGCCCTCTCATAAAGATATGATCATTGCAAATAAAAGCTGGGAGGACATGAGCTTCAGAATAGATCGAGAGATATGTAGAAGGAAACAAATCAAAAGATGTGAATAGGAGGCAGAGCAAAAAGATATAGCAAGGAATGCCTGAGTACAAGCAACCTGCACACTTAGCAAACGAATTACGTATATGTCTTTAAAACAAATGCAAATGCATGAAAAATACACATTTTTTTTGGATTTTTATGATCTTTTTTTTTATTTTTTTTAGATTTTCAATAGTATTTCATTTTTCTGAATTTTTTTTTGAAGTATTTGTTTTTTTAGGTTTTTTTTGAAATATTTGATTTTTTTTTAAAAATTTTAAAGTATTTCATTTTTTTTATATTTTGAAGTATTTGATTTTTTTGGATTTTTGATAATATTTAATTTTTTTTAGAAATTTTAATTTTTACATAGCAATCCGCAGTACCTAAAGACGGGCTCAAACTACTGGCCAGTGATCGTCGTTCCTACCCCTTTCATTAAAGAATTCCCTTAAGCATGGCGTGCATGTGAGGGTGGCTTACCACAACCAACCGCTTCTAAAGAACGGTGCCCCTACTAAGGCCATACCCGGGATATAACCCAGCCTAAGAGGGAGAAGTAGAAAAAAAATTGGAGACAAGCTTCGTGCAGGATGGGAGATATCAAGGCTCGAATTCTTTCTAGGGCACTACCCCTCAAAGAGATAGCCTGTTGCGCTGGGGCTTTGTGTTTTTGATTTTGAGACCCATATTTATCAAGCACGCATGCGACCGGGCTCATGACGTCCCGCGGGGAACTGTACTGCCACTCTTGCCATGCCTTTGATTCATAATTTTACATTTTGGGTAGCCCTTATTGGCCAGATATAGCATGAAATCTCACTTTTGAGGGTCAAGACTGCCCCTATTTGAGACCTCTCTCGTATTAGGAAGTGATGCGCGGAAAACGCACGTCGTTAATACGCTCCGCTACCAAATTAAAATATCCGGCCCATAAATTAAATAAATAGAATAGTTAAGTGGTGAGACCGAGTCGAATCCACAGGGAGAAGTAGATTTGAAAGTTTAAAACCTTGAGTTTTTAAGATTTAAAAATCAAGAGAATTGAATTTAAACCGCCTTAGAAAGATTGGGATGCAATTTAGAAGGGTGGAATCGATAGAAGAACAAATAGATAATTATAATGAAACTAAGGTGAACTAGGAAAAGAAATAACTTTTAAACCAGACATAATTAGAAGACGTGGAAGAAATGAAAGTTGTAGAGAATGAAAATATGAAGAAGTTTCAAGAAGAACACAGAAATATAAAATAATAAGAAGACAATGAAAAATGTGAAAAACTCAAGAGCTATCAGTGCGGATGAACAGTAATATGACAGAAATCAGAACAGTGATAAATTAATTATAACTCTCAAAATAAGAAGAATTAGAAGAAGTGGTAGAAGAAGAAGTTTTAGATATACAAGAGAAGAACAACTTTTATGAAGAACTCAGAGTAAAAATAAGATTGTAAAGGCTTCAAAACAGAATAATACTCAAAGGTATCACCACAGATGAATAGTAATCGCGTAGAACAGCACTTAAGCAAATAGAAAATAACTTTCAATCTAGAAGGAATTGAGGGAAAGGCTAGAAAGAGAAGTTGAAGAATACTTACATATGGACAACTCTATAGAAGATAATAAATTGAAATAGGGATCAGATAAGCTTGTAAATTGACTATGAAGAGCCAAAAATGGCTAAGAGTACAATGAAAATATTCAATACAAACTAATAACAAACTTCAAAACTTAAATACAAAGCTCTCAAAATCTTCTCCTACCAAATCCACAAAGCAAGAACTTCAAGAACACTTACAAATCTTAGCAACCCATAGCTTACAACTCTTTCCTAACCTCTCTCTTCACTTCTCTTTCATTACAATTGAACCCGTTTATATAGGGTAACACAACAACCCTTTAGCTAATATGAACACTTCTTGCTTCTTTTGTTGACAATTGCTGCTCTTGTTGACTTGAAATTGTGTGCTAGCATGTGTTACATACTTTTCTAATTTTTTAATTTTTTTCTAATTTTTCTGGCCTTTTTTCTCTTCTTTCTCTCTTCCTTTCTCTCTCTTTCTCTCTCCTCCCCGGCCGCGTACGCCCGTGCGCCGCGCGCCTCTCTCCTCCTTTCTTCTGCGCGTGCGTGGACCGCGGCTGTGTTAAGTACGGACTGAATAGATCTAGAGGGGGGGGTGAATAGATCTAGCCCCTTTTTCAATTTATAAATCAACAATCGATTAGACCTTAAGCAAGCTATGGGTTGCAACGATAAAACTGATAGCTATAGCGACAGCAAGCAATAATAAGAGCACACACCACACGAAAAATCACAAGACAGGATTTTTAGGTGGTTCAGTCTCTTCCCGAGACTTACGTCCACCCCTTGCTCAACTTGAGCAAGGCTTCACTAAATGAGAACTTCTGATCTCACACAAACACCGCTGTCACACAGCTTGTTCCTGCTGACACACAGCTTGACTCCGCTGCCTCACAACTTGACTCCGCTGCCTCACAGCTTGACTCTTGATGTAATGAAAAGATAAATAGAAAAAGGTGTAACAAGGCTGAACATAGACTTTTGAAGCAGAGTAATTAAAGAGTTCAGCTTGGGACTCAATCACATAGGTAACAAGGCAAGACTCCCTGTAGGACTTCCAGCAGGATGCCTTCAGCTGTCTTGCTGCTGGAACTTGCAACGCCTTGAGCCAGGTCTTCTTTCTGCAGCACCGAAGAACACTTCTGTCTTCTGCTGCTTCTTGATTGCCGGAGAGCCACTCTTCCTTTTCTCTTTCAGAGTATCTTCGTGGGTGTCCTTTTCTTCTGCTCTATGTTCCACACCCCGCTCTCTATCTCTTCTCCTTTTTGCACCAGTTCTTATTAAGCACGAAGCTGTTTCCCGCGCAAGTGCAAAACCTGTTGGATTACTCGCTAAAAAATAGGGAGAAGATTAAGTAGAATCTTAAACAAGATTTGACCGGTTCTTAGCAAGATTCTCTCCTTGAATCCCGTGCGTAATCTTATCATCTGAACAGCCCAACAACCTGCAACAACAATCTGCAGGTTTTAAGGAACCAAAACAGAATTCGGTTAGAGTTCGGTTCTGGACGCTATAACACCCGTGGTCGACCATGAGCTTGTCACTGGTCGACAAAGAACAATGTCCAGACGACTGGTTCTTCAGGCTGATGCTCGTATCGCTCATTGTTGACAATAGCCCTGTCGCTGGTCGACAAGGGGCAATGTCCAGATGTATGGCAGTTCTGTCTGATGCTCTGTCTGTTCCGTGGTCGACAACGGGCAGACCTTTGGTTGACCACCGAAGTCTGTACAGCGGAAAAGTAACTGGTCAACCACCGAAGTCTGTACAGAGGAGAGTCTGTACAGAGGAAAAGTCTGTACGGAGGAAAAGTCTGTACAGAGTTGGATTCGCTTGTATTGCTTCGTGGTCGACAACGGGCAGGGCTCTGGTCTACAACCAGAGCGCGTACATAGAAAACATAGCTTGAACTGTGTTTGGTTGGATTCGTTGGTCGACAATGACTACTACTCTGGTCGACAAGAAACCTTGACAACTTCCTCTGATCTGTTGACTTCATTAGTACTTCAGTATACCTGAAATTACTTGAACTATCAGATTTGCATTGAATTAGTTAACCACATCTTTTGTCATCATCAAATTATCATGAGTCCATTACTTTATATTGAAGGAGCAATTAAACATATCCTTTGTCATCATCAAAACTAAAGGGATGCACAACATTCTCCCCCTTTTTGATGATGACAACCATGAGTCATTGTGACAAATCTTGCAATTATTTCAGCCAGACAATTCATTTGATATGTTATTCAAAGATATGTTATTCAAAGACATCCATAGAGAAGGTAAGATGAAAATAGCATAACCATAAGTAGACTTGACATTATTTGGCACAAGGACAACATACTCTTTCTCCCCCAACATAACCATAAGTAGACTTGACATTATTTGGCACAAGGACAACATACTCTTTCTCCCCCAACATAACCATAAGTAGACTTGACATTATTTGGCACAAGGACAACATACTCTTTCTCCCCCTTTGTCAACAACAAAAAGAGGGGAAATCAAAAAAATAATCACTCCGAACAGGATGTGAAAGGAGGTGGTGGAGCAGAATGAAATACGAAGACTCCTGGGTGTTTATCCTAGGGTAGAGAAACAGCTTGATGAAGAAAACGAAGGGTCAGGATTTAATCAGCCGAATTGAATTTTGGGGAAATTGATTGAAGTGTACGCCCTTTCCTTAATGAAGCATTTATTTAACCTATCCATTCTTAGCAGAGATCACCTTGTAAACAAGTAGAGTGGGCCTTGTGGTTCATTGAATTTGAAGGTATTGCACCAATAAACTTGCGCCCCATATCTAATTTTCCTCCATATGACTTCTCAAACTTATAATAGATTTCATGAGGCTGTTTGACTAACAGTGCGAGTTGAACAGTGTTTTTAGCTTTTCTTTGCATGCCATGCCTTCGGTCAACCATTTTCTTCTGTCGTTTGAGTAATTTTGAAATTTTCTTTTTGGAATCATTTTGAAGGCTGTGGTCAGGTTTATCACATGCTTTTCTACACGAGGAGACACGCTTTTTACACGCCAGAAACCTCGGCTACTTAGCATGCCTAACCATTCCACTTTTAACTGGGACACACCTTTTATCCGTGAAGATATACGTTTATCAGACGCCAATATCCCCAGTTACTCAGTATGCCCAATCTCAATTATTTTTGATAGTAGCAGAGATAGATTGATTCTTCATGACACACATGCCTCTCACTTATTTTTTATCCATTTTTTTTTAAGATGGGAGGCAGTAGTTTCTCAGAATCCAATCCATTGCTCTACCATGGAGACAGAGTTATGGCGTATCCCACGTGCATTCATGCTATATTTTTGGATTTAATTAACTGTTCAGAATTAGCACAGGTAGAGAAACCGACTCACTACTAAAAATCATAAGTCTTCAAAATCATGTGACAGAATCATAGTTATGGCTTGACTTTATTGAAGTAGTACAGTCCAAATCCTCATTACTACACTCAACCTCTACTCTTATTGATCACCTTGGTGATTTTATTGGAAGATATGGTTAGGTTATTCAATGTTTCATCAAGGAATGAGTTTACACTTTTACTCCCCCTCAATTTGTGAATCCATGCTGAATCAAAAAAAATGTTGGCCAGGATGAGATAGACAGACACAGGGAATGGAAAGTATGAATGATGATGAATGAGTGAATATGAATCTGAGTCCAAACAGTTTAACCAGTCCAGAAGATTCCCTACCAGAACTAGTGTCAACCAGGAACCTGTCTAAAGTGGACATTTGCTTCCGTACAGATCCATTGTCGACCATGGGACTGTCTGTTGTCGACATCTGCGCAGCCACAGAACCCATCCAGTATCTTGTCCTGATGGCGTTGTCGACCACTGCCCGGTCGTTGGTCGACCACCAGAGCTAAATAGTAGCAGTACCAGGAGCTTGCAGGCTTGCTTCAGTAATCAGTTGAACTCCCAACCTTACCAGTAGCAGATACTTAGCTGACATAACTATTTGCAAAAATGATAGAGAGTCATAAACAACGACTGATTTTCTTTTCTTTCAAACAGATTTAGTTTTTCATGCATGGCACTTATCCATGATTCAACCTTTAAGGTTTTCACTACAGATTTGGGCTCTATTTGGGACACAAGAGCAAGTTGATCCAGTTCACTAATGGTCTTGAGCTGAGATCTAGTCTTCCTAGGATCATGACTACTACCAATAATGTTATCCAAGGGATGATCTCTAAGAAGTCTTGAGTTTTCAAGATTGTTACCTGAGTTGACCTCTCCTTCGGTTTGGTCTTTAGAATTACCTTGATTTCTTTCTTGATTCAGTTCTTCTTCATTCTCCATCGGTTTTTCTTTGCCATCCTGAAATTCCCCATCTTCTTCTTCCTTGCTGACCTGTTCATTTTTGCCAAAATCATTAATTTCATCAAATGAAATATGAGGGGGTTCTTCAACCACTTGATCTCTGGTGTTAAATACCCTATAGGCTCTTGATCGATCAGAATAGCCCAAGAATATTCCTGAGTTGCTCTTAGGTTCAGATTTGTCCAAGACTTTCTTATCATTGTTATGAATGTAACACCTTGCACCAAAGATTCTAAAATGAGCTAGGGATGGTTTCTTACCTTTGAATATTTTACATGGAGTTTTTGCACTAAACGGTCTTACCACTTGTTGTGCATGACTGCCTGACATTCCTGCATCACAAATTACACAGAAACTTTTGGACCCCAATGGTACCCGGGTCCAAGATAGCTTGTGAAATCATGAAACTGCTGTAACAACATCTTGGGAACCCAAACTTTGTTAGAACAGTTTGTCTTTTCGATTCTTAACTTGTTCAGGTTGTGTTCCTTTTGATTTAATGTTCCTCTATGTTGAGTCCATTTTCTTAAATTCCAATTTCCATTCTGTTTCAGCTGAGAGAAGTTGTGGGTTCTGTTTGTGTATCTGGTCGACATCTGGTATGTCTGTGGTCGACTAGGGTTTCTCCCGAAGCCAGTACCTGTTCTGGCAGACCCTCTGGTCGACATAGGAGGAGTCTGTTGTCGACCAGCCTGTTTCCAGACACCTTGTTTTACAGGTCTGGGTTTATTAACATGATTTAATGCTCTGTTTGTCTGGTTACTTCTGTGAATTTGAACTTCTCGTCTAATATGGCTGTTGTTTTTAAGCTGATGTAGATTGACCATTTTCCCTTTAGAATTCCTCTCTTCCCAGGTGACATTAGTCTGTTTAGAGGAACTTTCAGCTATGTCCTTTTGTTTGTTTTGATATAGGTTTATCAGGGGGCCTTTTCCTTTTGTGTCAGCTTTTTCATTTAACGTTTTTAGTTGAAATTCCTTTTTAGCTGTTGGGTTGTATCCTAACCCCTCTTTCTGAAAATTTACTTTTATTCCTAACACCGCGTTCAAGTTTTCTTCACCCTTAGTCATTTTTTCCAATGTTTCCTGTTTGTTTTTTAGTTCACTTTGGATTCTTTCTATTTCTTTCAGAAGTTGACTGTTTTCTTCCTTGAGTGAGTTGTTTCTTTCTTGAGTTAACTTAGTTTGCTGTTCATATTCTTGAGTCTTTAGTTTTAACTCATCAATTGTGTTTTTTAGTATCTCATTTTCTTCCAATAGTTCTTTGACATTTTCTTCATCTGTCTTGTGTTGATTCAGCTTATTTTGCAAGGTGGTGATTTCCAATTCTAGTTTAGTTCTGTTAGCAATTAGGTTGCTGTCATCATTGAGCTGATTAACTTTCTTCTTCAACCTTTTATTTTCCTTTCTTGTTATTTCATATGTATCAAGTAAGTCTGAATAGGCTTCTTCCCAATCTGAACTAGAAAAATCTTGAAAAGGGGAGGTTACCTCAAGATCGTTGATGTCTCCTTTGGCCATCAGACATGTGTTTCCTTCTTCTTCTTCTTCGGAGGTTGTTTCCTCTTCGCTGCTTTCCTCCTCCTCGCTCCATGTGCTTATCATTGCCTTTGGTCTCTTGCCTTTCCACTTGAAGCTTGATTTCTTAGGAGCCTCTGGACATTCAGCCTTCATGTGTCCTGATTTTCTGCAGTTGTAGCAGGCAAGTTTGTTAGATGAGGCTTTAGTTTTGTCAGACTGAAACTGGGGTGACCTTCTTACCATGCCCTTCGGATTTTTAAATCCCTTACCTTCCTTCCGCAGAAACTTTCTGAACTTTCTTGTTAGCGTGGCAAGCTCACCAGTTTCCTCACCTGTGCTAGATGAGTCATCAGTGTCAGATGATTCAGAGGTGCCTATTTTAGTTTTCAGAGCTAGCTGTTTCTTTTTCTTGCCCTCTTCTTCCTTTCCTTTTAGATTGACCTCATAGGCCATTAGGGAACCTACTAGTTCATCCACAGTCATAGTAGTGAGGTTCTTTGAGTCCTCAATGACTGTGGCCTTGGTATGCCACATAGGAGTGAGGGACCTTAGAATTTTTCTCACTAGCTCTTGCTCCTTGTAGGTTTTCCCTAGACTCTTTAAGCTATTTGTTAGTTGCACTAGTCTAGCATACATATCAAAAATGTTTTCATCAGTTTTCATTCTAAACATTTCATATTCTGAGACTAACATATTTGCTTTTGTCTCCCTTACCTCTGACGTACCTTCATAGATGACCTTGAGTCGATCCCACATCTCCTTGGCTGTTGCACATTGTGAGACTCTTGAGAACTCCGTGGGATGAAGTGCGCATTGCATTACATTCATAGCTCCCCAGTTGATGGTTGATTTTCTGACCTGTTCTCTGGTCCAGGTATCCTCGTCTTCGGGCAGATCATAGGGTCCATGGCTCACTACTCTCCACATCTCATGATCTTGTGCTCTCAAGAACACCTGCATACGATTTTTCCAGTATGAGTAATCATTTCCATCGAAATATGGTGGTCTAGTTACTGAGTGTCCCTCAGCCATTAGACTTCTAGAGTTCAGTCCGGCAGGCCTCTCCTGGTTGTTAGACCACATTTTTGGAGAGTCTGGCTCTGATACCACGTGTTAAGTACGGACTGAATAGATCTAGAGGGGGGGGTGAATAGATCTAGCCCCTTTTTCAATTTATAAATCAACAATCGATTAGACCTTAAGCAAGCTATGGGTTGCAACGATAAAACTGATAGCTATAGCGACAGCAAGCAATAATAAGAGCACACACCACACGAAAAATCACAAGACAGGATTTTTAGGTGGTTCAGTCTCTTCCCGAGACTTACGTCCACCCCTTGCTCAACTTGAGCAAGGCTTCACTAAATGAGAACTTCTGATCTCACACAAACACCGCTGTCACACAGCTTGTTCCTGCTGACACACAGCTTGACTCCGCTGCCTCACAGCTTGACTCCGCTGCCTCACAGCTTGACTCTTGATGTAATGAAAAGATAAATAGAAAAAGGTGTAACAAGGCTGAACATAGACTTTTGAAGCAGAGTAATTAAAGAGTTCAGCTTGGGACTCAATCACATAGGTAACAAGGCAAGACTCCCTGTAGGACTTCCAGCAGGATGCCTTCAGCTGTCTTGCTGCTGGAACTTGCAACGCCTTGAGCCAGGTCTTCTTTCTGCAGCACCGAAGAACACTTCTGTCTTCTGCTGCTTCTTGATTGCCGGAGAGCCACTCTTCCTTTTCTCTTTCAGAGTATCTTCGTGGGTGTCCTTTTCTTCTGCTCTATGTTCCACACCCCGCTCTCTATCTCTTCTCCTTTTTGCACCAGTTCTTATTAAGCACGAAGCTGTTTCCCGCGCAAGTGCAAAACCTGTTGGATTACTCGCTAAAAAACAGGGAGAAGATTAAGTAGAATCTTAAACAAGATTTGACCGGTTCTTAGCAAGATTCTCTCCTTGAATCCCGTGCGTAATCTTATCATCTGAACAGCCCAACAACCTGCAACAACAATCTGCAGGTTTTAAGGAACCAAAACAGAATTCGGTTAGAGTTCGGTTCTGGACGCTATAACACCCGTGGTCGACCATGAGCTTGTCACTGGTCGACAAAGAACAATGTCCAGACGACTGGTTCTTCAGGCTGATGCTCGTATCGCTCATTGTTGACAATAGCCCTGTCGCTGGTCGACAAGGGGCAATGTCCAGATGTATGGCAGTTCTGTCTGATGCTCTGTCTGTTCCGTGGTCGACAACGGGCAGACCTTTGGTTGACCACCGAAGTCTGTACAGCGGAAAAGTAACTGGTCAACCACCGAAGTCTGTACAGAGGAGAGTCTGTACAGAGGAAAAGTCTGTACGGAGGAAAAGTCTGTACAGAGTTGGATTCGCTTGTATTGCTTCGTGGTCGACAACGGGCAGGGCTCTGGTCGACAACCAGAGCGCGTACAGAGAAAACATAGCTTGAACTGTGTTTGGTTGGATTCGTTGGTCGACAATGACTACTACTCTGGTCGACAAGAAACCTTGACAACTTCCTCTGATCTGTTGACTTCATTAGTACTTCAGTATACCTGAAATTACTTGAACTATCAGATTTGCATTGAATTAGTTAACCACATCTTTTGTCATCATCAAATTATCATGAGTCCATTACTTTATATTGAAGGAGCAATTAAACATATCCTTTGTCATCATCAAAACTAAAGGGATGCACAACAGGCTGCACCGCCCGCAGTTCGGCCACGGCTGCGCCGTGCTGCGCCGCCCCCCCCCCCCCTTTGACTGCGTCTGGACGTGGGTTGACCGCGCGTGGGCGCGGTGCGCCGGGTGCCGCTGGCACCGCGGGTGGGCGCGCCGCGCCCACCTCCGCTGATGCGGGACGAGACCATGGACACGACAAGCTCGCGGTTGCCCCTTAACGAGGGAAGCGTCGGATGTGCACGGTTGAGAAACCGGCAATGAGTTAGGGTGATCGGCTCTCTTTTGTGCCCGGATTGGGTCACGGGACGGTGTCGCACTCTCTCGCAGCAGCGGTAATGAATAGATAAAGCGAGCTAGATATCCCTACACATACTCTCTAGCAGCGGCATAAACAAATATATATGAAGTAAGCAAAATGCCAAGTAAGGAGCGAAAACGATACCTCCACGCGCTCGGCGTGGGGACGACGGACCCGGCCGAAAACTCGTACTCCCGGGACAATTAATACACCATATTACAGCAAATGAATTACTGCCCACTCCACGCAAGGAGGTAAAGGGCTACACAAACGGGCCCGGGAGGACCGAATTCGGGTTGACGGGCGGCTTCTCGCGTCTCTTCGGCAGCACCCGAACTTGTGACTGTGGGGCCCACGTGCTGTCCGGAGGGGCCGTGTAGGACCCGGTGGCACCGCTGTAGTGGGGACACTTAGGGAAGCGCTCCCCGGGCTGGCGGCACGCTGGTTCGCCGGCCGGTGGCCGGGCGGCTCCGTTCGGCACCGGTCGGAATGACCGGCCACGGATCTGCCGGTTCTATTTTCCAGCGCGCGCTCCAGCGAGAACGGACGTTGCGATCAGCCCCGACGTTGGAATGCGACGAAACTGGCGCCGTTGGAAAGATGCTTCGAAGGGCTTCAACCCAAGGTAATTATAGAAAAATAATCAAGCATGTACTTCTGATTGGCGAATTTTGAAGGTTGCTGTTGTACAGTGTCTGAACTCTCAGACTAGCAGGGCACTTTCCTGTGGATTGCCTTTGACCGATATGAAGACCTCAGATTCAGACTTCGACATGTTCATGAAAGTTGTTGGAAATCAAGTAAGGAAACCAGAACTATTTTTGGATCTGGATTTGGAGATGGTGGTGATTTGTTCGGATTTTGGAAGTGGAGGGTGGTCGGATCTAGGATCTGACTGATAACACTGTAGCTGAGGAAGAACACGAATTTCTAAAAATAGATAGAAGGCTGATAAAACATTAAGAAAATTTGTGGATATAGGGGGTGATAGACAGAACTCCCAGTAAAATTGGGGGGGTTTGGACAAATCAAAATGATGGCCGGAGGTGGGAAACACAGGGCTGCTGTCATTGTAGACAGAGACAAAACAGAACTAGGAATGAAAGATGCACGAAAATGAGAAAATACTAAACGATGGAATTTGGGCGTGAAACTTTAGGTGGAGCTTGGGATACAAGGGAAGAATATACCATAAAAATTTCAGACCACGAAGAGGTCGTGGCTGATAGCAAGAATTTCGGTAAGAGACCTCTGTCCAGCAGGACAGAACACCGAGAATGGTTTCGCGGCGGCTCGAAGGCGGCACGAACGGCGGCGGCGGCAGCACAGATGATCACCGGAGATAGAGGGGAGGGGATAGAAGATAGAAATCACTCTAGAACTGGAGGTTGGAGGAGAGAAACCAGAGGGAGAGAGGAGGGGCTCAAGAACACTCTTGATTTTCTAACAATTTTCTCTTCATTTCTTCATTAATTTCTAATGACAGTATACATAAGCTTATATAGAAAATGGCAAGGGGTGGGGGGCTGATAATTTCGTGGGAAATAGGCCATTTTCTTCCCCCATGTGGTCAAAACTCAAAATAAATAAATTACATATGGATGGGGCACTCCTTTGACTAGGTAAGTAAGGTAGGTGGCCAACCTTTGAAATTTTAACCCATTTGTCTCCCATGTGGTCAATTAGCATTCAAACCTTCTAGATGGCCACCTAGGATGGTTGACCAGCCCCACATGGATGAGGTGGATCAATGGGGAAGGGGAGGGGGCCCCCTAGCTGGACCTACTACACATTTGCACAAAAACCCACACAATCCATGGGAATGACTCATTGGCTTATAAAGCCTTACATTTGCGTACATACTTTCCCAAGGATATAAACACAAACTAAAAGGACATAAATGCAAAAGAAAAAGTGCATGCTCGACGTCGATTCCCATCATCCGCCTTCCGACCTGCATAAGAAAAACACACGCACACACTCACATGTAATATAAATATATATATTATATATATTATATATATATTATATATATTATATATATATTATGTCTATATCTTATATATATATATAGCTTAAAAAATCCGTAAAAATATCAAATAAATTCTTTTTTTTTCTATATTTTTTTCTTTCCTTTTTGAACACTCCTGGGCTTTTGGCCTTTATTATTTTTTTGTTATTTTCCCTGTATATTTTTTTTATTTTTGTTTCTTGTTGCTTCCCTCGTACCGAGTGCCTACATAAATAAAGAAATATTGTTATTAAAATTATTTACTTTCAAAAAATTAACTTTTTGATTCTAAATTAATAGTAAGTGTGATACGTGCATATTTATTATTATTTAAGCTCATAAAAATGTGTATAATCATGAGTTAATATGTAAAAATACACACTTATCACACCCCCCAACTAACTCATTGCTAGTCCCTTTAGCAATGCAAATAATGAAAAATTTTAGGACCAACAAGAGTGTAGAATATTCATGCTACATTTTGAGATCATCTTTCATAGAGTCAACTAGCTCCGCTTTGGTATGGGATTAATGGTATTCCGATTAAATATAAGTGACTTTACAAGTTCATGGGTTATCACTTTTTACTTTGGTAGGGTATTGGATTAAAGTATCCCACCTGTGGAGGTGGGATAGGATAAGATGACTTAAGTCAATTTAAACCACTTTTAAGCAGATTAACCAAATTTACTCTCGCCAAAGCAAAATGGGATAAGTTACATCTAAAAGTAACTTATTCCTGTGTTAAGCCCCAAACAAAGAGGAGCCTAAAGATCAGGAATCTGGGATAATTACCACAGACCAGTCTTATGTAGAAAATAGGTACATGATCAAGAAGTCAATTTAAAGGTCAATAGCACTCGTGCATGTGTAATACTAAATTCACAGTATAGACAATTACGTCCTTCAGTTGCTATTCCGAACAAATACCTTTCAATTCTACACTTCTTAATTAGAGCGTTCAGTAAACTAACTTTTTGTCTGCCTTATTGCTTTGTCTCTTTTTGGGATCTATATTTTTTTTCTTTTCTTTCTACTTTATTTTTCTATACACACATGATGCTGCACTACCCTTCACTGTTTTACGCGAACCTCAACACGTCTTAGGTGAAGTAGGCCCGGTTACACAGATCAAAGTTCCCTTTTCCTTTTGACGCGAACCTCAACACGTCTTAGGTGAAGTAGGCCCGGTTACTCAGAACCGGAGCATTTTTCATGGTGTTTTTCTCAAAACAGATTTTTCAATAGATAACATGGCAGAAAGCTTTTAAAAGATCTCTTCTTCAAGAAGTGCAGAATATCAGACAACATACCCAAAATAGCAGAAGGCTTGTCCTACTTGTTTCATTAGCGTGTAACGTGCTTTTCATTTTTCTAAAGTGCACATGAACTTTAAAAGATTCTTATATCAGTTTTCCATTGCTAGATTAAATAATCTTCCATCATTCTTATCCAGTCATTTCTATTCCAGAATTACTTTCAATGGAAGCATGAATCATGAAACTCAAAATGGGTTGAAAAAAAATGAGGTTGTATATGAATGCATGTGCAACATGATTTCCGTCCCCCCAACTTAAATGACATTGTCCTCAATGGCATGAACAATATGAAACAATAGAACAATGTAGACATGATATGTTTGGAAAAGAACGGGACAACCTGATGTGTACTTCGACGGCCTTCGTGTTTGAGAGGCAGTACTTGGCTTTGAAAATCGGAGCAACAGAGTAAGCAATCAGCTTTCTCTCCCCAACTTATCCTTTATTCAAATCTGCAAAATAAACATAAAACCACAATAAAAACTTGGGTTGCCTCCCAAGAAGCCATTTATTAGCACACCAAACTATGAAAACGTTGGGCTGCCTCCCAAAAAGCGCTAAATTTAACGTCTTCAGCCAGACGTAATGTAGCTCACTAACCAACGGGTGGCATTCAGAATGAGCCACCAAATGATCTTATCTTCCGATAAAGTCCAACACTTGTACCATTGGAGGAAAAGATTATATGTATATGCATGTGGGCTAGAATCATGCCGAGGTGGGTCTAGGAATTTGGACGGACCCCCTCGGTTAGAGAATGCCAGAGGAATTATCATATCTTCAATCACAAAATATTCCTCTGTACACTGAAGGTCTTTATAAGTGTTAAACACATCAATGCGGACCTTAATTTTTCTTTGCTTTTCTTCTGCATCCTCACTCTTAGGAGTTACTTGCGTATCGTTCAAGTGAGAGAGGATGAGAGTGTTGTGAAGTTTTGGGGAATCCACCACATGGCCAGTGTTAAGGAGATAATGAGGATTAGGAATGAAATAAGTTTACTCCTTAACACAAGAATTCTCATAAGAGTCAGATGGATCCAACCAGTTGGCGAGTTGCAGAATAATTGGAATGATTGTGGATTCACCAAGGTCAGGGATGGGTAACAGATCCACAACCTCCCCTAAATCAGGAGATGCCCAATCAAAGTAAATTTCAAGTGGAGCACCTGGTTCCTCAATTACCAAAGAAGAATGGCTTATGGCCACACTCAATTCTCTCTCTACACTCATATTTTCTTCATCATTGACTTGGAATATGGACTCATCCATTTCAGGAAGGGTAAGAAATGGAATTTGATCATGGATTGGCAAATCATCTTCCTCTTCTTCTCCCCCCGACTCAAGATCATCAGATTCATCATAATCCTCTTCACAATTCTTAGGCTGCTCTTCCTTTAAGTCCTCATCATAAAATTCCCCCATTATCCTCTCAAGATCAAAAGGGATATAAGTGTTAGACTGGGGAATCATAGATTGATCGTATGGACTTTTATTGTCATCAAATGCAGGAAGTTGGCCCTCAAGACTTGTAGTGGAGTTGCTAGGCATTGGATCGACTTCCATTTCTATGATGTTTTTAGCAACCCGACTCACATGAGCCTCAAAGTTTTGTAGTTGTTCCTGGAAGGCTTGTTGTTGAGTCTGGAAGAGCCGTGTCAATTGATCAAACATCTCCTCCTTATGCAAATCTGTGTATGGAGGAGATAGATAAGTGGGCTGAGAGTCAGATTGTGATGGATAGTAGTTTGAAGGGTACTCAGTTCGAGAATGAGATGGTGGAGAGTGTATGGGTTGCCCTTCATAATAGGGTTGATCATAAGAATCATTTGGGTATGGGGCCCAATTTTGAAAATCTTATTCTTGAGGACTTTGGCCTTGATCCTGATAAGACTCCCAAGAAGAATCATGTTGATCTCTCCAACCAGAATTAAAGTTATTTGGAAATGGGTCAAAATAAGGTGTGGATAGTTCTAGAGACATTTGGGTTTGCCTTGCTTGGTCCATCCAAGAGATTGTTGGTTGATTTTCCCAGCTAGAGGTATAAGTATCTGGAGATGATTCGTAATCGGGCTGAGAAAACCGCTGATCATATTGGCCTTGCTCCGGGGTGAAAGGTAGATCATGGCCCCCAAACTGAGTGGTTGGAATATGGTATTGGGTAAACGATGGAAACTGGGCCATCATAGGTGACGGGATCTCATTTTGGGCCGACCACGAATATGGACTGTCATAAGAGGTCGGGTTGTTTTGGGTGAGAAATGAGTGTGGATTTGGACAACCACCTACATAATGGGCCGGGTTATCCCACATGTGATCATTATCATGGTGACTAGGTGGTATGAAGGGGTCTTGATCCATGGCTAAAAATTGATCAAATTTATGAGCCAATTGGTCAAACCTAGCTAAGTTGTGAGTATAGTGGTGAGTATTCCCGCCTGTCATGCGGGTGACCCGGCTTCGATCCCCGGCAACGGCGCCGAAATTTGATGCGCGAAAAACGCACGTCGTTAATACGCTCCACTACCAAATTAAAATATCCGGCCCACAAATTAAATAAATAGAATAGTTAAGTGGTGAGACCGAGTCGACTCTACAGGGAGAAGTAGATTTGAAAGTTGAAAACCTTGAGTTTTTAAGATTTAAAATTCAAGAGAATTAAATTTAAACTGCCTTAGAAAGATTGGGATGCAATTTAGAATGGTGGAATCGATAGAAGAACAAATAGATAATTATAATGAAACTAAGGTGAACTAGGAAAAGAAATAACTTTTAAACCAGACACAATTAGAAGAAGTGGAAGAAATAAAAGTTGTAGAGAATGAAAAGATGAAGAAGTTTGATGAAGAACACAGAAATAGAAAACAATATGAAGACAGTGAAAAATGTGGAAAACTCAAGAGTTATCAGTGCGGATGAACAATAATATGACAGAAATCAAAACAGTGATAAATTAATTATAACTCTCAAAATAAGAAGAATTAGAAGAAGTAGTAGAATAAGAAGTTTTAGATCTACAAGAGATGAACAACTTTCATGAAGAACTCAGAGTAAAAATAAGATTGTAAAGGCTTCCAAACAGAAGAATACTAAAAGGTATCACCACTGATGAACAGTAATCACGTAGAACAGCACTTAAGCAAATGGAAAATAACTTTCAATCTAGAAGGAATTGAGGGAAAGGATAGAAAAAGAAGTTGAAGAAAACTTACAGATGGACAACTTTATAGAAGATAATAAATTGAAATAAGGATCAGATAAGCTTGTAAATTGACTATGAAGAGCCAAAAATGGCTAAGAGTACAATGAAAATATTCAATACAAACTAACAACAAACTTCAAAACTTAAATACAAAGCTCTCAAAATCTTCTCCTACCAAAGCCACAAAGCAAGAACTTCAAGAACACTTACAAATCTTAGCAACCCATAGCTTACAACTCTTTCCTAACCTCTCTCTTCACTTCTCTTTCATTACAATTGAACCCCTTTATATAGGGTAACACAACAACCCTTTAGCTAATATGAACACTTCTTGCTTCTTTTGTTGACAATTGCTGCTCTTGTTGACTTGAAATTATGTGCTAGCATGTGTTACATACTTTTATAATTTTTCTGATTTTTTTAGCCTTTTTTATCTTCTTTCTCTCTTCCTTTCTCTCTCTTTCTCTCTCCTCCCCAATCGCGTGCGCCCATGCGCCGCGCGCCTCTCTCCTCCTTTCTTCTGCGCGTGCGTGGACCGCGGCTGCGCCACCCGCGGTTCGGCCACGGCTGCGCCGCGCTGCGCCACCCCCCCCCTTTGACTGCGTCTGGACGCGGGTTGACCGCGCGTGCGCGCGGTGCGCCGGGTGCTGCTGGCACCGCGGGTGGGCGCGCCGCGCCCACCTCCGCCTTCCGACCTGCATAAGAAAAACACACGCACACACTCACATGTAATATAAATATATATATTATATATATTATATATATTATATATATTATATATATTATATATATATTATGTCTATATCTTATATATATAGCTTAAAAAATCCGTAAAAATATCAAATAAATTCCTTTTTTTCTATATTTTTGTTCTTTTCTTTTTGAACACTCTTGGGCTTTTGGCCTTTATTATTTTTTTGTTATTTTACCTTTATATTTTTTTTATTTTTATTTCTTGTTACTTCCCTCGTACCGAGTGCCTGCATAAATAAAGAAATATTGTTATTAAAATTATTTACTTTCAAAAAATTAACTTTTTGATTCTAAATTAACAGTAAGTGTGATACGTGCATATTTATTATTATTTAAGCTCGTAAAAATGTGTATAATCAAGAGTTAATATGTAAAAATACACACTTATCAGGGAGCGCCTAGGTTAGTCATCTCATCCATCCATCTCTTGCCCCTACACTCGGCCGAGCAGAGAAAAGAAAAGACCTTTGTGCATACCCAAAGTATGGCCAAAGCAGCAACGGTGTTGCTCAAAGGAATCGGCTATGGCTTGCCGTGTAGTGTGTGAAAAATCCATACTCATAGGTCACCCTCAACAATCAAGGAAAGAAACTAGACTCCCAGCGCGGAGCTATCACCAGCCTAAGGATGTTACAGAAGCTAACTTTTTTATTTGACACAAAGTTAAGATCTAATTAAACAAAGACTCCTGAAACCAGCCAATCATGTTAAGGAGTCAACATTATAAGCGCGTGCAGAAATAACAGAGTAATAGCAATGATAACCTGTTTCGGCACAAAATCAAAGATACCTTCGCAAATCCTCAACGTGAAAACTGACCTCCTGAAGCGATTTTGATCATCGAGCTTTGAGGAGCGCGAGTAGCTTTGTATTCCTTGCTTGCCAAGATAAAGGATGAAACGGGAGCAAGGATTAGATTCCTCGACACACAGAGGAGTGGCAGACATCATACTAGACGAAGAAGGGATAAAAAGGAAGAGAGACAAGGGCTAGAACTCCCTCATTAAGGCACTGAGGCCCCGATAACAACGAACCAGATACAGAATAAACAGGGATTAACTGAGATCAAGGCGAGCTAAAGCCTCGAAAATAGCAAGAAAAAGGGTGGTGACCCTGAAAGGGTGAAGATGAGTGAGAAGAAAGAGGAGAATAAGAATCATCCGACATGGTCGGAGAAGAAGAATAGCGATCACCCACCAGAGGCGGGGAAGAAGAAGCATAAACACCTGACCAGGTCAGGGAAGAGAAATGATAGACACCCGACAAGGTCGGGGAAGAAAATGCATGAACATCCGACAAGGTCAGGGAAAAGAAATGGAAACCACCCGACAAAGTCAGGGAAGGATCAGAAAAACCACCCGACAAGGTCGGGGAACTAGCACAAGGAATCCCCAACAGGGTCGGGGAAAAGAGACGAGAAGTGAAATCCGGGCGTACCCTGGAAGAAAAACTAGAAGGTGCCTCTAGATCAGGGGAAGAGGGGGACATAGGCCGATGCCTAGAATGGTGAGAATAGGAGAAGATGGTGGAAATATGGTCAGGTGGTGGAAGGTACACCACCCAAGGATAAGAATCGAGCAGAAGAAAAGACGAATGGACGGAAGAAGGAGAGGAGGAAGTGGACCCCCAAGTGCACAACTGACGGCCCTTGAACTTATGTCGTCGCCTCTTCTTAGCAAAAATCTTCTCGAAACAACGCCGCCTGGCGCGGACTTGAACCTTCGGGCTTCTTATCTTGCAATACCTTCTCAAATAACGGGCCCACCTGGCAGACGGCCTGGCCCGGCTATGAACATGCAACTTCATCGGGGCGGCTGCCCCTAGCTGTGCGGTGCTAACCTTAGAAGGACATTCCAGAACAATTAACTCCTTGGGATGAGCATCAGGAAGCAATAGAGTTTTTTCATTCAGCACTAGAAGCATAAGATTCGGCAACTCCACTCGGTAATCGGGCATTAAGCATAACTCCCTTGCTAGAAGCGCAGGACGGAACTGAGGGAGGGTGATGCGCGACGTTGACGTGGCCGATTCACCAATAAACCGTGGAAGATTACATAAGACGTGCAGAATGTCCTTGGAAAATGTAGAAGACACGGCCAATTTCCCCTTGAATGCTGAATTCATTAAACCTTCGACGGCCGTGCGGGTTAGCACCATCCGGGCGGAAAACTCTTCTGGGCCAGTGAACTGAATAGCCATCAACCGAGGGGTGATAACAACATCAATCGTGGATTTTCATGCGAGCAAAGAGACTGCCACCGGCCTCGCTTTAGAAGGAACTGGAACCAGTGCCAAGTAACTCTTCTCAGCAACCGCCTTCATAGCAAATGTAGGCTCCTTGTCCCCAAAATAGCCAAGGGCTAGGACTCAGATCGGCTTGCGGGAAATAACATCTTCGATCTTGAAATGCATGATTGAAACTTGGCTTGGCTCTTTATCTCCCTGGGGACTAGACCCGAGGGGCACCAAAGGTAGCGCGTACCTGCTCTGTGAAGTGGGAAGTGGTAGGGGGAGGTTAGAAGGAGGAGGTTTGAAGGGTGAGGGTGGCGTTAGCGCAAGTGATGGAGAAATACTGATGATGACGGGCATGAGTAGAGGTAAAGGCAAAAGTGGCGGTATGGGTTTAGGGTCGGCCTGCTCGGGCTCAGAGGATGATGGCGCAAGAAGTGGCATCAGTCGCGGGGATGGTTGTGAAGGCGACGGAACAGGGATTATTACGAGGGGAGGTGATGAAGACGGTGGTGAGGGTAATGGGGATAATGGAGAAGGTGATGATGGAGATGTGGCCAATGGAGGCGGCGAAGATGGGGGTGGAGAAGGTGGTGGCAAAGGGGGTGACGCGGTTGACGGAGATGGTAAAGGTGAAGAGGAAGGAGGTGAAGGTAGGGATGGGAAAGAAGGAGGAGAGGAAGGTAGTGGCGTAGTGAAGGAAGTGGCGGGTGGTGGTGCTCTTCGGCGTATCTTTACAACACGTCGAGAGGCGTTGGGGACAGGAGTGGTGGTGGAAACGGAGGGTGAAGGAGAAGTTGCCCGAGCGGAGGCTGAAGTGGGCAAAGGTGGTGGAGGAGATGGGATAGAGGAAGAAGTGGGTAACGGAGTAGGTACCTTATCAACTGAAGAAACACCAGGGTGCCCCTGGTCTTGACGTGGAGACGGTTGCCGAGGCGGTACGGCTTGCTGCTGTTGCTGCTTGCTGTTGAGATCTGAAATAACTTGGCGTATGATAGCCCTATCAATCATCTTCTTATCTTCCAAGTTGTGAACAAGTTCCCGGAACTCAGGGCAGTCCTCAATCAAATGCCCCTGTTGACGATGGAATTCACAGAACTGGAGCAAATTCTCGACCGTGGGTCGGCAAGGCATAACTAGAGGGAGCTGCAACGCATGGGTGGCCATCAAAGCCCTGAAAACATCTGTAAGAGATTGCGGCAATGAAGAGTGAGAAGCCTGCTTCGGGCAAAGTGGATGTCGAGGGGTATGAAAAGGTAATGGAGATGGTAGCGGGGGTTGCGTAGGTGAAGGCGGAGGGATAAAATGATGTGGAGGCGTGGAAGGCGTGGGAATGTAATAGATGGCATCTACCCGCTCTGGGTGTAGTGTTTCCTTGACCGAAAGTGGAGGGGCGTGGGGAGATAAAATAGCGAAGGGCTGACTCGTGGAGGGTTGGTATGCGGTGGAGCACATGGAGGTATAGGGTGTGGGGAAGCGGAAGGCCGACTCGTGGAGGGATATGTAGTGGAGGGTTGGCCCATGGCGGATGGGGAAGAGAAGGGGTATGTGGAAGGCAAAGGTTGAGGGGACTCATGGTCAAAGGAAACTAGGAGTTGTTGGCTAATGAAGCGGGCTCGACTGTAAAGTTGTTGTCAGGATGTAATATCATTCAGGGCTAAGATACATCTAAGCTCGGGCGTTGCATTAGAAATAACCATCTTGATCTGCTCGCCCTCCGGAATATGCCCCGGGACTTACGCAACTAGGTGACGCTAGCGGTCGACGAACGTGGAGAATTCCTCACCGGGCGTCATCTTCTCTTGGGCCAGATCAACCATAGAATGTCTTGGCCCAACCTGGTCCTGGTACTGCCGAATAAATCTTGCTTGGATGGCTTGAAAATTCATCATCTTCTCTTGCGGCAATGTGAAGAACCAATCCTTGGCCGAGCCCTCTAAAGATAGGCCAAATAAATAGGCCATCAAATGTTGATCATGCTGGAACTAGGCCGACTCATATAAGAACTCCTTCAAATGCACGTAGGGGTCACCAATTCCACCATAGCGACGATAAACCGGAATCCGTGAACGTGGTGGGAGTTGAAGACCTTGGAATGCAAATGGGATGTCCAAAGCAGTCTGAGGATTGATTCGTCGTTGCAATTCATCAAGCTGGCGTTGGGCCTGAGCGATCATCTCCTCGGTAGGAAGAGTCCGATAATGATATGAGCCAGCCTGAGCAAGAGATGATGAATTTAAACCAGGATAATGATGATGGGTCGGATAAGGGGATCCGGCTTGAGAAGAAGGAAAGACCATTCCAGGAATGGAGGAATGCATGGGCCTGGAAGAATTACGAAGGTGGGAATGAAAATTGTTTGGGCTAATAGCAACACGGGCGGGATAAGAAGGCACGTTAAAATAATAGGGTCTAATAGAGGAATAAGGAGATGGGCCCGCATGGGAAGAGGAATCCACACGGGGGTAAGAAGATGGAGAGGTATAAGAACAAGGTACATGGAAGAAGTGCTCCATGGGGAGAATGGAGACTTTATACAGTGAATTTCAAATGAATACATGGAGGGAAATGAACGCGGGACAAATGTAGCTAAATGGAGACACACGAAGATGAACTAGACCTAATGAGCCTAATCTGACAAAAAGATGCAAATGATGACACTGTGCAACATACAATGGAGGAGAGATATGAGAAAAGAATCAACCAATTACCCAAACAAATTCCAAATGATGTGCGAAGATTTCTTATAAGTTCTCTTTTAGGACCTTAGTGGATTGATTAAAAATGTGAATTCGCTCAACCACAAGGTACCTAAATAGGGTGAGAATGGAGAACTGGCAAACTCTAAAGGACTCTCTCTCGCACGAATGCAGACCCTAGACTAGGGGGTGATATGGTACAACCTGCCCGGCGTCCGTGTGGGAATCCACGGCTCACGGGGGCTTACGGAGGTCCTCGGCAAGGTCCCCTGGTCGGCTCCAAGGAGTATGGAGATGAGAGGAAACCCTACCTTGGTAGGAATGCAACTAGATGTGAATAAAATGCATGAGTCCTATATGCACCAGAGTGCGTGCAAGATCTAGCCTAGTGAACTAGCAACCAATGACCAAAATAAACATGTGAGGATGAAAGCAAGCAGGCAGCAACAACATATAACCAGGGGAAGATCAATAAATGGCACCAAGGAGAACAAAGACAATATAGATATGGCAATCAAAGCAACCTCGGGTGCACTGTGGCATCAGAAGGACGGTCTGTGGGAGACCGCACAACAAGATAGACGGTCTGGGGTGGACCGTTCAAACCACGGCGCAGTATCAGAATAAAATAGATGATCGAAAACTGCTGGAATGAAACCTGGATGTACGGTCTACGGTAAGCCCGCACAACCTATAGAACGGACCTATAGAAACCGTATAACAGCAGCCAGAATAGGCAGGAAGGAGACAGAGACGCACCTGTGCCAAGAGGACAGACGGCCAAAGGCTGGCCGCACAAAACTTGAAAGGTCTAAGAAAGACCGTCTATAGTAGCAGAGTCGCAGGAGTCAAGACTCTGTCGAAGAGAGGGACGGTGCCTTGGTAGCCGCCCAAGACCTTGAACGTATCTATACAAACCGCTCAACATCCAGGAGCAGAGGCCAGCAGAAAACCTGAAACCACTCCAAAAACACAGAACTAACAAAGCAAGGGGGAGTCAGCAAGCCACTAACACAATGGGCACTAGGAGTCCCACCGTGATCGCCACAAAAGAAGAATGTAGATATATTTCTCCTCCCGTCCGTTCTTCCAATGCCTTCCCAATGTCTATCCTACCACATCCAACATGGGAAACGAATGAAGACAGAAGAAAAGGGAGGTGTAAAAACATGTGATCGCCACCAAGGTGTCGAACGTGATGAACACGCCATACCTTGAAAAGAGGGAGAGGTACTCGCCTGACCTGCAGCACTGGGAAGATGGACGGTTCAGGAAGAACCGCCTGTAAGATGCACGGTCTTACGATAGACCGTTTAAGAATGCTGCATAAGATGCGAGAGGAAGCACTCCTGGCAGTTGAACGGCTCTATCACGACCGCAGGAAGAAGAAGGACGGTCCAGGCTGCACCGCACGTCTTCTTAAACGGACCGTAGAGAACCGCGCAAGACCACCAAGCCAGAAGTCACAAAGGTTCCAACCTCCACCCTCTCAAGTCGGTCAGAGGGGATGGGCCTCATGCTAGGGATTACTGACCTACAAAACAACGTGAAAACACAAAGAGGAAACCTAGATTAGAACTGAAAAGTGTAGTAGATGCCAAAATAATAAGAAATGAACATGAATAAGTGGAAAGGGGGATACCTGGGAGATTTTAAACCCCTAGGGTGCCATAAACGTGGGTGGGTGTGTGCATGGCAATGAAGATGAAGAAAAACGTGGGGAGAAAGTGAGAAAAGTGATGCATGCAATGAAAAAGAGGACAAAACGTATCAAACACACAAGACTTAAAAAAACTAGACTACTCCCTGAACCGGAGACCTATATGGACGTGGAAAGCCTCCCTCCTTGGTGCTAGGTCACTCAAGAATACGGCAGGGTTTCGCCGTCGACCAAAAATCTCCCCCCTTTCAAACCCGGCCTTTAGGGTCTATTTATAGAGCACCTAAAGTCCCAGCTCGAAATTAGGGTTTAGAAGCATTTTCAGGTCAAGATAATCAAAGGAAAATCATAGATAATCAAATTATCTCTCATCTAGTCGAAACGGCACTCAAAATGGTTCATTATCCGCGGAGAAAATGACGGGAGAAGTTGGGGATAAAACCATGGATAAAGAGATAAAATCTGTTGAAATTCAGGAATCGAACGGATGAACGGTCTTATGATAGATCGTTCAACTGGATGTGCGGTCATGTCCTGGCCGTCCAACCCCGTCGGTGGAAATTTAAAAATCATAAATAATCCAAATTATCCATCGAACTGACCGAAACCTTCGCCGTTGGACTCTCATAGATGAACGGCTCAGATGAGACCGTTCAAAGGTAAAGCGGCCAAAGACAAACCGTACTAGCCTTGTCGGTGATAAATAGATTAATTGGATAATTATCTGAGAACACCACTAAGCGCAGGACTCTGAGAGATGAGCGGCTACCATCCGCCCGTTCATCAAGTTGAACGGCTAGCATAGGACCGCATAAATACTTGTCGGTGGAAATTCAGAAAATTAACCAAAATATTCCAAAACATATGGACGGTCCACAGGCAACCGCACATTGATTGGGCGGCCAGGGATGAACCGTACATGTACATGGGTGTTGAAACTCATAGAAAATCCCAATCAACCAAAACCAAGGCCCGTTAAGCCCTGAATCAACTCGGACCTAACCAGGGAGGGAGGCTACCCATAAAACTGGCCTAAGACATGCCTGAAAATAGCCCCAATGAGTGATGGACAACTCGAGGCATCAACAAATGGGAGTAAGAGGAACGACTCAACTTAGCGGCAAAAAACGGGTGTCAACACTTTCTTAGAGAATTTTACATTTGATCTAACCCCTAAATCCTGCCCCATAAAGTTTGAATCAATAGATGAGTTGGGTTCTGGGTCCAAACCTCCTTCCAATTTGATTCCCATGCAAACTAAGCCCCTCCAATATGACATTCTAGGACCTGAGTGGGATATACCAACTACATTCACCTTCGATTTGACTCCCCATCAAGAAGAACAGTTGATGAGTGCTCTTAATGTCCATGAGGCTATCACTAAGAGAAATGAGGCTAAAAATGTCGATCTGATCTTGTTGGTGCCTGATCAAATTTCCTTAGAGAAAGAAGTCAATAAAGGGGTAGTCAAGTGGGTAGATACAGGACAAGAGGACCAATGGATAGATACTGGGCAGAGGTTCCATCCCAATTTTGAAAGATTAATGGCCATCGACTGTTACATGATCCATAAAGAAGAAAACTGGCTCACACACATTGCTAATGTCAAAATCAATAATGTTCAAGACCAGCACATTTTTGGGCCACATGCACACACATATCAAGTTATCTTCAAATGGCATGAATGTTTGAATTTAAAAGACGATCAGATAACATGGTGGCTAATCATGAAATAAACTTGTTGGTTAATGGGTCTCATTGGGTCTGACTGAAGACGTTAAACTTAGCGCTTGTTGGGAGGTAACCCAACATTTCTTATTTTATGTTTTAATAAGTCAGTTTCATTTTTTATGTTTGTAGGAGTCAACAATAAGACTAAGAGGATGTCCAGCAAGAGTCACTTCTGCTTGCCCTAGGTTGTACCTTTCCCCCTCATGCATTCATGTGCATTGTTCTTTTCACACATGGTTCATACCATCAGAGACGATACTATTCAAGTTGGGGGGTAAGGGTAGTCATTGTAAAAATCTCATGCAACATGTTGTCTCATTTTGTTAAAAAAAATAATAATAAATCTCATGCAACCTACTACCTTATTTTGTTAAAGAATAAGAAGAAGAAGAAGAAGAAGAAGCCCCAACTGTGTTGTCATGATTCATGCTTTCATAAAAGAGATTCTGGAATGGAAAAGACTATGGAGATGGATGATGGAATGATGTTTTGTGTCTAGTCATGGGAACTACTTTAGAATCTCCTACGGTCTCTTTGCATCTAAAAAAAAATCACTTGCACACTAATGAAATAGGAAGGACAAGCCTTCTGTCATTTGATATGGTGTCTCATATTCTGCCCTCCCTAATAAAGAGTTAGATTTGAAAAAAAACTATGGAAAATGCCCCTGATCTTTGTAGCCGGGCCTACTTCTCCTAAGTAAGAGTTGAGATTTACGTCAAACGATGAAGGGTTGTACAGCACCATGAGTTTCAAAAAAAAGAGAAATAAAGGAAATAAAAATCATGAAAATGCCCCTGATCTTAGTAACCGGGCCTGCTTCTCCTAAGACAAGAGTTGAGATTCGCATCAAACGATGAAGGGTTGTGCAGCACCATGTGTTAAAAAAAAATTGAAGGCTACTGTGATCCAAGCTCTGATCTAGGAGGTAGACTTGAAAGACACCTAGCTAAAATGACAATATGGAGAATGTAATTGTTCAAACTATAGATTTAGATTTAACGGGCACAAGTGCTATGAGACCTTGGGAGCATTCTGAGCATCATATTCTAATCCGATGGCTAGTATACTTTCATAACACCAAATTCCTAATCTGTAGTCGATTCCATGAAGAAAGATCTTGTCATGAGGTATGAACTCTTTTGAACTCTTGTTAGTCCTTAATTTCTAATTTGTTTACATTGCTAAGGGACTAGCAGTGGAAAAGTTGGGGGGTGTGATAAGTTCTTCATTATCTATTTTTATTTATATCACACGTCATTTTTTGAACTTTAATAAAGTTAATCATGCAATTTTTACATGTTAATCTCACTCTCACGTAAAATTGAACTTTTTCTATCATTAGTGTGACTTGAGATGTTTTTAAGATAAATAAAAGAATTGTATGATTAAGGTTCGATAAAATAAATTATTGTGATGATCGTTCTTTACAACTAATTTATTTGGTGTTGAGGGAACTAAACATAATGCTATTTTCTGTTAGAGGGAGTTTGATATAATTTTTTGTATATGTTTCAAACTCGGTGAACAGTGATTGGATGGCCTCCCCTCGCAGGTGGACATATGCATGCCTCGCGTGAGCTGGAAGGGAGCAGTAGCTCCGATGCACAGATGGCAGTCGAATGGCATGCATGCGAAGACAACAGCTGCACAGTAGATGGTGCATGCAGCAGCAGATGCTCACAGCAGGCAGGCTGGGCATGCAAGGTCTCGAGGGTTGAGCACATGCAAGTGGCAGTCGATCCATATAGCAGCAGAGGTACATGAGGAATAAACGCATGGGAAGCCGGCGAGATCTCTCGCAACGGCAGGATCCTCTGGCAGCCGTATCCTCTGGCATGAAAATAGTAGCAGCAAATGGTGTGCAACGTGTGGCAATGGCAGCTCAAGAATGGCGAACGTTGGCATGCATGGCAGCTCGATGGGGAGCACCCCCTGGCCCAATAAAATCTAGCAGAGCCCCCCTCGCGGGCAGAGCTTCCTCTCCCTTTCTTCTCCTCTTCCCTTCTTCTTCCCCATCTTCTTCTTCTCCTCTCCCCTTCCTCTTTCTCTTCCCTCTCCCCCTTCCCTCTTCTCAATTCCCCCTCTTCCTCTTTGTATCTTCTGTAACGGCTCCGGTAGAGCATCCGCGGCACCCTCCTCCCAAGCATCTCTCTCTCCTCCCGCTCCCTCTCTCTTTCTCTCTCTAACTCTATCATTTTTCTCTCCGTCTCTCACTTCTCCACCCCTCTCGATCTCTCACTTCCTCTTCTCTCTTCCACACACTCACATGCACCACTAACCGCCGGTTTCATCCCATCTCACACCCTCTCTACTCCCCCTCTCTCATCCTCTATTTCTCTCTGCTCACACTCCACACCGCACACACTACACTCTTCACACTCCTTCCCTCATGCCTCTATTCTACACGCACACTCCTGTTGCATTACCTCCTTCTCACCTTCTCTCTCTACACACACGTAGCGACCACCGCCGGCGGCCTTCTCTCTGCTCTCTCCCTCTAACTCTCTCTTCACACACTCGCACGCACAGTCATAACCCCACTCCTCTCTCGGCCCCTTCTCCTGCACTTCACCACTGTCACACATACACACCAACCTGCACACCATGACCATCCACAGCCAGCTCCAGCACTTCCTCTCCCTCTTCTACTCACACACTCACATAGCATAATTCTTCACTCCCCTGCACTCTTCCCCCTCAAGCCCTCGCTATTTCTCTCTCACCACTCTGATGTGACACGACCTTGGACTTAAGCAAGCAAGCACATTCGCAATCTAAATGGGCCAATTTGGGCCGCCGCTCTCTCGTCGCTCACCCAAGCCCGGGGTAACTTGGCAATGCCAAGGTGAGGTTGAGGGGTTGGGCCCTTGCTGGTAGAGGGTCAGCAAGGCCAAGACTTGATTCCCAATGGATGTGGAAGCCCAAGACAATGGGGCCGACCAAGTGCCAAAGGCACCGGTTTCTCTCTTTTCCCACGGTGATCACTTATAGCACAAGAGCTTAAGGATCGGGCTCTCACTCATGGCCAGCGGAGTTTATGAACTAATATTGAAAGAACAAGTACAAATTAGAGCAAAGTTTGGAGCACTTACTCGATCGGTTTGAAGAAACCGGTCCCGCTCGGAGACGAGGGCGAGCGGGGAAGCGTGGGTTCCCCACATGCCGCGCCGGGGTAGCTTGACCTGTTTAAACTATTACAACACTACACCCCATGCAAGGGGGGGATCGTGGGGAAGGGAAGATGATAGTTATAATCAAAACTACCTCCACGCAGGGAGGGGCCTTCAGCCGGCCAAGCGGGGTGGGGAAAACTAAGGCTAAAACGATGATGAAGTGAATATGCTGAATCTGCCTTCTCTCGGCAATTATGGACAGACAGTCGGTACTGTGGCTGCAGAACGTGATCAGGAATTTTGCCGAGGGCGAGACCAGTGGGAAAATCTTTGTTACTAGAACTGGAGTGCCTTTGAATTTTTCCGAATTCTTCTGGGGTCGCTGCTGGCCTGGGCAGGAGCTTGAATAGGGACGCTGATTCTCAGACTGACAGCAACTGGTTACTAACAGCAGGAAGAAGAGGTTGCCTCGGCCGTTCCTGAACTCCGAATCTGGTGCCGCCAGAGCCTCTGGAACCGTGGACGAGTCTCCTTTGCAACAGAACTGACGGGGAAGCCGAAAGATGCCGGCGAAGATCAGGGGACCCAGAACAGTGAGTGGGGTTGGTGCAGACTATGGGAAGCGGAGTCGCACGCCTGAGGAAGAAAATTCGTAACTTCTGCTGCCGGATGCCGAACGGCGTTCTACTTCTTGGTTCTGAAAGTAGAGAGGGAGAGGAAGAACTTTTCAGAAGAGCTTATGGCCTGATTCCTCTGGGGATTGTCGTGGTGAAGCTTTCTCTCCAGATCAGGATCTCTGCAGAGCTAGCTCCTGGTTTCCAACAGCAGGTTGCAGAGGATGCCCCGGAAGCTCCCACCTCGGAATCAAGCACCGTCAGAGTCGTTGGAATCGTGGACGAGTCCTCTTCACAGCAAAACTGACGGGGAAGCCAATCGATGTCGGAGAAGACTAGAGGATGCAGAACAATGGCGACTGGTCGGTGCAGACTATGAGTAGCAGATCTACGTAGCTGAGGGGGAAAATGAGAACTCTGGATCACGAATGCCGAATGAAGTTCTGTTTCTTGATTCTGGAAGTAGACTGGGCGATGAAGAACTTTGAAGAAGAACTCGTGGACTGATTCCTTCAGGGTTCGTCCTGGCAGAGCTTCTAATCTGGCTCAGGTCCTCAGCCGAGGCAAAACTACGCAGTTGTGGGAGAATGGACCTCCTGGACGGCTCAGAGATCGGAAGAAGATGAAACCACTTCTGTTGTGAAGAAGACTGGTAGACGCTTCCGACAATGGCTCTTGGGTCTTCAAACTCATCCGGAGGAAGTCGTGGTGGCCGCTACAAGTTGCTGATTCATCTGTAACCTCTGGACAGCAAACTGCAACTTCGAAGTAGCTTCCAATGACCAAGAAAGAAGAAGGGGAAGGGGGTAGATGAGTGTGGGAGTGGCCCCTGATTGTAAGGGGGTCTTGGAGGGGGTGTTCTAAGATGTGGGAGGTGGAGAATAAGGTCTGGGAGAGGGTCCAATAGATGGTGGTAGTGGGGGATGCGAATTTGGTTGGAATGGAGAGAGGGAAATGATATTCGAAAATAAGTTTAAGGGTGGGGTTAATTTTTTGTCTTGGGAATGGGGGGTTGTGTTGGGGAAGGGAAGGGGTGCTTGGGGTAGTGGGAAGGGTGCTTGGGAAAGTGGGAGGGGTAGTTGGGGGTTGGATGGTGAGGAGAGGATTGGTGGAGGGGGTCTTGGGAAGGGGTGGAGTATTGATGAGGGTTGTGGGGAATGGGAAGAGGCTTAAATGGGGTAGGTGGGGAGTGGAGGTGGTTGGGAAGGGAGGAGAGAGAAGAAAATTCGAATTTGGGTGTTGAGGAGAGAGAAAATGGAGTGAAAAAGAGAGATTAAGAGAGGGAATGGTGGGGAATCTCTCCCCTAGGGTTTCTCACCCAAAAAATAGAATCTCTCCACTAGATAAGAAGTGTAAACTCTCAAAATGGCAAGTTTTTTTCATTCATTGATTCATTAAGTTGGAATGGGGGGAATGGGGTCCTATATATAGGAAACCCACATTTCTACAAAAGTCCCTGACAATTGACTCAATGATAAATAACCGAGGGGGTAGGGAAGAGCCCTTGGGCCAAGCCCAATGAATTGGACCCAATAGCTAACTAGACAACCTGATGACACTCAAACTTAGGGAAATGAACACAAAACCTAGGAACATGACTCAAATAAAAGGGAAAATACATCAAATGACTCAAATAAAAATTACATAGGACTCAAAATTAAATGACTAGAACATTTCGGATGCAACCGGGGCGAGGAGACGAGCTGTGAACGTGGGCATGGGAGGTGATGTCCCTATCATACTCTCGGGGTGCGGAGAACTCGACTCCGTCGAGTAAGTGTCCTTCCCTCCTCGGAGGGTGTAGAAGTGGTACTTCCCTCAAGTCTTCTGAACGAGACCGATCTATCCACCTACCGAGATAGTGCTCGTATACCTTGCTCCTGGTGGTAGTGACATGTTCATCCAATATTCGTTCAATGTGCTCACGCTGGGCTCTCTTGGCTGGTGGACTCTCCTCACGGGTGGGTGCTCTCTCAACAGAGGGAATATGCTCAATATCCTCACTAGGTACCACCGTGGGTCCCTTATATGGCACTAGGTCGGTGACATTGAATGTGGGACTTATTCCATACTCCTCAGGGAGATCTAACTCGTAGGCATTTGCACCAATGCGCCTCAAGACCTGGAAGGGACCAGTCCCACGTGGCCTCAGTTTAGAGTTGGCTCCCGGGGAGAGCCTCTCCGTCCTTACCATCACAAAGTCACCCTCATGGAATTCTTGGTGACGCCGATGAGAGTCGGCCCGCCTCTTATAAGCCTCATTCTTTTTGCTTATGTGCTTGCAAAGGCTTTCATGCAATTTTGTGAATGTTGACATTCTAGGGGTGATGGGTGGGCCTGGGCAACCAAAAGTATACCAATCATACTTTGATGCCAAGAAGACTTTGATGGATTTTGGAGGGCCGGGGCAACCATATGTGGACTTATCATGCAATGTTGTCATGTAGACTTTGGTGGGCCTAGGTGGGCCGGGGCACCCGTAGGTGAACCTATCATGCAAAATGGTGATGAATGTAGGGGGACCTGGACATCCGTAGATGCTTTTGACATGCTTAAGACCCATGATAAATGAAGGTGGACCAATACATCCGAATATGGGCCACTCATGCCTTCTACTTGACATGTGGGTGGTATGAATGAATGGACCCAACATAGTGTTCATGCCAAGTGGTGTGGTAGGCCTAGACACATGCATGTTTTTCCTAAGGGTGACTTCCATGTGTATTGGTGTGGGACAACCTTTGAACTCCCATTGGAAAGGATCGAACGGATCTAAGAATGTGGTCATCATGGGATGGAGCACAACCTCATTACCTAGGGAAATGTGGCCTAAGGTCATGGCTCCCAAGGTGTAACTCGGGTCATAGATGAGATGGGTTTGGCCCAATATGGTGGGTGAGGGTAGGAAAGGGTGGGTGGTTGGTAAGATGGTTGGGTCATATGAGTCCCTTGACTCCCATTGGAATAGATCATATGGATCATAAAATGGGTCACCTAGGGGGAGGAACTCTATGTCCTCAAGATCCTTAAAAGGTGCTAAGTCATCTTTCTCCATTATAGTTGGGCCAATGTTCTTGACAAGTGAGTCGGCCATGAGTGGAGGGCTTGGCTTTCTACCCGAGATAAGAAGCTCTAAATCGAGGAGAAGGTTGGGCTCATCGGGTGTAGGGAGGAATAGAAGGAGGTCGCTAGTCTAGCAACCAATGGTGCAAACCGAGGTGATAGACCCTATGCATAGGTGTAGGAGGCTAAGGCCCCTAGGTTGTTCGACTATAGGGGTCAACATGCTAGTCATCTCTACTTACCATGCTATGCCCTTGAGGAGGTCCTCTAAGGTCTCCACTTGATAGGATGTTTGGATTGTAGTGTGATAAGAGAAGAATGGCACTATGGGAAGGTCTCGTTCTATGGGAGGGAAAACATGGGCCGGGGTCTCTCGAATTGGGCTCTCCTTTAGCCAACTAACAATGGGTTCTCCTAAGATGAGCTCCGCCTCAACTAGAGAGGGTGGTGTAAGGTAAAGACCATCGTGTGAGGTTCCTTCTTCAGCTTGGACTTGGGTTTCCTCCAAAGTGGGTGGTGGGTTTGGAGTGCTCACAACTATTGGATTGGGTATGAGTTCTGCTACCAAGGAGGTGAGAGAGTCTTTTGGGGTGATGAGGGTTTGTGTGTGGTGTTCCCAGGGTAGAGGGTAAAGGGAAACTTGGATTGGGATTGGTAGGATGTGGTTTGGGAGTGGAAGTAGTGGAGGTCTAGGTTGGGGTAGGATGGGGTTTGGAAGTGGAAGGTGGGTTGGGTGACAGGATTTGGGTTGGGTGGTGGTGGCTGTCATGGTTCTAGGTGGAGGGATGGACACGGGGTCTACTTGGGTTTAGATGGTGAGAATAGGGTGAGTGGTGGTCCCTTTTGGGGAAACCGGGTCGGTTAGGGGTCTCTTCCCCTTGGGATCGGCTGGTTGTGGAGGGGTGGTAGTGGGGGCCAATTGAGTTTGATAGATAGGTTTGCGGAAGGAGGTTTTGGTTGGAGTGTGGGGATCCTCATGGGATTTGGTGGAGAGGTGGTTGTTTGGTTTATTTGGGTCTTAAGGGAGAGGACTTGGTCGCGAAGTGTTGTTATGATGGTTGAGAGATGAATTGTTGGGGGTGGTGGGGGTGGAGACCAATGGTCGGTCTCAAGTTGGCCGGGTGGGGGTGGAGGAGTGGTAGTGCTCCTCGGGTTAGGGGTGCTTGAGTAGGAGGGGTGGAAATGTTTGGGGATGTAGATCTTTCTAAGTTCTACCTTCATCTCTTCCCATGAGTGAATAGGTTCTTGTCTTCTAACCCTCCTTAAGCCCTCTATGTGTTCCCACTTACTCTTGGCTTGACCCCGAAGTCGTCCCTTGGCCTTTCGGACTCTCGCGCATCCATATACCCAAGTCTTTTCAAAGTACTTTTCTATGGTAGCCTCCCACCTAAGATAGTCACTAGAATGCGATCCGTCAAAGGTAATATCCCTATCTAGGATGAAGTCCATGGGTGGTGAGTAAGCTAAGTAGGTGGCCATGATGATCGGGGGAATCAATGCAAGGGTCGAATTGATGATGACTCCAATGCAAGCATGCCCTAGGACTTGACTTGATAGAGACAAGTCAATGACTTGCTCTGATACTAATTGATGTGACACGACCTTGGACTTAAGCAAGCAAGCACATTCGCAATCTAAATGGGCCAATTTGGGCCGCCGCTCTCTCGTCGCTCACCCAAGCCCGGGGTAACTTGGCAATGCCAAGGTGAGGTTGAGGGGTTGGGCCCTTGCTGGTAGAGGACCAGCAAGGCCAAGACTTGATTCCCAATGGATGTGGAAGCCCAAGACAATGGGGCCGACCAAGTGCCAAAGGCACCGGTTTCTCTCTTTTCCCACGGTGATCACTTATAGCACAAGAGCATAAGGATCGGGCTCTCACTCACGGCCAGCGGAGTTTATGAACAAATATTGAAAGAACAAGCACAAATTAGAGCAAAGTTTGGAGCACTTACTCGACTGGTTTGAAGAAACCGATCCCGCTCGGAGACGAGGGTGAGCGGGGAAGCGTGGGTTCCCCACATGCCGCGCCGGGGTAGCTTGACCTGTTTAAGCTATTACAACACTACACCTCATGCAAGGGGGGGATCGTGGGGAAGGGAAGATGATAGTTACAATCAAAACTACCTTCACGCAGGGAGGGGCCTTCAGCCGGCCAAGCGGGGTGGGGAAAACTAAGGCTAAAACGATGATGAAGTGAATATGCTGAATCTGCCTTCTCTCGGCAATTGTGGATTGACTGTCAGTGCTGTGGCTGCAGAACGTGATCAGGAATTTTGCCGAGGGCGAGACCAGTGGGAAAATCTTTGTTACTAGAACTGGAGTGCCTCTGAATTTTTCCGAATTCTTCTGGGGTCGCTGCTGGCCTGGGCAGGAGCTCGAACAGGGATGCTGATTCTCGGACTGACAGCAACTGGTTACTAACAGCAGGAAGAAGAGGTTGCCTCGGCTGATCCCGAACTCCGAATCAGGTGCCGCCAGAGCCGCTGGAACCATGGACGAGTCTTCTTTGCAACAGAACTGACGGGGAAGCCGAAAGATGCCGGCGAAGATCAGGGGACCCAGAACAGTGAGTGGGGGTCGGTGCAGACTGTGGGAAGCGGAGTCGTACGCCTGAGGAAGAAAATTCGTAACTTCTGCTTCCGGATGCCGAACGGAGTTTCGCTTCTTGGTTCTAAAAGTAGAGAGGGAGAGGAAGAACTTTTCAGAATAGCTTGTGGCCTGATTCCTCTGGGGATTGTCGTGGTGAAGCTTTCTCTCCGGATCAGGATCTCTGCAGAGCTAGCTCCTGGTTTCCAACAGTAGGTTGCAGAGGATGCCCCAGAAGCTCCCACCTCGGAATCAAGCGCCGTCAGAGTCGTTGGAATCTTGGACGAGTCCTCTTCGCAGCAAAACTGACGGGGAAGCCAACCGATGTCGGAGAAGACTAGGGGATGCAGAACAATGGCGACTGGTCGGTGCAGACTATGAGTAGCAGATCTGCGTAGCTGAGGGAGAAAAATGAGAACTCTAGATCACAAATGCCGAATGAAGTTCTGTTTCTTGATTCTGGAAGTAGACTGGGCGATGAAGAACTTTGAAGAAGAACTTGTGGACTGATTCCTTCGGGGTTCGTCGTGGCAGAGCTTCTAATCTGGCTCAGGTCTTCAGTTGAGGCAGAACTGCGCAGTTGTAGGAGAATGGACCTCCTGGACGGCTCGGAGATCAGAACAAGATGAAACTACTTCTGTTGCGAAGGAGACTGGTAGACGCTTCCGACAATGGCTCTTGAGTCTTCAAACCCATCCGGAGAAAGTCGTGGTGGCCGCTGCAAGTTGCTGATTCATCTGCAATCTCTGGACAGCAAACTGCAACTTCGAAGTAGCTTCCAATGACCAAGAAAGAAGAAGGGGAAGGGGGTAGATGAGTGTGGGAGTGACCCCTGGTTGTAAGGGGGTCTTGGAGGGGATGTTCTAAGGTGTGGGAGGTGGAGAATAAGGTCTGGGAGAGGGTCCAATAGATGGTGGTAGTGGGTGCTGCGAATTTGGTTGGAATGGAGAGAGGGAAAGGATATTCAAAAATAAGTTTAAGGGTGGGGTTAATTTTTTGTCTTGGGAATGGGGGGTTGTGTTGGGGAAGGGAAGGGGTGCTTGGGGTAGTGGGAAGGGTGCTTGGGAAAGTGGGAGGGGTAGTTGGGGGTTGGATGGTGAGGAGAGGATTGGTGGAGGGGGTCTTGGGAAGGGGTGGAGTATTGATGAGGGTTGTGGGGAATGGGAAGAGGCTTAAATGGGGTAGGTGGGGAGTGGAGGTGGTTGGGAAGGGAGGAGAGAGAAGAAAATTCGAATTTGGGTGTTGAGGAGAGAGAAAGTGGAGTGAAAAAGAGAGATTAAGAGAGGGAAGGGTGGGGAATCTCTCCCCTAGGGTTTCTCACCCAAAAAATGGAATCTCTCCACTAGATAAGAAGTGTAAACTTTTAAAATGGCAAGTTTTTTTCATTCATTGATTCATTAAGTTGGAATGGGGGGAATGGGGTCCTATATATAGGAAACCCACATTTCTACAAAAGTCCCTGACAATTGACTCAATGACAAATAACCGAGGGGGTAGGGGAGAGCCCTTAGGCCAAGCCCAATGAATTGGGCCCAATAGCTAACTAGACAACCTGATGACACTCAAACTTAGGGAAATGAACACAAGACCTAGGAACATGACTCAAATAAAAGGGAAAATACATCAAATGACTCAAATAAAAATTACATAGGACTCAAAACTAAATGACTAGAACATTTCGGATGCAACCGGGGCGAGGAGACGAGCTGTGAACGTGGGCATGGGAAGGATTCCCTCTTCGATAACTGGGCAGGTTGTACCTTTGACGTTCCCCGGGTTTAGTTGGCGTATACGTGGTGAGAAAATCAACCTAGTTGGCACCGAAGTCGAAACCATGTTGAAACTAGGTTCCTACCTTGACTGAATTGCATAAACTTTGTTAAAAATCAATTAATTTACATCAAGGGATAACTAAAACCAAGTGTAAACATCCACTTGTTTGATATCTTTACAAGTTGAGTTGATTGAATTATTGTTTAATTTGCATAATGTTGCGCTTTGGTAACCACATTAATATGTCTAATTACACATATAACTATGAGGATGATCAACCTAGCACATCTTACAACCCTCAAATCTATGGTTCTCACCACAACTCTCCTAAGGGATTCCATTCTAATTCTCATGGTTTTGTCCACCCTGTGGGCAATTCTCAATTTCATGATCCTTTGCACCGATCGCAAGCCACTATTCTTCGGGAACCATCTCCTCCACATGACAAGAGGGTCTCCCATGTTTTGCATCTCACCCCTCAACAAATCCAAGCCCTTAAGGCTATTGTTGAGGGCGTAGTTTCTTCTCCTCATCCTCCTTCCGCTCCCTCTCGGGTGGCCCATCACCCGCCTTCTTCCATTCATCCTCCCCTTTGGGTGACCCATCACCCGCCTCCTACCATTCATCCTCCCTCGCGGCCCCGAGGTCCATATGCTCCTTGCACCTCCATCCAACTGAGTCATTTTGTGGGTCAACCCCTCCATACTCCATGACCTTCATTCTAAGCCCCTCCGAGGTCCCAAGGCCAACCCTCTGTTTCACAAGTAACTCCCCTCCAGCAAGTGCTTATTGATAAGATCGCCAAAATGGAGGAACAATTAAAGAGGGTCACAAGTCTGTGGCCTCCTCCTCCTCAAGTCAATCCCCTCCATACTTTCATGAATGAAATAACCAAAATGGAAA
This sequence comes from Amorphophallus konjac, assembly GCA_022559845.1. Taxonomy (NCBI): domain Eukaryota; kingdom Viridiplantae; phylum Streptophyta; class Magnoliopsida; order Alismatales; family Araceae; genus Amorphophallus; species Amorphophallus konjac. Next base: position 55,103,764 of record CM040126.1, read on the forward strand.
AAGACTGGAAGGAGAGAAGAATTGAAAATGACATCATAGATATGAGTGAGCAAGACAATTCGACGAATTTTAATGATTAAATGGATGCCGTCCACCCACCACCCATTCACTCATATGACCCTCCACATCTGCATCCACATCCACAAAACTCTCCACATCATTATGCTCCACCACCCATCAATACGCCTCCATCACGGTGTCCATTTGAATCTAATTATGAAGAGTGGGAGACGGCACACGATGAAGTTCTTCAAGATATACCCGCTCCAAGTTTCCTTCACTTTCCTCTTCCACCACTACTGCAAGAGCCTCCTGCTCATGATGATACCACCATCCTTACCCCTATTTATGAAACCACGTGATACTTCGATGATGGGTCGATACTCCAACAACCCACATTGATGCATCATGAACCTTCCACATAATCCTCTACCCTTAAACCTTCACGACCCACCAAAATAAGATGTTTTATTCAAACTAAACCCACCACCATTCACCCTCCAACCATTATACCTCCAAATACTATGCCATCAACCTCCACCAAGCCTTCCACCACTTCTCCTCTTCCCCAACCAATTAACTCTCCACTGCTACGCAAGCCTTCCACTATCCCCGTAATCTCAAAGCCCATCTCTAATCCTCCACTTAACCCTTTACCCGAACCCTGTTGTGCATCCCTAGTTTTGATGATGACAATCCACAAGTCATTGAGATACTCACTTAAACATGAGTAGAAATGTTCTCCAATTTATGAATTAATAAGAACTTCACTCTTCCATGCATCTAGGTACTGATGACATTGCAGGTAGTGGTAAAGTGATATTCACTCCAAGGGTTTCACTGATCAACAGTTTGATGGAAGAGTTTGAGCACTCAATCAAGTCACAAGAATGAGAACCTAAGGATCCTAAAGCCTGGAAGATGTTGGATGACAGATCAATGGTTGGCTCTGGAGTCTCAGCCGGTTTCTGGACTAGTGCAAGTGTCGACAAAGTCTGTACAACGCTCCAACAGAACACAAGATCTGTGCAGACTTTAGCGTTTCAAGCAGCTAAAGTCTCTACACTGCACTGTACATTGTTTTTATCAAGTCTATACACTTGTCTTCCTTCACACGAGTAACTCTATACATCCACTGTTGAACCCCAAGTCTATACATCGTTTATGAAGTCTGTACAGCAGTGCATTCCTTGAAAGCAAGTCTATACATTGCTTGAGTTAACTGCAGCCTTTACTTCAAAGTCTATACATTGTCCCTGCGTACATTGAAGTCTATACTTTCGTTTGGAAAGTCTATACAGTCATTGATTTGAAGCTTCATCAAGTCTACACATCGTGTAGCATGCACGCGTCGAAGTCTGTACACTGCATCATCTGGAAGACTGCACAGCAAGCAGAAGTCTGTACATTGGCCGTTGCCATGAGAAGCCAAAGTCTATACATTGGAGCTCGTCCAGCAAGCAAAGTCTGTACAATGGCTTGCTGCGAGTAATTGAAGTCTGTACACTGGCGATACTGTACGGGAAGCAAGTCTGTACATCGTGGGCTTCTGGCCTTCATTCGAAGTCTATACACTGGACGTTTGAAGTCTGTACACTGGGCTGCTCAAAGGCTCACAAAGTCTATACATCGTGGCCTTGAACTCTCAAGTCTGTACACTGGCCGTTTCCATACGAAGCTCAAAGTCTGTACACTCAGTTGCAGGCAGCAGTAAAGTCTGTGCATTGGCGTGCTTAACAACACACAAGTATATACATCCGTTGTGTGAGGCCTGTCAAAGCCTGGATAGAACCTACAGAAACTAATTCCGATCTGAAGGCCTAAAAATCTGGAAAGAAGTTGAAGATGGCATGTGGATAAAGGCGTGGAAGAATCTTCTGCTTGATCTATTGCTGCATCTGTGGAAGACTTAGTCAACCCTGCAAATCGGATTGAAGGAGCTAAACAGTTTTCTGTTCTAAAAACCCGCAGAGAATCTGAGCGCTAATTTTTGAATGGCTCAAGCTTTGTTTCGCGCCAACTTTTGAAAGAGAGAAAGAGAAGGAAATAGAAGATATACAGATATCAAGAGTTAGAGGGAGTCGGAGTGCCAGAAGAAAGAGTGGAGGAAATAGTATCTGAAAGAGAAGAGCATGTCGTGATCAAGCCCTAGTGTGCAATCTTTGTAGCCGCAAGAAGATCTGTTGCTGAAGATAATGGGGATCCAGCTGTGCAAGGGCTCAACCACCTGAAGGCTACCCAGCTCAGAGATCGTGATCTCAATGCGCCAGCAGCCCTATGCACTTGGATTTGTCACAACTCTGAAATCTCATACCTTCAGTTTAATGGTTCCCTGTTTTTCTTAAATCAACTATTTCTTCTGATTTCATCAAGCTATAAGGTAGCAGTGTCAAGCTGTAAGTCAGCGTGTGTGCAAGCTGTGTGTCAGCGTGTGTACAAGCTATGAGGCAGCAGTGTTGATTGAGACAAGGGTCTCTTGGTAGTGAAGCCTCACTCAAGTTGAGTGAGGGGTGGATGTAAGTCTCGTGTAGAGACTGAACCACCTAAAAAGATCATCTTGCATGTGTGATGATTCTTGGTGTGACTGCTCTTGTTGCATATTAGTCTATAACCTTGATGCTTAAGTAGCTAGACCATATTGAAACTCTAGTGTGCTGCATTAACTCTAGCAATAGTTCAAATAAAGTTGGAATAAATTGAAAAGGTGGGAAAGATCTATTCATCCCCCCTCTAGATCTATTCAATCCTCACACAACACGTGGTATCAGAGCCTGGCTCTCCAATATGTGGTCTAACAACCAGGAGAGAACAGGAGGATTGATGTCTAAGGGTCTGACAGCTGAGGGACACTCAGTGAGCAGACCACCATACTTTGATGGAAATGACTACTCATACTGGAAAAATCGTATGCAGGTATTTCTAAGGGCTCAAGATCATGAAATGTGGAAAGTAGTAAGTCGCGGCCCCTATGAGCTCCCTGAAGATGAGGACTCGTGGATGAGAGAACAGATTCGAAAATCAACTATCAACTGGGGCGCAATGAATGTAATGCAGTGTGCACTACATCCCACGGAGTTCTCAAGAGTCTCTCAATGCACAACCGCGAAAGCCATGTGGGACAGGCTGGAAGTCATATACGAAGGTACATCTGAGGTAAGAGAAACTAAAGCCAACATGTTAATCTCAGAGTATGAAATGTTCAAGATGAAAACTGATGAAAGCATCTCTGAAATGTATGCAAGATTGATGCAATTGACTAACAGCTTGAAAAGTCTAGGTAAGACTTACACAGATCAAGAATTGGTAAGAAAAATTCTCAGGTCTCTTACTCCTGTGTGGCATACCAAAGCCACGGTCATTGAAGATTCAAAAGACCTCACCACTATGAAAGTGGACCAGCTAATTGGGTCCTTAATGACGTACGAGATCAATCTCAAGAGAAGTGAAAACGAGGACAAAAAGAAAAGGCCAGTAGCCTTGAAAGCCAGCCCAAGCAAATGTGAATCCTCTAGACAAGTGAGTCCTCAAGCACTGAGGAAGACAACGGTGAGTTTGCTATGCTAACCCGAAAGTTCAGGAAGTTTCTTCGAAGAGAAGGTAAGGGATTCAACAATAAGAAGGGAATGGTAAGAAAGTTTTCTCAGCACAAGTTTGATCAACCCAAGAAATCCTCTAACAAAGTAGTTTGCTATAACTGCAGGAAACCAGGTCACATGAAGGCTGAATGCCCTGAGGCCTCCAAAGGCATGACCTCTAAGTGGAGAGGGAAGAAGCCTAAGGCTATGGTAAGTACCTGGAGCGAAGAAGAAGAAGACAGTGAGGAAGAGATGTCATCCGATGAAGATGAAGGGAAATTGTGTCTCATGGCAGAAGGAGAAAGTGAAGATCTTGAGGTAACTTCTCCTTTCAAGCATTTCTCTGTTTCAGATTGGGAAGACGCATACACTGAATTATTAGATCAGTATGATTTAATCAGAAAAGAGAATAAAAGCCTGAAAAAGAAAATCAACAGCATAAGTCACGATACTAGCTCAATCAACAAGTGCGCTGACTTAGAACTAGAGATCGCCAATCTGCACAAAAAATTGAGTGAACAGGAATTAGATGAAAACACGTTTAAATCTCAGGAAGAAGAAAATGAATTATTGAGGAAAACAATTGATGAACTGAAGTTAAAAGTGCAAAGCTGTGAACAGGAGACAAAATTGACCAATGAAAAGGCTAACGCGATGAAGGAAGAAAATAACAAACTTCTGGAAGAAATCAAAAGAACTCAGAAAGCATTGGAAGACAAACAAGAGAGTCTAGAGAAAATGGTAAGAGGAGAAGAAAACTTGAATGCCATGCTCGGAACAAAAGTAAATTATCAAAAGGAAGGTTTGGGGTATAATCCTAATGCCAAAAAGGAATTTCAAATGAAAACCATTACCTTTGTGGCCGGAGCAGATCCTAAAGGAAAGAGACCTCTTATAAACATGTATGAAGTTGAAGAGTCAAGTGACACAAATGCAAGAGAAAAAGATTCTAACAAAAATGACTTGGAAGACTCGAGGGTAAAAGGCCAAAACTCTCAAAAGCTCTTCTTGAAACAAGGCCAATCATCTAATAAGGAAACAAACTCAATCAAGTCATTCAAAGCAAGAAATAAAGAGTTTTGGAATCAAGAAAGTCGGCTCAGAAACCCCCCCGAGCCGACCACAGGCAAAGCCAGACGAAATGCTGAATTCTGGCAGAACCGAAGTCGACCACGACCCCCTCAGGTGTCGACCACAGCCAGTAACAGAAAGTGGGAAAACCACTGGGATGTCAGAGGCCGACACCCAGGGCTCCATAAGCCGACCACGGCTTCTAACAGCAACCATGCTCCAGTGAGCAGAAATCAGAATTGGCTCCGACCCACAAGATCCACCAATCAAATATGGATTCCTAAATCTTTCTTAAAATATTTGAGTGACCTTACTAGACATATTGAACCCAAGAGCAGCTGGGTTCCAAAAATCTTCACATGATGTGTCATGCAGGAATGTTTAGCGGCCGTCCACAACAAATGGTATCTTGATAGTGGCTGCTCGAGACACATGACCGGAGACAAGAAGAAGTTTTATCAGCTGATTAAAAAGGATGGTGGACACGTAACCTTTGGTGGAAACAACAAAGGTAAAATCGTCGGCACAGGTAAGATAGGTAAGAAGCCTTCAAATTGCATTGAGAATGTGTTATTGGTAGATGGCTTAGAGCATAATTTACTGAGCATTAGCCAACTATGTGATAAGGGACACAAGGTGATATTTGACTCGGAAAGCTGCAAAATAATGGAACCTAATTCAGATCTAGTAAAATTCTTAGGCAAAAGAGTGAACAATGTTTACATGATAGACTTAAATGATCCTGTTCATTCTAACTTGTGTCTGACTGCTAAAAAGGATGATCTGATCTGGTTATGGCACCGCAGGTTAGGACATGTCAGCTTTAGAGTTTTGCATAAATTGGTTAAAAAGAACATGGTCAGAGGGCTGCCTGAAATTACCTTTAGTCAAAACATCAAACTATGTGCTGCATGCGCCCAAGGAAAGCAAACTAGAAAAACCTTCAAAAGCAAATCTGAAAACCAGTCCTCTAAACCACTAGAATTAGTGCATATGGACCTATTTGGGCCAACAAGAACAGCAAGCATCAGTGGGAAGAGATATGGCTATGTGTTAGTAGATGATTTTTCAAGATTTACTTGGGTGTTTTTCTTGTCCCAAAAGAATGATGCATTTCATGAATTTCAGGCCTTCTACAAAAGATTGAAACAGGATGGTAAGTTCAAAATATGCTCAATCTTATCTGACCATGGCGGAGAATTCGAGAATTCTGAATTTGATACATTTTGCAGGAGCAAAGGAATAACGCACAGATTCTCAGCACCCCGAACGCCAGAACAAAATGGGGTGGTGGAAAGAAGGAATCGAACTCTGGTAGAGATGGCGAGAACAATGTTGGCAGAAGGGAACCTTCCAAGAAAATACTGGGCAGAAGCAGTTAACACCGCATGCTACATTGTGAATCGTGCAATGGTAAGACCATCTAGTGCAAAAACTCCATATGAAATGTTCAAAGGTAAGAAACCATCTCTAGCCCACTTCAGAATATTTGGTACAAAGTGTTTCATCCATAACAATGACAAGAAAGACTTGGACAAATTTGAACCCAAGAGTGACCCAGGAATATTCTTGGGATACTCTGACAAATCAAGAGCTTATAGAGTGTTCAATATCAAAGATCAAGTAGTCGAGGAATCTCCTCACATTTCATTTGATGAAACTGATGAATCTATGGATGATGAACAGGTCAACAAGAAAAATGAAGATGGAGAATTTATGGAACCCAAGGATGAGCCAGATGAGCAAAGTAAGGAATCGAGCCATGAAGGAGAACAAGGTAACAACTCTGGCGAACCAAATGCAAATGAGGATGGATCAGGTAACAATCTTGTAAATATAAGAGTGCTTAAGGATCACCCCCTTGATAGCATAATTGGTAATGTAAATGAACCAAGGAAAACAAGATCTCAGTGGAGAGCTGTTAATGAATTAGACCAACTTGCACTAGTCTCCCAAATTGAGCCAAAAACTATAGAAGAAGCCTTGAATGATGAATCCTGGATAGATGCAATGCATGAGGAGTTAAATCAATTTGAGAGAAACAAAGTTTGGAATCTTGTTCCCAGACCAACCTCTCACTCTGTCATTGGAACCAGGTGGGTGTTTAGAAATAAATTAAGTGAGAAAGGGGAGGTCATTAGAAACAAGGCTAGACTTGTAGCCAAGGGGTACAACCAGGAATTTGGTATTGATTTCGAAGAATCATATGCCCCTGTGGCCAGATTAGAAGCCATCAGGATTTTACTCGCTTTTGCATCTTCTCATGGAATCAAACTACAACAAATGGATGTAAAAAGTGCCTTTCTAAATGGAGTCATCAAGGAAGAGGTCTATGTAGAGCAACCTCCTGGGTTTGAGAATGAGGGTTTCCCTAACCATGTTTTTAAACTCAATAAAGCATTATATGGTTTGAAACAGGCTCCACGTGCATGGTACGAGAGGCTAAGTTCATTTCTTGCCAACAAGGGTTATTCAAGAGGTAAAATAGACCAGACCTTATTTTCAAAGATCCAAGGTAAGGATATTCTCATTGTGCAAATTTATGTTGACGACATTATATTTGGGTCTACAAAACCCCAATTATGTAATGAATTTGCAAACTTGATGACTGCGGAATTTGAAATGAGTTTGATGGGGGACTTACAATTCTTCCTTGGACTGCAGGTCATACAATGCAAGGATGGATACTTCATAAATCAGTCCAAGTACATCAAGGAGATGTTGAAAAGATTTGGCATGGAGAGCTGCAAAGCCATTGGAACGCCGATGAGCACAAATGTAACACTAGATGCTGATGAAAGAGGTAATCTGGTAGACACAAAAACATACAGAGGTATGATTGGCTCCTTGCTCTACTTAACTGCCTCTAGACCAGATATACAGTTTAGTGTGTGCATGTGTGCTAGATACCAAGCATGTCCTAAAGAATCACACTTAGGAGCCGTCAAGCGTATTCTCCGATACCTTGCCGGCACCCAAGATTTGGGACTTTGGTATCCCGCTTTCTGTGATTTAGATTTAATTTCATACTCAGATGCGGATTATGCTGGATGCAAAATAGATAGAAAAAGCACGAGTGGCTACTGCCAATTCTTGGGCGGATGTCTGATCACTTGGGCTTCTAAGAAGCAACATTCCGTTGCACTCTCCACTGCTGAGGCAGAATATGTCGCAGTAGGGAGTTGTGGACACAGGTTCTATGGATCAAACATCAGCTCAGGATTACAACATAGATATTGGATGTGCACCAATATTGTGTGATAACACGAGCGCCATTAATCTATCAAAAAATCCAATCCAGCATTCTAGAACAAAACACATAGAAATCCGCCATCACTTCATAAGAGATGAAGTCAGCAAAGGCAACTTTGTGCTGCATTTTATTGAAACTGAAAAACAACTTGCTGACATTTTCACAAAACCCCTCAATAATGATAGATTCACCACCCTGAGAAGAGAATTGGGGTTATGCAAATCTCCTCATGAAAATCCATAACAGCCCTTCTGCAATAATTTTTCTGTACTGATCACCGATTATTTTCTGGCAAATAAATGTTACATTAAGGGGGAGTCTAGGTTAGTGATGTTCAGCATGCATGCATATGGCCAGCTCAGTCAGCATGTCTTCTTCAGTTAGCATCTCATGATAGGTACTAGTGTCACTAGTCTTCTAGCTGAAACTGGTGGAAATGGAGCAGACTGAGCCGACTTCTTGGCATGATCCTTCTCCTTGTTGCCTAAATCCTGATCATGTTTTTATACCTCTACAAACCCAATTCAACCAAACTCTTCGTAGCCTACATCAACAAAATCTCACTTCCTCTAACTCTGCAAAGACTCTTGAACTAAGGGGGAGGGTTTGTATACACCTCTTCTATTATGAAATCGTTGGGCTGTCACAAGCCACCACTCATCCACTATATGATGAACATAATTCTGAGAACATAGTAAGAACAAGTTTGGTTGGCTGTAAAATGAGCTTGATTTGTCATGCTTCAATAAACTAAACATATAGGAATATGCCATTTACATGTCCTTGAATCTTATAATTGAGAGTAGTAAAGTTATCTTACTCAAAGTGCTCATGCTGTCAAATGAAAATCAAATTCAACTAATTCATGAATGCCTTGGGAATACGCTATTATCATGTCTGTCAGGCAGAGCAATGGAATGGCCTCTGAGAAACTGCTGTCTCTCCCTACAAAAAGAGTGATGTATAAAAAGGGAGAAACACGTGTGTCATGAAGAGCCAAGCTACCTCTGCCGGTATGAATAAGGGGGTGGGAGTACTGAGTAACTGGGGATACTGGCGCCTAATCAACGTGTATCCTCACGCAAAAAAAAAGTGCTCACCAAATTCCCAGTGAGACGGTTAGGCATGCAAAGTAGCCGAGGTCGCTGGCGTGTAAAAATCGTGTTACCTCGTGCAGAAATGTATGTGATAAACCTGACCACTCGTCAATCAATTAATAAAAAAAAATTATGTGTATGCAGTTCAAAAATTTTCAGTAAAAAATGACAGACAAGTTAGATGGTTGACCCTTGACACCTTATGACAACAAAACTTTCCTGAATTCATATTGCAGCTGGCATTTTGGTCAAATTAACTTGTGCCAAATCAATTATAAGGTTACTAGATCATGTAAAGAACCATATCCCACTTTGTTGAAGTTTATTCCTGCCTTGACAATCAAACACACTGATAAAGCTCCAAATTTATTTCACTAAACTCTTCAGAATGAAATTCATTAAGCTAGTGGACAAATTAACTAATACGATTCCTTATGGAAAGGGTTTAAACAAAAAGCCCCCCCTTTCAATTTAAGGTCTTTGCTGGTTTGTCTACAAAACTCACATTCTTCTCTTCAAAAACTCTCATTCGCATCAAACGCCGTCTCCTTTCGACTATCCTTCGCCCATATGGTTGAACAGTTGGAAACATTTGAACAAGAGTCTGCCTCTCTTATTCACCAGAACACTGATATTACAAATGCTCAGATGGTAGTTCAAGCACAGCTTAATGACATAGCCAACAGACTGAATTGGATTGAGCAGCAGTTAGCTCCACTGCCTCCACCAGGGTCTCCTAGTAACTCCTCTTAAGTTAGGACCCCTCCTTCTTTTGCTGATGACAAAGGGGGAGAAGGATGATAAGGATGATGTCAGTCATTGTTGTAGGATTTTTTTTTGGTTTTAGGAGTCAATGCATTTCATTAACATTTGCAAACACTTTTGGTGTGTTAGACAGTTCCTTCTTGATCAGTCATGTAATTCTGTTCTCAATGAGATGTTTGGCTTGGCTACAGTTTTCAACTGCACTGCAAGTATGTACTCATACTTAATATATTGATTGCAAGGGCTTCACAATGACTTTTGGTTGTCATCACCAAAAAGGGGGAGAATGTTGTGCATCCCTAGTTTTGATGATGACAATCCACAAGTCATTGAGATACTCACTTAAACATGAGTAGAAACGTTCTCCAATTTATGAATTAATAAGAACTTCACTCTTCCATGCATCTAGGTACTGATGACATTGCAGGTAGTGGTAAAGTGATATTCACTCCAAGGGTTTCACTGATCAACAGTTTGATGGAAGAGTTTGAGCACTCAATCAAGTCACAAGAATGAGAACCTAAGGATCCTAAAGCCTGGAAGATGTTGGATGACAGATCAATGGTTGGCTCTGGAGTCTCAGCCGGTTTCTGGACTGGTGTAAGTGTCGACAAAGTCTGTACAACGCTCCAACAGAACACAAGATCTGTGCAGACTTCAGCGTTTCAAGCAGCTAAAGTCTCTACACTGCACTGTACATTGCTTTTATCAAGTCTATACACTCATCTTCCTTCACACGAGTAACTCTATACATCCACTGTTGAACCCCAAGTCTATACATCGTTTATGAAGTTTGTACAGCAGTGCATTCCTTGAAAGCAAGTCTATACATTGTTTGAGTTAACTGCAGCCTTTACTTCAAAGTCTATACATTGTCCCTGCGTACATTGAAGTCTATACTTTCGTTTGGAAAGTCTATACAGTCATTCATTTGAAGCTTCATCAAGTCTATACATCGTGTAGCATGCACGCGTCGAAGTCTGTACACTGCATCGTCTGGAAGACTGCACAGCAAGCAGAAGTCTGTACATTGGCCGTTGCCATGAGAAGCCAAAGTCTATACATTGGAGCTCGTCCAGCAAGCAAAGTCTGTACAATGGCTTGCTGCGAGTAATTGAAGTCTGTACACTGGCGATACTGTACGGGAAGCAAGTCTGTACATCGTGGGCTTCTGGCCTTCATTCGAAGTCTATACACTGGACGTTTGAAGTCTGTACACTGGGCTGCTCAAAGGCTCACAAAGTCTATACATCGTGGCCTTGAACTCTCAAGTCTGTACACTGGCCGTTGCCATGCAAAGCTCAAAGTCTGTACACTCAGTTGCAGGCAGCAGTAAAGTTTTTACATTGGCGTGCTTAACAACACACAAGTATATGCATCCGTTGCGTGAGGCCTGTCAAAGCCTGGATAGAACCTACAGAAACTAATTCCGATCTGAAGGCCTAAAAATCTGGAAAGAAGTTGAAGATGGCATGTGGATAAATGCGTGGAAGAATCTTCTGCTTGATCTATTGCTGCATCTGTGGAAGACTTAGTCAACCCTGCAAATCGGATTGAAGGAGCTAAACAGTTTTCTGTTCTAAAAACTCGCAGAGAATCTGAGCGCTAATTTTTGAATGGCTCAAGCTTTGTTTCGCGCCAACTTTTGAAAGAGAGAAAGAGATGGAAATAGAAGATATACAGATATCAAGAGTTAGAGGGAGTCGGAGTGCCAGAAGAAAGAGTGGAGGAAACAGTATCTGAAAGAGAAGAGCAGGTCGTGATCAAGCCCTAGTGTGCAATCTTTGTAGCCGCAAGAAGATCTGCTGCTGAAGATAATGGGGATCCAGCTGTGCAAGAGCTCAACCACCTGAAGGCTACCCAGCTCAGAGATCGTGATCTCAATGCGCTAGCAGCCCTATGCACTTGGATTTGTCAAAACTCTGAAATCTCATACCTTCAGTTTAATGGTTCCCTGTTTTTCTTAAATCAACTATTTCTTCTGATTGCATCAAGCTGTAAGGCAGCAGTGTCAAGCTGTAAGTCAGCATGTGTGCAAGCTGTGTGTCAGCGTGTGTACAAGCTGTGAGGTAGCAGTGTTGATTGAGACAAGGGTCTCTTGGTAGTGAAGCCTCACTCAAGTTGAGTGAGGGGTGGATGTAAGTCTCGTGTAGAGACTGAACCACCTAAAAAGATCATCTTGCATGTGTGATGATTCTTGGTGTGACTGCTCTTGTTGCATATTAGTCTATAACCTTGATGCTTAAGTAGCTAGACCATATTGAAACTCTAGTGTGCTGCATTAACTCTAGCAATAGTTCAAATAAAGTTGGAATAAATTGAAAAAGGGGGAAAGATCTATTCACTCCCCCTCTAGATCTATTCAATCCTCACACAACAAACCCGTGGCTGACCCTGAGCGAGATCCATTTATTTTTGCACTCGAGCCAACCCCGTCTACTTCGGACCAAGGGGAAAAAGCTCGATGTGTTTGAACCTCCACTTCCACCTATCCTTCCAACAACGCCTTCCATCAAACCTTCATCATCCATTGAGCCAACTGCCTCCATCTCACCTTCCTCCACCAACCCTCGGAGCAGGTGTACCTCCATGAATACATGCTCCAAGGACGACTCTCAAGAGCTGGGCAAGAAGAATTTGGTTACGGCTATGTCTTTCAAGATTCAAGACTTTATTTGTCGGATGTCGATTTGTGTTCTTGTACCAGGCATCTTTGAAAAGGCCAAGTCTCTAACAATGCTCACCAAGCAAAATTCTCATGAATTGATGTCATTATAGGTCAAGGCCAAGATTGCCAAAGTTATACTGCTCATTGGTCAAGATACTTTCGATACTCTCATTACCCCTTGTTCTGTCATGGTACAAGTCCCTAACAAAGAGAAGGGGTTCTCCTCAAGCATTGTCATGACACATTCTGTTTCTAAGGAGATGATGAAGTCTTTGCTCAAGGGCAGATCAGGGCATCCCCTGCTAGAAGCTCTCAACATCCAGTCTACTCCATCCTTACTTCCACACAAGGGGCAGGTGCCCGAGTTACCAAACATTTTTCATGATGATATTCCAAGAGCCCTGTGCATTATGAAGCTTTCCATGCCAGAATTCCAACTCCCACACATTGGCGTACCTCACTTGCCAAGGGAGTTACCTTTGAAGAAGCTGAAGCTATGCTATGCCAAGGTTCCCACACTGCAAGTGGAGCTCTTGAATTTTCACTATGACTATTTGCCGAAAGAGTTGCCACTCACTTTGGATTATATAGTTGTCGAAGCTTCGTCAAATGAGAGCTTATGGGCATTAGTTCCATCGATTGAGCCATCTGGTCGGGCACATTGTTGGCCTTTGAGGGGTGGGCATTCTTGTGTTAAGGGGTCTTCCACCTATTCATTCACTTCCTATTCCATTCCATCTACCCTCTTATTAATCATTAATTTCTTCTTATGGGCCACCCATTAGGTGAAAAGGAGGGTCTCACCCTTGCATTCTCTACATTCTTTGCATTCCTTACATTCTTGGTGTTTCATGCATTTGCATTCATTCTCCCCCGGGTCTTTGGACCCTCATCCCTCGAAACCTCCTGATTTTTCTCCATCTATTTTCCTAGGGCATCGTGTCCCTCCCTATTCTCTCTCTGGGACCTCCCGATTTATCTTCATTTAGTCCTTTCATTTTCCTTGGGCATCGCGCCCTTCCTTATTCTTCTCCTCTGGAACCTTCGGATAATCTCCTTAACCCATTCTTTCAGGGCATCATGTCCCTCATCTTCTTCTTTCTCCGAAGTCTACGGAGTTCTCGCTCCTTTATCCCTCTATTCTTTTCCAAGGGCATCGCATCCCTCGTTACTCATTTCCTATGGCATCTCCGGAATTATCTTTTCCCATCTTTTTTCCCTGGGCATCGCGTCCCTCGACATTTTCTTCCTCTGAAACCTCCGGATCTTTCCTACTATGATTCTTGTTCTCTGTCTCTGAATCCTCCACTCTCAATTTACCAATTCCCTCTTCTAATTCCACCTAATCTCGGGTCTGACCCAATTTCTCTCGCATCAATTGCTCTGGGCATCTGTCCTTTCTCTCACTACTTTCGAGGCTTTAGTCCTTACTCCTCTCCTTAATTTTCCTTTCCTTCTATAGACCTTTCATGTGATCAAGGTTTCTACACCTTAGTAAGGGAGTTCTAGCCCTCACCTCTTTTTCCTTTCTCCTTATTCATCTGAGTTTGGTCTGGGCACCACTCCTTCATGTTAAGCCACTTCTAACCCTTGCTTCTTATATTCTTATATGCCAAATGAGGAGAACAACTCCCATGTTGAATCAAAATAGCCATCGACAGTTGCATTTACAATAGGGTTGCAAGGTAATTCATTTGCGTATGTATGCATTCTTATGTTTCATTACCTCATTCATCTCTACGCACGATTTTTTATCATGAAGTGCTTCTTAACTTGATTAAGAGTGGTAGTCTAGGCCTAGTCTTAAATAAAGTCAAAAAAAAGAAAAAATAAGATTCTTAGGCTTGTTACTGCAGCACCTTTGGCTATGGAAACCCCGCGCTGGGAGTCCGGCATTCCCTCCCCGCTCATTAAGGGCAACCCTTAGTATGGCACCACACACACTTCACGGCGTCCTTAGCCGTCTCCCATGGTAAACACCGTTACTATGCTCGAGTGCACAAAGTCATTTTCTCTTCTTTACTCGGCCGAAATATGAGGACAGAAGTAGTCTGCGTAAAAATAACTAACCTAAGCACACCCCGACAAGAGGAAGTCTTAAATAGGGGTAGTCTATTAAGACCTTATTCTCAGTTTCAATTTTAATTGCAATATCTATCAAGTCCAAAGGACAAAAAAAATAAAATGATAATCAAAAAAAGAAAAGAAAATTCAAAGAATGTGGCATGACAAGAGGGCAGTACAGTTTTCTCACGAGACGTCTTGAGCCCGGTTGTATGCGTGCCTAAAAGAGAATTAAGGTTCGATGATATGACGAAAAGTCCCGACGCAATAGACCGACTCTCTAAGGGGTTGTGTTATGGAAGGAAATTAAACCCGATATCTTCTTAACTCATATCGGGCTTATCTCCAAGTTTTATTCTCTTCTCCCTCCAAGAACGAGTGTTTCTCGTGTATGACCTTAATAGGGGCACCATTAACCAAGGGCAGCCGACTACCGCCACCTTAAATGCACGCCCTGCTTTGGGTAGTTCTTAACAAGAGGGGAAGGAACAAGGACCCCTAGCTAGTGATTTAAACTACCCTTGGTGCTACAATTAGTAATGTCTAAGTCAAAATCTAAAAAAATCAAATACTCTCAAAATACATAAAAAATCAAATATTTCTAAATTTTCATAAAATTTTGATTATCTTTAAAATTCATAAAAATTGTATATTCTCAAAATCTAAAAATTGTATTATATTTTTTACTAACTGTTTATTCAGATGGTGTCATATAAGGACAACTTTTTACAAAAAAGGACTAAGAATATGGGATGAGTCCTCTCTTTCAATTACATTGACTTTTCTGATTCTTCTCTTTATTCCCAAATAATGACATTCACTGACTTTACCTGATTATCCTAGCCACTCTGGGCTGAAGTCCCGCGATCAATGACACCCAAGAGGGGGGTGAATTGGGTGATAACAAATTTTAAGAAAACTTTTGGGTTTTTACAAAATATGTGATAAACAATAATTAGTAATTGAAAACTAATTAACCAATTCTCTCAATCTTTCCTTTCCCACACGACCATACAACGAAAACAATCAAATCACACAAATAACACACAATACACAACGGTTTTTAAGGTGGTTCGGATGCAACGACGGTAATCCTACGTCCACCCCTCACCAAACCCGGTGAGACTTCACTCGGGGATAAATCCCCAAACGGAGACAACGCTCCAAACACACACGCAGGACGACGCCTGCCCACACACACGGGGACGCGCCCAAATACACACACACACACGGAGACGAAGTCTCCAACACGATCCAACAAGCGGATCAACAAAACAAACACCCGCTGCCACAAGTGCAGCACTCCACACACACAAACACAAGATCTGGATAAATCCACACACACACGTAGATCTAAGAAGACCTATGCACACACGAATAGAACACCACGACCACACACGACCACGGATCTAACTTGATCCACACACACACATATATCTTCAGATTACAAAGAACAAGACTTGAAATTCAAAACACCAAGACGAATAGAGCAGAGTTTAGAAATCTCCTGGTTTGGTTCCCCCCTGAATGTATGATGTAGAACTTGGAACAATGCTTCCTGCTTCACTTAAATGGCTTGGTTGATCTCCCTTGAATGCTTGCTTGCTTCTTCACTTCCTTGAAGGTTGCTAGCTTCAGATCTAACCTTTAGTCACCTTGAATCACCTTGAATCACCTTGGGTTGATAGAGAGATTTAAGGATGCAGATTTGTTCTCCCTTGAGGGCTTGCTTGCTTCTAAACTTGCTTGGAGATTGATGGCTTCAGATCTAACCTTGAATCCCTTGGAATGGATGAAGAACTCCAGCCCGAAGCACTGTTCACGAAGGTGTTACAGTACCCGTGAATCACCTCCTCTAGCCTCCCTTGATATCTCTTGTTCCAATTGAAGCATTAGGGTTTCCAACCCTTCTTGTGTAGGTTTTATAACCTTTGAATGGTCCTTGGACATCGTCCAGACCAGATCCACGTTTTGTGGATGATTGGGTGTCATTAGGATTAAATAAATACAAGGAGAATGGTTTTTCTCGAAGTGGAGAACAAAGTCAACTTTTGTTGGCTCAGGGCTGGCGGTCGACCGCTATTGAGAAATCCTGTAGAAATTTGATCCCTGTAATTTTCGGTCGACCTTGGGCGGTCGATCGCTGCTGCCGGTCGACCTGGGGCGGTCGACCGCCAGTTCTGCAGTATGAGACTTTTCATGTTTGGCGATTCTGGTTGATCGGAATGACCTAGTCCTACAAAGTTGTAGTGTTAGCCCAATGAAATATATCCAAATAATAATGACTTTAAGTAGATGTTTATTTTTATACATTTGGGGGTTGGATTTCACTTGGTTTATGCATTAGAAACATCAAGACCATTTGAGCATGTTACCATGATTGGAATGAGAAACTAATGCATTTGAAGAGTGAGCTTGTAAGTTATCAAACCAAGTTATCATTGTGAACCTCAAATATCATGAATGAAGTTTAGAAATGAGAGGAATATGGAATACCCATGGTGAGATTGATGACTATGACAAGGTAAGAATCTTACCAATAGTGCTTGACAGTAAATGACATATACCACCTATAATGAATTGTAGAGGAGCAGGGGGTGCTTATCCACACATTTGGTTCACCAGGTTACTACAATGAGTTTGATCATACATGCAAGATAGTCAGGGTTAATACCATGCTTGTTGACATTAAAGAGGTTATGAAACCTATTACCTCTTGTAGAACCAACATATGCAACTAGCATAAACAACAAGATGAATAAACACAATCATCAAGAACATGTGTAATCAACCATAAGTTTAGTTATCATCACGTAATCACACATTAAGTTTAGTTATCATCACGTAATCACACATTAAGTTTAGTTATCATCAAAACCATAACTTAACAATTACAACAATCATCAAAACCATAACTCAATAATCTCCCCCTTTTTGATGATGACAAACTTATTGATGATGACAAACTTAATGATAACTTATTAATGATGATACAACAGAGTGGATACAACAGAATGGCACATATATTCGTCTCCCCCTGTCACACACAATCATCAATTTTTCTCCCCCTTTGACATAATCAAAAAGCGGGATAATGTAAATCTATCTCCCACAACAACAGTATCAAGCGAGCTGGAAGAAGTCAAATAAGGAAGAGCAAGCTTAACTCCCTTTGAAACAGTAATAGCCCATCTTATCAAATCAGAAGAAGTAAGGGCAAATCATGGATGAAGAAAGTAATATGATTCCAATCAGAGGAAACCAATTGGTGATTATTCTCACAAATCAATTTGATACCATCCAAAGTAAATACAGCCAAGCATGTATTGATACCAATTGAAGGTGGTGATTGGCCTCAAGGATATGAACCAGTGGAGGAAGATGTGCACAGGATGAGGTGTTTAGCATGATAGCATTCAAAATCTAGATCCCATGTCAGATTTTCACAACAAACAAGAGCAGGAGGGCATATCAAAAGGATTTTCTTTGATTTTCAAATTTTTTGATTTTTATATTTTGGTTTGAAATGCATGAAACTCAAAGCAAGCATATAATTACATGAAAATCGACTAGGGCAAAAGATGAGTTCAAATACCATGTTGATTATTCCTATGTGGGGGTCACAAAGTTTGGTTCCCATGACACAAAATGAAGGCAAATACCCCATACCAAGAGTAAAGAAATTGAAGTCCAAAAATTTGAAATTTTGTTGATTTTCTAATGTTTACATTTTCTATTTAAATGCATGAAGCTATGTATATGCTGATGATGACTCATGAAGTGCACACAATTAATGCAACCAAACAGTTACATATAAACATACATGCAATCTACCCCATACATATATAAGAAGGGAATGGGTATAAGAAAGATGTAAGAGAGTCATGCTAACCATAATGCACATGTGTAGCACATGGGAGATTGTACAATCATATAGAAGATTCATGCAATTGTTAAAGCAGTCAATCAATTTTCTGAATACATAATGAATCAAATTTTCGGATATGTAAGTGAGTAACATGAAAAATGATAGTTACAATATGGATATTCAGATTTTCAGATTAACACAAGGAGACATTTTACAGACTGCACTTTAATTTTGAGAACAACGTATTGGAGGCTATACTCTATCGCAATGAGTTTTCACCAATATTTTTCAACTCAGCTAATATCATATGATAGTCAGAATTTTTCAAGAGTGATCAAATTCAAATAATTCCTTTTTACACGAGTAGACGTATGGAGCTCATGTCAGAATCCCCGGTTACTCAGAATACTGAACCATTTCACCTCATTTTGAACAGAGATACTAGTCAACACTTTTCAGATATTAACCACATCACGTCTTAGGTGACATGTGCCCAGTTTACTCAGTGAGACCGAGCATTGCTCTATCTTTCATTTTCATTTCAGATTTTTACAACAAGGATAGGTAGGCAGCTTTTTCCTCAACTGTCTCTTCAACATACATACAGCAAGTTTAACATCTCGGGAGTGTTGAAAAGAAATTCATATATCCTTATCATTAACACTCATTTTCACATTTTGTGTAAGAATTATGCGAATTTAATTCAGCATGTATACCGAAAATATCATGAATACATAACAGTGCAGCTCCCCCTAAATAGATGCACTTATGAAATATAACTCTCCCAGAGTGTACGATATGAAACACTCCAATAATAACTCAAATGCAGCATTATTTAGTAAGAAGACATAAGGCTATAGAAGTGTCAAAGGATGGGGTTGAATAGCATATAATAGCACACAAGCACACATTGGGAGTTTATCCAAATGCACTATGACATGCATGCGAGTAATGTGATGTCAATTTGATACCAATGGAATGGACAACTTGATACCAATTGAATGGATGCCAAATGAATAAACTAAGTGCGACTAATCCATGAGTTCCAATATAATACAACGTATGAGCATATAAGAATGCGATGCAATGTGTAAAGTGATTCAGACTTTTGATTTTCATTTGCATGATCTAAAAGCACCTTATGCATTGAATTATGATGCATGCAACCTATAACTATGTGAGAGTGGAATGTAAGTTGTTTTGGCAAGATGAGAGTTTTATTTCCAATCCAATGTGATAACTTCCACATGAGACTATTCACATTCAATTAATGGATCAAACAAGTATTTTTTTTTTGACATGATCTTTATGAATGAGGTTGCATACATGATCAAAATTAAGCTATGCAACCTAATTTTCAGAATTGTTCAAAATCAGACTTTCAAGAGCATTTCACAAGTTTTGAAATTAAAAATCATTCACAAGCTAAATATTTAAATCATGAGCAAAAATACATTTTTAATTGAAATAACTCACTTCAAAGATTCATTCATGGATCAATCATTTGACTTCTCTGAGTTCTAGTACGAGGCAGAGAACGTTGATCCAAAGACCAACTCACGCATAGTGAGAGTTCCCAGGTGGATGTGACCCACCTTTTCACTGCTCAGTATTTGATATACCATATACTCAATTAGGCTCAAATGTCATCATGCAATTTAAATTGAAAAATATTCAAAGCCAATCACTTTATTCACACTTCTCAAGATTTTCAATTTGATTCAACCACTTAAACAAGTCCATCACATGATGCTGGTAAATGACAGATCAGATTTGTAGAATCAATACCTGTCATTTGAATATGTCACCAAGTGATAAAGATGGCCATTGCATGAATTGACAAGGTTGAATTACCTTAGTTCAGGAGATAAGATTGGAAGCCTTCAATCATTAAGATCACCAACCTCACGAGGGTTGATATTTCATATTTGCTTTCTTACCTTTGCCTTGAGAATCATTTTCTTCCAAGCCTTTCACCTGCAATCCAAAGAAGAATGAAATTCAGTTTACTCATGAGAGTATTTTGAAGTCTTCTTGCACAATCCCTGCAAAATCTTCACAAAAGGCATTATTAGTAGTTCCAAAAGAAATATCATTGTCATATACTCAAACCACTAAAATATCTTTTACCTGATTTATCTTGTGAGAGATGTTTGATCAACTTTACCCATTTAACATGTTCTCAATCAAAAGATGCGGACTTTTCATACCATGCCTTGGGTACTTGCTTTAGCACGTACAAGGACTTTCACCAAATTATGCTTAAGTCAATCCTAGATATTGTTCTACACAAAGTATCCCATCTTCTTGTAGCAACTTGATAGGGTTCTCATCATTTTCATCCTTACAAGGTATTCCTTTCATTGACTCAAGCTTGGCCATGACTAGCCTTGCATCATTTGGATTTTGGGAGTATAATCTGCATCCAAGGACAAGAGGACTTGAGTTGTCAATTTTGATTCAAATTTATTGACAATGGCATGATAAATTATTTTAACAATCAACATCCCCTAGACAGCTCCAGATACAGTGCATGACTCATGTGTGAACCCAAACATTAAGCCTATATGACGAATGCAGTTGTTCCCCCTTAGAGTGTGCATGAATGTGATATGCTCAGTAAAAATCCAATGCCATATGCAACCTTTTAAGTAAATGACTCATAGTACCAGGCGGAGAACTTAGATCCGAAGATCACCTCACGCGTAGTGATAGTTTTCAGACATGCTTAACCTGCCCTTCCACATATCACCATTTGATATACTATGTAGTCAAGGATGATGAAGGCAGGAGGATTTGTAATGCATTATGACATAAATACACAATGTTCAACTTTTACATGACAGAGTGTGAAAGTGTATGCAAACTCAATATATGTAGTGAAATCATGATCTGAAGAATCTTCAAGCTCTCCTACAACAAGATGCTATATGACAAGTGATATATACACAAATATGCAAACAATCATGAATGGAATGCATGTACGAACATATGCAAGACTACATGACTATATGACTCAAAATGAATCAAAACCTTACACAGTCACTGGAGAGAGTAGGAGAGATATCACTTGAGTGTTCAGATTCAATTTTTAATTTTTCTTCCAACCTGACTTATGCCACTTGGCCCGTGTGCCTTACCTTCTTGATGAAAATAGATTTCATGCTTTACATTCCCAAGACACACCTGCAAAATAGATTTCTCATTTGACCTTCTTAGGTACCCAAATCCTTTTGGGTTCTTGTGGGTTAGCAGCAACTTTGGCAGTAATTTTCAATTTTTAACAACATTCAAGTAATAATTTTTCATAAGAAACTAATCATGCTTAACATTCCCAGATTTGCCAAAGTGATGGGGGGAAGCACGTGGCATCACATTTTTTCTTCTCATTGGTTCTACTGATTTGTGTATGTGAGCATGATGTATTGAGTGGGAGTTCTTTATCTTCAACAATAACCAACAATGTGAAGTTGTATGACCCCTTTTACCACAGTGATTGTAATGCATGAACGATTTTGTGATAAATGATTACTTTACATTATTCAAAATAACTTGGTTTCTACATGCTCTCAAGTCATCATTCTTCATAGTGAAACAATCATGTATCATGCGTCCAAGTTTTTCACAATAAAGACAAGACATGTTTCTTTTGTTGCATGTATGGGATTTCGCATGAAAGTTTTTAGCATGCACATTTTGAACATTCACACTATTTTTCAGATTGGCTTGAGTTCTTGACACAATGGGTTGCTGGGAGTTAGATTTAGAGGTGCTGGGTGTACATGTGCTATGAACAAATGAAGTGTATAACTTACTTTCAAATTTTTTTCTTGTTCACAGGATTAAACCCCAGCCCTTCTCTTTGAAAGTTCACTTTCATCCTCAACAATTTGTCCAAATTTCTTTGACCATTCACAAATCTAGACAGTGAAGCATTCAAATCAAGGATTTTAGATTCAAGAGATGCAACGTGCAATTCATAGGAAATCATCTTATTTTCACACGAATTGACTTGTTCATGTAAAGTAGCATTGATGGTTTTATGACTTTCAATTTCTTACAACAAAGCATGCACTTTTTCAGATTCATCGATATTCACAGATTTTCTTTTTTCAAGAATCAACAATCTTTCAGAAATGGTCTTGTTCAATTCCTTCAGTTTCTCATTTTCTTTAACAAGCTTCCCATCATGAATCAGTTCATTTATCAAGGTTTGATCATCGGCCATTGAATTTAACTTATCTTTCAACTGTTTATTTTCATTTCTTAAGGAGCTGATTTGATCTTTATGAAATTCAATGTCGAACACATGAGTCTCAATCATTTCCTCTAAATGTGAGCATTTTTTACATGAGGAAACACAGTTATTTTGTTCAACACTTTTTCTCAATTTCCTATTTTCAGATTTTAACTTCTTGTATCTTTCAACAAGATCATCATATGCAATCAACAAATCTTCATATCTAAGTTCATCTTCATTATCAGAATCAGAATTTACCTTTGAACTTGAGCCACTTTCCTGATCACTTCCTTGACCACTCGTTCCTGCCACAAGACATTCGTCTTCATGCTCTTCTTTGAAGTCTGCTAATCCATCCAATATTTCCTTCGCGGATCTGCAATGGGAGATAAAATAAAATTGATTAGAATTGACTGCAGCAGTAAATACCTTTAAAACTAAACAATTTTGATCATGTTTAAGCTTTTGATTTGTAGCCCAGACACTATTGTCCTTAGGCAATTCATATGGACCATGTGAAATAAGCTTCCATAGCTTTGGGTCATATGAGTTGACAAGACTACATATTTTACCTAACCACAAATCAAAATTACAACCATCAAACACGGGTGGAGAGTTCAAGGTGTACATCATGGTAGTCATTGATCTGGATCACTCTAGATCGTTAGATCTATGAAATTAGAGTCTTGGCTCTGATACCAATTGAAGTCCCGCGATCAATGACACCCAAGAGGGGGGTGAATTGGGTGATAACAAATTTTAAGAAAACTTTTGGCTTTGTACAAAATATGTGATAAACAATAATTAGCAATTGAAAACTAATTAACCAATTCTCTCAATCTTTCCGTTCCCACACAACCATACAACGAAAATAATCAAACCACACAAATAACACACAATGCACAGCGGTTTTTAAGGTGCTTCGGATGCAACGACGGTAATCCTACGTCCACCCCTCACCAAACCCTGTGAGGCTTCACTCGGGGATAAATCCCCAAACGGAGGCAACGCTCTAAACACACACGCAGGACGACGCCTGCCCACACACACGGGGGCACGCCCAAATACACACACACACACGGAGATGAAGTCTCCAACATGATCCAACAAGCGGATCAACAAAACAAACACGCGCTGCCACAAGTGCAGCACTCCACACACACAAACACAAGATCTGGATAAATCCACACACACACACGTAGATCTAAGAAGGCCTACGCACACATGAATTAAACACCACGACCACACACGACCACGAATCTAACTTGATCCACACACACACATATATCTTCATATTATAAATAATAAGACTTGAAATTCAAAACACCAAGACGAATAGAGCAGAGTTTAAAAATCTCCTGGTTTGGTTTCCCCCTGAATGTATGATGTAGAACTTGGAACAATACTTCCTGCTTCACTTAAATGGCTTGGTTGATCTCCCTTGAATGCTTGCTTGCTTCTTCACTTCCTTGAAGGTTGCTAGCTTCATATCTAACCTTGATTCACCTTGGGTTGATGGAGAGATTTAAGGATGCAGATTTGATCTCCCTTGAGGGCTTACTTGATTCTAAACTTGCTTGGAGATTGATGGCTTCATATCTAACCTTGAATCCCTTGGAATGGATGAAGAACTCCAGCCCGAAGTACTGTTCACGAAGGTGCTACAATACCCGTGAATCACCTCCTCTAGCCTCCCTTGATCTCTCTTGTTCCAATTGAAGCATTAGGGTTTTAAACCCTTCTTGTGTAGGTTTTATAACCTTTGAATGGTCCTTGGACATCCTCCAGACCAGATCCACATTTTGTGGATGATTGAGTGTCATTAGGATTAAAGAAATACAAGGAGAATGGCTCTTCTCGAAGTGGAGAACAAAGTCAACTTTTGTTGGCTTGGGGCTGGCGGTCGACCTGTGAAAGCTGGCGGTCGACCGCTACTGAGAAACCCTGTAGAAATTTGATCCCTGGAATTTCCGGTCGACCTTGGGCGGTCAACCGCTGCTGTCGGTCTACCTGGGCGGTCGACCGCCAGTTCTGCAGTATGAGACTTTTTGCGTTTGGCGATTCTGGTTGACCGGAATGACCTAGTCCTGCAAAGTTGAAGTGTTAGCCCAATGAAATACATCCAAATAATAATGACTTTAAGTAGATGTTTATTTCATACATTTGGGGGTTAGATTTCACTTGGTTTATGCATTAGAAACATCAAGACCATTTGAGTATGTTACCATGATTGGAATGAGAAACTAATGCATTTGAAGAGTGAGCTTGTAAGTTATCAAACCAAGTTATCATTGTGAACCTCAAATATCATGAATGAAGTTTAGAAATGAGAGGTATATGGAATACCCATGGTGAGATTGATGACTATGACAAGGTAAGAATCTTACCAATGGTGCTTGACAGTAAATGACATATACCACTTGTAATGAATTGTAGAGGAGCAGGGGTACTTATCCACACGTTTAGTTCACCAGGTTACTGCCATGAGTGTGACCCTGCATGCAAGATAGTCAGGGTTAATACCATGCTTGTTGACATTAAAGAGGTTATGAAACCTCTTGCCTCTTGTAGAACCAACATATGCAACCAGCATAAACAACAAGATGAATAAACACAATCATCAAGAACATGTGTAATTAACCATAAGTTTAGTTATCATCATGTAATCACACATTAAGTTTAGTTATCATCAAAACCCATAACTTAACAATTACAACAATCATCAAAATTATAACTCAACATGGGCATCACCACTTTGATCCTGATCATTCAAGTCCCAATCTTAACCATTGGCCAAGCTTGTCATCCTCATGGTTTATACACAAACAACAATGCTTTGCATGTTTGAATGCTTTAATGCTTTAATCCATGCTATGCTTAAATTACATTTATTCATTGCTTGTTATATTTCATGATATCTTGGCTAACATTTTTTTAGCGTAAGAAAGAAGCTCTTTGGTCCCACCATCCAGGCATCATCCAAGTCCCACGGTAATTACTTTGCACTACATTTCTTAGTCCCAACATGCTTATTGCCTTCACCATCTTCCTTGTATGTATTTTTATTATATGTTATCTACGATATTAGATTATATCAAGGACCTTGTGGCTTTGATAAATCTGGAATTTGAGTTCCCCTTCATAAAAAAATAACGATAATTTTAGAGGAATCTTAGTCGCACGGGTAGGCCGTTGAGCCGTCCAAGACTGGAGACAATAGTTCCCTTTTATAAATTGGTGTGCAGATAAACAGGTTTCGGCTTAGTATCAGCACACAAAATTGGTGTCTTGACTCCGTCTGGGCAGCTCAATGATATTATCCTTGATTACATTCTATTTTTAGTTTATTTTTATTTTTTCTTTAAACCTAACATGCATTCATGTAGGACCTTGATTTAACTTTGAAAAATCCCTCTTATAACTCAATTTTGAGAGTCAGTTGATTATTAATTTCCATGATATGAGATATTTCATTCCGAATTGAGTCCCCAGTTCGCCTTATTGCCATTTTGAGTTGTTTCCTTGAAAACTCCTTTGTTTGGATCTCTATTCTCTCATTCATTCTTTTTCCCTTAGATCCACCTTGGTTGTAGCACGTCCGCATTAGTTGGTAACCGCTCTCCAATGGTGAAATCTATAGGTCTACGACCTGGGGTACTTCCCCCACGCTGAAAGTTGATCTACTTCTTTTTTTCTCTCCTTCGTGCCCACGTGCACATCTTTTTATATCCAAACAATTGTTGATTTCATTGAAGCTTCTCAAGATTGCCTCATCTTTAACTTTGGAACAATTCTTATCAGGTGATGTTGATCGCGTGTCACATCACATTTTGGCATCTACTTTTCAGTTCGCTCTCACTTCACTCTCCTTCATTACACTTCACTTCATTCCGTTCCATTTCATTCTATTCTGTGTCACTCCCTTGCAAAGTAGACGCCAAGGCGAGACAGTTGTAGACATGCCAAAATTAACATCATTTTGAGTACATCTCCTATCGCATTATAATATCCCAAATCGACCTCAAATCGACTTATTTGAGTGGTTTTCCTTACTTTTCTTGATTATTCAACTTTCTCCTTTTTTTTTCTATTTTTTCAGATTTTTTCCAAGATTTTTCTCCAATTTTTCGGGAGCTTTTTGAATTAACATATCTCTATGTGGACGCTATTTAATTCGCGTCAGCCATTTGGATGCCAATTTAAGAATTCATGTCAGTCTAGTAGACGCTAATTCCTTCCGGTTGGTAGACCCGGCTTGGTCTAGGCGACCGCGTTCATCAAACGACCGTGTTCATCAAAAATATGCGTCCATCTTAATGACGCCAATTCATTGATAAATCCACGCCCATCCGAAAGGACGCTAACTTTTAAATATACGTCCACCCCCTGGACGCGAATTTCAATTCTTCACTGTTTTCATAAAATTCGTGTCAAATTCCTATAATTTTGAATCTACGACCTTCTGGAAAGTCGCATATTCTTGAATTTGCATCCAGAGCAGTGGACTCGAATTCCCTTTCCATATTTTGATCATTTAATTCCAACCAAAATTCGTATTATTGTTAATTCACGTTTGAACCTGTGGACGTGAATTCTTTTCCAATTTCGGTAATTTTTAAAACCTCCATAAATGGTTTCAAATTGGTGTCGCTCCAAGCGGACGCATATTTAATTAGCGGCCATTGTAGTGGACGCGAATGTCTCCAGAAATTCGTTTCAGAAACTAACCTTCCCTTCCTCATTTTAATCTCATTTTTCACTTGGGAAAGGGTTCCTATGACTTTCTAAGACTGTGAGGACACTTGAGATGTGGATTCTCCTCTCCAAATCCCATTAGAACACTGTTTTATATTTTTAAAGGAATTAAACCTATGAATTTCAACTCTATAAATAGGACCCGTCACCCTTGAGTGTTTAAGGCTGAATTCTTAGACCTTGGGGAAACTTTGCTGGAAGGAGGAGCTAAGGAGGGAGAAGGAGTCTCCCCCAAGCTCAAAGCTACATCCAATTAGAGCTCCTTCCTCCTTTGAAGAATAATGAAGATCCTTGAAGCCTCCTTCCAACAAATCAATAAGCTTATTTCTTTCCTTTATCCCTTTTCATTTTATTAGATTAATAATTAACTCATATTCATGCATCATGTTCTCCTCTTCTTTTGTTTGATTTTATCTCAATCACATTGAGATCCTAGCTTTGTGCAACACTTGCACCCTCCCTCTCATATCATCATTTTCTTCCCTACCCTTTGCATAGGGGTTTTAAAGGCTAAACACCAACAAGATGTGTCCTATTTCATGCTTTATTGTTCATTCATATTAAGAATTTGATGCTACACACCCAGTAATTCTAATCCAATTTCTTTATTGGTTATTATTTATTTTGCAAGGGTAATCAAAGAGAAGCTCTCTTCATCGGCCGACCAATTGGAAGAGAAGGTAGCACTAACAATCTCCCCGCTCTTTTAAAAGGTATTTATATCGCGATCACCTCCCTTTCTTATTGTTATATTCCTTCAAGACCCGCGTGTCCCTGGCGATCACAACTCCTTATTAGCATCTACCTTCTCCCCTTCCCCCCCCCTCTTTAATATTTTTTTGCTTTTTATTTTTATAAAAAAAATCTTCTTTGTGGATTTTCATAATCTACAGCCCCGAAGTCGCCTCCCGATCCACGCCTCGGTCGTCACCGCTCGTCGCCCGTGCCGTCCTTCGTCTCACTCGCCGGTCCCCTCCGTCGGCCGCCGGAGAAGAAGAGGGGGAGAGTGAGAGACGTGAGGGTGAGAGGGTGAGAGAGCGTGAGTGAGGGAGAGAGGGTAACGAGAGTGACGGGGAGAAATGAGAGGGGAGGGGGATTTAATAAAAAAAACTCTTTTTTGTTTATTATATATTTTTTTCTTCAATTAGAAATTTTCAATAACTCCGCAAAAATCTTGAAAAATATATTTTGACTCCGAAAAATTCTAGAAAAAGACTGGGCCGCTCCACGCGCCGTCACGGACCCAAAATAATTCACATATGCACCATCAAAGTGTCTGATAATCTGATATTAAAGTCCGAGCCCAACACAGGCACGATCCGCAACCTGCAGGAAATACAATCCGTAAACCCAGGGACATTACAGGTGACGTCCTAGCCCTCTATTGTCATTTCTTGATAGCCTTGGCGATGAATTTTTGTAGAAGTCCTCTTTGGACTAGGTCTTCGAGGGCATCTTTGAGTTGGACACAATCGACGGTGTCATGGCCATGGTCACGATAGAAGCAACAATACCTCCTTCGATTCCTCATCTTTGTATCATACTTCATCTTTGGGGGCCAACAGAGGTAGGGATCCTTACGGATCTCCATGAGGATTTGCACAGGGGGGTGTACTGCCTATATAGGCTTTTCTCCCTCGGCCTTTGCTAGTTGCGACGCTCCCGATCTTGGCGCTTGTGCTTGCTCCTCTCTCCTCGGGGGAAATTGGCTGGCCGCTTGCGGTCGAGCTGACTAGTCCTGGACACTCGACCCAACGCTGCGTTGTTTTCTTCGTAGCTAGCGTGTTTTTTAGCCAAGGCGAGAAGCTCCATCAATGTCGCTGGGGACTCCACTCCGAGCATCCTTCGGAGGATGGCATCCCGGGTGCCTTACGTTAGTACTGTCTTGGCAATCCTAATGTCCAAGCGAGGGATGCAGAGAGCCTATTTGTGGAAACGAGCAACGAAGTCCCACAAGGGTTTCTCGTGGCCCTACTTTATGGCAAGGAGGCTCACAGCAGACCTGATCTCCATTTTGTAGCCGATGAAGTTTTCTTTGAACATCTTTTTCAGCTACTAGAAGGATGTTATAGTCCCAGTGAGTATTGACTCAAACCAAGTCCAAGCATTCTCTCGCAGGGTGGTGACAAATGCCAAACACTTCACTGCATCCGAGGCCCGATGAAATACCAGATTGTACTTGAAGCTGTGCATGTGGTCGGCGGGGTCAATAGTGCCTTTGTATGGGATAAACACTGAGAGTTGGAACTTCGGGGGGATCAATTCCTCCATGAGCTCCCGAGAGAAGGGCGCATGAAAGTCGGAGTCGTCATCGATTAGCCCCCTGGGTCGCGCCGCCTAGAGGATATCATCCAGATAGCGGACCTTGACTTCAAGCTCGCGCTCGACCTACTCATAGCGTCGTATCCACTGTGTCATTTCTAGGTTCGAGTGCAGCGGGCTGGCCTGATGTCGGGATCATTGACTGCACGGGCGATGGGAGTGTGCTGTGAAAAGGAGTGAAGGTTCGTGCACCCGATGTGACTCTGCCATTGCCGGTGTGCCTCCATTCTGGAGGAGTACCATCGGAGCGCGATCCTACTCTGCATGCTAGTTGAGAAGGTCTTGATATGCCTCCTTCGGTGCCTATATCTGATGGCACATTTCCGCTAACTCACTTGCAACGGGATCTTTAGGGGCCGCACCGCAGGATGGATCGGTGGAAGAGGATGCTTCTTGGGAAGCCTGCCGGGAGCTCTGGGTCCCCTGGTGGTTGCTGGGGTTGGGATAGTTTTCTCGGGATGTCATAGATTTTTACTCGTTCCCACAGACGACGCCAAAAAGTGTAAAGACTAAAACATGTCCCCTTCATCTCGTACTACACTTTTGAGATTTGTTTGATAGGGAAGAGCAGCCAGTCACCCTGAGGAAACCTGCAACCACTAAAAGGAGCATCAGAAGGAGCCCAGGGAGAGATCTCAGGGGACAACCCTTTGATGCTTAAGTCAGGATCGTACGAGAGAGCCAAAAGAAAGCTGAAGATGGAGAAAATTGAAAAGGGAGAGAGTTGAGAGCCTGTAGCATAGAGACAATGCTCGGAGAGATGGAGAGTGCTCGGAAAGACATGAAGAAAAGAACTGGGAGGAGACGTCTCTCTCACTGCTATCCTACTAGAGTCTCCTTCGGTAGCCACCTGCGTGGGCGCGTGAGGGGCTCTCTCTGTGTGTGTGTAAATCTCTCTATGCTGGCAATATAGGTCTCTATACCTCTGTCCTTTTTTTCTTTCCATTCTCCCCCATAGTCCTGTCTAGGGGCCTATTTATATAGGATGCATCGGTGTTCCGACTTAGCAATGCCATTGTTCGTGGAGTAGTGTCCTGCTTGATTGTGGGGATCACCCGTAACCCACTCACCCACCCTCGTGGGGGGCATCTCGACGGCATGGGTGCGACCCGATCCTCGTCGGGATAAGTCCCGTAATATGAGCTCTAATGTTCATCCGTTGGCGAATTCTATGACGTTTGGAATGCACGCATGCAAATATTCTACTCGTGGACTGACGAAGCTTTCATGGGCCCTGATTAGGCCATTTACAGGGCCACCGGCTGACTAGGGTGGACCGTTATGGACTTGGTAGACTTAATCTATAATGGGTGTGATGTTATCGGGCCGCACTGAAGCTGACTAATTTTTCCTTCCTCAAGATATAATAAAAAATATCATAAATATTATTAATACGAACGAAAACATACAAAAAGTGACATCATCACTTCACAGGTGATTGATTTTTAGGGTATACACTTCTTTCAGAGATCCCGTATGCCTTACGGAGAAAACATATGTTATGGAGAGCACGTATGTGCTGCAGAGAGCATGTGTTGTAGAGCACACATACGTGCTCGAGAGTGAAATATGTTATTTGAAGAGCATATGAGGTGACGAGAGTGTCATCCATGTGCGATATAGATGTGAACGTACGTCGACCTTAGTCACCTTAATGTGTGCCTTTTTCACCCCACTTGTTATCCCTGAACAAATACAAGTTCTCCCATGTTCTCTAAGACATGTCTCTGCTCTCCATAGCATGTGCACTCTCCAGCAAATATAGATGCTTTGGAGGGCATCCATATGATTTGCAGAGCATGTTTACTCTCTAAGGAGCATGTGTGCTATGATAGAGAGACATGCAGTGTAGTGCTTACCTCTAGTCTGTGTGTGTTTCAACTGCACATGTCATTGTTTGGCTTCCATCCAACAACATCTTTCACTCTGGGTACGCTTCCTTCCCTTTTCGGGTTTGCTCCTCTTCGCCCCTACGGACCCCTTCCCCACTGCCCTTTTACTTGCCTGCGGCCTTTCGAATGCTATTTTCCGCTGATCAGTTTACAATGTGCCAATAAGTGTACCATCTCCCTCACATCTCCTTCCCAGATGCATGCACCTTCACCGCAGTTGCCTCTGATCTTTGCACCCATGCCTCCAACGCTCGACTGCTCCCCACCTCTCCACCACACAAACCCAATGATCCTATGCCGATTGAAACCACCCAACTCTTCACATGGCAAGGCCAAGACTAAGTGCGCGTTTGGGGATCACCCTTGCGGAGATCAAGGTTGATCCCCAACAAATATCTCATAATCACTTAAGTTTTGACCTTAAATTTAAATTTTGAATGAGAGAGAGTAGGGAGACATAATTGACTGACTTCTATGCTTCTCAAAAATAGAAGGGAGTGAGATCACGAGGGCTTTCTAAGAATGAGAGATCTTTTCCATGTCAAATAATTGTATTATAAGAAGATTATTCAAAATATAATACAACATATTTGTGTTCTTAAGAGACCGAGGTAATCTGATCTTCCCGTTGAGCAGGCTCATTTTTTTTCTCTAATTTTTTGATTGGATGTAACGGCGATTTTGCCCAATCATCTCCCTCCTTTTTTTTCAATACGGCCACAACAAGTCCGAATGACATCGAGGTTATCATGATGCACGGCAGACAATGTGGGTGTTCATTGGGGACGCTCCACACTACACGCTGTAGTCTGGTCTGATGCAATCCATGTTAGATGTACGGTACAACAAGTAAAACCCTTTTTTTTAAAAAAAAATCTCACGTCGTTTTCTTTCCAACCGAACCAACCGTAAAGCCGGTACAGATGGGTTCTCTTGACGCTGGACGATACGAGTGCAGTCCTCGCCACTAGCAACTACTATTACTCACCAGTTACCGGAGGAGGGCCTTATATTCCACCTCTTTTTCTTTTTCTTTTTCTTTTTTGTGGTAACACTGCCAGCCATATATGCCATTTGAGTGCGCCATTTTACCGCATCATTCACAAGGTACAATAAAATGGCAGCAGCCACCGACGCCCTATGTCGATGGGGCAGGCTGATTCTAAATTAACTCGGACTCCGATCCAGCCCAAACACGCTTAGTAAAGAAAGTATGGGCCTGATACTTTTCTCCTCTCCTGCACTACCGCAGACTGCTGCAGTACACGGAGAGAGAGCTCGCCACTTTAGTCGAAGAATCCAGTTTCCCACACCATCAAACAGTCAGGTTGGTCAACCTTTCTAGATAAAAAGCCGAGAGCAAGTGGATCTTCTTCCTCGGAGGGATAACATGTTACTCGTTTCATTGTAAAGTTATATAATTCTTCTATTTTATAATTGTTGGTATTAAAATCATTGTATTTTTCTGATTTTAAAACTAGAGAAATTTTGCTTGGATGACCGTAGAACAAAATATAATATTTTGTTAAATTTTTTTTTAACAATTTCAAGGCATTTTGTCCCACATCTTGGTTTCCACTGGATATGATTCTTAAACAAAAACAAGAAAATTATGGTGTCGCGTGGACCATCTTATTCCCATCTACACTGTTGTATAATGTAACAAAAAACCAAGCCCTACTACAAAATAAAATCATTAAAAGACTAGGTAACGTGAAATGAACCCGTAAAGCTGACACCACATATACATAGGGAAGGAAGCAGGAAGAAAATAGACTTTTCCTTGGAAACACGAAGCGTTCAACTTATATGAGTACATCAAGCAATACTTATTAGTGTCCACCCAGAGCTTATTAAACACTTCCGATGACATTAGTTTTATATTTTATTTTATTTTTTTAAAAAAATTATATTGTGAAATTTAAGTGATCTTAACTTGTGATATAAATGGTACCCCCAGACGATTGAAAAAAATTAAAATAAAAAATTTTATTTTAAAAAGTGAACTCAAACATCATTCATTTAATATGATTTATTTTTAAATTTTTTTGAATCTTTCGACAAAAATATAACTTACACGACAAATTAAGATGATTTAAACTCCATGTCAAAAGAATTTTAAAAAACTAAACGTAGTGCACATCCAAGCTGTGTGATAACACCCGAGAGTGCACTAAACATTTTTCAGATAGGAAACAGCATGGAAGACTAGAGACACTGAGATGCCCAAAAGGCAAACATTGTCATCCCCAAGAGTCCCCAAACTATTAGGTGCTGTAAGTGGTTACAGGCCACAATTGGTACAGCTCTATTGAGGACATGATGCCCTATAAATAAGATCGGAAACGGTACAAAGCAACGCTGCCACAGTTGCAGGAGCCTACTAAAATCAAAACGATGTGGTAAATGTTTTGGATTATGCGTCAGGGATATGATTCCGAGACAAAACACCACCTTGTTGCCGCAGACGCTTGCCTGCCCATTAGCTGCTCGATTTGTTCGGTCATCTGTGCGGATCCCTGTGTTACGGTCCTTGGCTTTCCTCCTCCCCCCCCCCCCCCCCAGCCTCATCTCCTGTAGTAGAAATGCGGGGCATTTGCCGTAGGGAAGTGGGGATGATGAGTGGCCGAGTCTGGTGGTGCAGGAGGAAGGGTGGCTGTTACGGTAGCTGAGAATCCTGATGATGCTGCAGAAGAGAACAGTGGCGGCGGAGTGGAACCATGCCCTTGCCACCCCCAGCTGGAGAGAGCCGGCAAACCCATTTGGGGCCTCTTCCCCGCCGCTCTTTCCTGTTAGTTACAAAGAATATGAGACGGCTGCTTGATCGAGCAAGGTAGTGACCACAAGCCTAGGCATATTAGGTTCAAAGTAATTGGCGCCCATGAAGTTTAGAGCAATTGTCAACACTCAAGTTAATAAACTCTAGTGATGAAGCTAGATGTCTGTTAAATCCGCCCCTATTTTGCGAAGAGAGATTAATAACCAGGATAGAAAACCCAGCCAAATCATTATTCAGCAGCAAAATGATCTCTCTTTCAACAAGCGGAAAGACCATCAAATAAAATGTAAATATTCTGTGTAAATCATTGCACTGGAGATCAGATAGTGGCTCACTAGGGGTCTGTAATAAAGATATTTCTAGTATAAATGAGAAGGTAGAGATAAGCCAGTGTCTCAGCTTTACTTTTTTTTATTTTTCTAATAAATACGAGGTAGAAATATAAGTTTCAACCGTAGTACCTTCGTTATAACAATGAAATACACCAGAAGCACAATGGACGTCATGTAAGAGACTGACATTACCTCGATGCTAGGAAGGTGACCAGGGTATAAAGCAGTCCAAACAGGAGGGTTCTCAGGTGGCCCTCTTAAATGATTGGGATGGCCAGCCATAGCGAAAGCAGTGTTGTCCATCTGCTGCAGGACAGCAAACACATAAAGCTTGTCAAGTCCACATCCCCGCCAAAGAAAGTTTAATATATCAGAATCGCGATATATAGAGAACCACTTGGGTTATAAGCTGCAAAGCCAAGTATAGAATGGTGGAACATAATACGAACACGTCAATCAGACTGGGCTGCTGACAGGATGGAAGTACAATATTATATTAAGTTGCCGATAAAATGGAAATACAAGATTAAGCTGCAATTTTAACAAGATAACCGTGTCGAGGATTATAAAGCAGGAAGTGTAGATGGTACCAAACATATTTAACTTTGTACCTTAACCAATGCGGAATATTCTAACATACCTCACGTGCAGGCCAATTTCTACTCACGAGGACAAAATCACAAACACAAGATTTGTGGCTCATAAACAAGTGGTAAGTTCTAATACCATCTTGAAGTTACTGGACTGTCAGCACAAAAACCTTGAGACATAGAGTGGAGACGGTACCACAATTTTAAACATATATTTTTGTCCCTTAAACATTCTAGCACTATAACAAAATATTGAACCGTAACTTAAACTTCAAAGGTCTGAACTTGAAGAAACTTTTGACAGAATCATATGGAACATTCAATGCTAAAAGATAAGTACCCTAAATTATGATGAAGAAAGAAATTACCCCATAGCTTCTGGCGTCAGTTGTCTGTAAGGAGCAGTTCGGAAAATGGATGGTGACTGTATCATGATCCCTCCTTGGAGGGTGGTCACTGGGTTGAGAAATCCTCAAGTTCAGATCAAGATTGCAGCCAGATGCTGTCAAAAAATCATTGTGTACAGTAGATGAAATCATATAGTATTTTTCCAGATTTATGTAGACGACACTGGAATCCTAAACTTGAATGAACACACGAATAATGGCCGGGTTTTCATTGCATAATACCTTCGACATTCATCTCTGAAGTTATCTCGCCTTCGTAAGTGCTTGGTTCAAAATTTGTAACAGCTTCCCGTCCATTGCATTTAATAGCAGCCTTGTCATAAGCCCTGGTTTCCAAAAATTGAAAAGCAAGGCAGATGTCAGACTAGAAATATAATGAATTAGTTCATCATCCGGACGTTGAACATCCATGAGCAGTGGAACCTTGCAGCTTCTACTTCGCTGTCGAACAACCCAAGGTATATGTACCTGCATGGAAGCATTGTGTTCTCATCTGTAAACACTGTGGTTTCAAGATTTTTCTTTTTAAATCCAGGAGGCTTAACAGTTAAATGAACTATTAGTCATCCAGTCGACAGCTTAGTATATTTAGTAAGTCACCGAACTGATCTTTGTCCTGCTACCCTCATGTCATGATGAACAAGAATTGGAAAAAGAAAAGAAAACGCATACCATGATTCCAAAGAATGAAATGAATAGAAAAACAAAGCTGTGAATTTTATCTACCAAATTCAAGAAAATCTTTTTATCTTTCTCCAAAAGGACACTTACTTCTTCCCAAGGAACTGTCCCATCCGAGCCTCCCACCGACCGCACTTGTGAAGAGTTACCCCTCTGTATTTCGAGCTTCCCCTGGAGAATCCAGTGCTTTGGCGTCGCAGGATGTGCACAAATTCCTCCTTGGTCAGGTTTTGCATCTGAAAAGAAAAAAAAAACCGTAACAGCAAGTACATCACATTCCTCAGACCACACTTGAGCATGCCATTCCCGGAATGGATGACGTTTAAAAAGACAATGCTCACCTGTTTCATATCTTCATCATAGTCATTAAGGTTGAAGTTGATGTCGGCATCAACACCCCGGAACTTAATTGCAGCGCGATCATATGCCCTGGCAATAATCAAAGAATCCATGATAAGATCTCCGATAAAAACCAAAGTCGCAATAAAGAAAGTGAAGGAAGCAACATTGTTCTGACCTAGCGGCAGCATGAGCGGTGTCGTAGCCTCCTAATGACCAATTGCAAAAGATGGAGGGAAAAAATCCATCAAACACGTGGCTAGAAAATTCTACCATAGGAATAATCATAGCATGGAAACCTTCTTACCTAAATATACTTGTTTCCCGCAATCCCTACACAAGTAGTCCCCCATGAGAACAAAATAGACAAAGGTCTAAGCAAACAAAACCTTGCAGTAGCGTTCCGTCACTAACCAGATGTGAGATTCCCATCTACCCGTCCTGCGGTAGAAGGTGACGCCTCTGTACTGAGAGCTCCTGGATCGGGGGCCCCGCCTACTCTTCTTCACTTGCTGCTGCTGCTGCTGCTGCTGCATCCTAACCTCGGGTTGCTCCGCCTGGCAGAAGCTGAGATCCGCCCAATGTAGTTTTAGTGCGGACGCAGACGGGGCCAGCTGCATCGCCATGTCCACCGACCGAGGGGCATAGCCGCTTCCATATCCCTCCTCACGCACGGCCGCGTGGGGGAACAGCTGTCTCGTGGAAACATCCGGCCGGGGGAAGGTGTTATTGACCTCGTCTTCAGCGAAATCTTCTCCTTCCTCCACCTCCTCGGCGTCACCGCCGCAGCCCTCCTTGAAGATGTCGAAGCGGAAGGCATGCGCCGCCGACTTGGTGGAGCAGGAGTCTTCATCCCCGGCGTTGCTGGAGCCCTCCGCATTGAGGACGGAGGAGGTGGACGTGCCGGAGTCGTCCATGAGCGGGTCGTCGGGGGAGGCAACATTGAGATCCAGCATAGTGAGCCAACCGCTAATTCTGCCCACAAAACCGATTGGGACCTATCCCTCAAGCGTCCCTTTCTTCTCCCTTTCCAAAGGAGTATTCCCAAAACTACGGCTCGGAAGAGACGGTGATGGCTTTAATGGCGGAAGAAGAGCCAGAGGAGGAAGAGGTACTTGCGGGAGAGGGCGGAGTTGTTCTTACTGAACATTTGCCGCCTTCTCCCCCGCCGCGAGTATCCTATCACAACTGCAACATCTCCCTGCGCATTTAATACTGACCACTCTCCCAGCCACACACGAAGATGACATCTCTCGATCAAATACCGATCTGAAAGAGAAAACACGAAAAAATCATAGAAAAAGAGGGAAAACAGACGCAAGACAGATCGATCACAGATTATCCGATCGAGTAGCAGCGAGCAACCAAAAGACACACAAAATAAATAAGAAACTAAAGAAAGTGAAAACAAGAAGCTAAACGAACAAATTATCCGATCCAAGCTTCTCAGGAACAGAACACCACCGACAGAAGGAACGAATTCGGGATTCCGCGGATGGGCGGACAGAGGCAACAGAAGCGAAGCGCACCTGAGGAGGACGACAGCTATGGCGCATTACTGCTGTGGCGTGAGGTGGAGAACGGCCGGCGAACGCTGCAGAGGAAGAGAAAGGAGGAGCCCCGGGGGCACGCCCGATCCCATGATGGGAAAGAGGAGAGCTCGGCGAGGGCGGAGGAGGAGCCGTGGGAGGGGAGGGGGCACAGAAAAGGGGAAGCGAGAAGAGGAAGCTATAAAGGTGGGGAGGAAGAAGAGGAAGGAGCAGAAGAGGACGAGAGGGGAGAGGGAGAAGAGCGTGTAGTATCAAGTGTGTAATCTCAGAGGTAGGGGGGCGGGAGATGGGACGTGTTTGGCAACATGTATCGAAGGGGCATCCCAAGATTAAAAAAAAAAATACAAGGCCCCGGAGGAAGCACATTTATGGAAATATACAGAGGTAAACGTGGCTGACACCGGCCAGTGCCGGTGCACCCGGTTTGCGTTTCGCCTCGCACGTGTGAGGCGGGGCTGCCGAGCGGAACAATGATGCTGGTGGCATATATATCCTTTCTACGAACAAACTTGGAAATATACCCTCGTAGGAACCAATTGGGTTCTCTCGAGGGTATTTTATAGTCCCGATTTGTTCATGGAAATAGGATTCGCTGGCAAATTACGTTCACGTCGAGGAAGATATCAAAGTACCCTTTGCTGATGGTGGAGTTGCCAAACTGTGGCACCATGGGACACAAAGTGTGATGTCGTTGGCAAATCATGTTCATAACATTTGGTTCTTAATAGATGGCGTCGTGACACAAAGTATGACATCATAACATTTCTTACTTAATTACATTGATTTATTCGTTTGTGTAAAAAAAGAAACGTCAACCTATAATGAACACAAGAACACTTTTTTAGTATTATTAAGAGTGCAAGACAACATTTTTATCCCTTCATTTTTACTCCAGTATTGACCAAAGGTAATTGTAACGTCATCATCCACCGTGCTAGTGACACGACGGTGTGGTACACTACGATACCGTGTCGATTTCACCTCTCATGCGGTGCATCATCTCCTCTCTCGAATGGCATGAATTTTTAGAATCCATAGTGTTTTTTTTTTAAGATTTGATTACCGAAGGAATAGTAAAATTTAGAAATGAATATTGCATGGCATTATTCATTCCTCACTTTTACAACACTACAATAAAAAGTGTTTTTATTGCTATTAACGATGAATTTTTTGCGACGGATTAGTGGTAGAAAAGAAATTCATCGTAACATTGTAATTTACATATTTTTTAGACATATTAGCGATGAAATATTTCCGTCATAAATGTATGACGTATAGATTTCCGTCGAAAAAGTTACGTCATAAATTTAGCGATGTAATATAGATAGATTATTTTCATTGCAAAAAGCGAACATAATTTTACGATAGATTAGTGAAGAAATACGTCCGTCATAAAAGTAGAGATAGATTAGCGACGAAAAATTATCCGTCGCAACAATTCTTATACTTTAGAGACAGATTAGAGACGGAAGGAAATTCGTCACAAAATGTAGAGACGTATTAGCGACGAAACATTATCCGTCGCAAATAACAAAAATATCAATCTATCATCTAGATTTTGATCAAATTTCAATCAAGAGGAAATCTAATTGTCGAATCTTGATCAGATTTAGATTTGAATCAAATCTAAATAGTTAAATCTTGATCAAATTTAGATCCAATGGTCAGATTTAGATCGGGAGCAAATCTAAGAGTCGGATCTTGATCAATTTTACATAAAAATAAATCAAACGCTCAAATTTTGATCAAACTTAAATGTAACGGTCAGATTTCGATTTGGAGCAAATCTAACTATTGGAACTTGATGAGATTTAGATCGAGAGCAAATCCAACGGTAGGATATTAATCAACTTTAGATCGAGAGTAAATCCAACAATTGAACATATCGAAAAAAATATAAATCCAATGATCAGATCCTGATTAGTTTTAGATCGGGAGCAAATCCAACAGTCAAATTTTGATCAAACTTAAATTCAATAGTCAAATTTTAGTTGGAAGCAAATCTAACGATCAGATATTGATCAAACTTAACTCTAACTGTCGAATCTTGTTCAAATTTATATCCAACCGTCAGATCGATCAAACTTAAATCTCTATTAGATTTCAATCGAGAGCAAAATGTAACAATCATATCTTTATGTAACTTAAATTATGCAAAGGTCGAATCATAATCGGAAGCAAATCTAATAGTCTGATTTTAATTAGGAGCAAATCCAACGGTTAGATCTAAATCAAATTTAAATCCAATGATCGGATCTTGATCGAAAGTAAATCTAACAGTCGATCTTCATCAACCTTAAATTTTATAGTAAGATTTCGATCAAATTTAAATTCAATTATCAGACTTTGATCAGAAGCAAATTAATCAAATAGTTGGATCTTGATCAAACTTAAATCTAACGGTCGGATCTTGAGGAAACTTAATTCGAATGGTCAGATTTCGATCTAAAGTAAGATCGAATGGTCGGATCTTGATCTAAGTTAAATCCAACAGCCGGATCTTAATCGAGAAAATATCTAATAGTTGGATCTTCGTAATATTGAGTCGGATATCGTTTGAAATGTCATCAACTAAGAAATATAATAAAATATAATATAATCAGTATTTAGAAAATATTTTCTTAAATATCAACATAGAGAGATCATTTGCAATGATGCCATTCTTGTTTATTATGTTATTTTAATATACATTTATTTCTATAATAACTATCACTATAATAATTATGAGAGTATATTTATATTTTTATTATAATACTTATTAAATAGTAATAACTAATTGTAGACTATTATATATTTTCCTTATTTTATTTTATTTAGTAGTTTTTAAAGCATAGTTTTTAATAGTTTTTAATAGCTATTCCTCTTAGAATCCCCTCTTCCCTCTCCTCTGGCCTCCCCCTCCCTAGGTCATGCCCCCATCTACTCCATGGCACCACCTCGGCACGTCGTCGGACCCCCTCACAAGCCATGCTCCTATGTTGTCATCTTCCCTCAACCCTCCGCACGTGTTGGTCATCATGCTTCCCTGCTCCATCACCGCCACTGTGTCGCCCTCGTCCATCCATGACGATCTAGTGTCCAAAAATCGACCCTACAAAATACCTCACCTTGTCGCTCCCATGTCTCTCTCTCTCTCTCTCTAGCCTCCCCCTCAACAATCGCCTCCGCTAGGCCATTGACAACCTAACACCGGATCATTTTGTGCATCGATATTGGAGAGGGGAAGATTTACGGCCCAATGTTTCATGACTCAAAGGCCCATAAAGGTTTGCACGACCTAGTAAGTGACAGGCCAACTCCACATTGAGGCCCCACTTACAATAAAATGAAGGGTCAAGGGCCCCAAAATAGGGCCATCGAGCCTCAGCACGGTCGCCCATGCGGAAGACTCCCCTATGCTCGGGAGAAATTTTGGCGCGCCATTGACCGAGCAAGTAAAAGGTGAATAAGATGCTTCCTCAGGGATGCCCGGGGCTTAAACGTCATGCTCAGAGCTCGGACCTGGAATGAGAATATCTTTTATCCACCCACAGATTAGCCCTTCACCAGGACTCCCCGCCCCTCTTGCGATCCAGAGCAGATTCTCCTCAGTCGGACACTTACCACTTATAACTGTAAGTGAACTCTACGCTACCATCTGAGAGTGGGAAGTCCATGAGGATAAGGGGAGAGCAAGAGTCCTACAACGGTAAGAGTTCACGTCATGAACGTAACGTCCCTACCCCACTGCCTATTAAGATTATCACTACTCTAAAGAGGGAGCCGACAACTATTTAATCTCATGGATCTCCTCCGAAATGATAAGTCAATCCTAGCCTCCTCAACTGGTGAAGAGCAGTCTCGTGCTCTGCACTTTCTTTGTCTCCTTTCGTATCTTGCTCTTACATTTACTGACTTAAATATTGAACGATTTTTCTTGGGATAGCAATCACATGCTCCCCGATCGCTTCTTCCCTTTTACAGTAAATCGTCTTGAGATAACTTCGTACGATTGATATGGGATCCACATCATTCCGAATCTGACGATTTACGACTCAACATGAGATCTCGTCTCTTCAAATATATCAATTTCTCTGTAGCATAATCCAACATGTGAGATGTGTATCAATTCAGTGCGGCACGACCAACCTTGGTCTTGACACATTAGGTTGTATAAGAAAATGTAAACCTGTCGTGAACGCGATTGCACTTTATTTTAGTATATAGTACACCATTCTTTGTCCCTCCATTTTTCATTCTTATCTAATTAGTTGTATAATCTTTGGGTTTTTTTGCGTAACATTTCTCTTTTAGATGGAGACTATGTAAGTCTTTCCTCCTTTTATCTGCAAAGTTCACCCTTTTTTTTTTGGTTTTTGTAGAGGACACATTCCATGGTTGTGTTCACGGAATTTCCTTCTTCCTACACATCAACAACCAAGAGCAGGGGCATATATTAAATTCTTAACCGCTTCGAAGGAGGTTTCATCGACAATTTATAATTTTCAAGACACCCTTTGTGATTAAATCTTCAAGTATGAGTGTATCCATATCAGGGTTTGCCGACCCGTCCGACCCGGCCGACCCGGTCTCGGTGCGGGACGGGTCGGGTCGGGCGGGTCGCAAAGCGACCCGGTCCGCCCTTTGGCTCTCCACGCGATTTTTTTGGAATTTTTTTTAAAATTTTTAAGAAATTTATTTTGAAAGATTAAATGGTATATATATATTTAAAAATATTAGAATGTATAATTTATTTATGATAATAGATCCATACTACATTATACATATTAAATTATATAAAAATTACATATTACACTGCTTAATTAAACATCCTATTATATATAATACATAAAAATTTATTTTAATTACTAAATATGTAAAAGTAAACAGTGACATAATAATGACATTCATTCATGAAGTATAAAATACAAAAACTCACTAATCCGTGTCCATCTGTGAAGTCCGAATCCCAAAACTCACTCATCCTCCTCATGTGTGTAATCCGAAACCCAAAACTCACTAATCCTCATCATCAGTGAAGCCCGAATCCCAAAACTCATCATCAGATACATGAGACTGATCACCCGTATAATCTAACTCTATCCTAGTGGGTGGAGGTACATATGGGTGAGACTGAAAATATGTAACCATCTGCACAAATGATGGGTCGTGTGCTGCGGTGGAGGGTACATGAAAATCTGTAAAAAAAGTCCTCACTACATCTATAGCTTCAATTCTATCATGTGCGACTGGTGCTGGTGCTGGTGCTGCTCGAACTCTGGACGTGGAGGAAGATCCTGCTCCGCCATGTGCTCGTGGTGGAGGTACCCGGGACGTAGAAGAAGATGTCCTCGGTGTGCTACGAGAACATTATTTTAAACAGAGACTAACAATGAAAATAATATCATTATTTCTACAATATGCAAGACTAAATTCAATATTTACTACATGTCAATATAATTTAGTTCAAAATAATATCATTATTTCTAAAACATGCATATAATGCTAATTTTTTATTTAATAGACCTACATTTAGTTTAAATTAATTTGTAACATATTTATCACTAATTATATATTTATAATTATAAACATGTCTAATTAAATTAAATTATATTAAATTATTTATCAGTAATTATTTATATTATATTAAATTATTTTACGTCTACAACTAATAATGAAAATAATATCATTAATTCTATAAAATTAAATTTAAATTTTAATACATCTCAATTAAATCTAATATTTAAACATTAATTAAATAATATATCAAACATAAATATATTTCTACAACATGAATTAAACGATCTTTATATTATTTCTACAACCAGAATTAAATAATATATCAATATATTAAATTCTACAAGATGAATTAAATAAAAATTATATTTTTCTTACAACATAAATTCAACCTGACATCAAAAATAATATTAAACAATGATAATCTAACAAATTTTATTCATATATTTTTAAATTAAAAAAAGATATTACATTTTTAAAAATTAAAATTTTTTCCTCCCCCCCCCCCCCACCCCCACGGTCGCACACCCCCCCCCCCTCATCCCCCCACCGCCTGCCGGTGGCAGACGCCCAGCACGGCAGCACCCCCACCCCCCCCGTCCCCCCACGGCGGCCCCCGTCCCCCCCCTGTCCCCCCCCCCGTCCCCCCACGGACGCACAGCA
This sequence comes from Amorphophallus konjac, assembly GCA_022559845.1. Lineage (NCBI taxonomy): Eukaryota > Viridiplantae > Streptophyta > Magnoliopsida > Alismatales > Araceae > Amorphophallus > Amorphophallus konjac. Next base: position 55,148,171 of record CM040126.1, read on the forward strand.
ACACCCCCCCCCCCCGTCCCCCCACGGCGGCCCCCGTCCCCCCCCTGTCCCCCCCCCCGTCCCCCCACGGACGCACAGCAACACCCCCCGTCCCCCCACGGCGGCCCCCGTCCCCCCACGGACGCACAGCAACCCCCCCCCCCGTCCCCCCACGGCGGCCCCCGTCCCCCCACGGCGGCAGACGCCGGCCCCCGTCCCCCCACGGACGCACAGCAACCCCCCCCGTCCCCCCACGGCGGCCCCCGTCCCCCCACGGACGCACAACAACCCCCCCGTCCCCCCACGGCGGCCCCCGTCCCCCCCGTCCCCCCACGGCGGCCATGACGCCCAGCACCCCCCCCCCCCCCGGCGGCAGACGCCCCACCCCCGACCATTTTAAAAAAATTTAACTTACCTACCTCCGATCGCCGCCCAACTCCGCCGTCGGCCGCTCAGATCGCCGTCCGAAGATCCTGCTCGCCGTCCGCCGCCGCTGCACCGCCGTTCGTCGGTGGGAGGGGTGGAGCTCTTCCTCCCCCTTCGGCCCGTTAAATGGGCGAACCGCCCCCGACCCGCCGTACCGAGCCGGGTCCCGCCTCGCACCGGAGCGGGACGTGGCGGGACGCACGGGACCTTGCGGTCCAGTGCGACCCGTCCACGACCCCCAGCCCGCGCGACCCGGTGCCCGCCTAGGTCGGGTCGGGTCGTGCGGGTCGGTGCGAGTCGGGGCGGGACGGCAAACCGTGATCCATATTCCGTAGGATCAAAGCCAAGAAAAATATCGCTGGCGTATCTGGCGTCCTCTTTTTCCGTAGGTGAGGTCAAGTGCGCTTTGCACATGCTTCCCTCTCCCTCTCGCGCGGTCGTTCGAAAAACCGTAGCCTTGGCCGGAGGACGGTGCCGCGTGCCAACCCCCCAACTCGAAGGGACAGGATCCGTACACGTCCTGTAAGAACGCTGTTTTGTTCTGTCTTTGTTTGTTTGATGACCATACTAATATAACCCATTGACTATAATTAGCTTGCTTCATAATCTATTAGGTATCTTCTGCCTGACACCTGAGACTCGCTTCCCTTTTGTGACAAAAATATTAGAGAAAGGGTGAAGCATGTTGCCATCCGACGTGATTTTTATTAGGTTCTTAAAAGTCATGGATTATATGATGGGCAGATTCAAATCAAGATTGATAATGGCCATCTAAATCTAATGTAGGCAAAAAATTAAAAGTTAACGAAGAGTTTGTGAGAGTTGTCTATATGATAGATCTTCATTTAGAACAAACTAAAACTATTAAGAGAGGAGAGTGATTCGAGAAGAGATAATAATGACTCAGCCAGGCAAGTTAGAGTCAAGATCACGAGTGAAGTCAAGTTAGAGTCAAGATCACGAGTGAAGTCTAATACTTATTTATAATTTTAATTTGATCGAACTTAATTTTGAATTAGAGTTTGGTGATTCACATCCAATCTGATCAAGGCAGGTTGAGATAGAATAAGGTGGGAGAACACAATTCAAAACAAGTTAAGGCAGACTTGAGTCAAATCTTTTTGATTTAGCCTAACTCGTTGGCAAGTTCACGTGAATTGACTCGGCGAGAGATTAATTATTTGAAAAAATCTAACACTAACTTTTTTTAAGAATCAAATTGAACTGAGACAGCGTTTGATATTCAATACGGAGAGAATTTTAATCACCGATAATCTCCGACAACACTTAAGTGTTATCAAATGTGTAGAGTAATATCAACTTTTGTGCACCCACATATTTTCGCCGGACGAGGGAGATAGACGGAGTGATATTGACGGTGGTCGGTTCTCACGATCTCATGGAGAGTTGTTTCTCGGGCATCCATAGAAGATTTTGAAAGAAAAATATTTTTTTATCTTCAAAAGTTGTGCAATGCATCCATTCTATGTAGTAAAATAAAAAGACATAATATAATTGCAGTATCCTCAGCATTAAATAAAATGAAGGAGGAGTGAGACGGTGGACAATTTCAAAAGTCTATCCGATAAATCTTAACACATGTGTAGATAACAAGTGAGATAGACGATTATTAAATGGGCCCTTCCCTTAGTCGACATGTCATATTAAAGGTTTGACTCAATTTATGGGTGTGAATACAACAGTGGCTGAGGACTCCGAGTGCGTCGATAGGTAAAGATCAGTTTCATACTAAAGAAATCTCGGTCAGACTCTCGGGAGATTTGACTCACGACAATAGATTTATTTGACCCATATTTAATCTTATATTTAATCTTAAGAATTATGAATTTAAGTTTTATTAATTTTGAGGGGATAAAAGAGTGAGTATGTGTTAAGGCGTCCCTAAATTTATTAAACTCGGATCTTCTAACACTGTGTCTGCCCAAGCCCAACCGTGCTAAATTTCCCATCGTCAAAAAAACAAAGCAATGGAGGGTACAGCGACGTCACGCACTCGGGCCTGCGCCCCCGGTTTCCCCTTCGTCGTTGCCCGTTGGCATTCCCACCTAGCGGCCTCTGGTGGGCCGTCCGGCCCCCCGCGCCGCCACATTCCACTCGGATGTTACGCGGACTGCCTTCGACTACCACTGTCCGTCCGATCATCATCAGACGGTCCTCCGAGATTCCATTTCCAGTTTACTTGGATAGTTGAACAGCGGACCCGTGATGGCCTTGCCCCGTGGCCCCAGAACCCCACTGTGGCCCGAGAGCACATGCAACACGGACTAACACGCATTAATAGTGCTGCCAAAGCAAGTGAGAACACACGAGCCCGTGTGTATGGACTCTGGATGCACAGGCAAGACAGGCGAGTTGAAACTTACCCGTCCGGGCGAGACATGTTGCCTAGCGCCTTCTCAAGGTCCATCATTCGGACCACCGCCCCTGTTGGGGTCTGTTGCTGTGAGAAGTACGAAGTTCTTGGGGTTACAAGAGGGTGGGGTGGTGGGCGCTGGGCATGAACGTGAGGGCTGGGTGGGGAGGGGAGGGGGGGGGGGCGGGGGAAGATAGCAACGTAGCATCAATGGAACTGCTCAATCTGAAGAGTACGGAAAGTTTTTCTTTAAGGGAAAAATTACAGGCAAAGAGGAAGCGGGAATGATAACCTAAGTTACTTTGGGCACCCTACATTGAGCTAGGGTTGTTGATACTACTCCCCCTCCCCTCTGGGGCACAAGACGTTTTGAGCACCAAACTAAGATGGCACTGCTATGTGATGATTAATTAGGATAGCGGATGACAACTTTAAGACTAATCGGGTGGGGTGACTTATTCACACGCATCGCGGTGCGTGTGAATAACTCACCCTGAAGACGGGTGATCTCGTGCTATCTTTTGAGCCGCTGTAAGTTAGGTTGCCGCCACTATGAGTGAGGTATCTGAAAGGTAGGAAACTAATCACAGGAGCTCAGGGTTGTGATCTTGGAGAAAACCCTCCGATGCTTAAGTCAGCAATGAGGTAGAGCGCAGTGCGATTATGGGATAAAGTAGGAGTAAGGACACGAGATCTCTCTCCACCAGTGTGAGTGGCAAAGAGGGCTCAGTGAGACTTACCTTTGCGGAGGGTTTCCCTAGGTTTATATAGTGGTTCACCATACCGGAAGCTTCGGGGAAGAGGGCAGATTTTGGGGGCGTTATTTGGCCGGTTAAGACCTAGGCGATTCACCTCCCCTCTTACTGGCTCCCGGTCTTCTCTCGATCGGTTACATTCGGGTGCCGCTCGGGCTCCTTTCGCTAGATCGCTATGCTCGGGCTTCCGGGCCTAGGGGGCCGCCTAGGAAGCTTTGGTCCGAGCGATTTGGGCGTTAATGTAAGTGGGCCCATTATTGGGGCTATCATTTTGGAGAACTTGGCCTTGTTGGGTCGGATTGGACCTGGTTAGGCCGTTCTTGGGCCATACACTTATTGGGCCACTAATTTACCCTTCTCCACTTGCCCCCCTACTCCCGAGCCTAGGATTTGGGCTCAGAGAGTAAAGCATGGTCGGGTAGCATTCGTGGCTCAGTTGGGGATCGACCGTTATGAGCTGTCCCAGATTCGAAGCTTTAGGGGCCATTTGTTCGGCTATCCTGGCTTACGGGGGGGCTCAGTCGTGGTAGCCTTGGCTCGGCTTGGCGGCGTGTTGGCCGATCGCGTTCAGGGGTCGAGAATACGGCTGTCCTGTCGCATAGGGAGCCTGGGCTTGATAATGATTTGCTTCTTTTGGGCTTTGGAAGTCGCCCTTCTTGGAGTTCGAAACGTCGCAGCGGCGGCACTAGGATAGCCTCGAGCCTATAAATAGCGGCTTGTGCTTGCGCCTTACGCTTCCTCCATTTAGGGTTTTCTTCGATATTGTGTCCGCAAGTCCTGGGAGGAGTTTATGCACCGAGGAAGCGACCAGAGGAAGCAGACGATCTCAGAGGCCTTCACGGAGTTAGCGGAGATCACTGCGGAGGCAATCCGTCAGCTTCCCCCTCTGGCCAGTTCGTCTGACTCTGGTGTTTCATCTTCCTCTTCCCTCTCTTCCATGGCGGACCCTGATATTGAGGTCGAGACCCGGGAGTGTGAGCAGGGGGCTCGGAGCTGGCGCATAGCGGTCACCTGTGCAACGAGTTGACAGAGTCCGCAGTGAAAGAGCTCGAGATACACTCCAGGTTGCCATGGCGGTATTTCTTCTCTCCTGCCAAACCCCATGAGTCTAGCATGGACACTCGTTTGGGCTTGTTTTGCATTTTTCTTCTGGCTTGGAAGTGCGCTTTTCGTCTTCCTCTCCACCCCTTTATTGTTGGGCTCTTGAAGTTTTACCAGCTGGTTCACGTCCAGTTGATTTCTAATTCTTACACCTTCATTTTCTCCTTCATCGCTCTTTGTGGCTCGTGCGGCGTTGCCGCTACGTTAGACCTTTTTCACACCTTTTTGAGCTGAAAGAGCAAGCCCATGCCGGGAAGGGCTTCTTTTATGTTCAGGCGAGGAGGGGGAGGTGTTGTGTATCTCTCTCCCTTTGAGATTCCTCGCACAAGGGGTGAAAGACTCAGTTTTTCTGGGTGGGATTCACCAAGGCTGACTCCATGTGGGATTTCCCTGTCGAGCCAAAACTTCAGCCGGTTCTTCCCGAGAAGCCCCCATCGATCTCCCCTGAGTTGGAGGAGGATATCAAAATTCTGCAGGATAATCGCCGGTCGACTGTTGAGCTGTTGACTCCGGAATTTGTCGAAGGCTTTCCTCGTCGGGCGATGCCTGATGGTAAGGATCTCAGAACTCTTTGTTGCACGCCCAATTTTTGGTCGGTGGAGCCTTTGCTGACGAGATGCCTTTTGATGAGCAGACGTGAGGGGCGACGAGGATGAGGAGCACTCGCCAGAGATGGAAGTCACCGAGCGAGTGGAGGCCGTCGCCTCAGATGCACCTAGGGCTCCCGAGGGTCCCTCCTCTTCCCGAGATAAGGGCAAATGGGTCGCTCGGGAAGATGAGCCAGGGCGACGGGGGTCCAAAAGGAAGGCTCCAGGGGCGCCATTACTGTTGGGGGCGATGAAAGACTTGACCGCCGAGAAGAGTAGGCGGAAGAAAAAGATGAAGGACCAACGCCCGCGTGAGGAGCTCCCTCCCATAATTGCCCGCCGCTCGGTGTCTCCTGGCGTCCGGCCGGAAGAGTTGGTCCCGACCGAAGGGGCCTTGCCCGAGTCTGCCGGAGTGCGCGGGGAAGAGGAGGTCGATGCCGGGGCTCTTGTCGAGCCAAGCGCTACTGTGCTGAGCTTGGGAGCTGTGGAGGGAGATGTCCCCGGGCAGGCTCCGGAGCTCAGCTCCGCAACGGGGGCGATTTGCCGTTCGGGCCTCCTTGTACCAGTGTTACCGAGCGCTGAAGTCTTCGGACCTCCAGGAAGAATTTCGGCGGTGCCCCCCTCCGATGCTCCTCGAGAGGGTTATGGAAGGAGGTTTGTTCATGTTCCAGTTAGGGGCGGAGATCGCCGACCACTGGATGAAGGTGGAAAGTAGCGAGATGGCTCAGGCCAAGGGTCGCGCCGAGTCTGACCGAAAGGCTGAGCGACTATCTTCCGAGCTTGGGGTCCTCCGGAAGGAGGCGGTCTTGCTCCGGTCACAGGATCGAGCACATCAGGAGAAGGTGTGGGTGTTGTCCAAGCAATTATCCCAGGCTCAATACATTGCCGAGCTAAAGAGTGGTCTCCTGGAAAAGGAGCGTGAGACTCATGCATCAAGCTCAAGGCAGTGGGAGATCGAGCGGGAAGAGCTCAGGAGCCGCCTCCTGGAAGCCGATTGGGCGAGGGGAGAGGCCGAGGAAATACGAGCTGAGGCTGAGGCGAAGCAGGCCGGGGCTGAAATGAAGCTGGCTGAAGTCGAGGTGAGATTGGCCGAGCTCGGGGTGAGGGAGGCAGAGGCTGGGGCGAGGGCCGTCGAGCGATATCTAAGCTCGGAGGACTACCTAGAGGCCCAGAAGAAGAGTGCCTTTGCCTACTACGAGTCGGGTTATCGCCGGGGGCTTCGGAAGGGTTTCACCCAAGGCTTCAATCGGGCTGTCAGGGAGGCGCAGCAACAGGCCTCGGATGAGCTTGTCTTTTTTCCTGGTCAGCATTACGACTCAGATGAAGGGGGCTCGACTCCTTCCTCCTCTACGGCGTCGAGCGGCGATGATGGCAGCGAGGATAGTTCCGTTCCTGAGGATGAGGGCTCTCCAAGCATGGCTGTCTCAGGAGGGCACATGGTCGAGACAGTTTCCACATAGGTGGGGTCAGTGCCTGAGCCAGTCATCATCGAGGGAGTCGAGGATGAGCCGCATGTGACTGCAGGAGCGGGGCCGAGCGCCACGGGCCTTCCGACTACCAAGCTTCTGGAGCGATCGCAAACTTCCCCTTCTTCTCCTATCTCGATCGACTAGGCTGCACTTGTCTCGTAGGCCTGGTCTTGATGCCTTTAAGAATGATTTTGTTGGCATTTTCGACCAGCCCGTTAACCTGGGGGTGGGCTACCGAAGTGAAGTGGTTGCACATATGTAGGTCGGCGCACTTATTCTTAGAATAAGCGCTATCAAACTGCCGACTGTTATCGCTCACGATCACTCAGGGGATGCCAAAACGACAGATGATCGACCTCCACACGAAACTCCAGATCACAGCTTCTGTTATCTTGGCGGTAGGTTCGACTTCGATCCACTTGGAGAAGTAGTCGATGGCGACGATAAGAAACTTCTTCTGAGCTCGGGCCACTAGGAACGGCCCGAGGATATCAATTCCCCACCGAGCAAAGGGGTATGGCTCAGTTATAGTGATGAGCTCCGAGGCTGGTTGGTGGATTAGATGATCGAACCTCTGGCAGTGGTCACACTTTCGGGCATATGCGGAGCAGTCCCGCTGGAGAGTGGGCCACCAGTAACCTCGGCGCAGATGAAGAGGGGTGATCTCGTGCTATCTTATGAGCCGATGTAAGCTAGGTTACCGCCACTATGAGTGAGGTATCTGCAAGATAGGAAACTGATCAGAGGAGTCTAAGGTTGTGACCCTGGGGAAAACCCTCCGATGTTTAAGTCAGCAATAAGATAGAGCGTAGTGCGATTATGAGATGAAGTAGGAGTAAGGGCACGATATCTCTCTCCACCAGTGTGAGTGGCAAAGAGAGCTCAGTGGAACTTACCTTTGCGGAGGGTCTCCCTGGGTTTATATAATGGTTCACCATACCAGAAGCTTTGGGGAAGAGGGCAGATTTCGGGGGCGTTATTCGGCCGGTTAAGACCTAGGCGATTTGCCTCCCCTCTTAATGGTTCCCAGTCTTCTCTCGATCGGTTACATTCAGGTGCCGCTCGGGATCCTTCCGCTCGATCGCTACGCTCGGGTGCCTCTTGGGCTTTCCCGATCGGCGGTTGCTCGGACTTCCGGGCCTAGGGGGCCGCCTAGGAAGCTTTGGTCCAAGCGATTTTGGGCTTTAAGGTAAGTGGGCCCGTTATTGGGGCTATCACTTTGGAGAACTTGGTCTTGTTGGGTCGGATTAGACCTGGTTGGGTCTGTAATATCCCAGACCCTTCGGATCCTTTTTCTTGGGTCTCGGATCTGCTTTCTCGGAGTGTCTGGCTCCGTTGTGTCTAAAATTTCGTTTCGGACATCTTTCATGTTCGGATCGGCGCGATCCGGCGTTGTTTCGGAAGCTCGGAGTGTGTCCACGGTTTTTCCGCGCGTATTTTCCGATTACCGGTGTGTGTTTCGGTAATTCCTTCGGAACCTCGTTGCAGGTGAACCAGGTCGTTCACCTAGGCGAGAGTGGTACCGTTGTGATCGGTGCGTTCCGAGGATCGTGGAAACATGATTTTTAATTTTTTGGTATTTTTTGAAATTTCTGAATTTCTATAATTACCTCTCTTTTTCTCTCTCTCCCCCACCCTTCTTCTTCTTCTTCCTCTTTCTTCCCCCCCAACCGTGAGCGCCCTCTTCCCCTCTCTCTCTCCCATTTCGACGCGGCGGGCCTCTCTTCGACTGCAGACGGCGGCGGGGCGACTGCGCGGTGACGTGGGTGGCGGCGAGGCGATCTCGTGGTCGTGCGGTGCTCGTGGGGAGCGTGAAGGAGTGGGGTTTCCAAAAGTATTCTTCGTGATTTGAGCTCGATTCGGCGGAGCTTTCGCTCCATTGAGGTAGGGGGACGAATCCCTATGCTTATCCCGCCATCCCCCGCGATTTGTAGGCCGAATGGGAGTCGAGATGGGTGTTTTTTAGCGGAATAGGGCAAAATCATGATTTTGGGAGAGTTCGCCCGATCTACGTTTTTAGGCCATGATTTCGCGTTTCGATGGCTTAGAAGCATGCTAGGGGTCCCCAGGGGTCTTCCCCTTTATTTTCCTCCTCTCCTATGGAGGCATGGGGGCGTGGTTGATGTTTTTAGGCGTTTCACGCCGTTTCACCGTCAGGTCGGTGTGACGGTCCTTCCAGTGACCGTCACATCATGTAACGCGCCCAGATGGGTGCGTTACAACCATATTCTTGGCCAACTGGGGGTCTGCGGGCTGTGACGGTCCCACGATAGACCGCCACGGCACTGTGATGCGCCTGGGTTGGACCGTCAGGGACGAGTCGACCGTTGGTTTTGACCGTTGGGGGCCAAGGCCTGTGACGCACCAGGACTGGCGCGTCACAGCCTTGTGACGCCCCTGTGTGGGTGCGTCAGAGCGGACACATTCTCACCCTGTAACGCACCAGGGTTGATCCGTTACAGTATGTGACGCACCGAGTGGCACACGTCACAGTTTGTTCCTTCGTGCCTTATGACGCACCAGGCTGGGTGTGTCAGGGCCTGTGACGCACCAGGGTAGGCGCGTTACAGTCATTTTTGCACCGAGGGTCTGACGCCCCTGTTTTGGGCCGTCAGATGGCTGTGACGGTCCAGCCTTAGACCGTCAGAGCCTGTGGCGCGTCTAGGGTAGACCGCCAAGCTCTGGAATGCTCCGGATGGTTTGCAGTCCCGTTTCTTTTCCGACCGTAGTCACCGTGCAACGGTGCTGGTTCATGGGGTGATCCCCGTACGTCATCGGATGCGGACGTTGTTTTCCGTCGACTTGAGAGTCTACTCCTTTAGTGACCCTCCACTAGTCGTAGCCCACTAGTACGTGTGTGCTGGTCTCACCTGGGAGTAGGTGTACAGGCTTACACTGAGGATGGTTTTTAGACTGGTTTCCGTCGGGCCCCGCGTCTAGCAGCCAGAGTCCGGCTGAGGGGAAAACTAGTTAGAGGCCAGGCCAGGGGCGGACGACCTGTGTGTGCATACGTGGTTGGGGGCGGTTGGACCCACGCTGACGGGCGTGACCCCATCTAGTCACTTGCTTTGTGGTTACTTGTTCGGTGTCCGTGCCTTTGGTAGGAGCTACCACGTCAGGCAGTTCACCTGCGGCGCGGTGTAAGACGTCAGGGGACGCTACTGGCTGTGCTTCTAGTGGGAGATACTCCTGTCGAGTTGGGAGTGACAGATTGTCAGTCGTTGCGACTTCGACCTTCGGGTTTTCATCGTGTTGACCGTTGTGTTCCAGTCGTTTCACCGTGGCACGTGTGTCGGGCTTCGTGCCGTGAGACCGGTGTTTTGTAGATTGCAGGGCTTCCCTTTCCGAGGTACTCGCTTACTGCTAGCGTAGCGGTTTCTCCGTTTGCGAGGTAGGGTTCGAGTGATCCCTACTGAGTCTTGTTCTGAGACACATTCCCTGCGTATTTCCACCGTGTTTCAGGTGAGGCGCGGTCTCAGGGGAGCGCGTCTGAGGCTCAGCGTGGATCGGGTGCCCAACGTTAGTGCCAGAGGTCAGAGCCGGGGTATGCCCCGTGTAGCTGTACTTTTCTTTCTTGTCTCCGTACTAGTTGTGGACTATTGTTGTCATTTTATTGTTATCTTGTGGACCATGTATCATGTAAAAGGTTAATTTATTTCCTGCTTAATTATATAACTGTTTAATTTCTACAATTATTTGTGATATTTGTGTAGTCTCCACACCATCCTTTTAACCCTTCTGAGTCTTCGGGCTCGTGGGTGGCGGTACGAATCTCGGGTTATCGGGCCTTCCCGGTAATCGGATTCTCGGGTCGTTACAGGGTCGTTCTTGGGGCATACGCTTATTGGACCACTACTTTACCCCTCTCCACACCCCACTATTCCTATGTGAGTAGAAAGACATGAGTCTCATCTTTCTCTCTCCTTAGTTAAACATCCGATCCAATCCTATTTTTATGTCAAAAGAGGGCCCTTCGAAATCGAGGTGGGATGGGTGCATACGTCGCCCAACCTCGGGTAAGGACCATTGAGTGTGAGAGAAGTGGATGGAGTCTATATTTTTCTCTCTCTCTCGTTTAGTTATCATATTCAGGTTTCAAAGATGCCTAAGTTTAATAATAGAATAAATCCGGTTAGAATGACTTATCCGGAGTCAAGTAAGTAGTTCTAATTTGATTCGTTTTGACTTAACCAGAGTCTGATGGAGATTAGGGTAGATTTTCTCATTTTCATGAAAGAGGTGGAATGAATTAATCGGAGTCAGATGGGAATAGGTGGTAAACACGTCACCCCAAGTAGGCCACGTATCTCTATTCTAATCTATTATCAAAGTAGACCCTCTTATTAGTTATAGCTTTAATAACCCCGCTTGTCACTTGTGATCTGGAAATAACATGGCTATCTCAGAGGCATTGTGGAGGGCTTTACCGTGGGCTTAGTCAGCTGCCGTTTTCGGCCAGTTTCATAGATTTAAGGTTGCCTCGTGTGCTTGAAATGTCGAAGGCTTCATCGGTCCGCACCGGTGGGGTGCACTGTGCTTAAGCCAAAACAAGTCATGCACCAGCACCACACTGTGTTTGCCACTTTGTCGACAAGGAACTCTGTCTGTGGTACCCTTTGGTTGACCCGGAGGGTAGGGGCCCCGCGTTAACTCCAACGATCTTATTTGAACGAAAAAATAATTCGTAGCATTTGCAGACTAATTAATTAATTGAGGTGGCGCTGATTGGAATATTCCTTTTAACATGAGTATCAGTTTTAATATTAATACTTATGTATGTTAGAGTATTAGTATTACAATTAATATAAGAGGAGCATGCATGGTGGGGGGGGGGAGAGTCTTTAAAAAAGAAACTCCCATGATCTTACGCAAGTGCCAGAATATATTGCTGGAACTTTCTCAAGGACCCGCTAATGATATTATCAATATCAAGATTATTAATTAATTACTGATATTAGTGTCTAATGCATCAACACGAAGACACTGAATGCACCGATGATGTTAAATATATGACCTCCTTAAACAGCTCTCGTGATCTTACGTTAAACTGGTTGGAATCGATCGATGGGACTTTTGTCAAGGACCCCACTAATAAATGATATCAGCATCAAGATTATTGTTGATATTAATTAATACTTAATATATCAACCAAACACTTTCACTAATTAAGGATCTTAAATAAAGACGTAGCCGAATGGTGATCCAAATTCGTGACGTTAAATAGGTGCATAATTAAGCAACAGGAAATATGTATGTATGCGAAGAAGAGAGATACACAGCAGGCACGTCCACATGTTTCACGCTCTCTCGTGCATGAAGACCAAGACAATCATACCAGAGAGTCAGAGCTTCTGCCCTTTTGGAAGCTTCCTCACTGGTCTCCTCGGCAATGTGAATTCACATCCCCTGCTTTCGTTGACCAACAACGGAAGCCAAAAGCTAGATAGACAAGAGAGAGAGAGAGAGAGAGAGAGAGAGAGAGAGAGAGAGAGAGAGAGAGAATATTCCGGCGTTTTCTACCCTGTGATTGTTTGCATTTCAGAGTAAATTGATCACGGCTGTGGAGAATCGAATCAAAAATTCACTTTTTTTCATCAAGATAAAAATTAATCTCAAATTAATTAAATATCGGCTAATTTCAAGCCGTTAAGGCTCGTTTCATTATACGGCGAACCAATGTTAGGAGTAATGCTGGTTGCAAATTCAGAATAAGGGTTATAGTTTTGTCGCAAAGTATTGCCACTTTCTTTTCCTCCCAATCACATCGATCACTTCCATGTAAACCGATGGAGAAAAGAGCTGCAACAGTCGCAGCAAATCCTACTTTGCACCAAAAAATACTACCACACTCCAGATGATGGAGTTCAGATGTGAATTTCTCAAGATAAAAAGCAGTGGGTTTCAAACACTTGGCTTATCCCTTCCATCACTGTTTCATGGGTCTACCAACACACAAACATCTGAGGCATGGTTAATCGACTCGGTATAAGTTGAGCGATTCATATACAGCATTAAGGAGAACTCGGGTCATGCACAACACAAGTCGACTCGACTCAAATCAACCTAAATTAGTTAGATTGACCCGTACGTATTATAGTACATCAAATCTGCGTCTCAATAAAATCAACGAGCCTTACCTGCATTACAGAGTGGGGGGGGGGGGGGAGAGGAGAGAAAAAACGCATACGCAAGTACACAAACACACACCGCACAATAGAAACGTGGATCCAAATCCGAAGGCGGCCTCGGACCTACGTATTTGTCCCGACAAACCCTATAATCTTTAGGAGGAGCCCCCCTCGTCGCTTATATAGGAAAAGGGGCGCGGTCGAAGCCGGTTGGTGGGGGCACGCGGGGGGGGGGGGGGGGGGGGGCGGGACCGCCCCAGCTTCCCCCCACCCCGCCCACAAATACGTAGTTTTTTTCCTCTTTCGGTTAAGTCCCCCCCCCGCCCCAAGCCAAGCCAAGCCAAGCCCCTCCTCTCCCCTTTCTCGTTTCCTCGTATACCCCCACCTCTGTCGGGTTCACCTTCGGGCATATGTTTGTCTAAAAATATGTTATTTACATGTGACATTAATTAAAGAATGCTATGTTTTGCGGCATCCGGTGGAATATTGTGGTAGAGCACCCTTTTTTTGTATCTGCGTTGTTATTATTATTTATTTGTCCACCGCCGAGAACCACCACCCCATTATGGGAATCTTTACAACGGTCGGGACACGGAGGTCTTGTAACCGTTCGGCGGTACTATAATTTTTCATTTTGGGGAGATTTTGGATTTTTAAACCTCATCTTTTTACCGTCGTGAGAGGGATGGAATTTAACCTACCGATCTACGATAGCCATGTCTGTGTATATCTCAAGAGTGACAGATCCGTACGTAGAGAATTTGTTTTTCCATAGCGGGACTATTAATTTGATCTATAATAGTTGCCTAGTAATTATCAGCTAGAACTGTCACCTATATATAGGTTGTCGACTAAGGAAATGCCCCCTACTTAAGAAAATACTCAAGTAATTGCTTCAAATTTGTAAATACCTCTTACTATAAAAAAAAATGTGGGGATGGGGGGTGCCCCCATCAATTAATTCGAAGGAGAATGACTGCCATATCCATGGACCCGTAGACTTCGCTTTGGCAGCTGGTTAATCCTAAAATAACCTGGACATAAAACTCCAAGTTAAACTTTAATTTTGATTTGGCGGGTCGGATTAGGCTATCTGATTAAAAGTGGGGTGGACCCGAGTTAACACGAGATTTATGGCCCCGCCTCAAGGGGTGAGACAAGAAAACCCCTCCCCAATAATGACCATTCTGCCTCCGTCTTTATTTATCACCTCCTCCCTGCCAGTCATCCCCGGATCTCCTTCTCCCGTACACCTGCTTCCAGAGAAGAAACCCTCCACCTTCCAGGCCGTGGGGGGTGCAAGCGCAAAACCCCTCACCGAGCCTCCCCCTCTTTGGACCATTCACCGAGGGAACCAACCACTCGTTTCAGTCCTCGATGGAACGATTGGTGGGGGGAGCTCTCAGTTCCCCCTCCTCCTCCTCTCATAGGAGGCCTTGTCAGGCGAGTGCTCCGAGACTCTCCTGGATTCTGTTAGGTGAGTTCTTCTGAACTCATCTGGAATCAGTCGGGTGAGTTCTCTAAGACTCCCCCGAAATCATCTTCTTTTGTCTCCCCTCTTTTTCAGCCTCTTCTTGTGTTCATCATTTCATACGTCTTTTGGTGTAAGATTTCTTTAAAATCTACTCCCTCCTTGTTCCCAACCCCAGTTGCTAACTCCCTTTGAAGTACACTGTCTCCCTCTCTTCTTCGTCTAACTCCCCCGAACGGACGATCTTCGTTATTTGCCTGTTGGTTTCTTTTCACGGCGTTGACCATATCTTTAGGAGTTCGACAAAGCATAGGACAATATCTTCTTAGAGCAGTTGACGTGATTTTACCCTCGACTCTTTAAGGGAGCTCGAAGATCTGACACTTATCCCCGTTGCATCAAAGTCTTCCATATACTTTGGTTTATGTATGGAATGAAATGAGAGAGAGAGAGAGAGAGAGAGAGAGAGAGAGAGAGAGAGAGAGAAGAAACCCTCCATCACGGGTTGTAGGAAACCCTCTCATGCCATGCCTTTTCTCCCCCTTCGTCGACCATGCAGACCTGCAATCCGAAGAGTGATAGATTGGCTATCTTCTTCCTCCATATGACGGTGTTCCTCAAATTGATAATGATATACTTCATATTGGCGATTTAAGAAGGTCTCAGAGAGTTAAGAATGATTCATTCTCAGTTCAAAGAGATTGTAGAGAGAGAAAAATATGAATTATAAATAAATATCGTGAAAGATGAAATTAAATTTATGTATAAGAATGAAATTTGAGATCATGTTGCATTGCCCGAGCAATTTAAATCAGTCGATTATGAATAAGTTGTTAAAATCAAACGAGATCCCAAGAGTAAAATGAAAAAGGTACAATACTAGATTTGTGACTAAATGATTCAATCAAAAGGAAGACATTAATTAGAAGGAGACATTTGCTCTTAGTTTTAAGAATAACTTATTTCGAATTACCAGAACACTGGTGATTTACTTGGAAGACGGTGAACTTGTGGGCCTTGTCAGGCTGATCTACATGGTTGCCACAGGCAACATTACTTTAACTAACAATGATAATGTCAGAACATCTATTAAGCAACAGTATTTCAAAGGACAAGAGGGGCCGTAACACTTTGGTCGGGATCCTTTGTATTTACATATTAAAGAAGACCAAACAAACCTAAACGTACTATATTCATTATTATATTTTAGATATTTTTACGCATATATCTTTGTTAAAATTAAAATGATATGAAAAATTCATCATGCGTTTATGTTTGTATATACACCATCTATATTAATCTAACGCCATGTACCCCCTGTGATAAACTCCATCAACATGTCCATGTAATATTCCATCATCTTCTCGGTCTCTCCTCGAGAGATGGTAAGGATTTGTTAACAAAGGATTGAAAAATGAGGAGGTAGTTGACATTTAATATGCATACGTATAAAAGATGTACATATAAATATAAATCTAAGATGAATTTTTATGAGATTTTATTTTTAGTAAAAATATATATGCAAAAAAAACTCTCACATTCATCTACTTCCTTTTCGAGCACTGCATGTGGGCACTGTATGTTTGTTTACCACAATTCACCCTCCAAAAATTTCTTCTCCTTGAGAAAGAAGGCTTATTTATGGATACTAAAACAAGCATCAAATTTAATATAAAAACAAAAATGTTGCATTTGATATTTAGATGTCTAATTCAATTACAATGCTAGGAATGTATATTATTTTGAACTTTATATCAATTTGAGTATCTGCAAACGATATTCTATAATCATTTTTCTTCAAGAAATAGCACATTTCCCCTTAAAAATTATTCTTTTTCATTTAGTTTCCAAATGAGCATAATCTGGTTTTGGGCAGTGTCGAGGCATTTTGACGTGTAGAAGACTAACTGATACGAACTTAATCCCCGACCTCATCCTAATTAAAAGTTTTTTTTTAAAAAATGAGTTGAATCTATCTAAGAAGAATTTTATGATACCATACTTCTTGCCATCTCATTTATTATCTTCATTTTAAACGCTTGATCTTAGAATGGCATTGTCCAAGTGAGATCGATCCCTACCTTAGATTCTGTATTCTCAAGTTCAAGAACATGGAACTTAAAATTGACTTTATCTTATCATATTTTCAAATAAAGGGGTAATAAAATGACTATAGAAAACGGGGTGGGATAAGTGTAGCAACATAGAATTACCCCTGTATATAATATCAAACAATGAGCGCAAATATTCTTGAGAAAGGATTCCTTACACTTTTTTTAGAATTCTTGGAGCCTGATAGATGTACAAATAGGTCAGGATCCAAAAGGAAAAGGGGATGGAATTCCCGCAGGGACCGCACACAAGTTCCTCATGAGCATGGTTTGAAGCGTGCCACTGAGTTGAGACTGTTGAAAAACATATGCATGGGTAGAGATATTTTATTAAATTTAAGCATCGAAATCAAAGATAATCAATCGATTAAGAAATATAAACTCAGGTCGAAACGTCACTTTCTTTAGAATTGTTTCACCCATATTCCAATGTAAATAGATTTCACGATAGATCTTCCCTCAAGATACGATGACCCATACTGATGGCGACGGGAAGGTTCACTCTAACTCATGTTGTCGGGGGAGAACATCACTGCAACTGTACGCTCTTGCAAGAAAAAAAAAGATTGAGAGAGAGGAGCACAAGAGAGATAGCCGTCGAGTGAGGGAAAACCCTAAAGCTATAACTCTCACACAAAATCAACTCTCCTCAAATAACTTATAGGGACCTCTGATCGAGTCTGACCCATCAGTTCAAAGAGAAGAATCCGAGGAGACACAAGATAATACGCGCGTGTGTAAAATAGAGGATAAGACTCAAAGAGCCCACAAGCTCAAATAGCCCAACTTCCATAGTCTTTTGAAAGTAGTACATAGGTAAAGTCAAAAGTCACAAGTAAAAGTACATGAATTTTTTTTATCTTCCAATGTGGGATAAAGCAACACAAGGATTCAAACTTTAAAAATTCAAAGCATAAATTCTAAGGAGGGTAATGTCTGCCAACCCATTAAGGCATGCCTGGGTGGCCCACCATGCAACTCTAGTCCTCTGGGCTCACGCCCAGTGCTTCGGCGCAGCACGCATCCTGCCTTGGCACAAACCCAGGCTCAGTCGCCCTACTAGCGTGTGCCTCCCCCGCTAGCAGCCACGACGCACGTCTACAGTATGTAGCGCATTAATGGCAAAAGGAACACCAGTCTGGTGAAGGGAAAAGGGAGGATGCCGCCTTGCCCCCCCTAACAGGTTAGCCCCACACCTCCGGTGAGTCCTACCTCATTAATGGTGGAGCTGCCCCCTCCGATAGAGGAACGGCGAGCTAGCGTCGCTGCCTCTTTGCCTCGTCAGGCATGTAGGCAGAGCAACTCACGTCTCCTCTGGCCATGGTAACCTAATAAAAGTAATGGTCAACCCCATAGCGTCAATATAAATGGAACACTAACCTGATGGGCAAGGAAGTATGCGACCTAACCCCCTGAAGCTCTCACTCCCCCGCTCTGATCTCTCTGTCTCTCTTCTCAAGTGCTCACCTTTGTCCCGCCAGTTGCCTAACTAGATCGTCGGAAGGTTGTCCCATGGGTAACTCCCAGGGCACCTTCTAACCATTTACTTGTGGTTGCAAGTCCCTTTCTAGTGAGCGTTCCTTTCATCCCCCATCAAACAAATCTTTGGAGGTGTGATTCGGGCATTGGGTAACCAATCTCGATAGTTACAAATTCTAGCAGAGGTAACCTGGTTCGTGGTATGGTATAGCCATGTCAGTTCAAGTCAGGGAATCGGCCTTCCTTCTTTTTTTTTACCGATAGAGGGTGGAAGCCGAGTACGTGGATAGAGGTGTGGTCACCTCTTTCCAAGACAAGCTCGGTGCCGAAGAGGAGGGAGTGCAGCCCCACTCCAGTTCTTCCCCCTATCCTCACAGGTGGAGGTGGAGCTCGAGTTGCTACCGCCTCCCACGCCTCCACCTACCCACTCCCTCATCATCACAACATCCCCCTCCCCCTCTGCCCTCTCCTCTGGCGTCATCCTCTTCTGCGGACGTCCTCTCTCTCCACCATAGCATCCCCCTCCTCCCTACCTCTCCTCCGCCATCTCCATTGCAACCTCCCTTCTTCTTCTGTCGCCTCTATAGTGACATCCCCCATCCTCCCTCCTTCCTCCTTCCTCCGTTGCCTTCGTCGCAGCTTTCCCCCTTCCCTACCACGGCCTCCCCAATCCTCTCTGCTTACCTCTACCACCTCTGTCATGCCCCCCCTCCTCTCTCCACTGTGACGAACCCTTGTCGACAACTAACCAACTTGGCATTATCTAGATACGATATAACACAGCCAACTCACACCGGTATAATAAGAATTGATCAGTGGACCATTCTCCTGAGCACCTTTCCCTAAATCAAATCTATCTAGATGGTCCTCTATTCATGTACTTAGTTTACCCAAAAGAGTACAATGCCTTCAAGACGTTGATAATGATTCTCAAATGCCCACTTCTGGTTACTGTTGTACAAGATTAATATTCTTTCAAAAGCCTCTATTGTCATCTATCAATGCGGCATAAACTTCTTCCCACTAACTATATACGTCCACTAGCAGCAGTAGCACCCAAGGTGCCGAATTGGGGGATGGCGTAGTGGGCAAAGTCTATTCATGAAATGGGAGCAGGAGTTCACCCCCTTCTCGTACTGATGTCATGGCTCTCGGTGTTTGCTTACTAGCTGGTCGCCAAGGAAAAAAAAGGGGATGGAAATCGGACCTTTTGAATTGAATAATATATGTTGCCATGGTCCAAGCTCTAAAAGCAACGTACAAAGGTGTACCATGATATTGACAGGGTAGATGTGTCCTACTGCCTCTAAACTTGTGTATATTCCGGTGGGCTAATCATGGCTTGTCATGATCGACTGTTATCAGCTTGCAACAGTGACTTACTTTTGGAATTACGAGTTTTTCTAGATGTGGGTTAGTTCTAGGATTTATCATCTGAGTGCAACTCGGATGGCATCTCTAAAATGAGGAGGAGGACGTAATTAAGTATAGAGAATAATTGAGTACATAGTATGACAAGAATATTGTTCTGTTTTCTAGGTTTTATGACTTATGGTATGAAATTATCTTTTAACGATAAGATACATCAAGAATATTTGTATTTGAAATTCTTCTCAGCATAGAGGACATACCGAGTGACAAAAAGAATTGAGTTGCCAACGTTGGGTATTGCAATTGAAGGACCACAACATGTTCCACTAATCATTGGGATTCCGTTGGAGATTACAGTACTTAATGACATTGTATTAATGTGATCCCCACGAGGCAGGGCCACCGTACCGCTTTCTTGGGGGTAATCATTGTTTGGGGATTTAAATGTCGAGGTTAAGTAGTAATCGTCCATGTGAAGCTCGACATTATGATGACTAATAGTACGTGACTAACTTAATAAGAACTTAATCCCCAGACTCACTCCGGATAAAAAGTTTTTTTTTAAAAAAGGAATCTATGAAAAAGAAAACTTATGGTCAGAGTTTGTCGACCCGGTGCGGGTCGTCACGACCCTACCCGACCCAGGCTGTGGGCGGGACGCCCGAGTCGTCACCGAGTCGCACTATTATTTTAATATTATATTATATTATAGTTTATATATAATGTATCTTTTTTTAATTTATTATATTTTTTATATGTATTATATATATATATAGTCTTTTTTTAGAACGAGGCGGACCGAGACGGATCGAGACGGGATCGACCCGACCCATGCCGTTATTGGGACGGGCGAATCAGTCGAGACAACAAACTCTACTTATGGTACCATACTTTTTGCCATCACGATTTTGCACTCTCAAGTTTTATATCATATAACTTAAATTTTACTTTTTTATCATATTTTCAAATATAAAGATGAAAAAAATAGTATAATAAATGGGATGAGATAGTAGAGTACCATAGCATTCCTCCTGTGTACAATATCAAACAATGAACGCACATATTCTTGGTGGGGTTAGTGAGATACATGTAATTTAATTCCTAAGATAAGAGGATTGAAATTCCTTGTCAGTAAACCGTAAATGTTTAATTGAGAATACTTATTTCATGGGATATTAGAATTCGTAGTAAAAGTTAGATTAAGAAGAGTTTTGAGATATTAAAGTCACAAGTTAGAGAGATAAGAATTCAATTCTATCCTCATTTAGACATCTTTCTTAAAACGAACTTATAGCAGTCAAAACTCGTAGCTTCTCCGGACCATCAAATGACCTGGAGATTTGTCCGGAATAACGGATCACGTCTTAACCGATGGGCCACCCATCGGAGGGAGTGGAAGATTGCCAATGCAAGAACTCCTTGTGACGATGATTTTGTATCACATGAGATGGAGTCTTACAAGACCCAGGTGGACTAGCATTACAGAGTCTGAGAAAGGGAGAAGGAGGCTCGTGTACAGAGCCTGAGAAAGGGAAGGAGGAAGGCTGCAAGAAGTCATAGGGGGAGCGTCAGATCCGCTGCTAGCTACAAGCGAACTAGCGTTCAGAGGCGGGCTGGAGGCGCGATCGTCGTAAACCAGGGTTGCTAGGCAACGGAGTCTGAGCTCTAGATGGCCCCGGCTAATGGGCGGTGAAGGCGAGCAGGTGCGAAGAGCCGATGGCACGCCGACGACATCTGTACTGGAGTTGGGAACTGAGGAAGGATGCTCCCGAGGGTAGCGCCCCATGTCCTGATCCCTCAACCAAGACTTTGAGGAGTGTGGGCGATAGGATCTATGTCTTTGACGGTGGCGGCATAGAAGTGGTGATTGGAATTGGGTAGCGGGGAAGCTTGAGGTGCCACTACGTAGACCTTCTTGTGGGAGGGGAGGTGGAGATGAAGGTGCCACGTAGCAAAGATGGACACTGGATGACGGCTCTACAGTTGACGCTCCCAACGTCATCTCCAAGTTCCCCAATGGGCAGTGGTGCGATGCGGTTGGTGGTCGGCGATGGTGGTGGGGGCGGACGTAAGTCGAGAACCTATCCTAGAGGTTCACTTGGGACCATGGGGGTTCCCGACACTTGGTGTTGGTGGCGCTTCACTGGAGGAGGTGCTAGGACTTGGCTGCACTGGGGCTGCTGACTGAGGTTCTAAGGGAACCTTGTCAGGCTCCTAAATTGGGCAATCCAAGGTGACCATCTCCTTAAGGAAATCTTGTTGAGCTCCTTCCTGCAAGAGAATTTCTCACCGGAGTGGGTGTTCCCTGAGTATATACTTTAGTAGGAGTAATAAAGAAGGTTCTCTCTAGTGGGAGATGCTTCGGGTTTGTCGGAACTGCCTGACTGTGGTGAAGGATAGGGAGGAGAGCCTTTGCCAAGGTGGCAGTGCTATGAAGTTGACTCGTGGGGGCATGCTCTCTAGCATGCAGACCCTTAGGGTCTTCGATTCCTCTCTAGATGGATGGGATTGCCCTCATAGTACATGAATTTTTCTTCTCACTAAGGCATGCCTACTTGGAGAAGGCCAGTAAGACCTCCTTATGTAGAGGCATTGGAGTGCTTTGGAGGTGATGAAGCTTCCCATTGTCAAGGTCGAAAAGATGTTTCAGGATAGCTTGCTTGTCAGGGCGGTGCAGTTTGCGGGATACGCAATGTATCGCAAGCCTCGGAAGATACGTTGACCCATTGATGGTTTAATGATGCTTGGGCTTTTTGAAACCATGCACTTATCACAGATTTAACTGAACCAGCTACGTGGCAGGGTTTTGACGCATCATCTGCTTTCCTAGGCCCCTAGGGACAGTGCGTCTGACCAGATTCCTATTTTTGAGGGGGCACCCTGTGGTTTCCTAGGGGAGGTTGGACCATATCTTTTAGCTTGCTTCAGTTGCTTTGCTCTGGGGTTTGTGTGGCCATGGGCAATGCTTGAGTCTTCAACAGAGATGGTTGCGGTGGAGGTCCTGCCTAGTGCTCCTCGCTCATGTCACGTAGGTGGAGCTAGCACTCCCTTTTATTTGATCTAGAGGCTTCTTGGTGTCTCGAGACTAAGCTAAAACTCTAGGCCTCTAAAGAGTTAGGGACGAGTTATCTTTATAGATCTCCTGATGTCTCGTGACCGAGCTAAAACTCTAGGCCTCTAGAGGATTGAGATTGAGTTTTCTCTCAAGGCCTCCTGAAGTCTAGGGGCCGAGCTAAAGCTCTAGGCCTCCAAAAAGTTGGGGCTACCTAAAATTTTAGGTCTCCGGAGGGTTGGGGCCGAGTTATCTCTCGGGACCTCCTGATATCTCGAGGCTGAGCTATAGCTCTAGGCCTCCTAAGGGTAAGGGTCGAGTTCTCTTTCGAGACCTCCCAGTGCCTCAGGGGCCGAGCTAAAGTTCTAGATCTTCGAAGGGCCGAGGTAAAGCTCGATCTAGGTCTCCCCGGGCTAATGTTTGGGTGCTTTTTCTTCCAGCCTCCAACCTGGTGAAGGGGCACGTGGGCTTTCCTCCCGACACTAGGCCTGACGAAGGAGCACCTGGGCTTCTGTGTCGCTCTGGGAAAAAGTGGGCTGGCGGTAGTGGGCCGTGTTATTAATGGGCCATGTGGTGTTGATGGGCCATCAAGACGGTAGGAGATATCCCCTCTACAAAACTCATGTTCATTAACCCATGCATTGATTTCATAGGCATAACTCTCACTTAACTCACTACTCGAAATTTAATTCTCCAACCAAACTGCAATGAAATACATTCACAATTTGGAATACTATTTATAAACTAAATTCAATTACACGTCTCACTAATCTTGCCCAAGTCTGGTGAGAGGGTATATACTTGCTAAGTGTAGGTGAGAGCATCCTCACCCCTACGAATGAATCACTGTGATCGTGATAGAAGCTTTGCCGGATCCTAGCGATTAGTGATGCTAGCACCTACACTTGCACTTGTGGTCTCTTGTGTGTGACAGGGGGGGGGGTCCTAGACTTCTCCCTCATTTGTTTTCCCTCTATGTTTCATTTTACTTCTCCCTCCTATTGCCCCCTTCATAGCTATGACTGCCACCTTCTTCTCCCCTCGCTCTCTCCCATTGTTGTTGAATCCCCCCTCCTCCACCCTTTCATCCGCACTACCATCTCCTTCCCCTCGCCCTCCCCCACCCCCGCCTCCCATTCCCCATCGACTCTATCCCCTCCTTCATGAACCCGCCCTTTCCTCCTAGCTTTCCTTCCTGTTGGCCCAGAGAGATGGCGGACAAGAAGGGGGGTTGAATTGTCCCCTTGCCGAGATGACGGATTTTAAAAATAACTTCAACTAATTACAACGGATATAAAATTAACTACGTTAATTAACTAAAACTCAAGTGATATTAAAGATATTCTCTCAAGCTTTCCGATCTCACTTGAATAGTTAATGCAACTAAACAAAGAAATTATGCTCACCACAGATTACAGATGTAGCAGTGTGTGACAGTGCAGTGAATTAAAAACCTGTATAATGAACCTGTGAGGGGAGATAGAAGAAATGGCCAAATACACAGGCAATCACACGAGACACAAAGGTTTTTAGGTGGTTCGGGACCACGACGGGCTCCCTACATCCACCCCTCACCCAACCGGGTGAGGCTTCACTCCACGCTACGAAACGTAGCAACACGGGGACGAACCCCAACCACACACGCTGCTTCCGCAGCAATACACACACGGGGACAAGCCCCAACACGCTGCCACCGCAGCACACACACACACGACGTCGGGGAACACGCCCCAGACTCTAAAACCACACGGAGACGTAGCTCCGTACACACACAAGGATATATCGAGTTTAGAACAACAACAAGATGTACAATAACGCCCACAACTGTGTGTAAATGAAGATAAACTATAAAGCACTCATGGAAATAAACATCATGAGGATGTAGAAATATCTCCTTGGTTCTCCAATAGAAATAAGCAGATCTTTCTTGAAGCTTAGGTTGGAGAAAGCTGAATCCGGAGGTAGTCTGAGCAGACGATCTTCCTTCTTGAAGACTAAATGTGATGCGGGATGGACCATAGACTTGACTCCAATTGAAATGCGATCCTTGGACTCTATGCAAACTCGCGATCGTCCCTTAGCGAGGGAAGCGTTGGACGTGCATGGTTGAAAAACTGGCAGTGAGCTAGGGTGGTCGGCTCTCTTTTCGTGCCCGGATCGGGTCACGGGACGATATCTCTCTCTCGCTCACAGCAGTGAATAACAATAAATAGCGAGCTAAGTTACCATATTATGCTCTCTAGTAGCGGCATATAAAGCATATACGAACTAAGTAAAGTGCCGAGTAAGGAGCGAACACGATACCTCCACGCTCTCAGCGTGGGGAAGACGACTCCGGCCGAACTGATACTCCCGGAATAATTATTACACAAATATTAAAGCAATGAATATGAGTGCCCACTCCACACAGGGAGGTAAAGGGTGACACAATGGGACTCGGGAGTAGCGGGTTCGGGTTGACGGGCAGCTTCTTGTGGAGCTTCGGCGGCACGCGTACTCACGACCGTGGGACCCACGTGCTGGTCAGTGGGGCCGCGTGGGACCGGGGTGGCACCACTGTGGTGGGGATACCCGGAGGGGCGCTCCCTGGGAAGGCGGTGCACTGATTCACCGGCCGGAGGCCGTGCGGCTCCGTTCTTCACTCGTCGGAGTGGCTGCCCACGGATCTGAACTGCTGTTTCAGACCCGCGCGTCCCGACGAAATCCGCTGCTGTGGTCACTCCCGACGTCAGATCGACGCACAAGAGGTACCGATGGAAAGCTGACTTGAAATACTTAGATCTATGGCTGGAGAAAGACATTGGAGTTTCCCGTTGATGGCCTTTGTCGAATTTTCAAGCTGCTGACTCACAGGATCTGAAAACTCAGGGCAGATTTGAGTTTTCCTGAGAGTTGGCATTGACCGTGATGTAGACCTTTGATTCAGCTTTTGAGCCCTTCATGAAAGTTGTAGAGGCCAAAGATAGAAAAACGGGAATATATCTTATGAAAGGTTGGGTGAAAGTTTCGATTTGTTGGGGATTTTATGCTGACTCGGGGTCGGATCAGGGCAGCAGAAATAGAACTAAAGTTTAGGAAAAGAAACAATTTCTAAAAATAGGTAGAGGACTTTTGAAATTCGACGAAAATTTTTGGAGGATGGGGATGGTGAAAATATCCTCCAATAAATTTGGGGATTCAAACAAAAATCAAGAAGGTGGTTGAAAGGGAAAAGAACTAAGCTTCTGCTACACAGATCTGAAAAGGGACAGATCAGGAAGATAGAAAGACACAAAAATAGAAAAATATAAAAAGAAGGTGAAATAACGAGATAATTGTACTGGAGGTTGGGGATCAAGTGGGGAACCAACCTTGAAAATCTCAACTCCAGATGATGTCGGAGTTGAGAGTTAAAAATCCCGGAGTGAACCTCTGTCCAGCAGAACAGAACTTTGGACAGCACTTCGGAAGCGACTTCGCGGCGGCTCGATGGCAGCACGAACGGCGGCGACGGCACCAGAGATGAATCTAGAGATAGAGGGGCTGAGATAGAAGGGGTTTCCACCCTGAAATCTTGAAGGAGGAGGGAGGAACCAGAGGGAGAGAGGAGGGGGCGCACCAAGCTCCAAGGTAATTCACAATATTTTCTTCTTCATTAATTTATTCAAATGGAAA
Source organism: Amorphophallus konjac (assembly GCA_022559845.1). NCBI lineage: Eukaryota > Viridiplantae > Streptophyta > Magnoliopsida > Alismatales > Araceae > Amorphophallus > Amorphophallus konjac. Next base: position 55,174,128 of record CM040126.1, read on the forward strand.
ATACATGCTTTATATAATAAATGAAAAATGACTCAAAATATCCTCAGATCTAGAATTGGGAGGGGTATATAAGGTATAGAACTAATTAGTTCTAATGACCTTTTTACAAAACTTAAAATGGTACAAAATAGGGGGGGCACCCCCTTGACTAGGTGGGTGTGGTAGGTGCAGGCATACCCTTGACATTTTAAATCACTTGTCTCCCCCATGTGTCAATTGACTTGTCAAACCTTCTAGATGCCACCTTGGCCTTTGACCAGCCCCACATGGATGAGGTAGACCAATGGGATAGGAGTGGAGGCCCCCTTCAGGTCCTACTGGCATTTTGCACATAAACCCACATAATCCTAAGGAAGAACAAATAGGCTCATAAAGCCTTACAATTGTGAATCTACTTCCCCCAGGATATAAAAATAAATAAAAGGACACAAATACAAAAATAAAATGTACATGCTCGGAGTTGATTCCCATCAAAATGTGTGTTCCTTCAAATCCAAGCTCCGATCATACCAGCAAACACAAAGAATATATTAATCAATATGCGCCCAAACAACTATCTAATCTGAAATAGACAAATAGAGATGAGAGAAGAAAGATCCCCCTCAAATCTGCAGTGTAACCGTCCAAAGGAGTGATGTGATGCGCTGAACGATCTATCCGCGGAGTGGAAGCTGCTCAATGCTCGTAGAAGGCGCCCTAGGGAGAATGGTTAGATGACCTCACTCCCAGCTGCTTCAGATCGGCAGTGAATGGCTCGTTCTTGGCGTCCTCCTCTTCTTCCTCTTCCTTCTCCAGGTGGGGCGGCGCTCTCAGCTCCTATTCCAGCAAAGGATGGAAAACATTAGCTCGCAAGACCTATCTTCCGATGGAGATCGTGACCTACTTATACAAGAGGAGCTAGCAGCCACAAAAGACATAATAACCCATGTAAAAACCCTTCAAACCAACACCCAATAGATAGGAGAAGCCCTAAGGCTATTGGGGTAAAAAGCCAAGGCCATCGGATCACTTTAATGGGCATTTCGAAAACAATCCGAAAATCACGATCCGGACGAACAAGAGAAAGTGTCGACTCATGGAGTTGACACTTTTCTCACCACGTTCTGTCCTGTTAAATAAAAACAGGACCACAGTGAAAGTGTCGACTCATAGGGTCGACACTTTTCACCAGAGATTCTGTTTTCTTTGAAAACAGACCTCTGGCCTGTAAGTGTCGACTTGCGGCCAGCAGAGTCTAGCCAGCAAACTGGTTGGAAAGTGTCGACTCCTTGAGTCGACACTTTCCCTGACAGCAGAGAAAACTACATTAAATCACAATGAAAGGCCTAAAGCCTTCAACCAAGCTCAAACCCCTATAAAACAACATGATATGCCAATGAAATGGCATGCAATGAGGAACATGAATCAGCATTCAAACATGTTAAACCAAGAAAGATATGCATGAAGGCACATGTGAACCCAATTGATGAAAAATACTTCAAACCCATTCATGGCAACCATAAGTCAAAGTCAAAAGCAAAGTCTTACCATGGATCCATCACTTTGAGGACAATATGAACCTGCACTTAATGTGAACAAATCACTTGAGTCAATCTTCAAGTAATGCATATAAATGCACAAGTCTAAGCACATTAAGGCTAGGTCTGTGCAAGTGTGTCCAAGTCTGTGCATATGAATTGGGATGTAAAGGAAAAGTCAATGCACATTTGAAAACCACGTCGGCGCATGTTTTGTGAATCAACATAGAGCATGCCTGAGCATATTGTTGAACTTGCAAAGAATATGTCGGTGCACATTTTAATAGAGTCGGTGCACAATGAATTGAACTCGGTGCAAGTATGAAGAATGCCAAAGCAGGTCGGTGCAAGTTAAAGTTCAGGTCAATGCACATCATGAGACAGTGCATATATATGACAATCAGGGTCGGTGCATATTGTGAAATGCACAGACATAGTCGATGCACAATTGAAAAGTAGGTCGGTGCAAGCACCAAAGCAAGTCGGTGCAATGTATGTGAAACCCATTGATTGGGTCGATGCAAAGGTGAACAAAAGTCTGTGCAATGCAGACCAAGGTTGGTGCAATGCACAACTAAGTCAGTGCAACGTAGAACAAAAGTCCATGCAATGGAGAATTAAACCCAATGAACTTTATACAGAATTCAGCTCAGTTAAGCCATATTAAAGTCCATTCAAACATTAATTTACCATATGCATTACTATAAAACACCCAGCACAAGGTCGGTGCACATTTGAGCATTTAGCACCAAATCTGACTTTCAACATTATATGACAAGTGATTAATCATTTCTAAACATGAAATACCAAATTCCAAGTTTGCTCATAAGATCACTTATGAAGTTTAAATCCAGTCCAGAAAGTCAAATTCATTAATCATGAAAAACGGAGAGCTAGGCTCAAAGAGCCAGCCAGGGGTCGACCCATGGGGTTGACCCATCCCAAGGAGAATGAGAAACTGCCTTAGCAATCCAATGTAATCAAATGAACTAACCAACAGAATATCATGCAAGAGTAGTCATAAAACTAATACCCAACAATCTCATGCACAACACGCATGAGTCAACATAAGAGATATTCATGGAGGACCATTGACTTTCAATCTGCAAAACAAGATATCATCATGTTAGCTTGTTTATCATGAAGACGCCATCAAACATAAAACACATAATATATTGGAATCATCAAAACCATTGTCAAAGATAACGAGGGGGCACACATAACCCAACAATCTCCCCCTTTTTAATGATGACAATATATTTTGACCACCAAATCTCTCTCCCCCTTTGATATTATCAAAAAGTGGGGGACGAGGTGAACATATGTGAAAGTGCAAACAGAAATAGATGGATATCTAAAGCATATAGGACACAAACTCAGCAATTAACCTCCCATGAAGGGAAGGTATGTGAAAACAAGAACCAAGCAAGAATTTGCGATTTATGTTCATTTAGCAGATGTGTGGAATAAATGTAAAGGCTTAATTTTGGTAAATTTTTGTTATATGTATGACTAAATATACATAAGTAGTATAAAGAAACTATATGCATAATATTAAACTAAGCTATGCACAAAGTGTATTGTGCTCAAGAGCACGTTATTCTCCACCAATTGTCAAGAATAAAAATCAACTGACAATGGGTTATTTAACCTGTTATTTACAAGTATAACCTATAGATGCAAACTATGAAATGAAATATGATATGGACAGACGGATCAAGCATTCAAGCACTCAAGCATGCATAACAATATATAGACACATGCAAATCCCTTCGGGACGGGTGTAAGTATTATGCAATCAATTGTAGAACATGATGTGCATGAGCAATACTAAGAAGGTCTTGCTTACATAAATAAGGTACTGCAATAACTATGAAAGACGACTGATTCATAAAAGACATTCAGACAATCAAACCCAAAGTGCATATGTGATGATTGAGCAATGAAGTTCAAGTCAATATCAAAAATCAGATTTTCTAAAGAACACTAAAAAGAACTTCTCATCCATACACTTTCATACATAATGCTCGAATATTGGTAGCAACATATGACCCCAATTTTTAATTACTGATGGAGAGGGGGATTTCTGTAGCCCATCTAAGAGCAGTCGAACTAGGTCCATCAGGACCAAACGAGGCCCAGCTCATCTAAGTAACAGCCCCGCAGGGCCCACTTAGACTAAAAAGCCCAATAAGATCACTCGGGATCAAACCCTTCCTCGGCGGCCCTTAGGTTCGGGAGGCCCGAGCGTCGGTCAGGTCGGAGGAAGACCCACTCCCGATCTATCCCCTCGCCGGGATAAAGGCTAGCGCTCAGCGCCCACTCCGACCGATCCTCATCCGAGCTATGCCTATCGCCCGGGCAGGGTTGGCACTCTTCATGCTTGGGTTGACCGACAATTACTTATCCACACTGCCGTTGAGAGCCCTTTATGAGCAGGAGTTTATGAGGATAAGGGACCCACGACCCCTCAAGGCTATAAAGATCCCACGATGAGGACGTAAAGAGCCCACGTTGAGGACGTATCCCGCCTGAAACTCCTCAGCTTACGGGACTTGATCATGAGGCCGGCACACTATTTAAACCTCGGACTCCCTCCAGCGAAAGGTAAGGCCAACACACGCCTAAAACTCCCTGAGCAGGAACCACTTCACCACCTTGGTGTAGAGGGATCTCGTGCCTCTCTTTTCTCCTCCCTTCATAGCTTCCACAATTGCTCTACTGACTTAGGCATCGGAGGGTTTACCCCAGGGAACCATCCCTGGGCCCCCTGATCCGTTTCCCTTCCTTGCAGTTCACTGTTTGGTGATCATCTCTCCAGCTCAGGACCAGCGCGAGATCACGTCTCTTCATCTAACGTCGTCTGCGGGAAACGACCAAAGAGCCAGTATGGTGCGAAGAAGTTCAGAGAGGAGGTCCGCGGGCGACAGGGGAAAGGCCATGGTGGTGGCGGGAGAAGGCCCCTCTCAGGCCTCACAAAACCCTCCCTCCAACGCCAACGCCCCAGCCGACGGACCACCCCCTCCTCCCGCGGCAGTGGAGTTACCACCCAACGGGGGCGCTGACGCTTTCCAAACCCTCAACGCAAAATTAGACATCATCGTGGAACTCATGAGGACCCAGGTGGCCAGGGAAGGAAGGTCACACGCCCCTCTAGAGAGCCCTTCCCGCGAGGACACGTCCCAGCACACTGTCGAAGGCCGCTTCACCCTCCGAGGCCGACAGATTATCCGTAACAGGTCAGGAGGACCTTCACGAGCCCCTACCCCGGAGCAAGAGGCCTCCTCCACGCCGAAAAGAGGAAAACCTGGGGCACGCCGCCCAAACCCAGAGACCGAAGCCCCCGGGGAGCGCCAAGGAAGCCCCCCAGCCCCACAGCGCAGCGACAGCCAGAGTTATCCCTCCGACTATGAGAATTCGAGAGGCGTTTCGCAGAACAAGAACGCGCCCTACGCGCCTTGCAGAATGTCTCTCCGGCGGAGGACAAGGAGAAATCACCATTCTCCGATTACATCTTGAAGGCAGAGGTATCTCCCAGAACCTCCATCCCGACCTTCAAGTCCTACGACGGCCAAGGCGACCCGGCCGATCAGTTCGACAGCTTCGACGCCCTGATGACCCTTCACGGAGCCTCTGACGCCATCAAGTGCTGAGCCTTTGTGACCACCCTGGTCCAAGGTGCCCAAGCATGGTTCCGGGCCCTCGCCCCCGATTCCATCCGGGATTTCAAGGAATTCGGGCGAGTATTTAAGGAGAGTTTCATCGGTAGCGGCCCCCCAAGGTCGCTAGCGGGGCTATTGGCTCTCAAACAGGCGCAAGGGGAGAGACTCCGGGCTTACATTAATCGATTCAAACCGGAAGCCCTGAGAATCCCCCGCCTGGATGTAGCCTCGGCCGTAACCGCACTAACCGGAGGCACCTGGGACGAGAACCTCTGCCGCGAACTTCTCCTCCACCCTCCCTCGACCCTTGCCGAGCTAGTGACTCTGTCTTTGCATCATGTTGAGTGCAAAGAAGTCCTCAGCGCATGCCAAGGCGCAACCGACTCGGGTCGGGAGGGGGACAAGAAGCGGACACCTGAGCCAAGCTCGGGTCCAGGAAAAAGGCGGAACCGAGATGGGGAGCACAAGGAACCGTCCCGAAAGTACGAGCGGTACACTCCCTTAACCGCTCCGGTGTACGAGATATATGAAGACATCAAAGGCTCGGGCCTCCTCCGCCAACCCGAGCCAATGAGGTTAAAAAGCCGTAATTGCAGCAAGCATTGCCTGTTCCACAGCGACCACGGGCATCATATCGGCGATTGCCACCAACTCCAGGATGAGATCGAGTGCCTCGTCCGCCAGGGACACCTATCCCGATTCGTGGCTGGGCGTGAGGAAGACCGAGACGCCCTAGAGGAAATCGACAACGCCCCTCGCGGGGTCCACATCAACGTCATCGCTGGAGGAGCTGCATCAGGAGGAGACAGTGGCCGAGGAAGGAAGCGTTATGCTGAGAGGGCGAGCCGACCCGTCGAGCCTCCCAATACCCCGCCAAGTGAGTCCAAGGTCATAGTCTTCTCCGACCAAGACCTGGAAGGGCTGACCACCCCGCATGACGACGCCCTAGTCATATCGGCCACAATAAACTATTGTAACGTAGATAAGATTCTAGTTGACAATGGAAGTGCCCCTGATGTATTATCTTACGAATGTTTTCTTAAGATGGGGGAGAATCCGTCTAAAATCCGCCCGATCCAAACCCCCCTTTGCGGGTTCAATCGCCAGGCCACTTATCCCGAGGGAGTCCTAAGCCTGCCGGTCACTCTCGGCACCCCACCCAAAATCGTTACAGTCATGGTGGACTTCATAGTGATCAAGGGTATGATAGCATACAACGTAATCTTCGGCCGAGGAATCCTTAGCCGAACGAAAGCGGCGCCCTCTACCTATCACCAAAAGATGAAGTTCCCCACTAGAAACGGGATGGGGGAAGTCCGAGGTAACCAGGCGACGGTCAGAAGGTGCTATAATATCTCGATTGAAGCCACAAGGCCAGACGGGAAGAACAAGGGCCCCTGGGAAGTTGAGGAAATACCCGCATCCTCTGAGCCTGGAGGCGAGCTGCTAACGATTTTCCTAAACGACAACCCGACCCTAGGAGTAAAGATTGGCGCCGACCTACCGTCTGAGGTTCAGCAGCAATACAAAGAGTTTCTTTCTGTGTACATCCGAGTCTTTGCATGGTCTGATGATCAACTCTCCGGAATACCGAAGGAGACGGTGATGCATAAGCTCAACCTCGACCCGACCGTGAAGCCCGTACAACAACGCAGAAGGAAGCACGCGCCAGAGAAGCAGGCGATCATCAAGGAGCAAGTCACCAAGAGGCAAAAGACTGGTCTTTTTAGACCGGTCATGTACCCGACGTGGCTGGCTAACGTCGTCCTGGTGCCAAAAGCTTCGGGAAAGTGGCGAATGTACATGGACTTCACCGACCTGAACAAGGCTACACCAAAGGACTACTATCCATTATCGAGTATCGACCAACTGGTTGATTCAACCTTGGGTAACGAGATACTCAGTTTCATGGATGCCTATTCAGGTTACCACCATATCAGAATGGATCCAGAAGATATCGAGAAGACCACATTTATCACCGACTTCGGCGTGTACTGCTACACCCGGATGCCTTTCGGGTTGAAGAACGCTGGAGCCACGTACTAGAGGCTGGTCAATCATATGTTCGAAGGACAGCTCGGTCGGAACACCGAGGCCTATATTGACGACATGCTCGTCAAGACCCCCAAGGACGAGGACCACTTCGCCGACCTAGCTGAGACCTTCGACACCCTCCTGAGGTACAATATGAAGCTTAGTCTCCCCAAATGCGCTTTCGGAGTAAGATCCGAGAAATTCTTGGGTTTCTTAGTCACCCAGCGTGGGATCGAGGCCAACCCCGACAAGGTCCAGGCCATCCTGGACATGCTCTCACCCGCCTACATCAAAGACGTTCAACGCCTTACTGGGTGCATTGCCGCGCTCAGCAGATTCCTGTCCCGTGCGGCCGAACGATGCCTACCCTTCTTCAAACTGTTGAGGGGGCCCAAAACGGCATCTGCTACGTTCGCATGGGACGAAGAATGCCAAAGAGCGTTCTTCGAGCTTAAGGAGTTCCTGGCTTCACCCCCGGTGCTTTCTAAGCCTGTCCTCGGTGAAGCCTTGCATCTCTATCTCTCGGCAACTCCATCTACAGTTAGCTCGGTCCTGGTCAGAAATGACTCGGGAGTCGAGAGACCGATCTACTACACCAGCAAGGTGCTCAACGAGGCTGAAAGAAGGCAGCCCACAACCGAGAAACTAGTTCTAGTGTTGGTTACCTCGGTGAGTCACCTCCGACCCTATTTCCAAGGGCACTCCATCACCGTGTTGACTGGCGAACCTTTGAAGAGAATCCTCGCACACCCTAAAGCTCGGGATGCCTCGTCAAGTGGGCCATCATGCTCGGGGCCTACGATATATCATACCGGTCTCGCTCGGCTATCAAAGGACAGGCGCTCACTGACATCATCGCCGAGAGCACTATCCCGACCGAAGAAAAATCTCCGTCCGCGCCCGGGCCAACCTGGGAACTATTCGTCAACGGATCCTCCAACTCGGCTGAAAGTGGCACTGGAATCCTCCTGAAGTCCCTCGAAGGAGCAGAGCAACAATACGCCTTGAAGTTCAACTTCCAGGCATCCAACAACGCCTCCGAGTACGATGCCCTTATCTCGGGAGCCCGCATGGCTCGGCGGCTGGGGGCTGAGCGAGTCAGAATTCACACTGACTCCCAACTGGTCGCTAGCCAGGTCAACGGCGATTACGAAGCCCGAGAAGCATCGATGGTCAAATACCTCCAGCTGGTCAGAGTCGTGGCACAACAGTTCGAGAGTTTCGAGGTAGTCCAAATATGTAACGACCTGAGAATCCGATTACCGGGAGAGACCCGATAACCCGAGACTCGAACCGCCACCCACGAGCCGGGAGGGCTCGGTAGGGCTAAAAGGAGTGTGGAGGCATAAAGAAATAGAAAATAAAGTAGGACAATTCAACAATTAACAGAAATAAATAGACAACTACAACAGAGTCCAGTCCAACAGAAAGTACAGGCTAAAGTAGTAAAACGTACCACATACCGAGTGAACACTCGGCCCGGTGAGCTGGCAACTAAGAACCCCTGAACAGCAACCTCGTACCTCGAGGATGAACCGCCACACCTGAAAAGTAGGGGATGAGTCTCCAAAATAGAGACTCAGCAGGGATCCCGCGGAACCCCAACTGGACACAACAGCGGCACAGAAAGCTGTAACTACCAGAGCAACAATAACAGTAGGAACAGTGAACCAGGTGGCCGGTCGAAACTCGGCACTACAACTACTCCTACTGTACCAGTCAAGTAGAAAGAGAAGTTCCAATCTCACAATCGGGAACCGGAGCACACTAGCATCACTTACCGAAGTAAAAAACCGAATCTTGCCAAAGAGGCCTGTCTCCCAGAACAAGACCAAGCTGGACACGCTGTCCAAAGTGCAACCCCGACCGTCCGGTCGTGGGTACCGCACAACAAGACGTAACCTCGGTAAAGCGACTAGCACCCGTCAAACAGCACGAGAACCGACACACGCGCCACGGTGAAACACCTGGAACTCAACGGTCAACACGGCCGAAACCCGAAGGTCGAAGTCACACGACTGACTGACAGCCTGTCACTCATGAGTCGACAGGAGTACCTCCCACTAGAAGCAAGACCGAATGCGTCCACTGACGACTTAGTCCGCGTCTCAGGTGTCTCCCTCCGGCCCAGCGGGAACTGAGACACCGTACAAGTAACCTCAAACAAGTGACTGGCTGGGGTCGCGCCCGTCGGCGTGGGTCCAACCGACCCTAACCACGTGTGCACACACAGACCATACGTCCTAGGTCTGGCCCTCTGACCGGTTTTCCCCCGTAGCCGGACTCTGGCTAATGACGAGGGGCCCGACGGAAATCAGTCTAAAACCGTCCTCAGGGTAGCCTTTCCACCACTCCCTGGTGGGACCACACGCGTGTAAGCAGGCTACGACTAGTGGAGGGTCAAGGAGTAGACTCTCAAGTCAACGGAAAAACAACGTCTGAACTCGACGAAGTACGGGGACCACCCCACGTACCAGCACCGTCGCACGGTGACCACAGTCGGAGAAGAAACGGGACTCACAGCCCACGGGCCGCGTGCTCGGCCACGCAGAAATGCGGAAACACGGTTCCCAAAGTAGCTCACAGGCCGCCTAACCAAATCCCACTCTCAGGGAAAGGCGGGAACCCCCCAGCCCCAGGCTGGCAACTGGACTCGCAGTCCAAGGCCACATACATGGCCCACTTGAAAACCTCTTCCCGGAGAAGCTCATGGCGAGCGGGGAACCCTCGCCGCACTCACACCGACGTACGGTGACACAAGTCGAGAACACGGCAACCTGGGACCACACCGTACCATGACGCCTGGCTCCGACAAAGTGCACAACATCTGTCAGGCTATGGGTCGACACGTGGATCGAGACCTACACACCCGGGACTCGAACCGGTCAAAACAGAAATGACGGCTCGACTAGCCCCTTGGGCGGTCCACTCTGGGCCGCTCAGGGACGTACGGCCAAGAAGGGGCTGCACCAGGGGATATATGGCCAACATCAGGCCGTTCTTCTCCTGGCTCAAACGAGACACAAGCGGCTAGTCTCCAGCCGCACCAAGGTCGAACGGTTGACCCTCAGCCGCAACTGGGGGATGAATGGTCCAACGCTGTCGTTCATCCTCCAAACGGGGAACACGTGCGGCTAGCCCCTGGCCGCGCGGGGGAACGGGTGGCTAGGACCTCACCGCTCAAGGCTTAGGCGATCAACCTCTGGCCGCACAATAGCCCACGGCACCAGGGGATGTACGGCCAGCTCCTAGCCGTACAAAAGGGTTATGCAGCCAGACCCTGGCCGTACAGCCCAGCAACGGTCAAAACCGGAGGGAAAAGACGGCTCAACCCTGACCGCACCTGGGTTATGCGGTCGCACGATAAACCGCATAACCCTCACTGCGCGCCGAGCAGATGAACGGTCAAGACGGGGCCGCCCATGGGGACGGACGGGCCCTGGTTCGACCGCCCAACCATCACGGTGAGCAAACCATGGGGTTGGCCTAACGGTGGCCTCCCCACGCCCCATTCATGCTGAAACGAAGGGGGAACGATGGTAAACCCCCTAGCAATCATCTAGACTCCGACCGTGGTCAAAACAACGCATGAATCACAAGAAACGGACGATTCTACCACGGTCGCCCAAAAAGGGTGTCACGACCTCCCGGAGCCCTACCGGCCAAACGGGACCACCAATCGAGATGAGATCGGTGACTATGGAATGCCCTCGTCGCAGGGAGTCTATTGACAATAACCGATTCGAAAATCGTCGCCGTTTTCGGAAGAACCCTACGAACTCCACAAAAACATGATTTCGCTAAATTTGCTCAAACGCCCTCGTTTCTACATCGAACGACGTGCAATGGCAGGGAAAACAAGCCCGACACAGTGGTGTTCAGTCACCCTACCTCCACCGAAGAAACTGCACGCCGAAGTGACTAATCCACGCCGTAAACCGTCGGGAACACGATCGCCACCATCTCAGAATCCACCGAGGGATCGCGCCCGCCTCCGCCTCGATCCTTGCCCATCCTCACCCGCATCCTCGCCCGCGCCACCTCCGCCTCACCCCAGCATCACTCCGTCGGCCGCTGGAGAAGAGAGGGGAGAAAGAGAGCGTGAGAGAAGAGAGAGAGTGAGAGAGTGAGAAATGAGAGTGGAGAGAGAAAGAGTTAATATATATATATAGAAAAACTTAAAAAATGCAAAAATTTAGAAAATTATGAAAAATTACCTCCGAGATCCTCGGGAGGAGCACAACACGCCAGTACAGTCCCGGAGTCGGAGAACGTCACGGTTTGCCCTCCACAGAGTTCCGAAGGCACATCAGGGAAAAACACGTGTAAAACATAAAATACGCTCCGAGACCCACTAAAATGATCCGAAAAAAAATCCGGGGCATTACAGCCCTCCCCCCTTAAAGGAATTTCATCCTCGAAATTCAGGACTAGCACCAAGTCACAGGGGAAGAACACCTTAACCAACTGACAACGTTGTCAAAGCCCCAGCGCAAAAAACCTCGATTCTCACAAAAACACCAATCCTGAGGGACACAGCCGAACTACAATCACGAACAACACCCCACTCCACATGCCACACACACCGGCCACTAGAGCAGGCGCACCAAAGGTCACCATCCGGCATCACCTCAGACACGCGAGAACCAATCATGACGACGCTGCCACCATCTCGCTCACCGAGGAGACACAATCCTCGTCACGAGAAATAGCTACCGATCCATCCTATGGTCGGCAGACAAGACACACATCAGCTTCACAACTAGCGGACAGGTCGTACATCCTTCTCAAGGGAACAACCAGAACATAGCCTCCATCAGCTCAAGCAGCCATCTCAACAAACCGCAACCAGAACATCGGCTCAGCACCAAGAAACACCCCACACATGGCAAGCTGAAAGCCAGACATAACATTGTGCCAACTCTGTCAGAGGATAAACTTTGACAAAGCCCAGATCCCGTCCGGAAAGGCACATCACGGAAACGACCACCAAAGGTCTCATCGATACACGGCTCTCACCGCTCACGATGCACAACCAACAGCATCTTCTGTCTGTGAAAAGACCATCCACTGGTCGCCAGATACACGTCAACGGGAAACCTCCATCGGCCCAACAAGCACGATCCAACTCACGGCAGGCCATCCGCTGACTCTCACACAAACAATTACCACAACTCGAGCCACACTCCTCTCGGATTCCTCATCCGAGCTCGATCATCGCACCAACTCGACCCTCTCAGGGGAGCACGATGAAATCGAATGACAGATCCCGACGTCTCCAGTCATCACCTTAGTCGACTCAGACTTACAGGGGAACCATCCCATGCTGGTCTCCAAACCAGGGATAACCATTGCGACACCAACGTCCCATCAAGGACCACCATTCCGACGCCGACCTCACAAAAAGGCCTCCGCCCACAGGTGTCACTCTTCCATCTGGTCTCATCGAAGCCTTCACCTCAACTAATCCAAGTGGACACCTTCCGCCTTTACCACAGAGCCACATGACACCACCCGAACAATGCTCACGGGTCCCCAAGCAACATACATCTCACCGTGGTCGGCTACGAGACTAGCCTTACCAGTCACTCGCAGCTACCAACAGGAACCCACAGCCTGCCAGAGATCACTTCTCCAAAAACGATATCATCCGAGGACACGACTGGGAACACAAGTCGGGCACCAAGCCACCGACTCTGACCAACACATCATCGACCTCCGTCAGGCGACATCCTCAACAACCCCATCCGGGTCTAACACCGACGCCTGACACGGCTTCCATCACAGGAACAGGGTACTCATGCAGTGCACTAGCCAGCACATTCCCCAACACTCCATCCTGCCAGTGCCAAGAATCATGATATCTCGAGCAACGGCACGGCAACAGCACGTCTCGCACAGAGGGACCAATCCTCCAGTGCTCAATGCAAACTCAGGGATCCGCCCGTAGCAACCAACACTACGATCTTGAGACTTGTGGGTTACAGGCCCACCAGGCTTCCGCTGCGCACTCTGATCCACGCGCACAGCCACAAAATCTTGAAAACACTGTCCGAACGGCACTCGTCCTTCCGGAAAAGTGCCAACACCCTCACACAACAAGAGAATTGGGCACAGCTCTCGCAGGCAACCACCTGGCCAAGACAAGGAGCACGTCTCGCACGGACTTCATGGCACACAAGGCCAACCAATCCAAACACACAATGCAAGACGATGAACCTGGCCAAACATAATTCTCTCCAACCAAAGGGAAAACCAACATACCTCCGGCCAACGGAAGAATCTCCACGCTTGACCTGACCTCAAACCTCGTGCATGCTGGGAACATCACCTTCCAACACCGAGAAAACCATCACTTCTGTCAAGTCAACGCCTCCTACACACTCGGCGAGTGTCACGTCGGACCACAATCACAACATCTCTCGATGCACCACCGTGCAATTCCTTGAACTGCAACGTGCCACGCCAAGAGCCGCAACACGAGTCATAATCGACAATCGTCAACGCTCATCCTCGAGTCCCGGAACTCACCACGGAACCTTCACAACCCAAACCAAAACCAAGGCGAACACAACTCATTCGCACACAAGAGCGCAGGAGCAAGACTTACTGGGACACCACAGCCCAATCTTGCCTTGGAATCCGCAAGAATAACCGGGATCGACACATCATTTCTGACGCCACAGAGCACGACAAGAACGTCAGGCTCGACGAAATAGCAGCTCACCGAGAAGATACTCCGCTCACCCGAGCACACTTCTCGACCAGAGCACCCGCTCCAACGCCTCAAACCTCAACCTCAGCACCTCAGGGGCTGGATAAACCTTAAGTTAGAGTGGCCAGACTCAACAACAGCTCCCTCGGAGCACACTTACGGCCACTTAACCACGAACAATCCGCACCAGCCACCTACCATCGCGGCAAATACCTCGAACACAGCACCGCAGCAACGCACCTGTCGGTAACATCTGCCCAACATAGCACAACTGGGGTCACCACCGATGAGGGAGAAAGCCCTCAACCTCGATCCTCAGACCCCACGCCGGCACGAAAGCCGTGAACAGCAACCACCTTCTCAGCGCCACACAGCGCACTCAAGCTCTTAAGCGAGAAACAAAGCGGAAAACAAGCACAAATCCCTATGCCAGCTGCCGACTGTACTGGACCTTATGGACTCTTATCACTGTAATATCTCGAATTCCTATGCACGTCCACAACCACTGCTCTGATACCAGCTGTAACAACCTGAGAATCTGATTACCGGGAGAGACCTGATAACGCGAGACTCGAACCGCCGCCCACGAGCCGGGAGGGCTCGGAAGGGCTAAAAGGAGTGTGGAGGCACAAAGAAATAGAAAATAAAGCAGGATAATTCAAAAATTAACAGAAATAAATAGACAACTACATCAGAGTCCAGTCCAACAGAAAGCACAGTCTAAAGCAGTAAAACGTACCACATACCGAGTGAACACTCGGCCCGGTGAGTTGGCAACTAAGAACCCCTGAATAGCAACCTCGCACCTCGAGGACGAACCGCCACACCTGAAAAGTAGGGGATGAGTCTCCAAAACAGAGACTCAACAGGGATCCCGCGGAACCCCAACTGGAAACAACAGCGGCACAGAAAGCTGTAACTACGAGAGCAACAGTAACAGCAGGAACAGTGAACCCGGTGGCCGGTCGAAACTCGGCACTACAACTACTCCTACTGTACCGGTCAAGTAGAAAGAGAAGTCCCGATCTCACAATCGGGAACCGGAGCACACTAGCACCACTTACCGAAGTAAAAACCTGAATCTCGCTGAAGAGGCCTGTCTCCCAGAACAAGACCAAGCTTGACACGCTGTCCAAAGTGCAACCCCGACTGTCCGGTCGCGGGTACTGCACAACAAGATGTAACCTCGGTAAAGCGACTAGCACCCGTCAAACGGCACGAGAACCTACACACGCGCCACGGTGAAACACCTGGAACTCAACGGTCAACACGGCCGAAACCCGAAGGTCGAAGTCACACAACTGACTGACAGTCTGTCACTCACGAGTCGACAGGAGTACCTCCCACTAGAAGCAAGACCGAATGCGTCCACTGACGACTTAGTCCGCGTCTCAGGTGTCTCCCTCCGGCCCAGCGGGAACTGAGACACCGTACAAGTAACCTCAAACAAGTGACTGGCTGGGGTCGCGCCCCTCGGCGTGGGTCCAACCGACCCTAACCACGTGTACACACAGACCATACGTCCTAGGTCTAGCCCTTTGACCGGTTTTCCCCCGTAGCCAGACTCTGGCTAACGACGAGGGGCCCAACGGAAACCAGTCTAAAACCGTCCTCAGGGTAGCCTCTCCACCACTCCCTGGTGGGACCACACGCGTGTAAGCAGGCTACGACTAGTGGAGGGTCAAGGAGTAGACTCTCAAGTCAACAGAAAAACAACGTCTGAACTCGACGAAGTACGGGGACCACCCCACGTACCAGCACCGTCGCACGGTGACCACAGTCGGAGAAGAAACGGGACTCACAGCCCACGGGCCGCACGCTCGGCCACGCAGAAACGTGAAAACATGGTTCCCAAAGTAGCTCACAGGCCGCCAAACCAAATCCCACTCTCAGGGAAAGGCGAGAACCCTCCAGCCCCAGGCTGGCAACTGAACTCGCAGTCCAAGGCCACATACATGGCCCACTCGGAAACCTTTTCCCGGAGAAACTCACGGCGTGCGGGGAACCCTCGCCGCACTCACACTGACGTACGGTGACACAAGTCGAGAACATGGCAACCTAGGACCACACCGTACCGTGACGCCTGGCCCCGACGAAGTGCACAGCATCTGTCAGGCTACGGGTCGGCACGTGGATCGAGACCTACACACCTTGGACTCGAACCGATCAAAACGGAAACGTCGGCTAGACTAGCCCCTTGGGCGGTCCACTCTGGGCCGCTCAGGGACGTACGGCCAGGAAGGGGCCGCACCAGGGGATATACGGCCACAGCAGGTCGTTCTTCTCCTGGATCAAATGAGACACAAGCGGCTGGTCTCCAACCGCACCAAGGTCGAACGGCTGACCCTCAGCCGCAACTGGGGGATGAACGGTCCAACGCGATCGTTCGTCCTCCAAACGGGGAACACATGTGCGGCTAGCCCCTAGCCGCGCTGGGGATCGGGCGGCTAGGACCTCACTGCGCAAGGCTTAGGCGGTCAACCTCTGGCCGCACAACAGCCCACAGCACCAGGGGATGTACGGCAAGCTCCTAGCCGTACAAAAGGATTATGCGGCCAGACCCTGGCCGCACAGCCCAGCAATGGTCAAAACCAGAGGGAAAAGATGGCTCAACCCTGGCCGCACCTGGGTTATGCGGTCGCACGATAGACCGCATAACCCTCATTGCGCGCCAAGCCGAACGCTGCATGCCGAGCAGATGAACGGTTAAGTCGGGGCCGCCCATGGGGATGGACGGGCCCTGGTTCAACCGCCCAACCATCACGGCGAGCAAACCGTGGGGTTGGCCCAACGGTGGCGTCCCCACGCCCCATTTGTGCTGAAATGAAGGGGGAACGACGGTACTAGCAATCATCTAGACTCCGACCGGGGTCAAAATGACGCATGAATCGCAAGAAATAGACGATTCTACCACGGTCGCCCAAAAAGGGTGTCACGACCACCCGGAGCCCTACTGGCCAAACGGGACCACCAATCGAGATGAGATCGGTGACTATGGAACGCCCTCGTCGCAGGGAGTCTATTGACAGTAACCGATCCAAAAATAGTCACCGTTTCCGGACGAACCCTACGAACTCCACAAAAACATGATTTCACTAAACGTGCCCAAACGCCCTCATTTCTGCGCCGAACGACGTGCAATGGCAGGGAAAACGAGCCCGACGTAGTGGTGTTCAGTCACCCTACCTCCACCAAAGAAACCGCGCTCCGAAGCGACTAATCCACGCCATAAACCACCGGGAACACGATCGCCATCGTCTCGAAATCCACCGAGGGATCGCGCCCGCCTCCGCCTCGATCCTTGTGCATCCTCGCCCGCATCCTCGCCCACGCCACCTTCGCCTCGCCCCCGCATCGCTCCGTCGACCGCCGGAGAAGAGAGGGGAGAAAGAGAGCGTGAGAGAAGAGAAGAGGGAGAGAGTGAGAAATGAGAGGGGAGAGAGAAAGAGTTAATTTATATATAGAAAAACCCAAAAAATGTAGAAATTCAGAAAATTACGAAAAATTACCTCCGAGATACTCGGGAGGAGCACAACACGTACCGGTATAGTCCTAGAGTCGGAGAACGCCACGGTTTGCCCGGCACAGAGTTCCGAAGGCACATCAGGGAAAAACACGTGTAAAACATAAAATACGCTCCGAGACCCACTAAAATGATCCGAAAAGGATCTGAAAAAAAAATCTAGGGCATTACAGAATAGCTCGTGAAGAAAACTCCAGAGCGGACGCCCTCTCTCGGCTGGCCTCCTCTCTTGACTCCGAGGGTACTCGATCAGTCCTTCTCGAAGAGCTAGGGCGACCGAGCATCGATTCGGAGCTCCTGGCTGTTGACCCGGCCTCCCCAAGCGACTGGCGCACCCCCTACCTGTCGTGGCTCCAAGACTCTCAAGAGCCTCCCGACCCCCGGGAAGCCCGAAGATTGAGTTCTACCCCTCTTTGGTCACCTTGCAACTACTGCAGATACGCTGAACAAAATACGGTAATGGCGATACAAAAAAGTTAAGTCTTCATCATAATGCTACTGCCTTACGTTTTTTCTTACACAACAAGGAAAATTTTCCTTCGAAAAAGGAAAGACATACAAGAAGAGAAAGCAAAGCAGATATGTTAGGCCTCTGGTCCACCCTGAAGCTCGGAAGTGGAAGGCTCAGACGGTGTGCCCCCGGCACCCTCGGCGACGGCCGACCCTGGCACTGACCCCACCGGTGTGGGAACTGCCTCGGTTGCGCGCCTTCCCGAGGCATCCGGAGTTGTCGACCCTCAGATGAAGAGCCCCCCTGATCTTCTTCCACCGATGCCGAACCAGAGGAACCGGAGGATGACAAGTCCGAGTTATAGCATTGCCCGGACGGGAAATCGATTGTCTCGGACGCCTGCTCCTCGGCATAAGAGATGGCCTTGTCGTAGCCTTGCTTGAACCCCTTGCAGATGCCTCGGCGAAGTGCTAACTCGTAGTAGGGGAGGGCAGCCTCCTTATGGTCGACCCGGGAGGCCTTCGAGCAGTTGTACTGCTCGAGTGCCTCCGCCCCGGCCGATCCCACCCTACCAGCGAGCTCGACCTTCTCCCGCTCCGCCTCGGCTAGCCTCCGCTCGGCCTCAGCCGTCTGCTTCTCGGCCTCCGCCACCTGCTTCTCCGCCTCGGCGCGATCAGCCTCGGCCTCCCGCCGAAGGCGCTCGGCTTCCTCCGCTCGGTCCACCAGCTTGGCGCACTCGGCCTCCCACCGGCCATCTAGCTCGACGCAAGCAATGCGCTACTCTTCAAGAAGCTTGCTCTTCCTCTCGAGCGATTCACGGGCCTTAGCTAGCTACTCGGTCAGTGCCCGGGCCTCCACTTGGCTCGCCCGCGCTAGCTCCCTAACTGAGGAAAGCTCCCGCCGAAGCCCATCACTCTCCTCGGCGAGCCGAGCCATCTTCCTATCAGACCCACCAAGGGTCCAGGCCAGTTTCGCCCGCTCTGACTCCGACCGGACATAAGCTTCTACCATAGTGGCCCCCATCTGGGCCAGGACCAAGCCGCCCTCCATAACCATCTCGAGGGCCGCAGACGGGGAGTGCTGCCTGTCTCCCCCTTCACCTTCGCGGCTATACAACGACATACCTGGTACAGAGGGCCCTGAATGCCGAGCCTCCCCAGGGCCACCTGAATAGAGACCCCCTCTTCGATCTGCGTCCCGCTGGTCGGCCCAGATCGAGCCGCGGCTTCGTTCGCCCCTCGTGCCTTGGTCGGTTGGGGCTGCATCGCCTATTCTTGCGGCCCCCCAGCCTTGACCGGCTCGGCACCTGCACCGCCACCTGGAGCGTCGCCTGCCTCAATCGACGCCCCAATCTCGGCCGTGGTCCCCGCTTCACTTGCCTCGTCCACCGCCCCCTCGGCTCTTGCCGAGGGGAGAGCCGGGCCAGCACCGCTGCCAATCGCAGAAGCGGCCTTGGCCCCGTCGTCGCCGGCCGAGGGGGGAGCCGAGCCAGCATCATCGCCGACCGCAGGAGCAGCCCCAATCTCCTCGGCCCCCTCTTGTTAGGGTGCTAGGCCCGGATACAGAGGGGGGTGAATGTATCCTTCTATGTATAATGGCCAAATAAAAACTTGGAAGCTAGAGATAGACACAGAATAGAACCAATTTGATTCAACTCAAATACAAACACTTGGAGCGTGCCTATCCATGCATCTAGCGGAAGCAAATCAAGCAATCTGATGAACCAGTTGAAAATCCTTTTAAACAAAAGAGCAAATATGTAACTGGCCCCCAAATAACCAACTAGCGGAAGCAGCACAAATGAGAATAAGAAATCTCAAGACAATCTGTGAAGGGTGGTAGGAGATATGGAAGAACACACTACAAGCAAACCACTACTCAAAGATTTTAAGGTGGTTCGGTCCTCCAGACCTACATCCACCCCTCACTCCCGACCGGAGTGAGGCTTCACTAGCAAATGCTAGAACCAAGCAGACTCAGTCTGCAAACAGTTGCTGCCACACAGCTTGACCAGGGGAACAGCCTCCCCTCTTCCTCCCAATCGGAGGGACACCCAAGTGACTCCCAGCCACTTGGAAACTAGAGGTCGAAGACCTCTCTTCCTCCAGACCAGGAGGGACCACTGGACTTGCAACCACAAGCCCAGAACCGGAGGACTAGCCTCCATTCCTCTAACCAGAGGGCAACCCATAAGTGACAACATGTCACTTACAACCTGGAGATCAGATCTCCCTTCTCCTGAACCAACAGGAGGAACCCGATCCCCAACAGGGCAATCGGAAGAACAAAGATGATCAGAAAACAAAGAAAAATAATAAAGGAAAATAACACAACAATCAGAAAGCTGTAAAACGAAATGCACAATGTGGCTCTCAACGGAGCTGACTGGCCTAGATCTGATCCACGGTCCAGTGAAGACAGATCTTCAAGCAGCTTCTTCCTTCTTCTCCACGAGCTCTCTTGCTCACTCTGTTTCTCTCTTTCTTTCTCTTCCGCTCTCCAAATCTCTCACTCTCTATCTCTCTTTCTTTCTCTTCTACTCTCCTAATCTCTCACTCACCGCTTCTCTCTTCTATCTCTTCTTCCTCTCTTTTCCTTCTTTTTCTCTTATTCTAGATCGAAGGGCTTTTTGCTCTTCAGACTTTTGCTTCGATCGACCTTCATCTGAAGACGAAGGCTCCATTATATACCAGCAGCAGCAGGTGGGTAAGGTGCAGAACGCGTGTGCCTCCCACGCTTCATCCGAAACCTTCTTGCCATGTGCCCTTATAGCATTGGTTCCTTTAGTATCGGATCACGTGCAGCCCAGACACCGGTGTATGTTCTTCCTCGGACCTGCAAGGAGATAAAAACCATTAACACTGAGGGCCACAAGAACTAAAAACTGCATGAGGTATGTGATAGCAATACGAGATGCACTTTACTAAGAACGACACGAGATACACAAGATTATTACAGTACGAGACAATGAGAGAATGACACGAGGTCAGATGCAAACAGCACGAGGTAAAAAGAGAACGACACAAAGTATCACTGTAACAAAACAAACATTATGAAGAGAACGACCCGAAGTATCACTGTAACAAAACAAACATTACGAAGAGAATGACACGAGATACATAAAAATAAAGCTAACACCACAAAGAAAACGACACGAAGTATCACTGTAACAAAACAAACATTACGAAGAGAACGACACGAGATACATAAAAATAAAGCTAACACCACAAAGAAAATGACATGAAGTCAGAAGAGAACAGCACGAGGTGAGAAGGAAATCTCACGGAGTGAAAAAAGGTAGACAGACACGCGATCAGAAGGAACCAGGACGAAGATAGAAATAAACAATCACGAGGACATAAACATAAGAATAACACGAGGACACGAATACAAAAGCAACACGAAGACATGAATACAAAAACAACACGACATAACAAACTCGCTCGAACTTACAAACGACTCGAAGACGAGGATGACACGGGCTAAAACCAACTCGAGGACGAAAATAGAAACCGACATGAAGTGTGGTTTCAAAACAAGAAAGACACGAGGTCTAGGAAAAGTAACACGAAGATAGAAATAACAAAGAAACGACTCGAACTAAGAACGACATGGAGACAACACAGTTAGACTCGACTTGAGATGAGGTGAAGTCTGTACAGACATGAATGTTCACATTGTATAGAGTTTGAATCAAGTGACCGAGGCGATGTGTAGACTTTACCCAATGTACAGACTTGGTGGTCTTGAACGTAGGTAAGGCAACGTAATGTATAGACTTGCTCAAACGAGTGAACAGGTCGATGTACAGACTTGTCCAATGCATGAAGCACAGTCCACTGTATAGATTTGATGCCTTGAAGGCAATGTACAGACTTGATAATGCAACAAATGGACTTTGAAACGCAGAGGCTGTACAGACTTGCCTAAGACGCTGGGTAAGACGGTGGATGTATAGACTTTGAATGAGACACATAGAAGGACGATCCAGCGTATAGACTTTGAAGAATTAGGGGTGACAAGGATGGAGCGACACGAGGTGGTACAGAAAACAGCACGAGGTGCTGCAGTGTTCAGCACGCGCTGGAACAAAACACGACACGAAGACAACCAACAAGCATTGTTGGAACAACACGATGTTGAAAAAGACATCACGAAGTGAAGTGAACACAACCAACACGAAGAATGAAAGGAACAGTACGGACATACAAGGTACTACCTCATAGCAGTTTTCCTGTTAATCATGGAAATTTCAAATGCATAACATTACGCAAGATATCTGATTAAAATGAGAATACTTACCATAGTGATGCTCATCATTAAAACACTAGGGAAGTCACAAACAAGAAAGTTGTGAATAACAAGGCATGTTGTACAGACTTCAAATAATATGCATCAGACAACTGTGTATGGACTTGAAGACCCTTAGCCAATGTATAGACTTCAGGTGGAGACCAATGTGTAGACTTCTCGTGAAACCCCAAAGAGCAGACTTGACGCTGTACAGACTTTCCAAAGAAAATGTAACGCTGTACAGACTTGAACTGAAGACCAATGTATGGACTTCAAAACAGATGCTAAGGCCAAGAGGAGTGTATAGACTATCACGATGTATGGACTTGGTGATCTTCAAAGCACAATGTCCAGACTTTGCCACTGTATGGACTTGAAGAAACAGTGCAACGTATGGACTTGATCTCAAGAAATGTAAGCGAAGTACACACTTAGCCAATGTGTAGACTTTGCCTTAGACGCTAATTGAGACGCTAAAGTCTGTATAGACTTAGCCTAAGACAATGTATGAACATATCAGCAGAGAAGCAATGCACAGAACAGAAATCAAGAATAGAAATCAAGCACAAGCCAATATATCACAGCATGACTCAAGCATACACATGCGTTCTTCACAATTCAGACATGGCACACTTATGCAATCTCCCACAGAAAAGGTCAGACATATTCAAGACAATGTGGTGACTCATTCATGTTGCTATCATTAAAACATCACATCATCAACAAGGCACAAGGGGCACAACAATCTCCCCCTTTTTGATGATGGCAACATAATGAGTCACACTGACTCATCAAACTATTCTCCCCCTTTGACATAATCAAAAAGATGGGAAATGGTTTGATAGTCAAATGCAGCACAACAATGCAGAGAATGAGTCAAAGTTCTTTAGAATGAAGATCTCCCTTATGACCATGAAACAGTACTCCCCCTATCAACATGCATGATTGACTGCTCTCCCCTTAGGTGATAATAGACCATAACTCCCCCTGAAGCACTGGAATGGACTCTGGTTATCCAATAAATCAATCTGAAGTCAGCCATTACAAAGAATCTGAATTCTGGTAAAGATACCACAGAATCAGAACTTATTGCAGAACAAGATGGAAGATTCCAACAGTGTGGAGAGAAATACAGTCAGGAATCAATCTGAATTCGACCATCATAAAGATTCTGAGGTTCAGAAGGCTGCAAGTGAACAAGGTAATAATGGGAGTGGCACCTCACATTTGTATGGTCAGAAAAAATGCAGATGGAATCAGTCAACTGAATAGATGCCACTTGATATGCAAGTGATGCATGACATGGAAGCTCCCCTTCAATAAGTGGAATCTATGAGATAGATGAGAAGGAGACCACAGGGGCAGACAAGGAGAAGTTCAGGTCAATGATCTAAGGAAAGTGAGCAGAAAGGTTTTCAAGGAGATATCAATCTCATAAATCCAAAACATAATTTTTCAAAGTCTTCCATTATAGGGACTTATGAATGAGCCTTTTGAACAGCATGGTTTAAACATGATGTATGCAGAGTTTATCAATAAAATTCTGTATTGATTTCTAAAACCATGTTTTAATAAAGATGAACCAAGCCCTCATATTTATCTTGATTAATCTCCATTTCTCTTACACAATCAAATCTATTGACTTCTTTCAGAATTACATGCACTAGTATTGAGGTCAAGCAATTATGAAGTCATATGATTTTATCTAGGGTTGTAGCAATTTGATTTTAGCATCAATATTCAGATATTTCAATTTGTTCAACAATTTTCCATGCTACAAATTTTACGAGCAGTCTAGTTCAGTTCACACCTTGTAACTAGAGGATATACCTTGATCAGAGGCCAATATCCTTAAGCACTTAGTGTGACTAACTGTCATGCTATATATGAACAGAGATAGCATTTACACATCATGACACACTCCAAATCATTTCTTGATGAGTGAGTTGTATTTCTCAGTGTGCAAGCCATTGCTCTGCCTGAATTTCAATGAATTCTTAATCAGAGTTAACTAAGGCACCTCATGACACAGTCCTTTGGACATGTGTTTCTCAGTGACCAATGTCATTGCTCTGACAGATATTACCCTTTAGACATTTCAGAAAACTTCATTTGCTTCAAATCAATAATAGTTTCATGTATTTAATCAGTTGAAGTCATGCATTCAAAAGTGCAGATTTCAGAGGTTTTCAAGACACAGCATGAAACAGATGGTTAATGTTTATTAAACATGCTTCAGATATTTTTAAGAGATTTTAAAGTCAAACCTTGAGTATATTAAACTTAAACCACCTGAGTTATTTCAGATATTCATAAAAACGTATAATAGAAGATTTCTAGTTCAAAAGTTTTCAGATTTATGATCGAGATAGCCCATTGAAATCTTCATGAAGGACTGATAGAATTCTGATACCAAATGATACTAATTGTTATCAATTGATAGGAGAGATATTGAATCTTAAGATTTCAAAAATAATCACGGCTTGGTCAAAAGGAATCAATGAAAGGATATGCAATGAATTTTCACATGAGTATGCATTTGACAACCTATATGCAATGCATTGACTCTCCCTAACACTATACATTCAGACAATCTTTTTGGCAATTTTCATGAACTGCAGTGCAAGTAACTACATGCATGCAAAGACTCAACATTGAATGCTATGCAAGGATATGCATCTAACTCCCCCTGAAAACATGCAATGTTTGCACTGAAAACTGAACATATGATTCCAAATGATATTGTGACTTGTGCACAATCAGACTGTCCTATCAGCAAAGTGACCCATGGTACTAGGCGGAGCATGGAGATGGGGATTTCTGTAGCCCACCCAAAGAGCAGCCCAACAAGACTCAACAGGGTCCAACGAGGCAAGCTCACCCGAGTGATAGCCCATGGGGCCCACTCAGGAAAGAAAAGCCCAATAAACAGGCACTCGAGGAACCAACCCTCCCCGGCGGCCCCTAGGCTCGGAGGGCCCGAGTGATGGTCAGGTCATAAGGAAGGTCCGGCCCATGCCACTTTTCTGCTCGGGAGAGACAGGCGCCAGCCGACCTACCCGACCCCTCCTTCGACCGAGCTATCCTCCTCGCCCGGACAGGGCTGGCGTTTCAGGAGCTCGGACTGGACGCTAGCCGTTCGCGCTGCCTTTAAGAGTCCCCAACGGACAGGGGAATCAACTAGCCACCGGGTTTTAAGGCGATAACGCCCCCACGATAAAGGCCATGAAAGCCCACGTTGAGGACGCAACTCCCGCCGGAGACCCCCCTGCTGACAGGACTCCTGAAGGTGGCACACTATTTAAACCAGGGATACCCTCCGCTGGAAGGTAAGAGAAAAAGGAGGGTAAAACCCCTGAGCAATCCGCTTCACCCCCCTTTTTGGTGGAGAGGAGTCTCGCGCACCAGCTTTCTTCCTCCCTTCATAGCTTCCACCAGAGCTCTACTGACTTAGCCATCGGAGGGTTTCACCCCAGGGAAATCCCCTGGGCCCTCTGACGCGTTTTCCTGTCTTACAGTTCATATTCTGGTGATCCCCGGCCCGCTCAGGATGCAGCGCGAGATTTCACCTCTTCATCTGGCGCCGTCTGTGGGAAACGCACGAAGAGCCGAGATGGTGAGAAGAAGCTCAGGGAGGAGATCCGCCGTCGAGAAGGGTAAGGCCGTGGTGACGGCGGGAGAAGCCCCCTCGAGGGCCTCACAGAGCCCTCCCTCCAACACCAGCGTCCCCTCCAACGGGCCGTCGTCACCACGGGGGTAGCCCCCAACGGCGGCGGCGTCGAGATCTTCCAGGCCCTCAGTAAGAAGCTCGACGTTCTCGTGGAGCTCATGAGGGCCCAGGCGGCGAGGGAGGCCAGGTCTCGCGCCCCGTCCGGGAGCCCCCCCCGTCGAAGTGCATCCCAGCACATCGCTGGAGGCCGCTTCACCCTCCGCGGTCAGCAGCTCATCCGCAATCACGCGGGAGGACCCTCGCAAGCTCCACCCCCGGAGCAAGAGGCTTCCTCCACGCCCAGGAGAGGAAACAGGGGGCGAGGCCTCCACGCCCGAGCGCCGGCGGTCCTGAGGATCGCCACGACGCTCCCCCCAGCCCCACGGCGCGACCGCAGCCGGAACTATCCCTTCGGCTGAGGGATTTCGAAAGACGCTTCGCAGAGCAAGAGCGCGTCCTCCGCGCCCTGCAGAAGACCTCCCTCCCGGAGGTGGAGGAGAAATCCCCTTTCTCCGAGCACATCTTGAAGGCAGAGGTATCTCTTAGGACCTCCATTCCTACCTTCAAACTCTATGATGGACAGGGCGACCCAGCCGACCACTACGACAGCTTCGACGCCCTGGTAACTCTGCATGGAACACCGGACCCCATTAAATGCCGAGCCTTTGCGGCCACCCTGGTCCAAGGTGCTCAGGCGTGGTTCCGGGCCCTCGCCCCTGGGTCCATCCAGGACTTCAGGCAATTTGGGCGAGTCTTAAAGGAGAGCTTCGCCGGAAGCGCCCCCCCGAGGTCAGTAGCGGGGCTCCTGGCCCTCAAACAGGCACAAGGGGAAAGGCTCCGGGCTTATGTCCACCGATTTAAATCGAAAACCCTCAGAATTCCCCGCCTGGATGTGGCCTCAGCCACGACCGCTCTGACCAGGGGCACCCGGGACGAAAATCTCCGCCGCGAACTGGTCCTCCACCCTCCCTCGACCCTTGCCGAGCTAGTGACTCTGGCTCTGTGCCACGCCGAATGCGAAGAGGTGCTCAACGCCTGCCGAGACACAACCGGCTCGGGTCGGGAGGGGGACAAGAAGCGGGCCCCCGAGTCAAACCCTGGCTCGGGCAAGAAGCGTGATCGGGAAGGAGAGCGCAAACGAAGGTACGAGTGGTACACCCCGTTGACCACGCCAGTCTACGAGATCTATGAAGACATCAAAGACTCGGGACTCCTCCGCCAGCCCGAACCAATGAGATCGAAGAACCGCAAGCGCGACAGACATTGCTTGTTCCACGGCGACCACGGGCACCACACCGGCGACTGTCACCAGCTCCAGGACGAGATCGAACGCCTCATCCGTCAGGGGCACCTAGCCCGGTTCACAGCTAGGCACAAAGAAGACAAAGACGCCGCCGAGGAGATCGACAACGCCCCCCGAGGGGTCCACATCAACGTCATCTCCGGAGGAATAGCATCGGGCGGCGACACCAGCCGAGGAAGGAAGCGCCATGCCGAGCGGGCCAGCCGGGTCTCAGAGCCCTCAGGGGGCCCGCCGCGGGAGCCCCAGGTCATAGTCTTCTCCGACCAAGACCTGGAAGGGCTAAGCACCCCGCATGATGATGCCCTCGTCATCTCGGCCACAATAAACTATTGTAACGTAGATAGAATTCTGGTTGATAATGGAAGCGCCCCCGATGTATTATCTTATGACTGTTTCCTAAAGATGGGGGAAGACCCATCCAAGCTCCGCCCGATCCGAACCCCCCTTTGCGGGTGTAACGGCCTGGCCACCTACCCCGAGGGAGCCCTAAGCCTGCCGGTCACCATCAGCACCCCACCCAAAACCGTTACGGTCATGGTGGACTTCATAGTGATCAAGGGTATGATAGCGAACAACGCCATTTTCGGCCGGAAAATTCTCAACCGAATGAAGGCCGTACCATCTACCTATCACCAAAAAATGAAGTTTCCCACCAAAAACGGGTTGGGGGAAGTCCGAGGTAACCAGGCCACGGCTAGAAGGTGCTACAACATCTCGGTGGAAGCCTCAAGGCCGGACGGAAGGGATAAGGGCCCCAAGGGAATCGAAGGGAAGACCATAACCGCCGAGCCCGGTGGCGAGTTGCTAACGGTGTTCCTGAACGATGACCCTGCCCTCGGAGTAAGGATCGGAGCCGACCTACCACCTAAGGAACAGCAACAATACAAGAAATTTCTTTCTGAGTATGCTCAGGTCTTCGCTTGGGCCGATGATCAACTCCCTGGCATACCACGGGAGACCGTGATGCACAAGCTCAGCCTTGACCCCACCGTCAGGCCCGTACAGCAACGGAGAAGGAAGCATGCGCCCGAGAAACAGGCGGTCATCAAGGCGCAGGTCACCAAGGGACAAGAGACAGGCCTCTTCAGACCAATCCTGTACCCTACGTGGCTAGCCAATGTCGTCCTGGTGCCAAAAACCACAGGCAAGTGGCGAATGTGCGTGGACTTCACCGATCTGAATAAGGCTACCCCCAAGGACTGCTATCCGCTATCGAGCATCGACCAATTGGTTGATTCAACCTTGGGCAACGAGATACTCAGTTTCC
Source organism: Amorphophallus konjac (assembly GCA_022559845.1). Lineage (NCBI taxonomy): Eukaryota > Viridiplantae > Streptophyta > Magnoliopsida > Alismatales > Araceae > Amorphophallus > Amorphophallus konjac. Next base: position 55,202,602 of record CM040126.1, read on the forward strand.
TGGACGCCTATTCAGGTTATCACCAGATCAGAATGAATCCAGAAGACGTCGAGAAGACAGCCTTCATCACTGACTGCGGCGTGTACTGCTACACCCGGATGCCCTTCGGGTTAAAGAACGCCGGAGCCACATATCAGCGACTGGTAAATCACATGTTCGAGGGACAGCTAGGTCAGAACGTCGAGGCTTACATTGACGACATGCTCGTCAAGACCCCCAAGGCCCAAGACCACTTCACCGACCTTGCCGAAACCTTCGACACCCTCCTAAAGTACAACATGAAGCTCAACCTGCCAAGTGCGCCTTCGGAGTAAAATTCGGGAAGTTCCTGGGTTTCCTAGTCACTCAGCGCGGGATCGAGGCCAACCCCGAAAAAGTCCAGGCCATCCTGGACATGCGCCCGCCCACGTGCATTAAAGACGTCCAGCGTCTGACGGGGCGTGTCGCGGCTCTCAGCCGTTTCCTATCCCGTGCGGCCGAACGATGCTTGCCCTTCTTCAAATTGATGAGGGGGCCCAAGCTGGCATCTGCTACGTTCGCATGGGATGAGGAGTGCCAGGCAGCATTCGTCGAGCTTAAGGAGTTCCTGGCTTCGCCACCGGTGCTCTCTAAACCCGTCCTAGGCGAAGTCCTGCTGCTCTACCTCTCGGCGACGCCATCCACGGTCAGCTCGGTCCTGGTCAGAAATGACTCGGGAATCGAAAGACCGGTCTACTACACCAGCAAGGTGCTCAGTGGGGCCGAACGGAGGTACCCCGCAACCGAGAAACTCGTGCTAGCGTTGGTCACCTCCGCGAAGCACCTCCGCCCCTACTTCCAGGGGCACCCCATCACCGTGCTAACCGGTGAGCCGCTGAAGAAGATTCTGGCCCACCCCGAGGCCTCGGGGCGACTTGTCAAATGGGCCATCATGCTCGGGGCCTACGACATCTCGTACCAGCAGCGATCAACAATCAAAGGCCAAGCGCTCGCCGACTTCATTGCCGAAAGCACCATCCTCGCCGAGGACAGGCCTCCGACCGCGACCGAGCCAGCCTGGGAACTGTTCGTCGATGGGTCGTCCAATTCGGCAAGCAGTGGTGTGGGGATCCTCCTAAGGTCCCCCGAAGGGATAGAGCTACAGTACGCCTTAAAATTCAACTTTCAGGCGTCCAACAACGCTTCCGAGTACGAGGCCCTTATCTCGGGAGCACGCATGGCCCGACGGCTGGGGGTCGAGTGAGTCAGGATCCACACCGACTCTCAACTAGTCGCAGGTCAGGTCAACGGCGAGTATGAGGCTCGGGAGGTACCCATGATCAAATACCTTCAGCTGGTCTGGAGCCTGGCCCAACAGTTTGAGGGATTTGAGGTAGTCCGGATAGCTCGGGAGCGAAACTCCCGGGTGGACGCCCTCTCTCGATTGACCTCCTCCCTAGACCCGGAAGGTACACGATCGGTCCTCCTAGAAGAGCTAGAGCGCCCGAGCATTGACACGGAGCTCCTCGCTGTTGACCCGGCCACCCCAAGTGACTGGCGCTCCCCCTACCTGTCCTGGCTACTAGACTCCCAAGAGCCCCCCAACCCTCGGGAAGCCCGCCGAATGAAGTATCAAGCTCGGCGCTTCGTCATCCTCGACAATGCCCTCTACCGAAGATCATTCTCCGGTCCCCTCCTGAAGTGCCTCGGTCCCGACGAGGCAGGCCGAGCCATCCATGAGATTCACGAAGGCCTGTGCGGAGCGCACTCAGGGGCCCGGTTGCTAGCCCGAATCCTGTTACGACAGGGGTACTGGTGGCCCACCCTGCAGCGCGACTGCTCAGCCTATGTTCAACAGTGCGACCGATGCCAGCGGTTCGACCACTTGGTCCATCAGCCGGCAACAGAACTTGTCACCCTAACCGAGCCCTACCCTTTCGCTCGGGCAGGGCTGGCGTTTCAGGAGCTCGGACTGGACGCTAGCCGTTCGCGCTGCCTTTAAGAGTCCCCAACGGACAGGGGAATCAACTAGCCACCGGGTTTTAAGGCGATAACGCCCCCACGATAAAGGCCATGAAAGCCCACGTTGAGGACGCAACTCCCGCCGGAGACCCCCCTGCTGACAGGACTCCTGAAGGCGGCACACTATTTAAACCAGGGATACCCTCCGGTGGAAGGTAAGAGAAAAAAGAAGATAAAACCCCTGAGCAATCCGCTTCACCCCCCTTTTTGGTGGAGAGGAGTCTCGCGCACCAGCTTTCTTCCTCCCTTCATAGCTTCCACCAGAGCTCTACTGACTTAGCCATCGGAGGGTTTCGCCCCAGGGAAATCCCCTGGGCCCTCTGACGCGTTTTCCTATCTTACAGTTCATCTTCTGGTGATCCCCGGCCCGCTCAGGACGCAGCGCGAGATTTCGCCTCTTCAGAGCACTTGGTCTAAAAGACCACCTCACACATAGTAAGAACCTCCAGACAGACTTCCCTGCCTTTTGGTACCTTACCATTTATATACCATTGAGGTCATGCATAATTATTCAACATGCAATCCTATATACCATTCAGAATTTCAGTGAGCAATTGCAACACACAAGTTTCAAGTCACACTCATATGCAGTTCAGATTTTTCAGAAAATTCAAAATACAATTTGTTTTTAGAGTCTATGCATAACACAATTATCAAGCAATTGAAATTAGCCTATGTATGCATCAGATACAGACAACCCTTCTTAATCTGATATTTGCACAGAACTCTCAGCAAATGCATGATCAGAAAATAATGCACATGGCAAATGATGAATGAGGATGCAAAAACAGATTTAACTTGCTATGCATTAAAACTAAAAGCAAGAAGAGCAGGAAGTTTACCTGAAAACTTCAGTATGGGGTTTTCTTCTCGAGTGCCTTGGATCATTACCCATTTTTATTTCAGTCCCAAGGCACACCTGCATAGCAATGTTATTTTGCACAAACATGTACCCAAGAAGTCTTGGGTCCTGACAAAACAGTATTACTCCTAGCAGGTTTTCTCAGCACATTTCTAGGAGCAGTTTTCAGATCTGATTTATGCACATTCTTGTTAGCATGAATTTTATGTGCATAAGCATGAGATTTCTTGTTAACGGAATAAAAATTCTGTTTGCCAAAACCAGTTTGGTTTTGATATCCTACCAGCCAACAGGTTGCAGCCCTGTGACCTGGCTTCCCACAGTTATAACATGCAGGAATCTTTTCCTTAAAAACAGATTTATCCCTCCCATAATCATTCTGGTGAACATGATTAACATGAGAATATAATTTTTTTCTTGCCTTCAGCTGACCAGCACTGAACAGCAACATGTCCCAGTTTACCACAATTATAACAATGAATTTTCTTTTCCCAAAGGACATGAGTTTTAGCATGATTTTTCTGTGAATTAATAGCAGCAAGGTCATCTAACTCCAATGATTTACATTCATGCATGAGATGACCCATTTCATGATAGTAAAAACATTTGGATTTCCTGTTTTGAGCCGAATAGGATTTCTTAGCATAAGAAGTCCTAACATGAAATCTATCATTATCATTCTTCATGACAAGGCAATCATCAAGTACATGGCCAGAACTTCCACAATAGAAGCATTCAACATTCCTTCCGTGGATAATTGAAAATTTTCTAGCCTTAGGCTTGTTTGCATGAAATTTACTATTCTTCTTCAGTGTTCTCATTTTCACATTTTCTTTATGTTTTTGAATCTTCTGATCATCTGACTGTTTTGAAGAAGGTGCAGAAGTACTAGCTAAGGTTGAGCTACTCACAAATGTTGCGTATAGTTTGTTCCTTACAGCTTGCTTAACTTGAGAGTTGCACCTTTTCTCTTCATTCAGTTTGGTGACTTCCACATTCAAAGAATCTTTCATTTTTTCTTTACCTTTGACAAATTTTGACAGAGAGTTGTTTAGGTTTTCCATTTCAATTTGCAAGGTCATAATGTGGTCTTCACACGAGATAACCTGATTTTGTAACCCATCATTCAGACTTTTCAGGATCTCATTCTCCTGAGTTAGCTTCAATTCAATGTTCACTTCTTTTTCTTTCAAAACTGATTTTTCTCTTTCTACCGTTAGCCATTTTTCAGAGAAAACAGTGTTAAGGACCATTAGCTGTTTATTTTGTTCCTTCAGATGGATGTTTTCTTCAATCAGCTTATCTTTTAATTTATCAATTTCCTTCTTCTGAGTTAGCAGAGAATCATTTTCTTCTTTCAAGGAAGTGATTAAGTTTTCCTGTACATTATCATCAGAATGTAATTCTTCAATCAATTCCTTCAATTTAGATTTTAGATTTTCATTTTCAGCCTTTAGACATGTGATTTCAGCATTTTCCTCTTTTCTTAATTTTCTCTTTCTTGATTTGACTCTTTCATATTTATCTTGAAGATGCACATGCATGGCAACTAACTCATCATGGCTAATATCCTCGGTCTCAGAGATTACCTGGGATGAGGACTCATCTGATTGATCACTCCTTCTTACCATGAGACATTCTTCTTCCTGTTCCACGTGTGTTGTAGTCACTCTATCGAACATTTCCTTTGCAGTGCTACAATCTGAGAGAGAGGAAAAATCATCAGAACCGATTGCAGCCTTCATTAAATTTAGAGCTCTCACATTATCATCATTTTTCAACTTGTGAACATAAGTCCACTTGGACTTATCCTTAGGAAGTTCATGTGGGCTGTGAGAGATAACCTTCCACAATTGTGGATTAATAGAGTTAACATGCTTGTGCATACGATATAGCCAGAATTTAATATTTGAACCACTGAATAGTGGAGGATGAGCCATGACAGCACAACAGATTAATGCAACATGAATATTGATGCACTAAAAACAAATTAGCACCGAAAACCAGAGATCGAATCTGCAGGTCGTTGGACCTTATATGCAAACACCGCTCTGATACCAACTGTTAGGGTGCTAGGCCCGGATACAGAGGGGGGTGAATGTATCCTTCTATGTATAATGGCCAAATAAAAACATGGAAGCTAGAGATAGACACAGAATAGAACCAATTTGATTCAACTCAAATACAAACACTTGGAGCATGCCTATCCATGCATCTAGCGGAAGCAAATCAAGCAATCTGATGAACCAGTTGAAAATCCTTTTAAATAAAAGAGCAAATATGTAACTGGCCCCCAAATAACCAACTAGCGGAAGCAGCACAAATGAGAATAAGAAATCTCAAGACAATCTGTGAAGGGTGGTAGGAGATATGGAAGAACACACTACAAGCAAACCACTACTCAAAGATTTTAAGGTGGTTCGGTCCTCCAGACCTACATCCACCCCTCACTCCCAACTGGAGTGAGGCTTCACTAGCAAACGCTAGAACCAAGCAGACTCAGTCTGTAAACAGTTGCTGCCACACAGCTTGACCAGGGGAACAGCCTCCCCTCTTCCTCCCAACCGGAGGGACACCCAAGTGACTCCCAGCCACTTGAAAACTAGAGGTCGAAGACCTCTCTTCCTCCAGACCAGGAGGGACCACTGGACTTGCAACCACAAGCCCAGAACCGGAGGACTAGCCTCCATTCCTCTAACCAGAGGGCAACCCATAAGTGACAACATGTCACTTGCAACCTGGAGATCAGATCTCCCTTCTCCTGAACCAACAGGAGGAACCCGATCCCCAACAGGGCAATCAGAAGAACAAAGATGATCAGAAAACAAAGAAAAACAATAAAGGAAAATAACACAGCAATCAGAAAGCTGTAAAACGAAATGCACAATGTGACTCTCAACGGAGCTGACTGGCCTGGATCTGATCCACGGTCCAGTGAAGACAGATCTTCAAGCAGCTTCTTCCTTCTTCTCCACGAGCTCTCTCGCTCACTCTCTTTCTCTCTTTCTTTCTCTTCTGCTCTCCAAATCTCTCACTCTCTATCTCTCTTTCTTTCTCTTCTACTCTCCTAATCTCTCACTCACCGCTCTCTCTTCACGGCTTCTCTCTTCTATCTCTTCTTCCTCTCTTTTCCTTCTTTTTCTCTTATTCTAGATCGAAGGGCTTTTTGCTCTTCAGGCTTTTGCTTCGATCGACCTTCATCTGAAGACGAAGGCTCCATTATATACCAGCAGCAGCAGGTGGGTAAGGTGCAGAACGCGTGTGCCTCCCACGCTTCATCCAGAACCTTCTTGCCACGTGCCCTTATAGCATTGGTTCCTTTAGTATCGGATCACGTGCAGCCCAGACACCGGTGTATGTTCTTCCTCGGACCTGCAAGGAGATAAAAACCATTAACACTGAGGGCCACAAGAACTAAAAACTGCATGAGGTATGTGATAGCAATACGAGATACACTTTACTAAGAACGACACGAGATACACAAGATTATTACAGTACGAGACAATGAGAGAATGACACGAGGTCAGATGCAAATAGCACGAGGTAAAAAGAGAACGACACAAAGTATCACTGTAACAAAACAAACATTACGAAGAGAACGACACGAAGTATCACTGTAACAAAACAAACATTACGAAGAGAACGACACGAGATACATAAAAATAAAGCTAACATCACAAAGAAAACGACACGAAGTATCACTGTAACAAAACAAACATTACGAAGAGAACGACACGAGATACATAAAAATAAAGCTAACACCACAAAGAAAACGACACGAAGTCAGAAGAGAACAACACGAGGTGAGAAGGAAATCTCACGGAGTGAAAAAAGGTAGACAGACACGCGATCAGAAGGAACCAGGACGAAGATAGAAATAAACAATCACGAGGACTTAAACATAAGAATAACACGAGGACACGAATACAAAAGCAACACGAAGACATGAATACAAAAACAACACGACATAACAAACTCGCTCGAACTTACAAGCGACTCGAAGACGAGGACGACACGGGCTAAAACCAACTCGAGGATGAAAATAGAAACCGACACGAAGTGTGGTTTCAAAACAAGAAAGACACGAGGTCTAGGAAAAGCAACACGAAGATAGAAATAACAAAGAAACGACTCGAACTAAGAATGACATGGAGACAACACAGTTAGACTCGACTTGAGATGAGGTGAAGTCTGTACAGACATGAATGTTCACATTGTATAGAGTTTGAAGCAAGTGACCGAGGCGATGTGTAGACTTTACCCAATGTACAGACTTGGTGGTCTTGAACGTAGGTAAGGCAACGCAATGTATAGACTTGCTCAAACGAGTGAACAGGTCGATGTACAGACTTGTCCAATGCATGAAGGACAGTCCACTGTATAGACTTGATGCCTTGAAGGTAATGTACAGACTTGATAGTGCAACAAATGGACTTTGAAACGCAGAGGCTGTACAGACTTGCCTAAGACGCTGGGTAAGACGGTGGATGTATAGACTTTGAATGAGACACACAGAAGGACTATCCAGCGTATAGACTTTGAAGAATTAGGGGTGACAAGGATGGAGCGACACGAGGTGGTACAGAAAACAGCACGAGGTGCTGCAGTGTTCAGCACGCGCTGGAACAAAACACGACACGAAGACAACCAACAAGCATTGTTGGAACAACACGATGTTGAAAAAGACATCACGAAGTGAAGTGAACACAACCAACACGAAGAATGAAAGGAACAGTACGGACATACAAGGTACTACCTCATAGCAGTTTTCCTATTAATCATGGAAATTTCAAATGCATAACATTACGCAAGATATCTGATTAAAATGAGAATACTTACCATAGTGATGCTCATCATTAAAACACTAGGGAAGTCACAAACAAGAAAGTTGTGAATAACAAGGCATGTTGTATAGACTTCAAATAATATGCATCAGACAACTGTGTATGGACTTGAAGACCCTTAGCCAATGTATAGACTTCAGGTGGAGACCAATGTGTAGACTTCTCGTGAAACCCCAAAGAGCAGACTTGACGCTGTACAGACTTTCCAAAGAAAATGTAACGCTGTACAGACTTGAACTGAAGACCAATGTATGGACTTCAAAATAAATGCTAAGGCCAAGAGGAGTGTATAGACTATCACGATGTATGGACTTGGTGATCTTCAAAGCACAATGTCCAGACTTTGCCACTGTATGGACTTGAAGAAACAGTGCAACGTATGGACTTGATCTCAAGAAATGTAAGCGAAGTACACACTTAGCCAATGTGTAGACTTTGCCTTAGACGCTAACTGAGACGCTAAAGTCTGTATAGACTTAGCCTAAGACAATGTATGAACATATCAGCAGAGAAGCAATGCACAGAACATAAATCAAGAACAGAAATCAAGCACAAGCCAATATATCACAGCATGACTCAAGCATACACATGCGTTCTTCACAATTCAGACATGGCACACTTATGCAATCTCCTACAGAAAAGGTCAGACATATTCAAGACAATGTGGTGACTCATTCATGTTGCTATCATTAAAACATCACATCATCAACAAGGCACAAGGGGCATAACACCTCTTGCTCGGCGGGTGGGAGAGCTCGCCCAGTAGGGTCGGCCCCATCATGCTCGATGGAGGGGTGAGCCGAGGCAGGGTCGCCTTCGACTGCGGGGGCGGCCCCGACCTTCTTGGCCCGCTTCCTGGCATTCACGGCGTCCCGGATCATGCCCTCCATGGGATCCTTACGCTTGGACCCCCATGACCTGGAAGACCCCTCCCGGGCCATCCCCTTACTCCTATCTCGGGCTCGGGAGCGACCCGTGGGAGCAGCGGACTCATCCGCAGCCGAGTCATCGCCGAGATCGATCACCGCTGTGGTCTCTTCCAAAGCTGGCTGCTTGGCGTCTTCGCAAAGGAAGATATAATCAAGAGAAGAAGCAAAGGCCTCATCACCCAACCAGAAGGCTAGCTCATGATGTCCGTACTTGTCAGCTTTAGCCGATGGAGAAGACATCGCTCGATATTCTCCAGAGTCACTAGTTCCTCCGTAGACTAGCGATGCTCCAACAAGATGGCCGCATACTCCTCCACATCCAGAGGAAACTCGTCCTGCCTCGGAGGAATGTTCGGATGAAAATTGGGGATTACGGGACACCTCCAAGTCTCCTTCACCGCGAAAATCCCCACCTAGAAGAACTGAGTTTTCCACCCCTTATGTGAAGAATCCTTCGCGGCCAAGGAGTCACAGCTCCTATTCCGCCTCGCTTGGATGAAATAGAAGCCATTCCCGGCCGAGGGATGCGCCTTTAACTCGAAAAAATAATGAAAGAGGTTCAAGGAAGGAGGAACCCTGTATTGACGACAGAGGATGGGAAAGGCAGAAAGAAGAAGGTAAGAGTTGGCTACCAACTGTACGGGCACCAACCGAAAGAAATTGAGAAGGTTAAGAATAAAGGGCTCGAAGGGAAGGCGGAACCCACCCTTCCATGACAGAAGAAAGGTGTAGATGTGGCCCGTACGAGAGTCCAAACTCGTCTCCTGCGGGGCAGCCGCGGCGAAGAAAAATTTATGGGGCAGATGAAACTAGTGCTCCAGCCGTTTCACCTCCGCCTCCCCCAGTTCACTGTAGTTTGGAGCCGTCACCCTCGCCGCAGACTCACCCTCCCACTCTTCGACATCTGGACGTTGATCCGCCATAGAATCCGGAGAGGAACTTGAAGAAAGATGCTCCCGGGACCCCGAAGACTCCGGAGGAAGAGGAAGCTGTCAGACTGCCTCCGCAGTTATCTCTGCCAACTCTGTGAACGCCGCTGCAAGCCTCTGCTCTTCCGTCGTGTCCTCACGACGCATCAAAGAGCCCCAAAAGCAAGCACGAAGGAGAGCCAAATCCTAAAAACGGAGGGATTCTGGAGCGACGACAAGCGCACAATGCCTATATTCCCACGCGAAAGGTGGCACGTCGTTCCGACCTCTGAGAAAAGGGGAGCCCTTCAGTTCAAATCCGTTAGGATCATCATTATTACGAGCCCAGGTGACCACAACACGTGGCTTCTTAACACCGCCAGATCTCCACCCACCCAAGCCACGCTGGTCCAAAACCCTAACGGCTACTCTTCCGAGCTTACCAAAGCTCGAGAGTAGGATGGGGACAAGTGGAGAGGGGGATTTCTGTAGCCCATCCAAGAGCAGGCAAACTAGGTCCATCAGGACCAAACGAGGCCCAGCTCATCTAAGTGACAGCCCCGCAGGGCCCACTTAGACTAAAAAGCCCAATAAGATCACTCAGGATCAAACCCTTCCTCGGCGGCCCTTAGGCTCGGAAGGCCCGAGCGTCGGTCAGGTCGGAGGAAGACCCACGCCCGATCTATCCCCTCACTGGGATAAAGGCTAGCGCTCAGCGCCCACTCCGACCGATCCTCATCTGAGCTATGCCTATCGCCCGGGCAGAGTTGGCACTCTTCATGCTTGGGTTGACCGATGATTGCTTATCCACGCTGCCGTTGAGAGCCCTTTATGAGCAGGAGTTTACAAGGATAAGGGACCCACGACCCCTCAAGGCTATAAAGATCCCACGATGAGGACGTAAAGAGCCCACGTTGAGGACGTAACTCCCGCCGAGTACTCCTCAGCTTACGGGACTCATGAGGCCGGCATATTATTTAAACCTGGGACTCCCTCCAGCGAAAGGTAAGACCAACACATGCCTAAAACTCCCTGAGCAAGAACCACTTCACCACCTTGGTGTAAAGGGATATTGTGCCTCTCTTTCCTCCTCCCTTCATAGCTTCCACTATTGCTCTACTGACTTAGACATCGGAGGGTTTACCCCAGGGAACCATCCCTAGGCCCCCTGATCCGTTTCCCTTCCTTGCAGTTCACTGTTTGGTGATCATCTTACCATCTCAAGACTAGTGTGAGATCACGCCTATTCAACTGAAAATGGTGTGACTAACCTTTTGACATAAGTTATGCCCTTTGTTTCAGGGGCAATTCTCGGTTACTTAGTTTCGTCACTTTTTATGATGTGGATGAGACACTTTTTGACGCTAGTTGTACCCTTTGTCTCAGGGGCACTTCCCGGCTACTCGTTGGTAAATCCCACTTATTTTAATGTGGATTAGTTTCACCTTTCGACGCGAGTTTTCTCCTTTATTTCAGGGGGGATTCCCGGCTACTCGAATCCACATTCCACTTATACAAATTTTTGTGGGGTAAATAACTTTTTCCTCACGAGATATGTGATTTCCATGTAGAGAATCAAGAGTCCTTAAAAGTGTAGAGTAGAAAGCTGTAATCCTTATTAGATTATTTTATTATCTCAAAAAGATGCATTTTGTATGGGTGGTTGTATTGAATGTAGAAGATGAATTAGTTACTTCACACTAATGTCTCCCCCTAAATGTATGCACAGTTAAAAAAAAAACTCCCCCTTAATATATACCATGTAACAGACATGTCGAAATCAATGCACTTTCATTTAGCAAGGAATGAGTCATAGAAGGAGTCAAAAAAATGGGTGATATTTTATATACACTCAAACATGCATTGAGAATTAATTTTCAAGCAAGTTGATTATCGGTACTTGGCGGAGAACGTAGGTCCGAAGACCACCTCACGCGTAGTGAAAGTCTCATGCTAAACATAATCTAACCTTCCACTAACACTATTTTATATATCGAATAATCATGACATTCAAGCACAGAAGTATGCAATGATATGTAAGTATATGCATGTAACTAGAAAAGATGATTGGAAGTTTTCTTTATCTACAAGTATGCAATGATGTGTATGATTTGTGCAACATGTTTCATGCAACTTAGTATGTGTTCTATGTATGCACAAGTGAGCTGTTATTTGCAAAAAGTAAGAGTATGAAAGAGCCTATGCACAGTGAAAGACATTCAGAGCCAAATTGTTATTTGCGAAGCAAAAGAGAAGATTTGTATTAAAAACTGCATATGTGCACTGTTAAGCATTTAAAGGCTAAATTTATTCACATGATGTGAAAAGAGAAGTATGTTCAATTCATCTAAACATGAAGTTCAAAAAATCTCATCATTTCAGAAGTTGCCAAAATCAACAAAATAGGAATGCAATTTGATTGTGAACTTCATACTCAACTTTTACCTTTTCAGAATTTTCAAAATGAACCTAACCGAAGTAAGTTCTCAAAATTTAAGTCATTTTCTTTCTCACCTTGAGAGTCCTCAATTTATTAATGTTCCTTGATCTCAAGGCGTCCCTGCAAAACAGATTCTCATTTTAGAGGTTTGCGTACCCAAGCCATCTTGGGTCCCGAGGGGTTAATTAGCTCTAACATAAGCACAAGTATTCTTCTTGTTTTTCCTTTCATACCATTCATCATCGGCCCTCATCATGGTACAATCATCCATTGAATGTCTATTCTGGTCACAGTAAAAATAATGACAAGATTTTCTTTTCATGAACCATTTTTCATCATTTTTCATTAAAGAGCACTTATTCATCATGTGTCCATGTTCACCACAATAATAACATGAATTTTTTTTTGAGAAATCATTCATCATCATTTTTCTTTGCGAAACAATTTTTAAAAACATGTCCATGTAACCCACAAATAAAAGTAATGATTGTTGAATCTTTTCTTTATGGGTTTTTCAAGATTTTTGGACTCATCAACGATTTTCATTTGTGACTGCAATGCTTGTTCATCATCAGATTTCATCAGGAGGCAGTCATACATGTCATGACCATATTGACCACAATAATAGCATGAAACATTCCTTCTTTTACTTGTTGCATGATCATGTTTAACAATTAAAATTTTTTCATGCACATAAGAGCATTCAACAATATCTTTTTATTTTTCATTTTCTTTATCACACAAAGATAATGATTCATTCAAAATTTTGATTTCATTTTGCAATGATGAAATATGCAGTTCACAATTAGCAAGGTGTTCTTCACATGACGCAATTTTCTCATTTAATAAGGAGTTAACAATTTTGTAACTTGCGACATCCTGTTCTAAAACATGAGGATTTTCAAGATCATCAACAACATGTTTCCTTTTTCAAACATGTGGAGTTTATCAACCAATAAACTATTTTAATTTTTCAATTTCTGAATCTCTACAGCAAGTTTTTCATTTTGATAACTCACATTTTCATCAACCATTTTATTCATGGTTTCATTGCATTCAAATTTATCATTCACGTTCTTAAGGCTTTCTATTTCATGTCTTAGCTCCCTTAACCAATCAGATTTGTCAACAAACATGCATTTTTCCTTTTCAAGGACAAGTAATTTTTTAGACATTCCTTTGTTTAGATGCTTTAACGCCTCATTCTCCTTAGCAAGTTCAGTGCATTTTTCACATGAAGGATTATCAACACCAGAGTTCACTATTTTCTTTTTCATTTTTTTATTTTTAGATTTTAATGATTTGTATTTATCAAACAGTTCATCATATGCATTCATCAACTCATCATAACTCAATTCATCTTCCTCATCAGAGTCGGAGTTAGAGTTTACCTTCGAACTCTCCTCGCTTTGACGCTCAATTTCATTGTTTGCAACTAAGCAGTCACCGTCGTTGCAACTTTCCTTTTGGGCTTCGCTCAGCCCGTCCCAAATTTCTTTAGCTGTCCTACAAGACAAAACAAATGGAAATTGATTAGTGTCCAAGGCAGCCTTAAGAGCATTCAAAACAAACACATTATCCGAATTCATTTTCTTATGTTCATCAGTCCACCTTAATTCATTTTTGGGTAAGACATGCATGTGGACCATGACAGATTAATTTCATGAGTTTCAGATCAAAGCCAGTAATCCAAACACAAAATTTTCCTAGCCATGAAGCATAATCAAAACCATTGAAAATAGGAATCGAATTCAAACTAGCCATCATGAAAATGATCTTTACTCCTATACCATGAGGTCCGCTAAAAAATTAGAGACTAGGCTCTGATACCAATTGTTGGCCCAGAGAGATGGCGGAGAAGAAGGGGGGTTGAATTATCCCCTTACCGAGATGGCGGATTTTAAAAATAGCTTCAACTAATTACAACGGATATAAAATTAACTGCATTAATTAACTAAAACTCACGTAAGATTAAAGATATTCTCTCAAGCTTTCCGATCTCACTCGAATAGTTAATGCAACAAAACAAAGAAATTATGTGATGTGACACAACCTAGGACTCAACAAGCAAGCACAATTAAGCATTCAAAACGGACCGATAATAGCAACCGCTCACCCGATGCTCACTAAGACCCGGGGTAACTTGGCAATGTCAAGGGGAGGTTGTGTGGGCTAGGCCCTTGCTGGTAGAGGGCCAGCAAGGCCAAGGTTTGATTCCCCAAGGGTATGGCTGCCCAAATCAAGGGTCCGACGAAGTGCCAAAGGGCACGGGTTCCACTCTCTTCCCACGATGATCACTTATAGCAAATGAGCTTAAGGATCAGGCTCTCGTCACGGCCAGCGGAGTTTATGAACTAATATTGAAAGAACAAGCATGAATTAGAGCAAAGTTTTGGAGCACTCACTCGACCGGTTTGAAGAAATCGGTCCCGCTCGGAGACGAGGGCGAGCGGGGAAGCGTGGGTTCCCCACACGCCGCCCCGGGGTAGCTTGACCTATTTAAGCTATTACAACACTACACCTCTCGCAGGAGGGGAGACCTTGGGGTGGGGGTTAATGATATTACAATCAATACTACCTCCACGCAGGGAGGGACCTTCAGCAGGCCAAGCGGGGAGGGGAAATCAAAGCAAAGAGTGAGGAATAAGTGATGACACCGAATCTATCTGTTGTCTGCGGATAAGGATAGATAGCCGGTGTTGCAGCTGTAGAACTTGCTCAGGAATTTTGCTGAGGGCGAGACCAGTGGGGATCTCTTTGTCTCTGGAACAGGAGTGCCTCTGAATTTTACCAATTTCTTCAGAGGTTGCTGCCGGCCTGGGCGGGAGCACGAACAGGGATGCTGATTCTCGGATTGTCTGCAACATATTATCAACAGTAGGAAGACACGGCTACCCCGATCGTTCCCGAACTCCGAATCAGTTGCCGTTAGAACCGTTGGAACCGTGAGTGAGTCCTCTTTACAGAAGAACAAACGGGGATGCCAAAAGATGCCAGTGAAGATCATAGGACATAGAAAAGTGAGGAGTGGTCGATGTAGACAGTGGGAAGCAGAGTCGAACGCCTGAGGAAGAAAATTGGTAACTTCTTCTGCATGATGCCGAACGGAGTTCCGCTTCTTGGTTCTGAAAGTAGACAGGGAGAGGAAGAACTTTGCAGAAGAGCTCATGGCCTGATTCCTCGGGGGTTTGTCGTGGTGAAGCTTTCTCTCTGGATCAGGATCTCTGCAGAGCTAGCTCCTGGTTTCCAATAGCAGGTTACAGAGGATGCCCCGACAGCTCCCGAACTCGGAATCGAGCACCGTCAGAGTCGTTGGAACCGTGGATGAGTCTTCTTCGCAGAAAAACTGACGGAGAGGCCAAATGATGTCGGAGAGGACCAGGAAACTCTGAACACTGTTGACAGGTCGGTGCAGACTGTGGGTAACAGGACTGCGAAGCTGAGGGAGAAAATTGATAACGCCTGCTACAGGATGCCGAATGGAGTTCCGCTTCTTGATTCTAAAAGTAGACAGGAAGGGAAAGAACTTTGTAGAAGAGCTCGTGGCTTGATTCCTCCTGGGTTCATAGTGGTGAAGCTCTTTCTCTGGCTCAGAACCTCTGCCGGGGTAGATCTGCGTAGTCGTGGAAGAATGGGCTTCCTGGGCAGCACCGAGCTCCGATGGGGACGAGACCACTGCTGTTGCGAAGAAGACAGGCAGACGCTTCCAACAATGGCTCTTGGGCTTCTAGAAACGTCAGGAGGAGGTCGGGGTCACTGCTGCAAGCTTCAAGTCTTCTGCAGGTCCTCTTACTCTAGATGGTAGAAGGTGGGGGTGATGGAGGGGAACAAGAGAAGATGGAGAGGATGAGAGGGGGCCGCCCCTAACCAAAGGGGAGGGGTCTTGGGCGCCCTAGGGCTGTGGAGGGAAGGGGATTTTTGAATTCAAATGGCCTAGGGAAGTGGAGGGTTGCATGGGAGAGAGGGAAGGGTGCTTGGGAAAGGGATGAGGTGGTTGGAGGGTGGCTTGGTGATTGGGGATGCTCCCTTGGGACTAGGGGGTGGAGTAATGGGATGTGTGGGGAAGGGGAGTGGCCTTTAATGGGGGTAGGTGGGAGAGTGGTGGTTGGGAAGGGAGGAGAGAGAAAATTTTTGAAATTAGGTGTGGAGGAGAGAGAAAGTGGAGTGAAAAAGAGAGATTAAGAGAGGGATGGGTGGGATTCTCTCCCTAAGGCTTCTCACCTCACTAATGGATTCACTCCACCATAAAAACAAAGATAGAACTCACAAAATGGCAATTTTTCATTGATTGATTGATTGATTCATTCATTCATTCATTAAGTTGGAATGGGGGGAATGGGGTCCTATATATAGGAAACCCACATTTCTACAAAAGTCCCTGACAATTGACTCAATGACAAATAACCGAGGGGGTAGGGGAGAGCCCTTGGGCCAACCCCAATGAATTGGGCCCAATAGCTAACTAGACAACCTGATGACACTCAAACTTAGGGAAATGAACAAAAGACCTAGGAACATGACTCAAATAAAAGGAAAAATACATCAAATGACTCAAATAAAAATTACATAGGACTCAAAATTAAATGACTAGAACATTCCGGATGCAACCAGGGCGAGGAGACGAGCTGTGAACGTGGGCATGGGAGGTGATGTCCCCATCATACACTCGGGGTGCGGAGAACTCGACTCCGTCGAGTAAGTGTCCTTCCCTCCTCGGAGGGTGTAGAAGTGGTACTTCCCTCAAGTCTTCCGAACGAGACCGATCTATCCACCTGCCGAGATAGCGCTCGTATACCTTGCTCCTGGTGGTAGTGACATGTTCATGTTCAATGTGCTCACGCTGGGCTCTCTTGGCTGGTGGACTCTCCTCACGGGTGGGTGCTCTCTCAACAGAGGGAATAGGCTCAATATCCTCACTAGGTACCACCGTGGGTCCCTTGTATGGCACTAGGTCGGCGACATTGAATGTGGGACTTACCCCATATTCCTCAGGGAGATCTAACTCATAGGCATTTGCACCAATTCACCTCAGGACCTGGAAGGGACCAGCTCCACGTGGCCTCAATTTGGAGATGGCTCCCGGGGAGAGCCTCTCCGTCCTTATCATCACAAAGTCACCCTTATGGAATTCTTGGTGATGTCGATGAGAGTCGGCTTGCCTTTTATAAGTCACATTCTTCTTGCTAATGTACTTGTGGATCTCTTTATGCAATGTTGTGTATGCAGACATTCTGGGGGTGATGGGTGGACCTGGGCAACCAAAAGTAGACCTATCGTGTAATGATGCAGTGTAGACTTTGGTTAGCCTAGGTGGGCCGGGGCACCCGTAGGTGGCCCTATCATGCAAATTGGTGATAAATATTGGGGGACCCAGACATCCGTTGATGCCTTTGACATGCTTAAGACCCATGATGAATGAAGGTGGATCATGATATCTGAATATGGACCACTCATACTTTCTACTTGACATGTGTGTGATATGAATGAATGGACCCAACATAGTGTTCATGTCAAGGGGTATGGTAAGCCTAGACACATGCATGCTTTTCCCAAAGGTGACTTCCATGTGTATAGGTGTGGGACAACCTTTGAACTCCCATTGGAAAGGATCGAATGGATCTAAGAAGGTGGTCATCATGGGGTGGGGCACAACCTTATTACCTAGGGATATGTGGCTCAAGGTCATGGCTCCCAAGGTGTAACCCGGGTCTAGGATGGGGTGGATTGGGTCAAACATGGTGGGTTGGGATAGGGAAAGGTAGGTGGTGGTTAAGGTAGTTGGGTCACCCGGGTTCCTTGACTCCCATTGTAATGGATCATAGGGATCATAAAATGGGTTACTAAGGGGAAGGGGCTCCATGTCCTCAAGATCCTCAAAAGGTGCTAAGTCATCCTTCTCCATGATAGTTGGGCCAATGTTCTTGGCAAGTGGGTCAGCCATGAGTGGAGGGCTTGACTTTCTACCCGAGATAAGAAGCTCTAAATCGAGGAGAAGGTTGGGCTCATCGGGTGTAGGGAGGAATAGAAGGAGGTCGCTAGTGTAGCAACCAATGGTGTAAACCGAGGTGATAGACCCTATGCATAGGTGTAGGAGGCTAAGGCTCCTAGGTTGTTCTACCATAGGGGTCAACATGCTAGTCATCTCTAATTGCCATGCTATGCCCTTGAGAAGGTCCTCTAAGGTCTCCACTTGATAGGATGCTTGGATTGTGGTGTGATAGGAGAAGAAGGGCACTAAGAGAAGGTCTTGTTCTATGGGAGGGAAAACATGGGCCCGGATCTCTCTAATTGGGCTCTCCTTTAGCCAACTAACAATGGGTTCTCCTAAGATGAGCTTGGTCCCAACTAGAGAGGGTGATGTAAGGTGAGGACCATCGTGTGATGTTTCTTTCTCAACTTGGACTTGGGTTTCCTCCAAGGTGGGGAGTGGGTTTGGAGTGTCCTCAACTATTGAATTGGGTATGAGTTCTTCTACCAAGGAGGTGAGATGGGCTTTTGGGGTGATGAGGGTTTGTGTGTGGTGTTCCCAGGGTAGAGGGTAAAGGGAAACTTGGATTGGGATTGGTAGGGTGTGGTTTGGGAGTGGAAGTAGTGGAGGTCTAGGTTGGGGTAGGATTGGGGTTGGAAGTGGAAGGTGGGTTGGGTGACAGGATTTGGGTTGGGTGGTGGTGGCCGTCATGGTTCTAGGTGGAGGGATGGACACGGGGTCTAATTGGGTTTTAATGGTGAGAATAGGGTGAGTGGTGGTCCTTATTGGGGAAACCGGGTCAGTTAGGGGTCTTTTCCCCTTGGGATCGGCCGGTTGTGGAGGGGTGGTAGTGGGGGCCAGTTGAGTTTGGATAGATAGGTTTGCGGAAGGAGGTTTTGGTTGGAGTGTGGGGATCCTCATGGGATTTGGTGGAGAGGTGGTTGTTTGGTTTATTTGGGTCTTAAGGGAGAGGACTTGGTCGTGAAGTGTTGTTGTGATGGTTGAGAGATGAATTGTTGGGGGTGGTGGGGGTGGAGACCAAAGGTCGGTCTCAAGTTGGCCGGGTGGGGATGGAGGAGTGGTAGTGCTCCTCGGGTTAGGGGTGCTTGAGTAGGGGGGGTGAGAATGTTTGGGGATGTAGATCTTTCTAAGTTCTACCTTCATCTCTTCCCATGAGTGAATAGGTTCTTGTCTTCTAACCCTCCTTAAGCCCTCTATGTGTTCCCACTTACTTTTGGCTTGACCCCGAAGTCGTCCCTTGGCCTTTCGGACTCTCGCCGGTCCATATACCAAAGTCTTTTCGAAGTACTTTTCTATCGTAGTCTTCCACCTAAGATAGTCACTAGAATGTGATCCGTCAAAGGTAATATCCCTATCTAGGATGAAGTCCATGGGTGGCGAGTAGGCTAAGTAGGAGGCCATGATGATCGGGGGGATCAATGCAAGGGTCGGATTGATGATGACACCAATGCAAGCATGCCCTAGGACTTGACTTGATAGAGACAAGTCAATGACTCGCTCTGATACCAATTGATGTGACACAACCTACGACTCAACAAGCAAGCACAATTAAGCATTCAAAACGGACCGATAATAGCAACCGCTCACCCGATGCTCACTAAGACCCAGGGTAACTTGGCAATGCCAAGGGGAGGTTGTGTGGGCTAGGCCCTTGCTGGTAGAGGGCCAGCAAGGCCAAGGTTTGATTCCCCAAGGGTATGGCTGCCCAAATCAAGGGTCCGAGGAAGTGCCAAAGGGCACGAGTTCCACTCTCTTCCCACGATGATCACTTATAGCAAATGAGCTTAAGGATCAGGCTCTCGTCACGGCCAGCGGAGTTTATGAACTAATATTGAAAGAACAAGCATGAATTAGAGTAAAGTTTTGGAGCACTCACTCGACCTGATGGAAATCAAGCTAGCTGCCGCCAAAGCCGATCGATGAAGCTGCTGGGCTGGAGATTAACGCGCTACCTTTGGGTAGCGTGACCTGAAGAAGGTGCTAGGTTTCCCTAGCGCGTTCTCAGGCAGACGGTCAACTGCAGACGCCCCAACTACCCAGCCCTTGGAACTTGCAATGGCTTCAATGTTCGCTGTTTCCCACTGTTGTAATTGATGTTTAGTGTCGTTTAAGCTTCCCCTTCCCCCTATATATGTACCCCATCTCGTTTGATTATGAAGAGAATGAAAAATGAATTGAAAGTATAGCATGGCTATCTCTCCCCCCCCCAATCTTTGGAATCCCCTCCCTCCTCCCCTCTACGGGTGCGATGCCCACGTTCTTCCTCTAATCCTCCCCTTTTCCCTTTCACGGAGGCCGTTCGAAGATCCGGGTGCATCGGCTTTGAGAAGAGGCCGGGTGTGAGGCCCCATTCGGGCTTCGTTCTTCCTCCACCGACGATCGACGCCCTCCACCCTCGCCAACGACGTTGCTATGGCCACGACGGAGATTGGTTGCTCCGGTCCTGCGATGGGATCGGGTGTGATGCCCCAGCCAAAACCCTACTGTTCCTAGCTCGCCCTGCCATGCCCCTTTCTCCCTCATCGCCCACCCCCGATCCCACATTCACCAAGTTATCCTAGCTAGCAATAGGTTAGTTTAATCGATGTTTAGGGCCCCCATGTTTTGTTTAAGATCCCCCCCCGTGTCATATCCACCCTCCTTGGTGCCCTCCCCCTGTGAATCACTCCCCCGAAGTCATCCACGAGCCCCCCAAGGTCGAAGTTCATCGTCCGGCTGCTGTCTGAGAAGGCGCCATATCGTCCTAGCGCGATCTTCATGAAGGCGCTAGGAACCTATAGCGCGACAAGGATCAGAAGGTTGAAGAAGGCCACCCCCTCCCGATCTCGTTTCACATCAAATGGTATCAGAGCTTAGGGAACCAATCTGTTCTCACAGACTGGGATCTTGAGCTTCTAGGTTCGAGGACGAACCTTCCAAAGTGGAGGGGTTTGATGAAAATCAAGCTAGCTGCCGCCAAAGCCGATCGATGAAGCTACTGGGCTGGAGATTAACGCGCTACCTTTGGGTAGCGCGACCTGAAGAAGGCGCTAGGTTTCCCTAGCGCGTTCTAAAGCAGACGGTCAACTGCAGACGCCCCAACTACCCAGCCCTTGGAACTTGCAATGGCTTCAATGTTCGCTGTTTCCCACTGTTGTAATTGATGTTTAGTGTCGTTTAAGCTTCCCCTTCCCCCTATATATGTACCCCATCTCGTTTGATTATGAAGAGAATGAAAAATGAATTGAAAGTATAGCATGGCTATCTCTCCCCCCCCAATCTTTGGAATCCCCTCCCTCCTCCCCTCTACGGGTGCGATGCCCACGTTCTTTCTCTAATCCTCCCCTTTTCCCTTTCACGGAGGCCGTTCGAAGATCCGGGTGCATCGGCTTTAAGAAGAGGCCGGGTGTGAGGCCCCATTCGGGCTTCGTTCTTCCTCCACCGACGATCGACGCCCTCCACCCTCGCCAACGACGTTGCTATGGCCACGACGGAGATTGGTTGCTCCGGTCCTGCGATGGGATCGGGTGTGATGCCCCAGCCAAAACCCTACTGTTCCTAGCTCGCCCTGCCATGCCCCTTTCTCCCTCATCGCCCACCCCCGATCCCACATTCACCAAGTTATCCTAGCTAGCAATAGGTTAGTTTAATCGATGTTTAGGGCCCCCATGTTTTGTTTAAGATCCCCCCCCCGTGTCATATCCACCCTCCTTGGTGCCCTCCCCTTGTGAATCACTCCCCCGAAGTCATCCACGAGCCCCCCAAGGTCGAAGTTCATCGTCCGGCTGCTGTCTGAGAAGGCGCCATATCGTCCTAGCGCGATCTTCATGAAGGCGCTAGGAACCTATAGCGCGACAAGGATCAGAAGGTTGAAGAAGGCCACCCCCTCCCGATCTCGTTTCACATCACGACCGGTTTGAAGAAACCGGTCCCGCTCGGAGACGAGGGCGAGCGGGGAAGCGTGGGTTCCCCACACGCCGCGCCGGGGTAGCTTGACCTATTTAAGCTATTACAACACTACACTTCTCGCAGGAGGGGGGACCTTGGGGTGGGGGTTAATGATATTACAATCAATACTACCTCCACGCAGGGAGGGGCCTTCAGTCGGCCAAGTGGGGAGGGGAAATCAAAGAAAAGAGTGAGGAATAAGTGATGACACCGAATCTGTCTGCTGTCTGCGGATAAGGACAGATAGCCGGTGTTGCAGCTGTAGAACTTGCTCAGGAATTTTTCTGAGGGCGAGACCAGTGGGGATCTCTTCGTCTCTGGAACAAGAGTGCCTCTGAATTTTACCAATTTCTTCAGGGGTTACTGCCGGCCTGGGCGGGAGCACGAACAGGGTTGCTGATTCTCGGATTGTCTGCAACAGATTATCAACAGTAGGAAGACGCGGCTACCCCGACCGTTCCTGAACTCCGAATCAGTTGCTGTTGGAACCGTTGGAACCGTGGGTGAGTCCTCTTTACAAAAGAACAAACAGGGATGCCAAAAGATGCCGGTGAAGATCAGAGGAGACAAAAAAGTGAGGAGTGGTCAATGTAGACAGTGGGAAGCAGAGTCGAACGCCTGAGGAAGAAAATTGGTAACTTCTGCTGCAAGATGTCGAACGGAGTTCTGCTTCTTGGTTCTGAAAGTAGACAGGGAGAGGAAGAACTTTGCAGAATAGCTCGTGGCCTGATTCCTTGGGGGTTTGTCGTGGTGAAGCTTTCTCTCCGGATCAGGATCTCTGCAGAGCTAGCTCCTGGTTTCCAACAGCAGGTTGCAGAGGATGCCCCGATAGCTCCCGAACTCAGAATCAAGCACCGTCAGAGTCGTTGGAATCGTGGACGAGTCCTCCTCGCAGAAACACTGACAGCGAGGCCAAATGATGTCAGAGAGGACCAGGGAACTCTGAACACTATTGATAGGTCGGTGCAGACTGTGGGTAATAGGACTGCGAAGCTGAGGGAGAAAATTGATAACGCCTGCTACAGGATGCCGAATGGAGTTCCGCTTCTTGATTCTGAAAGTAGACAGGAAGGGAAAGAACTTTTTAGAAGAGCTCGTGGCCTGATTCCTCCTGGGTTCATCGTGGTGAAGCTCTTTCTCCGGCTCAGAACCTCTGCCGGGGCAGATCTGCGTAGTTGTGGAAGAATGGGCTTCCTGGGCAGCACCGAGCTCCGATGGGGACGAGACCACTGCCGTTGCGAAGAAGACAGGCAGACACATCCAAAAGTGGCTCTTGGGCTTCTAGGAACGTCCGGAGGAGGTTGTGGTCACTACTGCAAGCTTCAGGTCTTCTGCAGGTCCTCTTACTCTAGATGGTAGAAGGTGGGGGTGATGGAGGGGAACAAGGGAGGATGGAGAGGATGAGAGGGGGCCGCCCCTAACCAAAGGGGAGGGGTCTTGGGCGCCCTAGGGCTGTGGAGGGAAGGGGATTTTTGAATTCAAATGGTCTAGGGAAGTGGAGGGTTGCATGGGGGAGAGGGAAGGGTGCTTGGGAAAGGGATGAGGTGGTTGGAAGGTGGCTTAGTGATTGTTGATGCTCCCTTGGGACTAGGGGGTGGAGTAATGGGATGTGTGGGGAAGGGGAGTGGCCTTTAATGGGGGTAGGTGGGAGAGTGGTGGTTGGGAAGGGAGGAGAGAGAAAATTTTCGAAATTGGGTGAGAAAAGAGAGAAACCGGTGCCTTTGGCACTTGGTCGGCCCCATTGTCTTGGGCTTCCACATCCATTGGGAATCAAGTCTTGGCCTTGCTGGCCCTCTACCAGCAAGGGCCCAACCCCTCAACCTCACCTTGGCATTGCCAAGTTACCCCGGGCTTGGGTGAGCAACGAGAGAGCGGCGGCCCAAATTGGCCCATTTAGATTGCGAATGTGCTTGCTTGCTTAAGTCCAAGGTCGTGTCACATCATTACGCTCACCACAGATTACAGCTGTAGCAGCGTGTGACAGTGCAGTGATTTAAAAACATGTATAATGAACCTGTGAGGGAAGATAGAAGAAATGGCCAAACACACAGGCAATCACACGAGACATAAAAGTTTTTAGGTGGTTCGGGACCATGACGGACTCCCTACGTCCACCCCTCACCCAACCGGGTGAGGCTTCATTCCACGCTACGAAACGTAGCAACACGGGGATGAACCCCAACCACACACGCTGCTTCCGCATCAATACACACACGGGGATAAGCCCCAACACGCTGCCAGCACAGCACATACACACACGGCGTCGGGGAACAGGCCCTGGACTCTAAAACCACACAAAGACGCAGCTCCGTACACACACAAGGATATATCGAGTTTAGAACAACAAGAAGATGTACAATTACGCCCACAGCAGTATGTAAATGAATATAAACTATGAAGCACTCATAGACATAAACATCATGAGGATGTAAAAATATCTCCTTGGTTCTCCAATAGAAATAAGCAGATCTTTCTTGAAGCTTAGGTTGGATAAAGCTGAATCCGGAGGTAGTCAGAGCAGACGATCTTCCTTCTTGAAGACTAAATGTGTGTTCCTTCAAATCCAAGCTCCGATCATACCTGCAAACACAAAGAACAGATTAATCAATATGCGCCCAAACAACTATCTATTCTGAAATAGACAAATAGAGATGAGAGAAGAAAGATCCTCCTCAAATCTACAGTGTAACCATCCAAAGGAGTGATGGGATGCGACGAACGATCTGTCGGCAGAGTGGAAGCTGCTCAATGCTCGTAGAAGGGGCCCTAGGGAGAATGGTTAGATGACCTCGCTCCCAGCTGCTTCAGATTGGCAGTGAATGGCTCGTTCTTGGCATCCTCCTCTTCTTCCTCTTCCTTCTCCAGGTGGGGCGGCGCTCTCTGCTCCTATTCCTGCAAAGGATGGAAAACATTAGCTCGCAAGACCTGTCTTCCGATGGAGATCATGACCTACATATACAAGAGGAGCTAGCAGCCACAAAAGACATAATAACCCATGTAAAAACCCTTCAAACCAACACCCAATAGATAGGAGAAGCCCTAAGGCTATTGGGGTAAAAAGCCAAGGCCATCGGATCACTTTAATGGGCATTTCGAAAATAATCCGATAATCGCGATCCGAACGAACCAGAGAAAGTGTCGACTCATGGAGTCGACACTTTTCTCACCACGTTATGTCCCGTTAATTAAAAATAGGACCACGGTGAAAGTGTCGACTCATAGGGTCGACACTTTTCACCGAGGTTATGTTTTCTTTGAAAACAGACCTCCGACTTGTAAGTGTCGACTCTAGGAGTCAACACTTGCAGCCAGCAGAGTCCAGCCAGCAAACTGGCTGGAAAGTGTCGACTCTTTGAGTTGACACTTTCCCTGACAGCAGAGAAAACTACATTAAATCACAAGGAAAGGCCTAAAGCCTTCAACCAAGATCAAACCCCTATAAAACAACATGATATGCCAATGAAATGGCATGCAATGAGGAACATGAATCAACATTCAAACATGTTAAACCAAGAAAGATATGCATGAAGGCACATGTGAACCCAATTGATCAAAAATACTTCAAACCTATTCATGGCAACCATAATTCAAATTCAAAAGCAAAGTCTTACCATGGATCCATCACTTTGAGGATAATATTGTTGAGTATGTGTTCTCACATTATTTTTTACCCTAGTTTTGATGATAACAAATATTGTGAGTTTGTGGGAGCAAAACATTGTGTGTGGTTTAACGAATTCAAAACATTGTGTGTTTAGAAGAGCATGTGCTTTATAATGACATTTGGCTGCATTTTGATGTTGAAATGTGATGGAATAATACTTCCTATTTGATTGTGTGAGTGTATGGTTTTTAAATGGAACAATCATGTTTTTCATATTTTTGGAAGGACTTAAAATGATCAACAAAGATGCTTACTCATGTGCAAATGAATATCCCTCATTTGAGGCTTTTCTTGTGTTGAGCATATGGGAGGTTCAAGAATGTCATTTGCATAATTAAAGCCTCCATGATCTTGTATTTTTCATACACTTTTGTTGGTTGAGAATGGAAGTCAAAATCTTGGTGAAGTGTGCTTGTTGTAGTTTATTTGGATGAACAAGCTCAAAATGTAAAATTTGATGCTCAAATGTTGATTATGATCTAACAGCTTGTTTTATCATGTTTTTCAGGTTAAGAAATCATGTTTGATCATCATGGGACTTTGGTAACATCTAAATATTTATTTTCCCATGTATTTTTAGTGATTTGATAAGTTTTTGAAACCCATACTGGCATGGGTCGACCCCTGAAGCTTCTGGTTCGGACAGAACCAAAATTGTGACCCAGTGTGCAGGGGTCGACCCATGGGGCCGATCCACACTGGTGCGGACACCAGAGCGAGCGAGAAGCACGAATCGGCAAGCCGTCGGTGCCGTACGTGGAGCACCACTTGAGCTACACCAGCTTCTCTTTGGCTCGGAGATAGTCTGGAATCTCCGCCTTGAGTCTTGGACACTTTTAGCATTTACTTGCATTGTTTTAGCACTTGTTTGCATTTTATTTGGGCTTGTAATGTGTGTTTTATTTGGATTTTTCATTTTGGGCTCATTGTAAGGCTCTTAATAAGCCATTTGGGTTAAGCCCTTTAGAGTCTATTAAGGGGTGATTGCCATATTGGGCTATGAGACTTCATTAAGCTTCATATTGGGTTCTTAAGCCACTTAAGGCCCAATTAAGCTTCTCTCTCTCATGGGCCACCTAAGTTGGAATAGAGTGGGCTTGTGGATTGACCTTGATGGTCTTGGATCATAGTGGCCCAAGAGAGGCCCATGAAGGGGGCGCCCCCTCTTTTGGCTTCATTAGGCTAGTTGATTTCTTTTCTTTCTTCTCTTTTGACCACATGGGAGAAATATTTTCCTAGCTTTCCCAAGATGCCCTCATCAACCCTAGATCTGAGGGCATGGAAGGTCATTTGCCATGGGAGGTCAAGTCATATAAAATGTTGTAATTTTCATTTCTATCACAATTAATGCCAAAAAATTACTGAAATTCTTGGAGCCTCGTTGAGTGGTGTGCACCCCTCCTCTCTCCTTCCCCTTCTTGCAACTTGGAAGGCTGCCTCCAGAGGTGTGAAGCCTCTTATTCAAGCCTCTTCTGAGTGGGAAGCTCAGATCTATCGTCGCCGCCGCCATCGAGCCGCCGTCGCACCGCCACCGCCGCCTTATTGGAATTCTATCATCATCCAATAGCAAGCCCTTCCACGAATTTCTACTCCCAACCATGAAATCTTCTTGAGCTCAAACTTTCAGGGTGTGTTCCAGAGGTTCCCTCCATGTTCTAGAAAAATTGGTTTGGCATCTAGTTTCCGATTTCCATTTTTCCATTTTCGTCCATCTTTTCCTTCCAGATCTGCCTATTTTCAGTCTAGATCCACAGCCACCCTGAGTTTCCTATCTCCGGACCACCTTTTGATTTTTTCTGGAACCCCCAAAATTACTGGATGTTCTACTTACCATCCCCTCCACCCACGATTTTTTGTGGAATTTTAAAAGGCCACCACATATTTTCTAAAAATCATTTTTAGATCCCTTTCAGTTCTGTCTACTTCTGTCCAGATCCGACCACTTACCAGTATAAAATGGCTTTCCCCATCCAAATCTCCACCCAATCAGTCAAAAGAAATATTTCCGTTTTCCTCTATCTCCCCTCTACAATCTTCATGAAGAGCTCGAGGTCTGATTCGGAGGTTTATCTTACGGTCATCGCCAACTCTCAGGAAACTCAGTTTCTGCCCAGTCAGATCTGAGACTGGGAACAGTTCGGTTCTAAAATCGCCCATCAGAAGCACAACTCCGGTGAATTTTTATGAGTCCCACAGGGTCGCAGCACTTCAAGAGAGCTTTCCAACGATACCTCTTGTACGTCGATCCGACGTCGGGAGTGATCGCAGTAGCAGATCTCTCCGGATCACGGGCCTGAAAATAGAACATGCAGATCCGTGGGTAGCAACTCCAAGTCTTGAAGATTGGAGCCGCCCGGCCTCCGACCGGCGTTCCCGCCCGACCGCCTTCCAGGGAGGCGCGCCACCAGGGGTCTCCATCACAGCGGGACCCGCCCCATCAGACCCGGAGGACAAAGTGGTCCGTGGGACCCACGAACCCGTAGATCGCGCCGTCCGGACAGCACTAAACGCGGGTTTCGGCACCGACGGAGTGACATCAAGATGCTGTCCGTCAACCCAATTCGCGTGACTCCCGGGCCCCACATGTGACCTTTTACCTCCCTGCGTGGAGTGAGTCAAATTTTTGTACCACAGTAAAACTTTGTTAACCGGGAGTCCGGATTTGGCCGGGGTTGTCTTCCTCACGCCGGGAGCGTGGAGGTACGATCGTAACTTTTTGGCATTACTTTACTTAGCTAGTATATGGTCATATGCCGCAGTGAGCGCATAGAATTCTTGCCCGTGAGTCCAAGTCACCGCTGTGAGCGAGAGAGTGACCCGTCCCGTGGCTCGATCCGAGCACGGAAGTGAGTCGGACTACCCTTAACTCTGCCGGTTCCTCAACCGTGCATGATCCGCGTTTCCCTCGCTTGGGACGACGAGTGAGCTTGCATTTCTGTTAGCGACGTATAGCCCATAGGAGCTCTTAGTGTCGGGCCTAATGTCTCTCCCATCGTATGTTGCTGGTCGTGTGTGCATTTAGAGTCCGAGGTCCATATCACTTAGAGTCGGTCCCCGTGTCCGTCCCGCATCAGTTTGGTATCAGAGCGAGTAGAGTCTAGGGTAGTCATTGCATAAGTCTTGCACGGTCTAAGTCGAGTCTAGGATCATCATTATTTTCAAAACAAAAAAAGTGTTTTAAATTTACATTTCATCTCGATCATTCGGTATTTTAAAAGGTGTTGTCCGAACGTTAGGTTACGCCTATCTGGAAGGCCGCACACTTGTGCGAGCGATCTTCGGATCGATTAACTCCGCCACGTACCGGATATTGGTTTAGGTCTAGGTGCAGTAGTCGGTGCTTGCATTAGTCCATGTCTCCTAATTCGTGTGTCTTTGCATGCCCACCCGTCGAGGCACCCAATACTCTCCACCACCACCTATGGCGGATTCCCGAGCCCGTAGCTCCGATGAGCCCTCAACGGCCGAGATGTTCCGAGCCCTCATGGATCGTCTCGATACGCGTATGGATGGCCTTAGTACGCATTTAGATGGCGTAGGAACGCGTCTAGAAGGGAGAATGAAAGCCCTCGAGGATCGGGCCGAAGCTTCGGACCAGTCCATTCAGGGTCTTGTAGGGAGGATTGCCGTCCTTGAGAGGGCCCCAATAGCGGAGCAACCCGCTCCGACGAATGGCCAACAAGAGCCGGCTCAGCAACCTACTGCGCCAAGAGCTTAGGCGGTAGCTGTTGGGAGGCAACAGGTGCACGAGGTGGCTGACTATGCATCTGATAATGAGCAAGGGGGATATGGTCGTCGTAACCAACGACGGAATCGTGATGACGACCATGTTCTTCGGAGCGTGCGTGCGGACCCTCCCCTTTTTAGCGGGTCCTTGGACCCGAAGGTCTATTTAGATTGGGAGGCCAGCATGGACCAGTACTTTGAGTGGTTTGAGATGACGGACCACCGGAGAGTTCGATACGCAAAGATGAAGCTGCATGGGCAGGCCCAAACTTATTGGACCAATGTGGAGAGCCTGCTAAATCAGCGACATCAACCCCCGATCGGTACTTGGGATGACATGAAAATAAAATTGAGGGATAAGTACCTTCCTGCCTCATATCGCCAACGTCTCATAGACAAATGGCAAAGTCTCTCCCAAGAGAACCAATCCGTGACAGAGTACACCGCCGAGTTTGATGAGTATTATTTGTGATGTGAAGTTACGGAAGAGAGCACCATGACCATATCACGCTTTCGGAGAGGTATGCGGCCAAACTATCAATACGAACTTTTTCGCCGCAATGCGACCACTTTGGAACAAGCGTATCAGGTTGCTCTCGAATTGGAGCAATTCGAGGCCGAGTTCGAGTCTCCCCATCGGTTGGGCTCCTTCTCCCTTCGTAGTGTCGAGCCCCGTGGCTCTTATGGCACGTATCCGAGGGCCCCCATGGCCCGACCTCAGGAGCCCACTCGTCCCGAGCCTTTCGCTCCTAGGCTTCGCCCTCCACCCCCGAGGGACCTTCCTCGTCCCCAACATCTTACGGCACCCACAGCCCGTCCACCGGCACCCGCACCTCCTACCCGTCCTTTGTTGCCTTCACCTCCTATCCGTCGGGAGAATAAGGGGAAAGGACCCATGATTGGGGAGCCTAGTGGATCACGGCAACAGTGTTATCGCTGCAATGGGTTTGGCCATTTTGCCAACTAGTGTCCCACCCGCCAGTCTCTTGTCATTGGGGACACAGAGGCCGAGGATACCACCCCTACAGACCTCGAGTTAGTCAGCTATGAAGCAGATTCGGAGCTAGCTGACGAGTACTATGAGGCCGAAGGTAATGGCCAGGATGCCCAGCATCCAGATGATACCCACTTGGGGGTCGTCAGGTGTATTCTCACCCAGTCACAGGCCAGTGATGACTGGCGACGAACCACTATCTTTCATACATTTTGTCGGCTGGGCAAGCAAGTTTGTAAGGTGATTATCGATAGTGGGAGTTGCATCAATGCAATCTCCACGGGCACTGTCTCCAGTCTTGGTCTTACACACGTGGATCATCCTTGCCCCTATCGAGTATCATGGGTGGATTTCACATCCATTCCGATCAGGCTGCAGTGTCTGGTCCGACTGCAGTTTCGTGCCTGCCGTGACAATATCTGGTGTGATGTCCTCCCCATGGAGGTGGGTAGCATTATTCTTGGTAGGCCGTGGTTATTTGATCGAGATGCCACACTTCATGGCCGGTCGAACACTTGTACCTTCGACCATGCTGGCCAACGGATTACTCACCACCCCAATCAGCCCAAGAGCCTATTAGTTAGGGGTCCTACTGGCCCTAGTACTCTGGAGCCTTCCATCCCCGGGCCCAGTACCCCACCCCCAACTCGGGCTATGACCATTACATCAGGCCCAGGCGAGCCCTCGACTAGGAAATTGATGATGATTAGCTCTCGAGAAATGGAGCGGGAGGCTAGTAGTGGCTGCCTTGTATTTGCTATTACGGTCCGAGAGATGGAGCCGAAGTCCAAGGGTGAACTCCCACCCGATGTCATTCCTATTCTGCAGGTGTTCGTTGATATTTTTCCCGAGGAGCTTCCCGAGGGACTCCCACCCATGCGGTATATTCAGCATGCTATCAACCTGATTTCGGGCTCCTCATTGCCCAATCTTC
The DNA here is from genome assembly GCA_022559845.1 of Amorphophallus konjac. Classification (NCBI taxonomy): domain Eukaryota; kingdom Viridiplantae; phylum Streptophyta; class Magnoliopsida; order Alismatales; family Araceae; genus Amorphophallus; species Amorphophallus konjac. The sequence goes on from CM040126.1 coordinate 55,233,799, forward strand.
CCCATTATCGCATGAGTCCCACGGAACATGCCGAGCTAAAACGGCAGGTCGATGAGTTGATGCAGAGAGGGTCTGTTTGGGACAGCATGAGTCCATGTGCTGTTCCCGTATTACTCGCCCCAAAGAAGGATGGCACGTGGAGAATGTGCATTGATAGTCGTGCCATCAACAAAATCACCGTAAAGTATAGGTTCCCTATTCCTCGCTTAGATGAAATGCTAGACATGATGGCCGGTGCCACTATCTTCTCGAAGATCGATCTTAAGAGTGGCTACCATCAGGTGAGGATTAGGCCAGGTGATGAGTGGAAGACCGCATTCAAGACCAAGGATGGTCTCTATGAGTGGTTGGTTATGCCCTTTGGGCTGACCAATGCCCCTAGCACCTTCATGCGACTCATGACACAGGTCCTTCGACATTGGAGTCTTTGTGGTCGTGTACTTTGATGATATTCTTATCTATAGTCGCACCACGGGGGACCACTTAGACCACCTTCGGCAGGTCTATCTACTTCTTAGGTGAGAACAGCTTTATGCGAATCCACAGAAGTGTGTTGGGATAGGAGGAGTGTTGAGTCAGGAGACCCACCCGGTCGCATATTTCAGTGAGAAGCTGAATGACGCGAAACTGCGATACTCCACTTATGATACGGAATTTTACGCAGTTGTTCAGGCTCTTAGGCATTGGAGGCACTATCTATTACATCAGGAGTTTATCTTATACTCCGATCATGAGACTTTGAAGTACCTCCATTCCCAAAAGAAGCTTAATGCGCGTCACAGCCGTTGGGTTGAGTATCTCCAGCAGTTCACATTTGTGCTAAAACATAAGGCTGGAGTGGAGAACAAGGTGGCCGATGCCTTGAGTCGGCGAGCGTGTTTGCTTACCACCATGAGTGCCGAGGTCATAGGGTTAGAGAAGATGAGAGAGGCCTATGTTGACTGTCCTGACTTCAGTCAGATTTATATCACTCTCCAGGCCGGACCCTCGAGAGACCTTGATGATTATGTGCTTCAGGAGGGTTACCTCTTTCGAGGAGGCAGGCTTTGTGTTCCCCAAACTCCGGTTCGAGACTTCTTAGTGTGGGAGCTACATGCGGGAGGTCTAGCCGGCCACTTTGGTCGGAACAAGACTATCGAGGCTGTTGAGCATAGATTTTATTGGCCGAGCTTGAAGCGTGATGCTGCTCATATTGTGGCTGAGTGCCGTACATGTGTTACGGCCAAGATGAAGAAGCAAAGGTCGGGCCTTTATACGCCTCTCCCTGTGCTTGATGCTCCGTGGCATGATGTTAGCATGGACTTTATTTTGGGATTGCCACGTACCTCTAGAAAGCATGATTCGGTCTATGTGGTGGTTGACCGATTCTCGAAGATGGCCCTTTTCATTCCCTGCTCGAAGACTTCAGATGCTTCGAGGGTAGCCCGCCTATTCCTTAATCATGTGGTGTGGAAGTTCGGGTTGCCTCGTACCATAGTGTCTGACCGTGATGTTAGATTCACCAGTTATTTTTGGAAGACACTGTGGAATATGTTGGGTACTCACCTCAAGTTTTCTACTGCTTATCATCCCCAGACAGATTGTCAGACCGAGGTGGTCAATAGGAGTCTGGGTGACCTTTTGAGGTGTCTTGTGTGGGATCATCTAGGGGATTGAGATCTCATATTACTATTGGCAGAATTTGCATATAATGATTCGGTTAACATGTCTATCGGTATGAGTCCATTCGAGATTGTCACAGGTCGTAGGCCTAGGAAGCCAGTGGATCTTGTTCCCATGCCCATCCATGCACGAGTGTCGGAGTCTGTCGAGTCGTTTGCTAGGCATGTTAGGAGTCTGCATGATGACATCCGTCGTCATATTGAGGCCAGCAATGCATGGTATAAGGAGTTAGCCGATGCCCACCGACACCACCGAGAGTTCCAAGAGGGTGAATATGTCATGATCAGGGTGAGACCTGAATGGTTTCCCTCTGGAACCGTAAAGACATTGCAAGCTCGCGGAGCCGGTCCATTTAGAGTGTTGAAACGTGTTGGATCCAATGCGTATGTTGTGGACTTGCCCGAGGAATATGGTATAAGCTCAACTTTCAATGTGTCGGATCTAGTTGCATATAGGGACCCATCGGTGATCCCTAGTGAACCTTTTGAGCCATCTCCTCCCATTGAGAGTGATCCCACACCTGAGTGTCCACCACCAGCCACATTTTCACAGCAGCGAGAGCATATCGATCATATACTGGATGAGCATGTGACAGTTACCAGGAGTGGATCTTACCCGCGCTACCTAGTGCGTTGGAGAGGGCGACCCGCCACCGAGGACACTTGGATCACCCGTGGAGAGTTGCAGCGGATAGATCCGGACCTACTGGAGTGCTACCAGAGCGATACAGACCCTTACTCGACAGGGTCGACTTTCTCCCACCCGGGGAGAATTGGTGCGGACACCAGAGCGAGCGAGAAGCACGAACCGGCGAGCGGTCGGTACCGTACGCGGAGCACCACTCGAGCTACATCAGCTTCTCTTTGGCTCGGAGATAGTCTGGAATCTCCACCTTGAGTCTTGGACACTTTTAGCATTTACTTGCATTGTTTTAGCACTTGTTTGCATTGTATTTGGGCTTGTAATGTGTGTTTTATTTGGGTTTTTCATTTTGGGCTCATTGTAAGGCTCTTAATAAGTCATTTGGGTTAAGCCCTTTAGAGTCTATTAAGGGGTGATTGCCATATTGGGCTATGAGGCTTCATTAAGTTTCATATTGGGTTCTTAAGCCACTTAAGGCCCAATTAAGCTTCTCTCTCTCATGGGCCACCTAAGTTGGAATAGAGTGGGCTTGTGGAAGAACCTTGATGGTCTTGGATCATAGTGGCCCAAGAGAGGCCCATGAAGGGGGCGCCCCCTCTTTTGGCTTCATTAGGCTAGTTGATTTCTTTTCTTTCTTCTCTTTTGACCACATGGGAGAAATATTTTCCAAGCTTTCCCAAGATGCCCTCATCAACCCTAGATCTGAGGGCATGGAAGGTCATTTGCCATGGGAGGTCAAGTCATATAAAATGTTGTAATTTTCATTTCTATCACAATTAATGCCAAAAAATTACTGAAATTCTTGGAGCCTCGTTGAGTGGTGCGCACCCCTCCTCTCTCCTCCCCCTTCTTGCAGCTGTGAAGGCTACCTCCAGAGCTGTGAAGCCTCTTATTCAAGCCTCTTCTGAGTGGGAAGCTCAGATCTATCGCCCCCGCCGCCATCGAGCCGCCGTCGCACCGCCACTGCCGCCTTATCGGAATTCTGTCTTTATCCAACAGCAAGCCCTTCCATGAATTTCTGCTCCCAACCATGAAATCTTCTTGAGCTCAAACTTTCAGGGTGTGTTCCAGAGGTTCCCTCCATGTTCTAGAAAAATTGGTTTGGCCTATAGTTTCCGATTTCCATTTTTCCATTTTCGTCCATCTTTTCCTTCCAGATCTGCCTATTTTCAGTCTAGATCCACAGCCACCCTGAGTTTCCTATCTCCGGACCACCTTTTGATTTTTTCTGGAACCTCCAAAATTACTGGAGGTTCTACCCACCATCCCCTCCACCCACGAATGTTTTTGGAATTTCAAAAGGCCTCCACCTATTTTCTAAAAATCATTTTCAGATCCCCTTCAGTTCTGTCTGCTTCTATCCAGATCCGACCACCTACCAGTATAAAATAGCTTTCCCCATCCAAATCTCCACCAAATCAGTCATAAGAAATATTTCCGTTTTCCTATCTCTCTTTTTTTCTTATATAAACGAGACCAAGAGATACTTATTGAGGGGTGCACGAAATGTGCAAGCTCCGCGAATAGTATCCGGCCCTAAATTTTATTGATACCATCGCAATCAATTACAAATAGAGCCACGGGGCATACCCCTGGTAAAGAACTGACAGAAATAGAGAAGGACGTAATGAACTATACATATTTTATCTCCTCCAGCTAGGGAGACCAGCTGCATCCACCGTGGCACAACCACGAACTCTATTTGGGAGGTCCCTTCAACTGCTATAATCAATGTTTGTTTTATTGATGCACGCTATAGAGGCTAAAGCATCATCTATCGAATTTCCCTCTCTGTATATGTGTTTAATATTCCAGTCATACCTTGCAAGAATATCTCTTATTTCCTCCCACCATTTGCTAATCCTCCATGGAGGCTTGTCATTGGAGTGAATCAGTGAAATGAGGGCTTTGGAGTCAGAGTATATCACTGCTACATGCAACCCACTCTTGATTAAAATTCTAAGGCCATCAAGTAAAGCTCGTCTCAGCCACCATATTGCTTCCCACACCATAATAGAAGGAAAATCCATATAGGAACTCACCTCTGCACCCTCTAATGCATCCTCCCCCACCGGAATGACCTGGATTTCCTTTGGAGGCTCCATCAACGTTTAGTGCAACTCCTGTACTCGGGCAGTACCATTGAACAATTTTTGGGGGCTTCTCTGTAATCCTGTATTCAAGGTTAAACTGTTGCATGACAGATCTATCTTTATCCGAAGGGGCCCTGTTGAAGTTATTATGTTTCATGGCAAAATCCAGTTGCCTCATAATTTGCTGCTGTAAGACACCTACAGATGGCCCTTTATCTTCGTATTTGAACTTACACCGCGCCTTCCAAATGAACTTTACAGAAGACATCAATGTTTTCCTATCTCTCCCCTCTAGAATCTTCATGAAGAGCTCTAGGTTTGATTCAGAGGTTTGCCCTACGGTCAATGCCAACTCTCAGGAAACTCAGTTTCTACCCAGTCAGATCTGAGACTGGGAACAGGTCAGTTCTAAAATTGTCCATCAGAAGCACAGCTTCGGTGAATTTTTTTTAGTCCCACAAGGTCGAAGGATTTCAAGAGAGCTTTCCAACGATACCTCTTATGCGTCGATCCGACGTCGGGAGTGATCACAGTAGCAGATCTTGCCAGATCGCGCGCCTGAAAACAGAACCTGCAGATCCGTGGGCAGCAACTCCAAGTCTTGAAGATTGGAGCCGCCCGGCCTCCGACCGGCGTTCCCACCCGACCACCTTCTAGGAAGGCGCACCACCAGGGGTCTCCATCACAGCGGGACCCACCCCATCAGATCCGGAGGACAGAGTGGTCCGTGGGCCCCACGAACCCGTAGATCGCGCCGTCCGGACAGCACTAAATGCGGGTTTCGGCACCGACGGAGTGACATCAAGATGCTGTCCGTCAACCCAATTCGCGTGACTCCAGGGCCCCACATGTGACCTTTTACCTTCCTGCGTGGAGTGGGTCAAATTTTTGTACCACAGTAAAACTTTGTTAACTGGGAGTCCGGATTTGGCCGGGGTTGTCTTCCTCACGCCGGGAGCATGGAGGTACGATCGTAACTTCTTGGCATTACTTTGCTTCGCTAGTATATGGTCATATGCCGCTGTGAGAGCGTAGGATTCTAGCCCGTGAGTCCATGTCATCGCTGTGAGCGAGAGAGTGACTCGTCCCGTGGCTCGATCCGAGCACGGAAGTGAGTCGGACTACCCTTAACTCTGCCGGTTCCTCAACCGTGCACGATCCGCATTTCCCTCGCTTGGGATGACGAGTGAGCTTGCATTTCTGTTAGCGACGTATAGCCCATAGGAGCTCTTAGTGTCGGGCCTAATGTGTCTCCCATCGTATGTTGCTGGTCGTGTGCGCATTTAGAGTCCGAGGTCCATATCACTTAGAGTCGATCCCCGTGTCCGTCCCGCATCATGGGTCGACCCCATGGGTCGACTCACACAACATGGGTCGACCCCAGCCCGAGGGTCGACCCCATGGGTCGACCCCTTCCGGACGGACTTTGAGAAACCGATTAAAACCCATTGAAAACCTTTCTAAAGATTACCAAAATACCCCCAAATGATTCCTAAACATATTAGGGTGTTTTAAACACATATTGAGAGGGGTATTTGGGTCTTTGGGTAAGTTTCATATATATATGAATGAGAAATCCGAGTTTGATCTTGGTGAACCCTAATGTGCTTATTTTCTCTTGTCTTGTAGGTGAAGAAAGGGGGAAAGGAAGGAGAGGCTCTTGCAAGCTTGATTTCATCTCCAACGAATCATCTTTGGAGATCGTGGAAGAAGATGTTGAACCCCCTCCTCATGTATTATGTCTTATGGATTTTGATGATGACCAAATGAATTTATATGAACTGAAAATGAGCTTTTCTAATGTTTTGGAAGTGATCACATCACATAAAGATTTGGCGTTTAGAAGGCTCAAGAACATCATCTCAAGAGTAAGTGTTTTGATTTGAATTTGGACGAAGAATCTAATTCAGAAGTTGTTTTGACAGGACAATCTATATGGCCAAAGATTACCAACGTTCTAGGACGATTGGTGAGATCAACTTCAACATATTGACTTTTGAATGTGTGGTTTGAAGTTCTTTATTTTGATCTCAAGGATTAAATTGGTTTAGAACTCATCTAAGTTTAAATGGTTTGAGTTTCATTCCCTCTCATGCTTTAAAAACCATCTTGAAACCCCTAGACTTGTTCTTGGACTTAGTGAGTCTTTCAATTAATCTTTTGGATGTTCTGGAACAAGGGTCGACCCATTAGGTCGACCCCTAGGTCCCCTGGTTCTGTTAAACGAGGATCTTTTATCTCCAACTGAAAGGGTCGACCCATTGGGTCGACCCCCAGTCGAAAGGGTCGACCCCAAGGGTCGAGCCCTGGTGATTATTTTTTTTTGAACCCGATGGGCTCCTTCACCAGACCTGCAAGGGTCGACCCCAAGGGTCGACCCCTGAAAACCCCTGTTGCCAGAATTGTTAAACCAGGACGAGTTCTTGGAAGGGTCAACCCCGAGGGTCGACCCATGCTGTCAGGCCCATCTGGCCCATCACGAGGGTCGACCCCAAGGGTCGGCCCTTTCTGGTCTGGGCGGCGCCGTGATTGTGGACTCTTGACATTTCGACCAAATGGTCCAACCACACTTGTGTGGCTATCCTTAATCCACTCCATAACAAGTGGATCTTGTCCCATGGCTGTCCCTTGACCACCCTTGGCCTATATAACAACTTGTAGAGGATGAAAACCCTAAGAGAAATTCGTATGTCCTGATTTTGGGTTTCTTTCTAACATTTGTGTGTGCAGGTCGCAGCAGCCACCTCCAGCCCTTGTTCCACCTTGGTGTGTGCGTGAATGTGAAGGGAAGAAGGAGGAATCAAAGTTCCAATCAATCCTCTGCTGCTGGCTGCGAGCGAAATCGAGATTCAGCCACATCCGAGCCAAGATCGTCAAGAACGGTCATCGTGCTGCACAAGTGTTTGATAAAATTCGCAGAAGAGAAAGGGGGAGCTCCAACCAGGATAAATCAATCCTTCTTCACTCTTTCCATTCTGAATCATTTAGCTTAAACTTGAGCATACATTTGTAATCATTATTTCAGATATTTGTGTGTGGTGTTTGTGTTTGGTAACACGAACGTGTGTGTGTGTGTGTGTGTGTGTGTGTGTGTGTGTGTGTGTGTGTGTGTGTGTGTGTGTGTGTGTGTGTGTGTGTGTGTGTGTGTGTGTGTGTGTGTGTGTGTGTGTGTGTGATTCACTACATAGTGAAGCCTTAATCCTCCGTGTGAGGGATGGACGTAGGGGACACGGCAATGTACCCGAACCACCTAAAAATTCCGTGTGTCAATTATGGTTTGCTATTCCGTTTACTTGTCGAGTGGGCTTCGCGGTGAGGTGAGCATTCACCATTTTCTCTATCAATCACACCCACTTCACACGCATTCACGAGTGTGATCCTGTTCGTGTAAGGCTAGAGCTTGTGTGCATAATTCGTATAAAATTCACGTAGGTAGTTTCTTTTAATTGGCCATCAATTCACCCCTCCCCTCTTGATTGCCACCCTCCGGGACTCAACAATTTCTATCAGAGCCTTGGTCTCTGTTTAATCTCGACCACACGGTCGTCAGAGCTAGATCCCATTAAATGGCAAACAAGGGGATGATGCCCGAAGGGCATTCTATTCAAAGACCTCCGTTCTTTGATGGATCAAACTACCCCTACTGGAAAAACAGAATGTATGTATTCCTACGTGCCCAGGACTATGATGTTTGGCGTGTCATACGTAGGGGTCCATATGTATTATCTGAAAATGAGAATGAGTGAGATGAAGAAGATATTAGGAAGTGTTCAGCGAATTTTAAAGCTATTTATATAATTCAATGTGATGTTCATCCTAATGAATACTCACGTATATCTACGTGTTCCTCTGCACAGGAGATGTGGAACAAGCTACGGCTTATCTATGAAGGAACATCGGAAGTAAAGGAAACCAAAGCCAATCTTTTAGTCCGGGACTACGAGTTATTCGCAATGAAGCAAGATGAGTCCATTTCTGACATGTTTGCTAGATTGACAGAAATTACAAATGGACTAAAGGGACTTGGCAAGGAGTATTCCAACAAGGAGCTTGTCAGAAAAGTTCTATGATCCCTCTCTCCACAGTGGCATACAAAAGCCATTGTAATTGAAGACTCCAAGGATCTCAACACTCTAACTCTGGATGAGTTGATCGGCCCGCTGATGACATATGAAATAAACATCAAAAGGAGCGAGGAGGATCACAAGAAAAAGAAAATTGTTACACCATTGGCCCTAAGGGTGAATCCACAAGATTCAGAGGGCAGTGACAATGATTCCATTGGCAACACTGAAGATGAGGAACTGGTTGCCATGATCACACGAAGAGCAAGAAGGTTCGTCAAAAGAACCAGAAAATTTGGTGGTTAGTTCAGGAAGGGACCAAGAAGGCAAGGACCAAACAGAGGAGAAAGTAGCAAGAAAGAAGAAGTGATTTACTATGAATACAAGAAACCCGGCCATATGCGGGGTTTGTGCCCCGATCTCATCAAGAAGGTGAAGAAAGGCAAGTTCAGGAAGCCCAAGGCCATGATGGCCACATGGAGCGATGAAGATCAGGAGGAATTCGAAAATGAAGATGGACTAGATGAGCTAGTCCAGAATTTATGTCTCATGGCCAATGACGACGAAGGAAATGAGGTAGATTCTGAAACTGAAACTCTTACTTGTGAACAATGGCAAATTGCATACGAATCTTTATATGAAAAATGTAAAAGATTCAAATCTGAAAATAAAAATTTGAAAAATAAAATTGATCATTTTGTGCATACTAAAAAATCATGTGAAGAGTGCCATACTTTAAAATCAGAAAATGAAAACATGAAGCATGAAAATGAAATTCTTGCATCCAAAATTGAACTGTTTGAAGAAGAGATTTCATGCATGAGAGAAGAACAATCCACATTTCTGAAAATGCATGAAGAATTGAAAAATGATATGAAACAAGAAAAGCTTGAAAGCATTACTTGCAATGAAGCCAAAGTAAAGGCTGAAAAACAAAGCCAATCTCAAATGGCTCAAATAAAAGAGCTAAAGGATGCTCTTGCCATCCTTGAAAAATCAAAAGTTCAAACAACCCATTGGGCCCCCATAAGTTCAACATCCTCCAAACCAAAGAAACACATGCATAATTCCTTTTCAAATGTTGGTAGAAGGAGAAAAAGAGATAGAGCCATAACTTGTTTCTATTGTGGAAAAATGGGTCATGACATGTATGATTGTAGAATTCTGAAATATGATGAAGAAAATTCTTCTAGATTCAGAAATAGATCATATATGCATCATGCCTCTAACCGTCATGGACCCAAGCTTGCTTGGGTACCAAAATCTCCATAAGCACTTTGGTTGAATTGCAGGTCTACTCGAGAGCTCAAAGGAACAAATGGTATTTGGACAGTGGTTGCTCTCGGCATATGACGGGAAACAAGGAATGGTTTGTGGACCTGCATGAAAAGGATGGTGGGACGGTAGCATTCGGTGGTAAGGACAAAGGTAAAATCATCGGAGAAGGTAAGATAGGTAAGAATCAAAATCATACCATTGAAAATGTATTGCTTGTGAAAGGTTTGCATCATAATCTCTTAAGCATAAGCCAATTTTGTGATAAAGGATGCGATGTGATTTTTGATTCTAACCACTGCACTGTTTTGAATAGAAATACTCATGAGATAAAGTTCATTGGTTTCAGGTATAACAATGTTTATATGATAGACTTGAATGATGCCTCTCATGAGAATTTATGTTTAATTGCAAGGAACAATGATGATGCTTGGCTCTGGCATCGCCGGCTTGGGCATGCTAGTTTCAATGTTTTACTGAAATTATCTAGAAATGATTTGGTAATTGGACTGCCCAAGTTGAAGGCCGTCGATGATGGAGTGTGTGGGGCGTGTAGCATGGGGAAACAAACAAGGACATCATTCAAGAGCAAGAATGATGTGACCACATCGAGACCCCTTGAAATCATCCACATTGATCTCTTTGGACCAAGCAGAACACACAGCTTGGGTGGTAAATTATATGGTTTTGTAATTGTGGATGATTACTCAAGATTCTGTTGGGTTTACTTCCTTTCTCATAAAAATGATACCCTGACGGAATTTGAAGCATTTTGTAGGGTGGTTCAAAATGAAAAGGGGTTTTGTATCAAAACCGTGCGGAGTGATCACGGCAGGGAATTTGATAACCATGAGTTCAGCAATTTTTACAGGGCTCAAGGCTACACTCATGACTTCTCCACACCAAGAACCCCCGAACAAAATGGCGTTGTTGAAAGGAAGAATAGAACACTGATTGAAATGGCAAGAACCATGCTAAATGAGAATAATCTGCCGAGGTACTTCTGGGCTGAAGCAGTGAACACAGTCTGCTACATAATCAACCGTGCCATGGATGATGAGTTGGATGTTGGCGATATCGGGAAGAAAGAAAGAAAAACTGAGAAACAACAAGAAGAAGAACCACAAGAAGATGATGCTAATCAGGAAATTCAAGTTGAACAGCAGCTACCAATGCAATGGACCTTTCCAAAGGACCATCCGTCGGACAATGTGATGGGCAATGTAGAAGAAGGAATACGGACACGAGCCTCTTTTAGGGAAGTTGAAAATCAGGATTACATAGCCTTGCTTTCTCAATTTGAACCCCACTCCATAGAAGAAGCCTTGAATGATGAGTCATGGATCATGGCCATGCAAGAGGAACTACACCAGTTCCAAAGGAACAAAGTGTGGTTCCTTGTTCCATGCCCTATGAATCACTCCGTGATCGGAACGAAATGGGTTTTTCGAAACAAAACAAACGATCAAGGAGTGGTAACTAGGAACAAGGCCAGGCTAGTAGCCAAAGGCTATAGCCAAGAGTTAGGAATTGACTTTTGATGAGTCTTTTACTCCAATAGCAAGACTTGAGGTAGTGAGGGTTCTCTTAGCATTTGCATGTTGTCACAATATCAAATTATTTCAAATGGATGTTAAGAGTGTATTTTTGAATGGCTATATCCAGGAGGACGTGTATATGGAGCAACCACCGGTGTTTGAAGACACAAAGCATACAGACCATGTGTACAAGCTGGACAAGGCACTTTACGGTCTGAAACAAGCACCCCGTGCATGGTATGAACGGTTAAGTGATTTCTGTAGACACGCTAAAATTGATGCTATGCTGAGTAAATCTCATGTGACCATGTGACGCCCCAAAGTGGACTTCAATATTGATTTAATATGAAGTTTTTCTCTTTTCTCTAAATTAATTGTGATTTCTTATTTTTTTCTTGAGAAATTGAAATTAACGCCCTGATAAGGGGCGCTATTTAAATTGACGGCATGACCAAGGGCGCCTCTTTCAACAATGGACGACTATCAATACGGGCATCATTTTCTGGATTTACTGAAAATTCTGAATTTCAAATAAAACGAAAATTGTATAATTAACGTCTTTCATAAAGGCGTTGATTATTTGACGTCTGTCTGGCAGGCGTCAGTTGATAATTTTAAATAAAGAAAGTTATTTGTTTCTATAATTAAATCTAGGAATTGACGACTTGATGGGAGTCGTTATTCTAATTAATGCCTTTGGATGTGTCGTCATTTTTAATTGACGCCCTTCATGGGGTCGTCATTTTCAATTCCGTCTCCCTTTCGCCTGCTTCTTTCCAGTAATGGTTCCTTCCTCATTTTGAGCCTTGTATTCGACTGGGAAGGGATTTTCTTGATGGAAGATATTTACCTTGTTTTAATCCTTGTTCTCTAAGGATCTTAGCCCTATAAATACCCCTCCTGGGTCTCTTCGCGCGAGAAGACAGAGGACAGAGAACAAGAAGAGAGAGAGAGATCATTATCAAGAGAGCAGAGCTGACAGAGAGAAGAGTGTCTTATTTGTTTTGCAGGTTATTCATCCAAACGAGCTCTCCTTCCAGGCGATTCTCTTATTCTTCCATAGATGAACCACTGCAGTTCCATCACATACTAAAGCTTCATCGCCTCTACTGCTGCACGCATAGCAGAGAGGAGCTCTCTCTTTCTCTCTTGCTTGTTTTATTGTGTTGTTAGCATTCATAACATCATTACACATCCTTACTCCCTCTAGTTCTTGATAGATCTCATACTCTCCATATTATTGCTTAGCATTACATCCATATTTTTCCAAACCTTGTTACTCCTCTTAGGGGTTTAAAACCAAAACACACAAGGTGTGTTCATGTTCATGTTTAATTTGATTAATTTCATAATCTTAGAAGTTTGATATTACACCTTTTGGCTAATCCACTCTTTTATTTGATATGTGTGTTCTTGCAAGGTAATCAACACTAAGAACCCCCTTCATCGGCCGGCCGGTAGAAGGAGGAAGAAAGGATTCATAATCTCCCCCGCTTAATACAAGGTACTCGCGATCATCCTTTTTATTATTTGAGGTAACCCCTCTGGCGATCACATTCTCCTTTAGCATCCCATGCATGCTCTTCCTTTCACCTATTAATTTTTAAGCTTTAGAAACTTGAGTTTGGGTTTCATCCCCCCTTTTTTTCATTTAGTGGATTTTTCATAATCTACAAATTGGCGATCACGGCGGGACTTCTAGTGTTTTTAGTTTGATTACCCTTCCCATGTGCTCCACGTAGCACACTCCCATTGGCACCCTCGCGTGCCCCTCCCATTGACACCCTCGCGTGTCCCTCCCATTGGTACCCTCGCGTACCCCTCCCTCGTGCTCCACGTAGCACCCTCCCATTGGCGCCCTCGGTGCCCCTCCTTTGACACCCTCACGTGTCCCTCCCTTGTGCTCCACGTAGCACACTCCCCATTGTGCACCACGTGCACACCACCCCACTGATTAGCCAGTTTTGCAGTTTCCATTGGTTTATTCTGATTATCAGTTCATTAAGCTGAAGTAACACCCTCCCTGCTGCCGTCATTTTCTTATTCACGCCTTGTATAGAGGCGTCATTTCTTCATAAGACGCCTTACAGCAAGGCGTCATTTCCATTGTTACTGTTTGTTTTGATTGGATCATTGTTCAGTGATTTTGACGCCCCAGCTACCGGGCGTCATTTTATCTTTGAACGCCTTAGCTTAAGGCGCCATTTTCTTAATTATTGGTGATTTGGTTATTTCCTGAGTATTTGTTTACAGTGCTTTGCGCCTCTGCCCAGAGGTGTTCCTTTCACTGTTTGCAGTAATTAGCGCCTGCACTCCAGGCGCTGTTCATTAAATTAGCGACCTGCCCTGGGTCGTGTTTTTGTTCTGTACCCACAGAACTGCTCTTTTTGTCTGTTTGATTGACTGGTCATATATCTGTTGGTGATATTACCTGTTTGCATTTATCTTAGCATACGGTTTGGGAGACCTCCTCTCCCCACACTTGTTAGGAGTTTTCACCCCTCTTGGTGAAGGAAGGACCCTCCATTGAGCATTCCGTCTCTTTGGACGGGAAATTACTAAGCCAAGCCTCCGTAAGTCCTCGCACCCATGGATTCCCTCACGGACGCTAGGCAGGTTGTACCATTGAAGTACCCGGAGTATAGTTGACCCATTCGTTGGAAAGGAGAGAAAATCTAGATACCCGGAGATTATACCCAAATTTTCAACCAGGATCAACCTTTGAAAGAAAGTACCTAATATTGAATCCACCCTAATTTCCAAGAGAAATCTTAAAATTTTGTGCTCATTACAACTTGTGTGTTTATTTTGAAAAGGTGATATCTTTTGGGTTATATCTTATTGTGAGACATTCATCTCTTTCTCCTTAAGTATGAAATTGCGTTCAGGTAAAATTCTCAACATGGCCAACTACGGATACACTTATGATGATAATGAGGAGGGTCATTTTGACCCGTTTTATGAGATTCCCTCTCAAGATTCTGTTTATTATGAGGGAAATTACTATTCTTCCTCCAATCAAGTCCATATGGCGGACACCACCACTACTGCTTTGGAGGTTGAGCCTTCTTCCCAGGCCCGACCTACTACCCAGAATACTCCAGGGGACACTTCCTCTTCCCTCAATCTCAATGAGATTCTCAAGGCTATTGCTCAGCTGGATGATTCTCAGCGCCAGGCAGCTCAAGCTGCTCTTCTGAAGGGAAAGTTCATCCCGTCGTCTTCTAACCCTCATCAGGCCATGGGTGGCCACTCCGCTAATTCTCCTAATGACCCATCGGTCGTCCCTAGGGTACACTCGCGCCCATCAACTCCTGTTGTGACTATGTCGGACCAGCCGGCAAGTCACTCCATTGTTAAGCCTCAGCAGCCCCTTGGTTCCCAAATTCTAAGAAGGCCTATAACAAACCAACATTCCTTTCATCAGGCCCTAGTCGAGTCTGATAACCATGCTCTGTTATTCCAAAGGATGGCCAAAATGGAGGAACAACTTAAGAGGGTCACTACACCCAAGGTTGCTCCTGAGATCGTGCTTCCCCCTATGCCGGTTTTCCATCTACCACCATCAGAAATGCCGAATTTCCGGCGATATAATGGCACGGGCAACCCGAACATCCACCTGAAGGATTTTATGTATGAAGCGTCATTTTGGCAAGATAATAAAAATTCATTGGCTTATCTCTTCAGGCGGTCTTTGGATGGCCCCGCACTTGAATGGTTTTATTCCCTGGAGCCGGCCGATGCCGGTGATTTTGATATAGTTCAACGAAAATTCATACAGAAGTACAAAGACAGTGTGGGTCCCTCCTTGTCCGTTACAGACCTGGTTGCTGAAAAGATGAAGCCCGAGGAGGACTTCGTTTTATTTGCTGATAGGTGGAGGGCCATGGCCGAGAAATTGAAAGACACATTGTCAGAGACGGAGCAAGTCAAAATGATTATTTCAAATTATACTCCACAATTCCGTCATATCCTAGCCGTGAATAAACTAAGCACTATGGAAGAGCTCTATGAAAGAGCTAGATATATTCAGATGCAAATGAAGGATTCGCCAATCATGGGCATGTTCGAGCCAAGGCCAAAGGTGATAAAGAGGATTGTTAATATTGGCAATACTGGGGCAACCACTGAAGGCACCGTTACCAACGAGCAGGTGAGCGCGTTTGGCAATTCCACACCCTTCGGCCACTGTTGGCACTCAAAATATGATCCTTTGGCAACCAAGCCGCAAAGATGAATGATACGGCCCACTGAAACACAGAAGCCGATAAAGATCAACTTATCAAGAGAACCCCTCAAGCTGACGAAGCCCCGAGCCACCTTGAAGGGAACATCGGGGACTTTACCTCAGGAGAGTCGAAGTGAACCCGCAACCAACCGACAGCGCGATCAAGCCTGCCCAATGATCCGGCATCGACCTCGTCATGCCGCTACCCCACATCCGTCGCCCGACCAAGGGCGACGGTCTACCCAATGACTCTCCTAAGGAGGAAGAATGTCCTCGGCTATCCGCAACAAGGGGCCGAAGGTTCTGTCAGCAGAAGACCCCGATTACCCGGCACGGGTTTGGCTTTCCGCCATAGTGGGCCCGTTAGTGGCCGATTGATCACCGTTCAAGGTGGAATTGCCCAGGATGTAGCATCATCCTGCAAGGAAGCTTCGAGCACGAGTCCGTCTCAGCCAGAAGCACAAATCACAGTGCCGAAGACTGTGTCAGCAGGACACCCGTGTGCTCGGACCAGACACACACGAAGTCTTGTTTAGGGCCGTTCGTCCTATCAAGAGCTTCGTCAACACCCCATCAAGGCCCTTCGATGGCCAGGGCAAGGGGAACAGTCGACGGGAGCTTCCGGAATCATCTCCGGGCCCACCGGACTGACACGCCAAGTGAACAGGTTAAAACGGCGCCGTCAAACCGGCGCGCCGAGAACAAAAGGGGGTGTTCCCCGGCGCCGTCAATCCGGCGCGCAAAGGCATAATGGGGCCTCTCCCCGGCGCCGTCAACCCGGCGCGCCTCTTCCTGGGGCGCCGAATTAACCCCAAGGCTATATATAGCCTGTCGAAGGAGGAGATATCAAGAGGAGATATCAAAGAGATCGGGGAGAAGAGGCGGAATCAAAAAGAAAGAAAAAAGAGAATTAGAAAGAAAGGGGGGAGGTCCAGGGAAGAGTCGGAGGGGGTTCTTCGATCTGAAGAGTCTTCTGTCCGAGCTCTCGGCGGCCCACACCCTGCTCCACCCGAGTCTCCCGGAATCGGAGAAGAAGAGCATCTGTTCCTTATCTCTCGAGGTGGGTTTCCCGTGTTTCATCCGGTGAATCCCTCTGTTCCGCTTTGGGTTTTCTTCCTCTGGCATAATGTAAGTGAAGGAGGGGAGGGGCGATGACATGAGCCTCACCTCCCCTCCCTCACGATGATTCTTTTCCTCTTTTCGTTGTAATGGGTTTCCCCTGTTAACGGAAACGGCGGCCGAGCAACAACGCCGGCGCCGGAATGTATATTCTCTACTTATCTGTCTGTTTCTTTTTTATGAATGAATGGAATGGAATGTGAGTCTCTGGCCGATGCCACGTTTTCTCTTTCTTCCCTGTTGGCTCCCCTTTTTTTCCTTACAGCCGGTGAAACGGTGCCGTGCGATGATGCCGGCGCCGTGGAGGATGAATGCAGAGCACCGTGGGCTTCCCGTGTGAATGACTTCCTTCTTGTCTCGTCTTCCCGACGCTTTATGCCCTTCTATGGTAAGGGCTACATTGATTCCCCTCCCCGGGGGTTTTCTCTTTCGGTCGAATGCTAGGAATCTTCACCGTGTAAGGTGTGTCAATATATGGGTTCCTCCCACCTGTCTGGGCCGCCCTCGTAATACCCTTTCTGTTCTTGACCATGAACAGAGGGAAGTAAGGGCGCCCCTACATTCCAGTTATTATTTTCTGAACATTCCTTGACGAATGTTTCTTTGATTCGTGAATATGCATATGCGTGAACGTACGTATATCTACAGGCATTAGTTCTGGCCTGCTGGTTATGCGAACGACCTCACAGCTCCGTTCTACTGTTTCATTAGTGCGAATCGGTAACCCGGGGAGGGGGAACATCCCCCACTGTTCCGCTTTGATAGCACTCTGTCCACCGGGGACCGTCCAGCAGTGACGAATCTCCTATGGACTAACGAGTGAATAGCAAACGGGTTAGTCCCGACATCTCAAATCCACAGTCCCTAATGGACTTTGTGGTGGCCGAGAGACGCGTGTGCCCCTCGTAGGCTGGCCCTCGGGGTTCCCTTCTCTACTCGGTCGTCCCGACTCGAGTAGTGTGGTGATTCGGGTTGCGTGCCCCTCGTAGGCTAGCCCTCGGGGTTTTCGCTCCCATATCGAGTCGCCTCACTCACTCACCGTTACCCACGGACTCGGTGCCCCTAGCAGGCTAGCCCTCGGGGTCTTCCTATCCGTTTGGGTCTGCCGGCCGCCGTTGCGCCACCCGGCTTTTAGGGGTTTACTCCGCCACGTGAGTACTCCCTGCGTCTCCCCGACGATCCTTTGGGATGGGGAGATGCTGCCGAAATTTCGGCTCGAACGAGTCTAAACTCGGAACAATCGCCGCGCTCGAGTCCGGATCTCGCGCGAGCCCGTGATTTGACCTTTGGATGACTCGGGACCGATTCGATGAATAATCAACTCAATAAATTTTCAAAACCCTCCAAAACCTTTTAATAAATTCATGAATAAACTAACGAAGCTCCTGTTTCCTTGAAATCGGGTTAATTCGGCGCGTTCATGCGCGATAACGCCTTAAAACGGCGCGCCCTTCCCGGCGCGCCCTTTCCGGCGCGCTCTTCCCGGCGCGCCCTTTCCGGCGCGCCCTTCCCGGCGCGCCCCAGCTCCCCACGCCGTTTTAACAGGCTGCCCCTTTTACCTACGGTTCTGGCGCCGTTTTAAACCTTTTACCTACGTTTCAGGGCGCCGTTTCAAGCGTTTTAGCCCCTGTCTTCGCGAGCACTGCACCGGTTTCGTTCCGAATCGTGTCGTCGCATCATTCCAACCCTTCTCCCACTTATGGGATGACTTCCTATGCTAATTACAGAGGGATGCAAGTTCCTCAACCAAATAAACTAAATAAAATTGGCATGTTCAAGCTTGAATCGATACGCCTCGAATCCTTGCCGTTATGCCCTAGTCCACACACTCATATCGCATTAACGCATGCCCGAATGTGTGCATCCTTGGTATATCAAATAACATTGCCAGAAGGTCAGGTTACGCCTGATTGGAGGCTTCGTTACGCGTGAAGGTGGCCTTCGAGCCTAAGTCCTCCGCCGTGTACCAGGGTCCACCCTAATAAATCGTGTGTAGTCAACCGTATCATCCTGCATGATCACTTGCCTGCTCCGTACCCTTTATCCCGGCTTCGACAGCCCGATATCTCGGCAATTAATCAAAGGTGTTCCCTCCTCGTGGGGGATGTAATTAACGCCATAGCCTTTATGGTATGGCGGACTGCTGGTCCCGACCGAACCTCACATTCGCCCGACATGGGTCAGAATGAGCGCACAATAAAATCGTCACTCATGTGACTGGCACGCCCGCGTCATCAATCAGTCAGTTGATTACCAGTTAGTCAAATGGTTGATCGATACGCGAACGAAAAGAAAGGAACGAAAAGGCGAACGAAAGAAAAGGTCGCAAACATAGTCTGGCACGCCCGGTGGGACCAGTGTCACCTTTCATCTCTTTGCCGAGATACTCGGGCTTCGAAGCCCTCTCAAAGACTACTGATTATCGCCTTGTTTGATATTTCAGTGCAAACAATGACGACTCACGGGATAACCGGTGTCGGCTTCAGTCCTACGATCGTCGCCAGACACGCGCAAGGGTACCTGGCGGTGCCCATGGAATTTGGTAGCTTTCCTCCTGCTGTGGGCTTCCCCAACTTCTTGGGGTTGGCCTTTGTCGACATGCTGGAAGTCGAAGCCACGGAACCTGTCGAGGAAACCGTGAAGGAAGTGGAGCCTCTGAAGGCTCCCTGCTGCGATGGTTCGCTCAAGAATCCGGCCCCGACCTCTAGCTGCCTGGTGCACCACGTTGTACGTGGGACGCACCCCACTGTCATCAACAGACGCTCTGGAGGACGTCAGCGTCGCCAGGATCGCAAGAATACTGCTGTGATCACCAGAACTGTATCTCAGTCCGGGAAATCGATGCTGGTGGGAGGCATGCGCGTCTTCCTCGATGGACGCATGGCACGGGTGACCCCAGACCGAGTCATCCCCAACATCCCTGTCCACAACACCTATCAATCCCTCGCTGGAAGGAGGGCAGAAAGAGAAGAAGCCGGCCCCTATGGCCAAGGAAGCTCGGCACTCAAGCCGAAAAAGTTCAAACAGGTGTGGGTTCCCAAGCGGACCCGACCTGCCTACCATCTGACACCCATCCGCCGCCGTCCTATGAACGACGAGGCGGGAGCGAGAAGAGAAAGGGGCTTGTCCCCGACGAATGAAGAAGAAGTGGTTGCGGATCCCCCGCGCCGCAGAAGTTTCCGGGCTGCTGCCCGCCAAGCCAACGTCCCAGTCACGGGACGAAGATTCCAACATCCGGCCGACAGAGCTCGGCTGGCCTATATCCCTCCTACTGGAGGTCGACAACTATCCCCCGTACTCTATCAAGAGCGGGGTCAAGAGGAGGTAACCTGTCTGATCAGGAACTACTTTCGAGGGCTGGGCAACCCCTCGCTGGGTCAGCAGCGACTGATGCAGACAGTCGCCACTGACGAAGACTACTTCCCATCAGTGGCGGATGAAGAAGATATGGAAGATAGAATGATGGTGTCGTCGGTCGACGACAATGGATACGATGACGGCTTTGAGATCGAAGCCGATGAAGCCTTCCCCGAGCGGGAAGAAAGAAGAAGAATTTCTGTGTTCGAGAGGCTGACCTTTCCGCAACAAGCAAGGCGGAGGGTCCATCGACAAAGAAGAAGGATGCAGGTTTTCACTTGCAACATGGCCGGTGTATCCAGCCGATATGGGGAGCTCCCTGAAGACCCCCAAGAACTGGCTCAATTGGCCGTACGGCCAGGGCCAACTACCCGCAGGACAGAAGCAGCAAGAGGGCTTCTGACAATGATGAAAGAGAAACAGCCCCAGGCCTACCTCCACTGGGATGATAAAGCCCCCGTCTTGACCGCTAATGTGGTGACGACGGAAGAAGAAGACGACGTACTCCTCGACATCCTGCCTGAGGGTACGTCCGGGGAGACAACAGAAGGTGTCCCCACCACTATAGATCCATCAGTCTTGATGCTGCTGCAAAAATATCAACGGGAAATAGATTCCCTGAAGAAACAGCTGATGGAGAAAACTGAACACTCATCGGCCTCCAAACCACCCGAAGTCCAGGGTGAATCATCCCGGGGAGCGGCTCGTCGAGACGACCCTCCACCGCTCTATACACTACCACAGCCGTCAGAACCAACTGTGACGACAGCACAACAGCGGCCGCCACAGCCTCAGCCGCTGCTACCTCCGGTGCTTCCTCAGGTGCACCCAACACCCCCGCTGTTGCATCCTCCACAGGCGACCACCCTGGTCACCCCATACCTGCAGCCAGCACACTTCTATCCGGAGCCAGTCGACCCCACGGTCGTGAACCGGATGATGGTGGAAAGGATGATCGAGCTGAAGCTCGCAGAGAAGAGCGAAGGCGACTACGTCGCATTCGATGCCTATCGGGTGCCCTACCCGCAACACCATGCGGCTAAGCGACTTCCCCCGGGAGTCAACAAGCCGCCCAAATTTGACAAATTCAACGGGAAGGGTTCCCCAAAAGAGCATATTGCATATTATATGACCGTTATGGGTGATCTGGCCACCGACGAGTCGTATCTGCTGAAATTCTTCGGGTCCTCGCTGACGGGGCTCGCTTTCGAATGGTACTCCAGTCTCTCGGCCGGGTCAATTAATGACTGGTCAGATATGCAGAGGAAGTTCAGAGAAAGATTCCATGTCACAGAGAGGGAGGTCACAGTGGCCGAGCTCTATTCAACAAAACAAAGGGCAGATGAGACAGCCCTTGATTACATCAAGAGGTGGAGGAACCTCGGAATGAGATGTAAGCGGCCCCCGCATCAGGAGGACGCTGTGCAAATATGTAAGCAAAATCTCAGGAGGGAGGTCCTGGAAAAGATGATTGGTATGGAAATACGGTCGTTCGACCGGCTGAATAATGTGGTGGCTGAGGTGGAAGCTTTTCTAGCCAAGCCTGTCCCGACGTCAACTGCCAGCATAGCCCAGAAAGGCAAGGCTGCGGAACGGCGCCCCACACCTAAAGAAGCGAATGCGCTTGATATCAAGGCGTTCGAACAACAGAAGGAGAAAGGCAAGAAAGCGGCTCCCCCGCAACCTGCGAAAGCTCCAGATGATAAAGAAGGTCCTTCGCTGAGGGACAAAATGAAGAAGGCTTATTCCTTTCCTAAGGATAAGACCCGGATCCTGTTTGACTGGGTAACAGAATACAGTATGGTCACTCTGCCTGAGCCGAGAAGACCAGAAGACCTCAAAAGAAGAGACAGTCCAAGATTCTGCCCCTACCACCAGATGTTGGGACATTCAATCGAAGACTGTTATGTTTTCAAAGACATCATTGAAGGAATGGTGAAGAAGAATGAAATAGAGCTGGGAGAGTACAAAGTAGACCCTCCTCAGCCACATGAAGCTCCTCCAGAAGAGCAGCAGTCAACATGGTCTCCCTCTACCAGGCATTACCTGAGGAGATCTCTGAAGCAAGCACACGGAGCACCTACGAAATCCATTTCCTGGAGCCCGTGAAAGAACAACAGGGGTGGCAGCAAATCCCTGTGAAGCACAAGGAGAAGAGGGCACCTCGCCCAAAAGAGGGGGCACATATCCGTGGCATTACACCCCGGCCTGCTCCGCCAGTGGTAGCACCCGTATGGGTCACTCCACCTACAGCTGTCAGAATATATACACCCAACAGGAGGAGACAAACTCCGCTGCCAGTAATCAAGGAAACCAATCCTGGGGTCCTTCGACTGCAACACTTAATTGAAGGGCTAGATGAATATGTGCAGCCCGAACTGAAACCTCTACTGGTACGGGACCACGTCCCATGGCAAGAGCTGGAGCAACTCTCACTCAAGCAAGGGAGGGAAGCTGAAGCAGCACCACCTCAGGAGAACAACCTGTTCTGGGGGCAAGCACCTGCAGAAACCAAAAAGAAGAAAAAGCAAAAGAGGAAGAAAAGAAAGGCCGCTGGGGCCCATAAAACACAGGTCGTCTCCTGCAATACCCTGTCAGCACTCTTCAACCTGCCCGGAGAAGAGGAAGAAGAAGAAATTTGCTTCACACCCCATGCTGGGGGAGGCAAGGCCGAGGCCGCAACTGCTGCACATGCCACTCGGTCAGGCCGGAAATGGGGGCGCCAGCCACCACCCAATCACAACATCATGTTCAGAGGGGAGCAACCCTACAAGACACCTCCGCCGGAGGTTAAGGGAGTTCAAATCCCTCCTCCGTCAGGTCTATACAACAAGACTGGGGGCAAGACAGTCCCTTCATTCCTTGAATTCATGAAGATGTCAAAGGGGAAGCAGCCTTGTCAGGAGGCTAACCCTACGCCCGGGGTCATTCACCCGCAGCCAGCACAATCTACTGAGGATGCAAATGCAGATGGGGCTTGCCCTACAGCAGCCAATAAAGAAGACCCGACAGCCGGTGCCAGTCAAGAGGGTGCCGAGTCCGAGGAAGGTGAAGCAGGTCCGTCTGGACCCACAAATCAAAACCTCCCCAAGCCCAGATGGGCTGAAGAGATGAAGCTCTCCAATGTCCGGGCTGGAAGCCGAATAATGAAGTTGCTCAAGAAGCTCCCTGCTCGATTTACGATCTGGGAAATTCTCTCTTTGAGTGAAGAGACTCGACAGGCGATCATCACTGCTCTGCAGACGCCTGCTCATTTTGAAACTTGCATAGCTGAGGCTATACCAGAAGCCAGTATGACCTTCTCTCCAGAAGACATGCTACTGCCTACTGCCAGTCACAACAGGCCATTATACATGAAAGGGCACCTGAATGGCAGGGAATTGAATAGAATACTGGTTGATCCCGGTGCAGCGGTCAACATTCTGCCCTACAGAATATACGAGAGGCACCACTTCAACGTGCATCTCGAAAAAGTCGGGGATATGCGTATCGCTGGCTTCAACCAAAAATGTGAAGTATCTATGGGAGTGGCAGAATTCACACTGACCCTGGCAGATTTCACTACAACGGTGCAGTTTCACGTCATTGACTCTCGCACCTCCTACAAAGCGCTGCTCGGCCGCCCATGGCTGCATGAAAATATGGTGGTGCCCTCCACGCTCCACCAATGCATCAAATACAGCCTCCAGGGGAAGGAGGAGAGGATATTTGCTGACATCCACCCATTCGAGGTATTTGAATGTCACTTGGCAGACGCCAACTTATATACGGGGTCTCCCCGGAAGTTTTCTGAAGCTGAAGCCCCCGTAGGGGCGTCGAAGAACAGATCGGGTGACGGTTGGTATCCACCACCGCCGCGCGGATATGTCAAGCCAAAGGTGGTTTCCCACATCACGGCTTCTGGAAATGTCGGTAGGGTGACACCCCCAGCATTATACCCCAAAGCTAAGGAAGTGCATGTTGATCGACAGCACAACCGCATCGGAGTCCCGGCCGGCCTCACCAAGCCAGTCTCCGGCCTCGATGGTCCCACTGTCGAACCTTTCAAAGCCTGGGAGGTGACACAAGAAGATGGGCCCAGCAGCTTGTTCTATACAGCTGAGGAGCATCCCACTCAGGAAGACACAGACTGCAGCCTCCCTGAAGATCTAGCCAACCCACGGGTTCCTGTTCAGGGCCTGGCATTTACAACTGATCGAACGGCCAGGATGTTTCAAAAGCAACACATCCCTCCCGATCAATCTCAAAAACGCAAGGAAGCTTTCCAGAAGATGTGGTATCCTGCAAATCTGGATAAAGAAATGAGACGTGTCTCTCAACATCCGGGTCTGGGCTTCACCCTGGAAGACTACTATTACAGTGGGCGGTATGAGGTGGATGCCATCTCCACCTTCTATCCAACTGAAGATAGCCCTCTGGGGGCAACCTTTGATGAATATCCGGCGGAAGCCGAACATGCTGAATTGGCTCTATCCAGGAATCAACAAATGGAGACCTTGATCTCCTGCCGATGCTGGGAGCAGGTCCGTCCTGAAGAAGCGGCCTTTCAAGCCGAATTTGATACGGCTAGCAGCAGCGAAGCCGAAGATACTCAAGAAGCAGAAGTCTCTCCCTCCGCAGGGGTCATACTAATGACGACTTCAACATCCTTTCTGCCAGTCAACGAAGCCTCGGTTTACTCCAATCAAGGGGAGCCGGCTACCAGAAAAGAAAAAGCCACTTCTGCGGAAGATTCAACTGTCCCAGAAGGCGAGACTCCCTCAACTTCTGCTACAAATCCAATATGCTGTCCGAGTCCGGCGGCAAACAACTACTGGCCTGTCATGGCTGCAACCTCATCTACAAGCACTGAAGCTGTTCTCTCACCCTCGGGAGCTGCAACGGCAACGGATGTGTCCATAGATCCATCCACACAGTCGCTAGCACAAGAAGCAAGAGGACCCCATGAAGCTCTGGCGGTGTCCGACGAGGAGGTCGAAGTGCTCGACCCTCGAGATGGTGTTCCAGACTTCGTCGACCTCCAGCCGGCACCTCCGGAAATAGAAGACGGAGGCCAAGCCACGGTCGATGAACTGATAGAAGTCAACCTGGGAAATGAAAAGGACCCTAGGCCTACCTTCCTCAGTGCCCAACTGTCCCCAGAAGAACGGGAGCTGTACATCCAGCTGCTGCTAGAATACCGGGATTGCTTCGCCTGGACTTATAAAGAGATGCCAGGTCTAAACCCTGCTGTCTCACAACACGAGCTAACAATCAGTCCCGAAGCCGAGCCGGTGAAGCAACCACCGCGGCGTATGAGGCCAGAGCTCATCACCCGAATCTGTGCTGAAGTTGACAAGCTCATTGATGTGGGATTTGTTGAAGAAAATCAGTACACCACATGGCTGGCAAATATCGTCCCTGTGAAAAAGAAGAATGGACAGATCCGGATTTGTGTTGACTTCCGGGATCTAAATAAAGCTTGCCCTAAGGATGACTTTCCGGTGCCAATAACCGAGGTCATGATCGATGCTACAACCGGCCATGAAGCCCTGTCATTCATGGATGGGTCGTCCGGCTACAATCAGATTTGGATTGCGGAGCATGACCGGGTCCATACTGCTTTCCGAACTCCTAAAGGCATTTATCATTACAAGAGAATGCCATTCGGACTGAAGAATGCTGGCGCAACCTATCAGCGCGCAATGACCAAAATTTTTGATGAATTGCTCTACCACAAGGTCGAGTGCTACATAGATGACCTGGTGGTCAAAACCAGAAGAAAAGAAGATCACCTGCAAGACCTCCGGATTGTTTTTCAGAGGCTGAGGCAGCATGAGCTAAAAATGAATCCTATGAAATGTGCGTTCGGAGTGTCGAGCGGAAAATTCTTGGGCTTCATCGTCCGATATCGGGGAATCGAGATAGACCCCGCAAAGATCAAGGCGATTCAGGAGTTACCTCCACCTAGGAACATCTCCGAGCTGAGGTCACTACAGGGCCGCCTGGCTTACATCCGGCGGTTCATTTCCAATTTGTCAGGGCGATGCCAGCCTTTTCACAAGTTGATGATGAAAGATGTTCCCTTTTATTGGGATGAAGATTGCCAGACAGCCTTTGACAAGCTAAAAGACTATCTGAAGACTCCTCCAGTATTGGGCGCACCGGTGAAAGGACGGCCGTTGATACTGTATATAGCAGCTACACATAATTCTCTGGGGGCAATGCTGGCCCAGAATAATGAAGAAGGGAAAGAACAAGCCCTCTATTACCTCAGTCGGAGACTGGTCAGAACTGAAGAAAATATACTTATATTGAGAAGATCTGCCTGGCACTAGTCTTCGCAGTCAAAAAGCTCCGGCATTATATGTTGTCGCATGAGATCAGCTTGGTGTCCAAGGAGGATCCCCTGAAATATATTATGTCCCAGCCGGCACTCAAAGGCCGCCTAGGCAAATGGGCAGTAATCCTTATGGAGTTTGATGTCTCCTACGTACCGCGCAAGGCCATCAAAGGTCAAGCTATTGCAGACTTCTTTGCTGAACATCCGATACCCGGGGAAAGCCCGTGGGAACCGGAACTTCCCGAGGATGAAACCCTAGAAGCCGCCCAAGTACAGCCTTCCTCATGGCAGCTATACTTTGATGGCGCTTCCAGAATTGACACCTCTGCTACCGGGTCATCCAGGGTCAGAGCAGGGGCAGGTATAGTCCTGAAATCTCCGGAAGGAGAAGTGGTGCACACTTCCTGCTCCATAAACAAACAATGCACAAACAATGAAGCAGAATATGAAGCCCTGATAATCGGGTTGCAGATTGCTCTGTCCATGGGAATTCAGATGCTGGAAGCATTCGGAGACTCCATGCTAGTTATAAAACAGCTGGAAGGAGAGTTCGAGGTGCGAAAGCAAGAGCTCTTCCCCTACCACCAGTTGGCAACTCGCCTGATGTCAAGATTTTACTTCATCAGCATCAAGCATATCAATCGAGGCCGGAATGCTCAGGCAGACGCCCTCGCTAAGCTGGCCAGTTCATTGGCGGTCCCGCCAGACACAAGCCTGAATATAACAGTGATCAACCGCCGACAGGTCCCTAGCGTAACAGAGGTTCTGGCCGACGAAGAAGAGATGGAAGTAGCAGTCATCGAAGGGGTTCAGCAGCCCGACTGGCGAGAGCATCTCCTACGCTGGTTTCAACACCAGCAACTTCCAAAAGAAAAGGAACAGAGAATGAAGCTCCTGAGGATCAAGGATTCTTACGAGATGAGAAGCGGGACCTTGTTCCGAATTATGGCAGATGCCCGAAGGAAAGTCCTACTCCGTTGCTTGTCTTCAGCAGAAGCGGGACAGGTGATGCAAGAAGTTCATGCAGGATCAGCTGGGGCACACCAGGCCGGTCCGAAAATGAAGATAGAGATAAAGAAATTGGGTTATTATTGGCCCGCTATATTTAATGATTGCTGCAAGTTTGCCAAAGCTTGTCAGAAATGTCAAGAGCATGCGAATGTGGCGAGGAGACCTCCAGTGCCACTGCATCCCACTCTACCAAGTTGGCCGTTTGCTCAATGGGGCACGGACGTGGTAGGACCGTTACCAGCATCTTCATCAGGATGCAAATACATCTTAGCAGCTACAGATTACTTCTCCAGATGGGCAGAAGCAATAGCACTAAGAGATGTGACGGGAGAACTAGTTGCAAGATTCTTCCGGCAGAATGTAATATTCCGGTTCGGAATCCCCAGCCGAATCATCTCTGACAATGGCAGCCATTTCAGAAACCAGAAGGTTTATCGGCTAGCCGACAAATACAAAATTGACTGGAGGACATCGTCCCCCTACAACCCTCAGGCCAACGGACTCGCAGAAGCCTTTAACAAGACACTGTGCACGTTACTGGCAAAGACTGTCAAGTCTAACAAAAAGGATTGGGAAGAAAGGATGTACGAAGCACTTTGGGCTTATCGTACTGTCTACAAGACCCCAACCGGCTGTTCACCCTTCTCCCTTGTCTATGGGTCGGAAGCTGTAGTGCCGATTGAACTTGAAGTTCCTTCATTGCGAGTTGCCATCCAGCACGGATTAGTCAGTGGTGAGCAGACCAATGCAGAAAGAAGATTGGAAGAGCTCGCTGAGCTCGAAGGAAAACGCCTCCAGGCGCAACAAAACATCCAACTCTACCAAGCTCGCATGGCCCGTGCTTTTGACAAGTTAGTCAAGGGTCGAGAGTTCAAGAAAGGAGACCTGGTGATGGTCAAAAGAAGAGAAGTGATGGCCTCTAATCCCAAAGGGAAGCTGGTCGAAAACTGGGTCGGACCGTATATCGTCCGCCGAGTATATGAAGGGGGTGCCTACGTCCTTGTAGACCACAAAGGAGTCATCCAGTTCTCTCCCCTCAACGGAAAACACATTAAGCTGTATCATGCGGCGCAGCCGACACACCCCGAGTGATCGGTCGGAACACCTTTTCCTTGGCTAGTGGCACTCCGCCCTGACCGAGCTACCCTTTCCTTGGCTAGTGGCACTCCGCCCCAACCGAGCTACCTTCTCCTTGGTTAGCGGCACTCCGCCTTAACCGAGCTACCCTTTCCTTGGCTAGTGGCACTCCGCCCTAACCGAGCTACCTTTTCCTTGGCTAGTGGCACTCCGCCCTGACCGAGCTACCCTTTCCTTGGCTAGTGGCACTCCGCCCTAACCGAGCTACCTTCTCCTTGGTTAGCGGCACTCCGCCTTAACCGAGCTACCCTTTCCTTGGCTAGTGGCACTCCGCCCTAACCGAGCTACCTTTTCCTTGGTTAGCGGCATTCCGCCCTAATCGAGCTACCCTTTCCTTGGTCTAGTGGCACTCCGCCCTAACCAAGCTACCCTTTCCTTGGTTAGCGGCATTCCGCCCTAATCGAGCTACCCTTTCCTTGGTTTAGTGGCACTCCGCCCTAACCGAGCTACCTTCTCCTTGGTTTAATGGCACTCCGCCTTAACCGAGCTACCTTCTCCTTGGTTTAATGGCACTCCACCTTAACCGAGCTACCTTCTCCCTTGGTTCAGTGGCACTCCGCCCTAATCGAGCTACTTCTCCTTGATTAGCAGCATTCTGCCCTAATCAAGCTACTTTTCCTTGATTAGCGACAGTCCGCCCTAATCGAGCTACTTTTCCTTGGTTAGCGGCATTCCGCCCTAATCAAGCTACTTTTTCTTGGTTAGCGGCATTCTGCCCCAATCAAGCTACTTTTCCTTGGTTAGAGGCACTCCGCCCTGATCAAGCTACTTTTCATCGGTCAGTGGCACTCTGCCCTGATCGAGCTACCCTCTCCTTGGCTAGCGGCTCTCCGCCCTAATCAAGCTACCTTTCCTTGGTTAGCGGCATTTCGCCTCGATCAAGCTACCCTCTCTCGGTTCGCATTCCGAATAAAAGAAAAAAAAGAAAGAAAAGAAAATGGGGTTAAAAATAGAGATACCCCGCCAGACTTGCTCCTATATCAGGTCAAGTGCAAAAATGGCTATAACCCAGCTGTGGCGAAAACCCGAAAGGGCGTCGCAGGCAAAATCGGGTACCCCGCCGCGTGAAAATCCGAAAGGGCGCATGGGCAAAAGCAAGAGGGGCTGGCTTCGGCGAAAACCCGAAAGGGCGCTTAGGTCAGTAATGTGAATAAAAATGAATGCTGAATAGTGATGATTCATTCTCTGTCCGGAAGACCCCTTTCGAGGTCGTGGCGGAGTCTTCATCCGATATCCCAGCAATATACATCTATTGTCATACCCCTTTCGACCCTTGTCACCATCGGCAAGATCGGTCGCTACATATCCGGTTCTTGTCACCATCGGCAAGACCGTCTACCTTTTTGACCCTTGTCACCATCGGCAAGATCGGTCGCTACCCACCCGATTTTTTTCATCATCGGCAAGACCGTCTACCTTTTTGACCCTTGTCACCATCGGCAAGATCGGTCGCTACCTATCTGGTTTTTGTCATCATCGACAAGACCGTCTACCCCTTTCGACCCTTGTCACCATCGACAAGATCGGTCGCTACCTATCCGGCTCTTATCACCATCGGCAAGACCGTCTACCTTTTTGACCCTTGTCACCATCGGCAAGATCGTCGCTACCCTCCCGGTTTTTGTCATCATCGGCAAGACCGTCTACCTTTTCGACCCTTGTCACCATCGGCAAGATCGGTCGCTACCCATCCGATTTTTGTCACCATCGGCAAGACCGTCCACCTCTCTCGACCCTTGTCACCATCGGCAAGATCGGTCGCTACCTATCCGGTTCTTGTCACCATCGGCAAGACCGTCTACCCCTTTCGACCCTTGTCACCATCGACAAGATCGGTCGCTACCCATCCGGTTTTTGTCATCATCGGCAATACCGTCTACCTTTTCGACCTTTGTCACCATCGGCAAGATCGGTCGCTACCTATCCGGTTCTTGTCACCATCGGTAAGACCGTCTACCCCTTTTTTTGACCCTTATCACCATCGACAAGGTCGGTTGACTACTCTCTAACCTGGGCCCTCCGCCCTCGCTGATCAACAAAACATCATGGCATCAACATTTGACCCGTGTCAAGGGTCATAACACACCTCTCATCACCAGCGGCAAGGTTCGCTAGGTGCATCTGCCTACGCTACCTATGTCCCACATTGGCAAAGGCCCCGTTCCGGGAACGGCTACATCGCGGTGGAGCGAACACCTCACCCCTTCCTTGAAGGCGTGAGCGCCCTCCTGCGCCATCAGCAAGTATCCCTAGGTTCGGGTGACCATCCAGAATAAAGAAAAGAAAGAAGGAAAAGAAGTCGCGATTGATGGCGACGAAAAGAAATATTTTCATTTAATGAGAATGGGTGGAACACATGTTTTGCCCGGGGCATCCCCCGGGGATACATGAGCTCCGAAGACAAAAAGGAGCATTACAAAAAAAGAAGAAAGAAAGAAAAAAAAGCAAGGTCACGGCAGAGGGCGCCGGAAGATATCTGCCAAGTCTAAAAGGCCCAGCGAAGGGTATCGTGTCAACTCTTGCAAACGGGTCTCGGTGGCTGTCAGCTGAGATAACCTCTCGTCTAGCGAGGCAAGTTGTCCTTCAGCCAGGTCAGCCTCTTCCGTTGTCTGGACCTCTAGGCGCTCACCTTCCTGCAGCTCGGCTTCGACCTTAGCAAGTTCCGAGCGCAACTCGTCCATCCGCGCCGTGAGGAGCATCCGACGTTCCGAGATATTGCTGGCAACATTTCTCAGCTGTCCCACGGTCATCCTCAATGAACTGACGGCGGTGCGGCAATCTGCCTTCTCCAGCTTCGCGGCAGTCAGCTGATCAGAAACCTCTCGACTGAGGAACTCCCGCCTGTTGGCGTGTTTTAACAACATCACAACCCGCGGGGTCCAATCATCCATTGGGCAGCCGAATGCTAAAAGCGATCGGGAGAGATGATCTATCAAGCTTCTCAGCTGCAGATAAGTCAGGTCCGGAGAAGCTAACATGGCCCGCTGGAGGTTATCCAGAGACTGCCACACCATGTCTCCAGAAAATTGTAGGCCCAGTGGCGAAGTCTCGGGGAGCTGAAAGTCTACCCTGCTATCTACCTCGGTCCAGATGTCGTCGGCCACCCCGAGGGACGTCGACGGCATAGTCTGTACGACGCCCACACCCAGTCCGACTATTGCGGCTACATCAACTGAAGGAACCTCCATGATGGCAACTTCCTTGCCCGCCCGTTGCGGTGAGGCTACAACAACCGTGTCGGCAACGGAAGGCGCTTGCTCTTCCTGAGCAGTCTCACCGGTCGCTGAGGCAGGAGAGCCCTCTATGATCGACAGAGCTTTAATGATATCGGCCTCGCCTGCAATAATTTCCCCTGCCTCTATTTCCGGGGGGTCACTCGGCTTCAGCAATGACTCGTCACCAGCAACCAGGGCTTGAGCCCCTGCAACCTCGGGCGGGCCGCCGACCTCGGCAGTCACACCGGGTTCCTCTGAGGCCGCTGCAGCAGCATAGGTCCGTGGAAGCCGCAGGGCAATGGGCCGCACAACTGGTGGGAAGGTCGACTGACCCATGTCCACGTCTGGAAGGGGTATGCGGATCATTATAGCCGGCGGTACCACCTCAGCCTGCATTCCATATATGTACGTCAGCCAGCTGGCTTGAAAATTAAAAGAAGTGCTGCAAGTGGGAATCAGAATACTTCCTACCTCAACCGGCACTATATTTAGGCCTCCCAAAGTGGCCTCTGAAGATTCTGGCCCTTCTCCTGTAGCCGGGTATGATGGCCCGTGCTCGGCTCCCAATAGCCTCGGAGGGCTAAACGTTGGCAGGTCGCTCTCATAAGCTGAAGAAGCCCCGGCGTCCTCTGCCTCGGTGTCGACCATGGGGAACCCCTCATCATCGTCGGAGCCGCCGCCGTAATCAACCTGTTCAGAAGAGGATGACTCTCTGCTTGTTCTCGAACCTCAAGTACCTGAGCGGGAACTAGGCTGCCAGGGGGGGGCCCTCTATCCAGAGCCTCCTCAGCGATCTCTGTCTCGGGAGCATCCGTTGGCGGAATATCTAGGGGCTGGTCCCTTGGAAGCCCTTGCCCTCCGATGACAACCTCTGCCGAGGCACCAACCTCAGGGAGCAGTGTGGGTCGAACGTCGACTGGAGTCAAAGGACAATAAACAGTCAGACTTGACTGAAAATACAACATGCCACGGAGCTCCACGGGCGAGTTGCGAATTACCTTCTGTTTCTCGATGAGGTGTCGGTGAAGGCAAGTCGCCCTCAACAGAGGTCAAGGGGACTTCCCCCTCTCTCTCTCCAGCGGCAGCTCCGGATGCCGCCTCCAACCCAACAACGGCGAAGGTAGTGCCGGCAGCTACTGAAAAGAAAGATGGTCAGCCCAGGCGGCCGAAACAAGCAAATAAGCCAATACAAGAATAAGGAGTCACCTTCGCCCTCAGGCCTTCCCGTCCAGGCGGCCTCGAATTCGGAGAATGATGGAACCCGAGGAAGTGGAGCAGCGGACTCCTCTTCAACAGCCTTCCTCCGACGTGCTCTAGTAGCGCGGGACTCTGCCCTCTTGGCTTTCTTGGCCCTGCCGATAGCCTCCCTGACCTGGGACCTAGTTCGCTTTCGCGAATCCCCAGGGGGTAATGGCGTCGTGGTCGGAGCCGGCTCTGGAGTATTGAAATATGAAGGCTTCTCCGCCTTAGATATCAACTCCCTACAGTGTCGAGTCGCTCCCGCAGAAAGGCGAGCTGCAAAAACACATAAGTAAGAAGAGGCACACTGACTACAGAAGAAGCAGCTTCGGGGCTGAAGAAGAAAATAAGCATTACCTGGCAGCCCCGTATATCGAGGACTGAGTGGCCAGTAAAGCAATACTGGCGCCTTGTCCCGGGAAGCCGCCTCACGGATCAGCCAGCATACATCACCAATCGTTTCACTTTTCTCCGTCAGTTGGGCCAAATCTTCATGGCCGCGGGAGGACAAGTGATGATATAAGCTCAAGTGGTCGAATCCCCAGCCGTCGACGTACTTGAAGGATATTAGAAGCTGATGGCTCCGAATGGCTTCCAACGGACTGGTAACTGAAAGCCCATGAGAATGAAGCAGGGCGAATATCCAGGGGGTGTTGGCATACAAGTCAGCCCGCCTGTCTTCCCTCCCAATGAAGGTCCGATAAGGATGAAAATGGTCGACTTCTGGGCGCCAGCTCGCCAAACTAGGAAGAGGTTCTTCCACCGGAAGGGGGATTGTCTGAAGAGCAATCCGGTCACCGCTAACCCGGCACAACCCCCAGAGAGTCTTGATATAGTCATCCCTCTGGATTTCTGGCATCTTCGGGTCGGCTCGGGACGACTTGCCCTTCGCAGCTTTCCTGGCTTCTACATATGCCATCGCCTCAGTGTTGGACCAAGATTTCAGCCTCTTCAAGTAGGCTGGATCAACATCCAGAATGGGCTCCCGCTGGGAGTCTAAAAAACGGCGTTCGGCAGCATGCCAGCAATCCTTCCGGAAGTTCCGATAAAAGCCCGTTCGTGCATTCCACCACTTGATGAAGTCTGGAGTCACTCGGGGCAGACGAGCCGGGGTTGGCACCCTGAATGATACATCCTCTCGGCGATGGAAGTAGTCCCACCATCCACGGGCTTCATCAGTAGCTGTCTGACCAGCCCGGTGTCTATTCGGCAGATTGAATCGAGCTGAAGAAGAAGGAATTTGCTGGTCATACCCAAAATTCCGGCTGAAACGGAAAGGATAATACGGCTCCAGCCACAGCAAGCCGCTTTTCCTGAAGATTAGAACACTGGGGCGAATAGACAACGCCCACTCAACCAGTTCCGGCTCCAAGATGGGCCTTGTGCTCTTCGACCCGGTTAGCTGATGAATAAATTCCTCTGTCTCAAATAATCGGCATTGCCGCATCCTGTTGACAAGAGGGCTGGAGCTGGCAGCCAAGCTCCAGAAATGCAGAACGCCAGGGGAATCTGTTGGAACTGTAGTCAACTTCCCCCGAATGGCGAAAAGCTGATCCGCCAGTGAGGACGGTTCGGCACTGGCAAATTCGATCATCCGCGGCAAAGGACGATCTGACTGCATTGACCGGGGAGCTGCTTCAGGAAATAGGGTGCAGACCCAGGCATTAAAAAAGTGGAGGGGACCAACTGTCCGCGAATTTCTGGGGATGCGCGACTTGTGCAAATCCCCCAACATTTTGTATATGAGGCATAAAGCCACAGGGCACAGGGACAGCTTCGTCCCCCAAGCCATCAAACAGGCAGGGTAAATCGCCTCCGGCCTGATCACCGTCTCGTCTCCTTGAGGAAGGGCGAATGAACAAAGCCAATATGTCAAGTACGCAGCACAGTGTGTAACTGCGTCAACTCCCGTGGGATTCGGGCCGGCCTGCCGCCCTCTCCCTGAGACAGCAGGATATGTTGCTTGGCGCCGAGCCCTCTTCTTCCGCGCCACCGCTGTCGGAACCACTGTGGGGAAGTCCTCATAGTGCTGCTCCCCACCAAAGAAATATTGAAGCCACGTGCCCATCCGCACGCGCCTCTTCTCACCAGGCTTTCGCGCTTCCCGCGAGTCAAGTGTCAGGCGCAGCAGGGTGCGATACGCCTTCATCAAATAACGATAGGCGAAGCCCGTGAAGTAGTTGCCTTCACCATCCGTCTGGTCCTTCAGCCAGTCTGCGAAGCAAACTTCTTCATACGGCTCTCCATCTATCGGCAGGCCGCTCAGCTGAGAAAGGCTCCATAAATCCAATGAAGTTTCACCTTCTGCAGTGTAGAAAGTATTGTACTCTGGGCAGAAGACTTCAATCATCCCGCAACATAGACCTCGGGAGATCGGGTATCTATACCGGGAAGCATACACGCTCTGATAAACTCCGGCGTGCACCAAGATGGGGGCGTATTGCCGCAACACGAAGTCTGTAAATTCAACCGCTCCCGGTCTGAAGGCGTGAGCATCGGTGGCTTTGAGCTCTCCAAACCACCCCACTGAAATCTGATGTTTGAACCGGACCGCCAAGCAGTCCAAAAGAAAGGCTCGTCCCGGTATCCCCAATGGAGCGGTGCGAGGAATAGACCATATATGGGCTTCTCCCTGTCAACGCGGCCGGCGGTTTCATTCCAGCGAGCTGGTGTATACTGCGGCGCTCTCGTCAGCATCCCGGCCTCGGGGGATAATTCCTGCACTCCGAGCACGGCCCCCCATTTCCTGGGCTCCCCGGGGATGTATATGGGCATACCATAGGTGACTGACTCAGTCAGGCTGTCCCGCTCCGCCAGTAGCGCTCCTTCAGCTCTGCGGACCAGAATTAAATCACGCTTCCCGCCAAGGTTGAAGCGCTCGAGGAACGCCATCAGGTGCTTATCTTTGGGGTGGTCCCGTCTGATGTCGTCCCCTCGGTCATACTTGAAGTGGTTGCCGTCAAGAATCAACAAACGGCCGGTGTCGACGGTGTCGGTTTCTGAATCCGAAGACTCAGCCACCACGGCTACATGTCGAAGCCCCCGATCAAGGGAATGGACATTCCCCCATGTCACGGCGACCCGGGATACGGAGGAAGAAGAGCCGGAGGCCATGTTGTCTGCAAAACAGCACCCGGAAAAGAACAAACAAAAGTCAGAAATTAGGGGATCGAAACAATATTTCTGACAAAATTTCGACAGCATCTCCCTAGCTCGGGGGTTTGCCAAAAGAAAAGTGGAAGCCGTCCACCAAGGGAGCGGCCCCTAAAAGCAGCCATAGGCGCTAAGCCAAGGCCAAATGGGACACCCGAGGGATCCAGCTCCGAGGACAAGTCCTACAAAGAGCCTCCCGGGGCCCGAAGAACGGGTTTCAAAACCCAAAGAACAGCACTGCTCAACTCACCCGCTCACTCACACGGCGAGATCGCCCGAACCCACTAACCACTCGGCGCCGCGGGAAGAGGAGAAAGGGAGATGAAGAGAGAGAAAAAATCTCACAAATGAGCTTCTGTGAAGAAAAACGAAGAAGAAGGCTAATATATAGGGGGGGGCTCCACCCCTGTTAAAACGGCGCGCCCCGGGGCGCGCCGTTTTAAGCAATTGGCGCGCTGGGGAGGGCGCGCCG
Source organism: Amorphophallus konjac (assembly GCA_022559845.1). NCBI lineage: Eukaryota > Viridiplantae > Streptophyta > Magnoliopsida > Alismatales > Araceae > Amorphophallus > Amorphophallus konjac. The sequence goes on from CM040126.1 coordinate 55,270,326, forward strand.
TTTTAACCTCTAAAAGGCCCAGGGCGCGCCGTAAAGGCGGCGCCGTTTTAACCTCTAAAAGGCCCAGGGCGCGCCGTAAAGGCGGCGCCGTTTTAACCCTCGAAGCAAAGGCCGCGCCGTTTTAAGCGACGCCGTCAGGCTTCCTGCCTCGTCGGATCAACATCCGACGCCAGAATTAAGTGCCGGTCGAGCCTCCGTCAGCCAAACGAAGCTCATCCGTAGGCCTTGCCGCATTCCTGCCTCACTTGCACCGCCTACGTCTGGGGGGCATTTGTTGGCACTCAAAATATGATCCTTTGGCAACCAAGCCGCAAAGATGAATGATACGGCCCACTGAAACACAGAAGCCGATAAAGATCAACTTATCAAGAGAACCCCTCAAGCTGACGAAGCCCTGAGCCACCTTGAAGGGAACGTCGGGGACTTTACCTCAGGAGAGTCGAAGTGAACCCGCAACCAACCGGCAGCGCGATCAAGCCTGCCCAATGATCCGGCATCGACCTCGTCATGCCGCTACCCCACATCGTCGCCCGACCAAGGGCGACGGTCTACCCAATGACTCTCCTAAGGAGGAAGAATGTCCTCGGCTATCCGCAACAAGGGGCCGAAGGTTCTGTCAGCAGAAGACCCCGATTACCCGGCACGGGTTCAGCTTCCCGCCATAGTGGGCCCGTTAGTGGCCGATTGATCACCGTTCAAGGTGGAATTGCCCAGGAAGTAGCATCATCCTGCAAGGAAGCTTCGAGCACGAGTCCGTCTCAGCCAGAAGCACAAATCACAGTGCCGAAGACTGTGTCAGCAGGACACCCGTGTGCTCGGACCAGACACACACGAAGTCTTGTTTAGGGCCGTTTGTCCTATCAAGAGCTTCGTCAACACCCCATCAAGGCCCTTCGATGGCCAAGGCGAGGGGAACAGTCGATGGGAGCTTCCGGAATCATCTCCTGGCCCACCGGACTGACACGCCAAGTGAACAGGTTAAAACGGCGCCGTCAAACCGGCGCGCCAAGAACAAAAGGGGGTGTTCCCCCGGCGCCGTCAATCCGGCGCGCAAAAGCCAAATGGGGCCCTTCCCCGGCACCGTTAATCCGGCGCGCAAAGGCATAATGGGGCCTCTCCCGGTGCCGTCAACCTGGCGCGCCTCTTCCTGGGGCGCCGAATTAACCCCAAGGCTATATATAGCCTGTCGAAGGGAGAGATATCAAGGAGATCGGGGGAGAAGAGGCGGAATCAAAAAGAAAGAAAAAAGAGAATTAGAAAGAAAGGGGGGAGGTCCAGGGAAGAGTCGGAGGGGGTTCTTCGATCTGAAGAGTCTTCTGTCCGAGCTCTCAGCGGCCCACACCCTGCTCCACCCGAGTCCCCCGGAATCGGAGAAGAAGAGCATCTGTTCCTTATCTCTCGAGGTGGGTTTCCCGTGTTTCATCCGGTGAATCCCTCTGTTCCGCTTTGGGTTTTCTTCCTCTGGCATAATGTAAGTGAAGGAGGGGAGGGGCGATGACATGAGCCTCACCTCCCCTCCCTCACGATGATTCTTTTCCTCTTTTCGTTGTAATGGGTTTCCCCTGTTAACGGAAACGGCGGCCGAGCAACAACGCCGGCGCCGGAATGTATATTCTCTACTTATCTGTCTGTTTTTTTTTTATGAATGAATGGAATGGAATGTGAGTCTCTGGCCGATGCCACGTTTTCTCTTTCTTCCCTGTTGGCTCCCCCTTTTTTCCTTACAGCCGGTGAAACGGTGCCGTGCGATGATGCCGGCGCCGTGGAGGATGAATGCAGAGCACCGTGGGCTTCCCGTGTGAATGACTTCCTTCTTGTCTCGTCTTCCCGACGCTTTATGCCCTTCTATGGTAAGGGCTACATTGATTCCCCTCCCCGGGGGTTTTCTCTTTCGGTCGAATGCTAGGAATCTTCACCGTGTAAGGTGTGTCAATATATGGGTTCCTCCCACCTGTCTGGGCCGCCCTCGTAATACCCTTTCTGTTCTTGACCATGAACAAAGGGAAGTAAGGGCGCCCCTACATTCCAGTTATTATTTTCCGAACATTCCTTGACGAATGTTTCTTTGATTCGTGAATATGCATATGCGTGAACGTACGTATATCTACAGGCATTAGTTCTGGCCTGCTAGTTATGCGAACGACCTCACAGCTCCGTTCTACTGTTTCATTAGTGCGAATCGGTAACCCGGGGAGGGGGAACATCCCCCACTGTTCCGCTTTGATAGCACTCTGTCCACCGGGGACCGTCTAGCAGTGACGAATCTCCTATGGACTAACGAGTGAATAGCAAACGGGTTAGTCCTGACATCTCAAATCCACAGTCCCTGAGGGACTTTGTGGTGGCCGAGAGATGCGTGTGCCCCTCGTAGGCTGGCCCTCGGGGTTCCCTTCTCTACTCGGTCGTCCCGACTCGAGTAGTGTGGTGATTCGGGTTGCGTGCCCCTCGTAGGCTAGCCCTCGGGATTTTCGCTCCCATATCGAGTCGCCTCACTCACTCACCGTTACCCACGGACTCGGTGCCCCTAGCAGGCTAGCCCTCGGGGTCTTCCTATCCGTTTGGGTCTGCCGGCCGCCGTTGCGCCACCTGGCTTTTAGGGGTTTACTCCGCCACATGAGTACTCCCTGCGTCTCCCAGACGATCCTTTGGGATGGGGAGATGCTGCCGAAATTTCGGCTCGAACGAGTCTAAACTCGGAACAATCGCCGCGCTCGAGTCCGGATCTCGCGCGAGCCCGTGATTTGACCTTTGGATGACTCGGGACCGATTCGATGAATAATCAACTCAATAAATTTTCAAAACCCTCCAAAACCTTTTAATAAATTCATGAATAAACTAACGAAGCTCCTGTTTCCTTGAAATTGGGTTAATTCGGCGCGTTCATGCGCGATAACGCCTTAAAACGGCGCGCCCTTCCCGGCGTGCCCTTTCCGGCGCGCTCTTCCCGGCGTGCCCTTTCCGACGCGCCCTTCCCGGCACGCCCCAGCTCCCCACGCCATTTTAACAGGCTGCCCCTTTTACCTACGGTTCTGGCACCGTTTTAAACCTTTCACCTACGTTTCAGGGCGCCGTTTCAAGCGTTTTAGCCCCTGTCTTCGCGAGCACTGCACCGGTTTCGTTCCGAATCGTGTCGTCGTATCATTCCAACCCTTCTCCCACTTACGGGATGACTTCCTATGCTAATTATAGAGGGATGCAAGTTCCTCAACCAAATAAACTAAATAAAATTGGCATGTTCAAGCTTGAATCGATACGCCTCGAATCCTTGCCATTATGCCCTAGTCCACACACTCATATCGCATTAATGCATGCCCGAATGTGTGCATCCTTGGTATATCAAATAACATTGCCAGAAGGTCAGGTTACGCCTGATTGGAGGCTTCATTACGCGTGAAGGTGGCCTTCGAGCTTAAGTCCTCCGCCGTGTACCAGGGTCCACCCTAATAAATCGTGTGTAGTCAACCGTATCATCCTGCATGATCACTTGCCTGCTCCTTACCCTTTATCCCGGCTTCGACAGCCCGATATCTCGGCAATTAATCAAAGGTGTTCCCTCCTCGTGGGGGATGTAATTAACGCCATAGCCTTTATGGTATGGCGGACTGCTGGTCCCGACCGAACCTCACATTCGCCCGACATGGGTCAGAGTGAGCGCACAATAAAATCGTCACTCATGTGACTGGCACGCCCGCGTCATCAATCAGTCAGTTGATTACCAGTTAGTCAAATGGTTGATCGATACGCGAACGAAAAGAAAGGAACGAAAAGGCGAACGAAAGAAAAGGTCGCAAACAGCCACCCTTCAAACCCAGGGCCATCACCACAACAGCCCACCTTCCATAATCAAGTCCACCAGCCAAATAACAACCCTCCTCAGACCTTACGGCCTCCTCCACCTCCTCAACAACAACCCCACTTTGCTCAACCAAATCAAACACCACAATATCACCAAGTGCCCCCACCGGCCAATTATGCACCACAACAATTTCAACAAAGAAGGCCTTTGGGTCCCCGAAGGGCACTGTACTCCCCTCTTCCCGAAAGCTTATTGGATATCTTTAATGCCCTCATGGCCGCTAACCTGCTCACATTGCCAAAGGAAAGAGCAATATGGCCCCAACATGTGGATACATCCCGGTATTGCGTCTTTCACCGACAACCGGGGCACAATATCGATCATTGCTTTCACTTCAAAGATTATATACATGACATGAATGATCAAGGTGATATTGATTGGGACGAGATGAGGAAAGTCATCGCTTCTTTAAAAGTCCGAAGGCCTCCTCGGCAGCCAGCAGCTCAACAGCATCAGCAACATGGACAACCACAAGCTCCACATCTTCAACAAGTTCATGCTCCCCAACCCAATATGGGGATTGTTAATAATCCACTACCGGAACATCCGGTCCCAAATCAGCAAGTGAATATTGTCACCTCGATCCATGAAGTGGAGAGAGGACAAATTTGGCACAATGAAAACGCCTCTGTCGGGGCTATTAATCAGAATTCTAATCCACCACCCTCACTGATAAGAAGGCACCAGCCTATCCCTCCTTCCCAACCACAACGTCCCCTTATACGCTCCCTCACTCCTGGGCCATCCAATGCCAATATCGTCCCTTCACGTCCCCTTCTTTTGCGCCAACCCACAAATTCTCCATCAACCCAAAACCCTCCACTAAACAAGCCTCCTCTTATTCGTACCTCGTCGACAGCCGTCGCCCCTCCCGTTCCACCTCCATCTACCGCCACCATGATTCCAAGGCCCCTTCTTGTTACACAATCACCATCACCTCATTCCAATGATCCACGGCCGGCGAGGCCCCTTATAAGAACCCTTCCTCCCACCAACCCTGCGCCTACACCCAGCACCACTCCCTCTACTTCCTCCACCCCTTTACCCACACCGGTCCCGACAGAGGCGCAAAGAACGATGCTGCTCCGTAGCGGACGGATGTTTCAACGAGTGTTTCCCCAGCGGGAGCAGGAGCCACCACAGGAACAAGGAGAGCAAGAACAAGAATCTACACAGGGCACGGAGTATGATTTATTGAAGCATCTGGACAGAACACCGGCCCATATTTCTATTCTGGAACTGATTAAAAGATCTGCCACACATCAGCAAGCTTTGAAACAATACCTGCAAAAAGTAATGGTGAATGAAGATATCCCATCCGAACAGGTCACCACTGTCTTAAACCAAGTTAGCAATCAGCCGGCTATTACTTTTTATGAACATGAGTTGGCTCCGTAGCCGGCCAGGAAATATGCACTGTGCATCACCATTGATATCAACGAAATAGCCGTGAAGCAATGTTTGGTTGATACTGGGGCATCCGTTAATATTTTGCCACCAAGCACTTTAAAGATGTGCGGCATTCCGGAGAGTCAGATTCGACCATCCACTATAACAGTCACAGCTTATGATAACACAAGAAAGCCACCATTAGGAATGATTACTCTAAAAGTAGGCTTGGGGCCAGTCTCGATCACGGTAGATTTCCATATTTTGGATATGGACCCGACATTTAATGGTATTTTGGGCCGCCCTTACATTCAGGAACTGGATGCCGTGCCTTCCACGAATCATCAATGCATCAAATTTCCACATAAAGGACGTATCATTAAAGTGACCAGTATGCCCATTTTGTCGACCGAAGACATACATTCTGCAACATCAGTGCCCTCCATGTGGCCTTCCAATATGCCTTTGCTCTCAGTATTGGATGTTGCCGATCTGCAGCAAGACCCGATGAGGTCATCATCTCCTTCAACCCCTTCCACCACACAGCTATCCAAAGGCAAAAAAAAGAAAGGTTTGATGAATACGCCCGGATGGAACATCTTAATGAAAATGGGGTACCGAACTGGTAAAGGCTTAGGTGCCAATCTCCAAGGGAGAGTTAAGCCTGTCAAGCCTCAAAAGATGATTCTCCGAGGTGGCCTCGGATATAAAGCACCAGGCAAAGAGGAAAAAGAACCGTGGGCCGTTATGACTTCCACCCTCAAGACTGACCGGCAACCTCTTACATGGACCCTTCAAACACATTTTGTAACAGGAGGTATTCAGAATGATGATGAGTATACTACAATAGTCACTTCTATGCTGGATTGTCGAGACGTACATGCATGGCAGTTTGCTCGCCATATAGCGCCACTAGCCACATATAAAGCTTTGGAATCATTAAGACCGGATAAGCGAAGGAAAATGGATGATCCTGAATGTGACTGGTATAGGTGGTTTGACATGAATGATATCTCTATTGCTCTAAGCCGCTTGTTCATGCCAACTGATCCAGAATGGCCGCCGTTGATTCATGAGTTGATTGAAAAGCCAACAGTAATTACTGACAAGAGGCAGCTTCTGAGTGACTATTCAGATACTGGAGAACCCGATGTGTCGTTTGAAGAGGGTTTTAATACAGACAGGCTGTGGGCCGGCCTTTTCTTTACCAAATCCATTCACCTGACGGCTGTTGTCCGTTTGATTGATCAGGTGTTCTTTTCAGATATACCTAGGCCGCCTGCGGTCTTAATAAACTTCTCTCCAAATTCACTACAAGTTTCTCTTCCAATTCCTCCCTTGCTCCTCGAGCGGTTTTCCAAACTCTCCATTACGCCCCCGCGTGGTTCATCATTGATTCAATCCTTCACCAAACTTTCAATTTCAACACTCTCCCCTGTTTCTACTCCCCATTACTTTCTCCTTGAAAACAAAAAAAAATGCCAAAATTCAAATTTCCCAATCCATCTCCGTTGAGGAGACCTCCTATCTTCTTCCCGAGTGTGTCCCGATCCTGGGGCCGCTCTTCCCGGATCTATTAAGGGACCTCCCCTACCCCTCCGATGAGGGGACTTCGTCTGTATCCCTTTCTGTACCCACTTTTTCTGCCCCATCTTCTAATGATCAAGCTAGTTGTTCTTTTTCCTCTAGTTTTCAAACTCATGGGTAGCTTCACATAAGAAGTCCAAGGGTAAGCAGATTCCCCGTAGATTCTTGTTGGAGTTAGCTAGAAGATGTCAAGCTTGCCTAGCCATCCCAGAATTTGTGGAAAATCCGATCATCCTGCCAGAGATAGAATATGAGGGTATTTATGCTTCTAATGAGGGCTTTGGTGTATATGAAATTATGAATGATGAAGACCCTGTTGAAGAGGGGAATGAAAGTTACGAAGAATATGAGGATGAGGCTGATGCTTTTGCTAGTGGCATGAGAAGATTTGATGAACCATCAGCCTCAGTAGAAGAACCTACCAAAGAAATAAATCTGGGTATGGAAGAAGACCCTAGGATCATCCTCATTTCAAAGAACTTGCCGCCATCAGAAGAGGAGGCGCTCATTTTGGTTCTTCAAGAATACAAGGCGCTCATTTGCATGGAGTTACGAAGATATGCCCGGACTAGATCCTGCGCTCGTTGAACATCGACTTACATTTAAACCAGGGTGTGTCCCGGTCAAACAGCGATTGAGACGTTTCCACCCTAATATGACTTTAAAAATGAAAGAAGAGGTCGATAAGCTGCATAATGCCAGATTTGTTAGAGTTGTCCTCTATCCTAATTGGGTGGCTAACATCGTCCCAGACATGAAGAAGAAAGATGGAAAGGTTAGGATTTGTATAGACTTCCGGGACCTCAACCGCGCGTGTCCTAAAGATGACTTCCCCCTCCCTCATATTGATGTTTTGATTGACAACACGGCATGATTTGAGACTCTCTCCTTTATGGATGGCTTTTCAGGTTATAATCAGATTCGCTTGGCCGAGGAGGATCAAGAGAAAACGTCGTTTACTACACCATGGGGATCTTATTGTTATGTGGTCATGCCTTTTGGACTTAGGAACGCTGGAGCCACCTATCAAAGGGCCATGATGGCTATTTTTCATGATATGATCCACATTTATATTGAGGTGTATGTGGATGACCTGGTAGTAAAATCAAGAACAAGGATTGAGCATCCCGGGGTTCTAGCTAAAGTCTTGCAAAGAGCACGGGAGTACCATTTAAAAATGAATCCCAAGAAGTGCGTATTTGGTGTTTCATCAGGGAAGTTGCTTGGATTCATTGTTAGTTAGAGGGGTATTGAGATTGATCCCAACAAGGTGAAGGCCATAAGAGAAATGCCTCCTCCCAGGAATTTGAAAGAAGTTCGGGGATTAATCGGGAGGTTACAATTTATTCGCCGATTTGTCTCTCAGCATTCACAAAGATGCAGGCCGTTCTACGAGCTTACCAAGCCGGGAGTCAAGTTTATTTGGGATGACAAGTGTCAGGCAGCTTTTGACGGATTGAAGGATTATCTCTCAAATCCTCCTGTCCTGAGGCCGCTAGTTCAGGGTAAACCGCTTGTTCTTTATATTTCTGTCATGGATGACTCTGTAGGCGCTGTCCTAGCCCAAGTTGACGAAGAAGGAAAAGAGAGGGCAGCCTACTACTTGTCAAAACTCTTTAACCCATGTGAGCAGAGGTACTCAGCCATGGAGAAGACTTGTGCAGCTTTAGTCTGGGTAGTTCAGAAACTCAAGCATTATTTCCTAGCTCACGAGGTTCATCTCATTACTCGTATGAATCCAATCAAGTTCCTTCTTGAAAAATCTGTTCTCACTGACCGATTGGCGCGATGGCAAAGCTTCCTCTCTCAGTTTGATATCATCTACATTCAGCAAAAAGCGATTAAAGGCTATGCCATAGCAGAACATCTTGCTCATCACCCTCTCCCCAGATTTGACACTGTTCGCTCAGAGTTTCCAGATGAGGAACTAATGTCCATCAATCAACCCGATTCGATGTGGACGTTACATTTTGATGGAGATTTGAATTCAAAAGGGAAAGTGATTGGTATTGTTCTTCTATCACCTGAGGGTATCACCATTCCGCTCGCTTCTCAGTTTGCATTTCCAGTTACAAACAATATAGCTGAGTACGAGGCTCTTTTGGCCGGACTGGAGGCCGCTCATCAACTCGGTGTTACAAATTACGAATTGTAGGTGATAGTCAGCTTATTCTTCGCCAAGTGCTCTCCAAGTGCCGCACGCTTAATCCTAAACTCAAGCCTTACCAAGAATTGACTTCTGCTTACACCAAGCTTTTCACCAAACTAATCTTCGTTCACGTCCCTCGTGACCATAACATTCTAGCTGATGCTCTTGCTTCTCTTGCATCTTCCATGGTTCTCCTTCCCGAGAGGGATTCCCATTCTATCACTGTTCGTAAGCGGCTCATTCCCGCTATTCAAGACCCATCTTTTGTTAGGATTAAGGAAGAGGTGCTTAGGAAGGTTGAGCAAGGCAGAATTATTGAGAATATGGAGGTCATGCTATTGAACTTGGAAGAAGAATTGGATGATGAAGAAAAGCCGTGGTATTATGAAATTGCTAAATATTACCAGGATCAATCATATCTTGAAGAAGCTACAGCGGAAGAAAAGAAAGCCATTAGAAGGGTTGCCCATGGATACACCCTGATTGGAGGTGTGCTTTACAGAAGAGGTCTCATTGGAGTTTTATTAAGATGCCTAAATGATTTTAAATCTTGGAAAGTTGTGGAAGAGGTCCATTCGGGGGTGTGTGGTGGTCATGTCAATAGCCAGATGCTTGCTAAGAAGATCCTAAGGCTAGGTTTCTATTGGTCCACTCTAGAAGAGGATTGTTCTATCTATGTCCAAAGGTGTGTTAAGTGCCAACTGCACGCCGAAAAAATTCATTCTCCTGCTTCTTCACTCCATCCCGTATCTGCTTTCGATATCATTTGACCCCTGGGTGATCCGACCCTCCTCACAAAACCAAAGTCATTCATACTGACGGCGACGGAATACTTCACCAAGTGGGCGGAAGCGGAAGATTACGTGGAGATCAAAGCATCAACCGTCTGCAAGTTCATAATGAAGAATATCATTGCAAGATTCGGCATCCCAAGTACCATCGTCACCGACAATGGACCCCAATTCATCTCTCAGGAACTACAGGACCTCTGCAACAGGTATAACATTGCATTACATCATTCATCTCCTTATTATCCGTAGGGCAATGGCCAAGCAGAGGCAACTAATAAGACTTTGATTAAGATTGTCAAGAAAACGTGTGAGGCTAACAAATTTGCGAATTGGCCAGAAAAATTGGTTGAAGCTCTTTGGGCCTATCGTACTTCCATTCGTACCCCTACAGGGCAAACACCCTTCACCCTCACTTATGGAATGGAGGCTGTAGTTCCTTACGAGATTCTTGTTCCTTCTCTGCGAGTACAATTGGACAAAGAATTCTCTATTGATGAGTGGCGTGAATCTCTCCTTGCCCAGTTGGAACTCCTAGATGAGAAGCGTCTGGCTGCCGCCGAACATGCGCGTATTTATCAAAACCGACTTTCACGTTTTTATCAAAAGAAAGTGATTGAGAGAAAATTCAAAGTTGGTGAATTGGTGATTAAAAGAATCTTTGTAAAACCAGGTGGACCACGTTCAAAACTCCAACCTAATTGGGAAGGCCCCTTTATTATAAAAGATGTTTATCCTGGCAACGCTTATAAATTGATTAATGCTGAAGGCGAAGAGTTAACTCATCCTTGGAATGGTCTCTATCTAAAGAAATACTATCCCTAAAAATGAAAAAAAACAAAAACAACAACAAAAAGAGAAAGAGAAAGAGAAAAAAAAAGAGCAAAAACAAAACAAAACAAAAATTGAAAATCTTGGAGGCTGGTATAGTACATGGGCCACGACACTGAAAAAATCAAAATCTTTAAATTCATTCTTCAGTCTCGACGGTTTAACTCTTGGGTCAATTCACGCACACACTACACGGTTTATTCTTAAACTCGAGCAGCCCGGAATTCAAGGAAAGTCTGACCCAATCAAGAGTGTAAAAGCCTTACCTATTCTCTTCCTTTCGGCTCACGAGAGGCAACACAAGTTAGGGGTTACCAACCAAGCCTGCCCGCCGCCCTACTAGGTGGAAGTCAGGGCCCAAAAGGGAACAAAATGCTTAAAGCCCAAGTACAATTAGGTCTTTATCTATTTCGAAGAAAGCAAAAGGAAGTTATGATAAAAGAAAGCATGTCAAGAGGGTAAAGTCCCCGCAAGGAAAAACTTGGTCGTAAGCATGCATGAATAAGGGCAAAAAAGAGCAACAAAATTTCCCTAAGCCAAAGACCGAATCCCAACAGGCATAAGGGCAGGGGAGTAGCGTGCCTCATTCTTGAAAACCTTTCGTGAGCTTCCTTAATCATTCTTCTCTTCACCCTCCATGGTGGGTTGTGAACTCAAAGAATGGCAAAGACCAACTAAGAAGGATGGACTGCGAGAGAATATGAGTAAAAGCCAAAGTATAAATCACGTTGACTCTTTTGTTAAGTCTCTTGAGAAAATCTAATGAATTTTAGATTATGATGGTTAAGGTTTCAAAGCTCTATACCATACTCGCCTCCAAAATAAAAATTTTCAAATAGGCGTCCTTGTCAAAATTAAGTGTCATTTTCAAAACAAAAATTCAAACAAAAAAAAGCATATATACCAATAATAACAAAAAATGACTGTGGAATTTCAAGCCCTTTGTTTCTCATATGCATGATTGCATTCTTGTATGGGCATCTTTTATTTTTAGTTTGCATTTTCTTGCTTGCATGACGCATGTTTTATCTACTCTTTGTCTTCATTGATTAAAGGCTTGGCCCCTTGACCCGTTATCAAGGTCAAAGTGAAGACATCCCTTGCTTATTGAGCAAGGGGCCAAGTCGAACAGATGAATTAACATGTTTATTCAAGTATGGAAGCACATGGCAAAAGTAAAAGACGAGAAAGAAAAGAAGGTACAAGTACACAACTACACAAGTGCTCAGGTAGCAAAATCCCAATTTCATATATATATATACATCATAAATGTCTGAGTACAAGTGTGAGGGTGGAGGAGTACAAGTAAGTCTCCCCACTCCCGCCTCCACCCTCCTCTCTCCTACTCTCTGCCTCACTCTCGTCCTCCCGACGAGGAGCTGGTGGAGGGGGCATGGGCCCCCGGGAAGTAGCTGGAGCTTGAGCCGGCTCCTCTGCCTCGCTCCTCTGCCGGAGAGAGAAACTCGCCACAAAAGTAGAGCTGGTGAAGCTGTACCCTGCAGCTCGCGCCCGCTCCCGACCTCGCTGAAGACGCTCCTCGGTCGCTCGTAGCCGCTCCTGTGCAACGGGTAGCTGGGCCCTCAAGGCTGTAAGCTCTCGATCGCAAGCTGACCGCTCCTCACGATCCCGGGCACGCTCCGCCTGGTACTGCTTACGGTCCCGGACACGCTCCGCCTGGTGCTCCTCGCACTCCCGAGTACGCTCTCTCCGCTCCATCTCGAGGGTGACTCGCAGCTCCGCCACGTCCTGAGGCAGCTCCTCTCGCCGCCTCAAGGCCCGCTCCAGCTCCACGACCCGTTGCTCACGGATCGCCAACTCTGTCCCGGCCAGGGCAGCCCGGGTATGTGCCGCCTGTAACTGTGAAGTCTGCAAACATTTAAACAGATCATAAGTTCCACATTTAATGCAATAATTCAATAATTTATGGAATAAGCAACATACAATTGAAAATAAATAACTCACCTGCGTGGCCATCGCCCGCTGTCCCTCCTCGATGCAAGTAAGAGCAGCCCGGAGTTCCTCGATCTTTAAAGAAAGCAATCTTCATGAATATATTATATAAACAAATGAATAATTTTGAGTTTAAGATTTAAGGCATACCCATGAGGCAAGGTTGCGCTCTGCTGCCTCGGCCCGTGCCACTGCCCCTGCTAGCTGCTCTGCTAATGCAGTCACCTCTGCACTAGGCCCTCTCGAGCTGGAGGCTTCTCCTGTCTCTCTCCCTACTGCTCCCTGCTGGGCACGCTGCATTTATTGAGATTGTCAGTAGCTAATCATCAATAAAAAAAAAATTCATATGCATATAGGAATAAATTAAACACTCACCAAGGTCTCAAGGTCTGCCCGTGTGGTGGCTAGCTGTGCCTCTAGGCTATATAGGTGGGCCTGTGCATCCATCGCCACTATGTCCCGCGCATCCTGCATTCATCACATATTAGTCGCATGATAGATATACAAAGCATTTGCATTTAATTTAGAAATAAGTGCATTCATACATACCCCTAAGACCCTCATCTGGGGTCGACCGGCGTAGACCTCCCAGTAGCGTCGGAGGTACTCGGAGCTGTCGGTCGCGTGTGAAGTGACCTGGGTCCCGCCACGCTGCCAGTCTGTGTACTGGTCAGAGAACCGCACTCTCCAGTCGATCGCTTTCGTGCGACCGCGCGTCTTCTTGCCTACTCCTCGTGGCTCTCCTACCTCGATCCACTCCTGGTGTAGATCGAGGGTCCTCATCACCAACCTAAGCCGTAATGGCTCAATCTCGTTCAGGCAATGAACCCAAAGCTCATGCCCAAAACGAGGTCGGCCCGCTACGACCCACGGTTGGCCCTCGTCGGTCATCCCTTCATAGGGTCTCCACCTCACCTGCATTCACAAACATGCATTCACATCATTATATCATCATTATATTTCACATAAAAAACAAAAAATAAAAATTGCATCATGCATACCAGTGAGGCGGGGAAGTCTCGGAACTCCCGTCGCAATACGTGCAGCTCATATGCAAGTGGAGCTCTGATCACCACTGGCAGCCAGCGTCGCGCCAGAGGGAAGGACCCCTCATCTCCGGGTCGTAGATCAACACGCCCCATGGGCATGTACAAATGGCTCCAAATCTGCATCCATACATTGCATTAGTTGACCATGCATATGCATATAATAAAAGGAAAAGAATAAAAACAACAAAAAATGCATACCTGAAGAAAAGGTGAAAAGCCACTAACTGTCATCTCTCGACCTGTCCCCGTGGATAGGTCGGCTATCAAGTGCGCCAGCAGCGCTGCTCCCCAGGCATATCTGCCCACGCCCTCTAAGTCCTCAAGTATCCCTAGGAAGCGGCAGTTGATGATGTCGCCCTTCGTGCCGAGTAGCAGTCTCCCGAGCATCAAAAATAGAAACCTCCTCAAATCTCTGTCTGCTCTCTCTCTGTCAGCTGGATCTTGGCAGTAGGCAGCCCTAGCCCCATCTATCAATCTCTGCGAAAACTGCTCTAAGGACTCCCTAGATCTCTGCCTAGAGTTCCCCAATCCCCTAGCTATGGTAAGGTCAGTACGGAAAACGGTCCTACACTCGCTCGGTGTCTCGTACACCGTCTCTAGCCCTAATAGCCTCTGGGTCAGCTCACTATAATCAGGTAGGGTGATCCCGCTCACCGCCTTACCATCTACCCTCAGCCCGGTGATCCTAGCCACATCCTCCAAACTAGGGACCATATGCCCCCATGGCATCAGAAATGCCCGGCTAGACCTATCCCATCTCTCTCTCAAAACCTGAATCAAAGGCAGGTCGGGTCTGACTGGCTCAATGCTAAGGAAGGCCCCAAACCCCATAGCATCTATCCTAGCTCTCTGGAACTCGGGGAGGCCGTAGTACGCTGCCCGGACCTGGACCCAAGAAATCCGTGTCCTCATCAGCCCCTGCATGCATATGAGAACTTTTTGCTTAAGTTTTCATGTAGAAATTCATTTAATCTCATTAATTGTGATATTTGTTGTTTGGATAATTAACGACCTACCGTGGGTCGTGGTTTTCATGATTGACGCCCCTGAGGGCGGCGTTATTTCCAAATAGGTTTCAGGTGGTACTGTACGTTCATTTAATTGACGACCTACCCGGGGTCGTTGTTTATCTAATTGACACCCCTGTGGGCGACGTTTTTTTGAAAGTGATATTCTAAAAATCTGAAAAAATTATAATTGACGCCCAACCCTGGGTCGTCAGTTATCTAAGTAACGCCCCTGTGGAAGGGCGCGGTTCATGAAGTAACTTTCTATCCTAAATTGTATTTCTGGAAAATGCTGAATTGACGGCCACCCTGTGGTCGTTACCTATCTAATTAACGTCCCGATGGGGGGCGTGATTGTCCTGGGGTTTCAAGGTTTTAATGTGCGAAATAACAGAAATACATACATTTTAAAATTTAAATGAAATCACAGGGAAATAACAACATGCTGGCGAAACATGATAAAATTAGAATAACGACATGCTGCAGGGCGTTTCTTTCATGTGATTAATTATTTTTAGAAAATCAAAAAAAATGTAATTAACGACCCATTGTGGGACATTATTTAAATTCGCGACACCCCTCGGGGCGTCATTTTTCCGCGTCTCTGGTTTGCCCTCTCCCGAGAGCTATGGAAATGGAAGAAAATGGAAATAAAAATAAAAATAGTGGGAAATGGGTGTGGGGGCCTACCTTCTGTCGTTTTGGTCCAATTAATCCCCCACGGAGGGGTTGCTGTGGTTGGCGTGGCCGCCGGAGCTGCCCAGGCCGACGGGCCATCACTGCCGCCGCCGCCGTTGGGTCTTCGTCACCCCCTCCCTCTTCACTTCCGTCGCCATCCTCTCCCTCTTCACCTTCACCTTCTCCTTCGTCTTCCTCGCCTTCCTCTTCTCCCTCTTCACTTTCGTCGCCGTCGTCTTCCTGTTCTCCTCCGTCATCGCCTTCGTCAAGATCCCCTTCACCGGCCGCCGCCGGTACTTCTTCGACCGCCGCGGGAGGGGGCCCTGTGGACACCAAAAATTGCACACCCAGATGTCCTGCTCGACCTCGCAAACGGCGCCGAGTGAAGAAGCCCCGGAGAGACTGGTCGTCCGGACTCCCCAAATATGCACATTGCCATGAAGCCGTCCCCAGAGTCACGACGACAAAGAGAAACCAATTCCCGGGAAGCGCATAATCCATGGGCCTCGAAGAAAATCAAGCGGGCCACGACTCGTGCTCACAACGGGCTCAAAATTACCCACTTAGCCCCTCAGCGGCACGCCCTGTGCCCTGTCCAGCGGCACACCAAGGGGGCGCCCAGCGGCACACCCCCTGGGCCGTCCAGCGGCACACCCAAGGGGGCGCCCAGCGGCACACCCCCTGGGCCGCCCAGCGGCACGCCCCCAGGCCGCCCAGCGGCACACCCATCTTACCCTTCAGCGGCACGCCCGTGCTGGCTTCCGGCGGCACCGCCTTGCTGCGCTTCACCGACACGCCTTTTGGCCCTCTCAGCGGCACGCTTGTTGTGCCTGCCAGCGGCACGCCATTCAGGCTCTTCAACGGTACGCTCCGGTAGGACGACGTGATGCCCACGCCCTATGAATCCTTGGCGCGCAGTGGGCTGCCCGAGGTGTTGGCCAGGGATTGGGCCACGTTGCCTACTCCTCCTGCCACCCAGGACAAGGGAG
Organism: Amorphophallus konjac; assembly: GCA_022559845.1. Classification (NCBI taxonomy): domain Eukaryota; kingdom Viridiplantae; phylum Streptophyta; class Magnoliopsida; order Alismatales; family Araceae; genus Amorphophallus; species Amorphophallus konjac. The sequence goes on from CM040126.1 coordinate 55,286,599, forward strand.
TCAACTCCCATTAAATGCACTTCGGACGCCTCCCGCCTCCGAACGCTCCCGCCACAGGGGGTATAAGACCCCTCTCCTTCGCTACGAAAAAAAAGAAGGGAGAGGCATATACACAGAGAGACACACACACGCAGAAGAGAAGAAGAGGGAAGAGGAGAAGAGGAAGAGAAGAAGAGAAGAAGAAGGAGAAGAGAAAAGGGGGGAAGAGAGGAAGAGAGGGGGAGGGCTCGCTACTCCACTTGACGCCGCCGTCTGTGCGCAGAGGGAAGAGAAGAAGAGAAAGAGGAAGAGGAGGGAAGGCTCTGCCTCCCCCTCCCGCTGCTCCGTCCACCACCGTCCGCGCGAAGAGCAGAAGAAGAAGAAGAAGAAGAAGAGAAGAAGAGAAGAAGGAGAGGGGAGGCTCCGGCTCCCCCGTTGCTATCCCGTCCACCACCACCGGTGTGAAGAGAGGAAGAGAAGGAGAGCGAGTGAAGAGAGAGAGTGAGGTCCGGGAGGGGAGGAGTCCATGCTCCCCCCATTGTATCTTCTTTCTTTCTTTCTTTGTCCCCCTTGTTTTCTTTCCCGTCGCCATGTATTAGCTCCCTTGGGGCACTCCTTTTGTGAGAATAAAAGTAGAAGGCTTGCAAGTATTTTCTTGGACGTCTTTCTAAAGCATTTCCTCCGTGTTTGCATCCTTCGGTGTTTCACGCCCCCTTTTCCTTTCTCCTTTTGTTAGGGTTTGTTTCCTCCCGGGCATTTTTGCCTTCGCTCACCCCTGGGCGCCCTCAGCGGTACACCCTCCATGTGCCTTCAGTGGCACGCCCTTGGGCACCTTCAGCGGTACGCCTCTGGCGGCCTTCAGTGGCACGCGCTCGCCCAGGGCTCTTAGCGGTACGCTCCTGCCGCCCCTCAGCGGCACAGCCCCTTCATGCCCCTCCTGCGCCTCCAACGGCACACCCTAATTGTGCCTTCAATGGCACACCCTGACTGTGCCTCCAGCGGCACACCCCAACCAATTCTTCCCCGGCATGCCTCGGCCAGGCCCTTCGCCGGCACACCCTCTTGTGCCTCCCTTGCCCGGCACACTTGCCCTTCCTTCTTGCCCGGTGCATCCCCCCCCTCAGCCAGTCCTAGAGTAGTCTTCCACTCGCCGTTCCCTCCGAGTTTTCCGAGGTTTATAAAGGTGTTGCCGCTCTCGGGCGCCCACCTCCAGTTGTCGGGTTCTGCCACTCCATGTGGGTGCGTTCCCTGTATCTCCCTTGCGCTCGGGTCAAGGGGAGATGCTGCCGAATTTTTGTTAGAAACGATAACATATTAAAAAGATAAAAGGAAGCAACAAACAAATGGAACAGCCACACATTTAAAAGACAAAAGACAGCAACAAACAAACGAAAAGAACAACGGTGAAATGCCTTAACCAAAGCAAATGGAACCGCAATCAATTCAAAGAGGACCGAATCGAACGACAACTAAACAACTCGAACATCCGCCCTCACAAAAGAAAGAATGAAAGTTAATCAAGAGAAGAAAAGAAGAAACCCATGCAAACTTAATAAAATCAGAAAAGAAGAAAAGAAAAGCCTTAAAAGAAACGGAGGAGGAGTGGGCTCCCCATGCCTTTCGCCAGTATGCCCCTTCAGCTACCTTCGCCGGTACACCCTCTAGCTACCCTTGGCCGGCACACCCACTCGCGCCCTTCGACGGCACACCCTCCATGGCCCCTCGCCGACACACCTTGCCAACTCTTCCCCGGTATGCCCTTCAGTGGCCTTCGCCGGCACACTCCCTGTTGCCTCCGCCGGCATGCTCCATGCCGCCTTCGCCGGCACACTTCCTGCCACCTTCGTCGGCACACACCCGCTTGGCCCTTCGCCGGCACGCTCCTTTGGCCCTCAGCGGCACGCACCCTTTCAGCCCCTCAGCGGTACACTCCCTCAGCCCTTCAGCGGCACACTCCTCAGCCCTTCAGCGGCACAGCCCCAGGCCCTTCAGCGGCACACTCCCAGCCCTTCAGCGGTACACCCCTAGGCCCTTCAGCGGCACACTCCCAGCCCTTCAGTGGCACACCCTCAGCCCTTCAGCGGTACGCCTTTCTCTTAGCCCTCTAATGACCCATTCTCTCTCCAGAAAATATGAGTAATAATAATAATAATAATAATAATAAATAATAACAGATTCAAAAAAATGAATAAATAAATAAGAATAATAAAGGAATAAGCAATAGTAATAATAAGCTTAAAAATAATGACGATAATAATAATTAGACAAATAAACGATAACAAAAAAATGAATGAATAATAATAACGGACTCAATAAGAATGATAAATAAATAAAAGATAACCAAAATAAATAACAATAACAAACTTAACGAAACACGACAAGCAAATGAATGACAATAAAATGAACAAAAATAATAACAAACCTAACAATAACACTGATAAATAAATAAATCATAAAAAATGATAAATAGATAGTAATAACAAACTCACTCAAAGATACGCATAAATTAACGAATAATAATGATAAAATTTCAAATGATAACAAAACAATGAGATCCACTTTGCAGCCCCGTCTCTCTCGTGACCCGGTGCCGAAGGAACAACAATGTCGCCCTTCCAGGTTGGACCTGAGTCTTGGGAATCATCCCGAACTGGCCGTGACCCGACCTCGCCTCGGGCTGACATTCCGATTAAACCGGATTCATTTCTCCGGCCGAATCCCTTCCGAGCCGCTACTAAAATTGCCACACGTTCGGCAGACATTTGAATGGGTTCACCTCGGTTTTCGCCACGTTTCTATTACGGACCTGTGTCTAAACATGAAAAGACCCGTGAGCAATCAATATGGCCGACAGCTCCCTCCCCGACATGGTCGTGAGCCGGCATTGCTCCGGACCGATAGCCCGTTAAATCGGATTCATTCTAACGGGCCGGGATTCGCTCCCGCTCTTTCATTGAAATTGCCATAAACTCGGCATACATTTGCACGGGGTCGTTTCCGCCCACGTCACACTTTCAATATGGGCCCTTGCCCGAACATGAAGAGGTCCGCAAGTGACCGATAGAATCAGAATAGAACGAGACGGCTCTCGCCACCCCTGGACTCCTTCCATGGGAATATTAATAAGACCTCCGTGGGCCACACTTAGACCTCGGGCCCGCCCCGATCATGGTCATCGTCTGGCTCATATCCTTGATCTACAGCCCGCTCCTTTCGAACACGTTTTCGGTTCTTGAGTCTAGTCCCCGGACTCTCCCCCGTTGCCCTCCGGCACCGGAAATATTAATGATGCCCGCACAAGCCTCGTTTGGACCACGGGAGGCGCCCCCAATATGGTCCTGGCTCGATCTCGCACCGGGCCAATAGATTCACTGGTTTCCGACTACAACAACCGAGATTCAACCGAATGTTTTCAGTATCTCGGAATAATAAACTTGCCGTATCCCGGCACGCATATGTTTCAGGTCCTCCCGCGGCGATTACAATATTCTCAAGCCGGACTCCCGTCCGAATATTAAATGGTCTCCCGAATGACCGATATATTTCGAACGCCCGCTTCTCCGGACACAAGGCTTTTCAGCCGATTCAAGGGATATTCCCTCGTTGCCCCTTGGCACCGGAAATATTAATGACGCTCATGCAAGTCTCGTTTCGACTGCGGGGGGCCCACCGCAGTATGGTCGCAGCTTGCCCTTGCATCGGGCCAACAGATTTACCGGTTTCCAACCGCTCTAACCGAGGTTTAGCCAAACGTTTTTCGTTCTTCTGAACAATAAATTGCCATATCCTGGCGTACATATGCTCCGGTCTCCTCGCGACGATCGCGCTTTTCTCGAGCCGGACATTCGTCCGAAGATTAAATGGTCAGCACATGACCAACACGATTTCGAATGCTTCCTTCTCGCCCTCGCATGAGGATTTCAATACCTCGTAATAGACCTTTCATGCAATTAATTTCTTGGCCATGAGGCCCTAAATCCCGGTGATTAATCAAGGGTGTTCCCTCGTATGGGGGATGTAAATGACGTCGTGACCTTTATGGCACGGCGGGTTTCGGTCCCGACACGAACCACACAATCGTCTGACGAAGTCAGATCGAGCGCACCATGGGCTCTTCGGAGCCCGAATAAATTGTCACTCCGGTGACTGCCACGCCCACGCACTCAATAAACGAATAAACCAACAAGAGAATAACAGGTGAAAAAAGTGCGTCCACAGGCCCCTCCACTGCTTGCTCTTCCTCCAAGTCTACCACGGCCAGGGCAGTAACCCTCTGGCGTTTGGGAGCGCTGCCAGCCATCGGATTGAGAAGGGAGAGAGAGTAGAAAGGGAGAATGAGGGAGAGATAGATGAGGGGGGGTTTCGGTTAGGGTTTTGCAGAGAGAAGGAGATAAACGAAGGAAGGAAGAAGAAAGTGGGGAAAGTAGGGTTTAACAGTCGAGAATAATTGACGCCCGAGAGGAAGGCGTCTCTTCTTAAATTGACAGTTTGAAGTAAGGCGTATATTTTAGATTTAATGCCTTAAGGATGGACGTCATTTGTGTTTTGCATGGGAATTTGTAAACGTCGTCAGACGCATTAATGGGATTTGATTGACGAGAGAGGGTGTAATTATTACCCCTTTGAATTTGACGACGAAGAGATCGGGCGTCCATTCTTTAAAACGGGACGTGAGTAAAGGTGTGTTTTATAAGAAATTAAGGAATTATCTCAAAAATTATTTGAAAATTTGAATTGATTAACGCCTTGTTTAAAGTCGTGAGTTAAGAAACGCCAGTGCCTTGGGCGTCAATTATGAGTTTGAAATATAATGGACGGCTTCAACTGAGGCGTGTCTTAAGTAATTAACGCCGTTGATAGGGGCGCTATTCAGAACAGAAGGACCAGAACTCCTTGTTATCAGATAGAATTGCTTGAAATATCAGAACTGATCACTTTCATACATTGCTTTGGCTCAGATAAAAGAGGAATTCTCATTGCATTCATGAAGATCTTTGATTACATTCTAAGCCACTGTGGGCCTTATCTTCTTGAGAGCTAGTACATAAGCTTTACATTTGTTCTCTTCTTCTTCAACATGAGTCTTGGATTTGTAGAGAAGTGCCACCCTCCATTGAGCCATTATGGTCCTGATTTCTTCATGATCACCACTTGAGCATAGATCCCTCTTCTTGATTGGAGGAAGGTGAGAGGGTCCTTCGAAGAGATGTCGAGGAAGTCCGAGTTGTGAGAGGCATCGGTGTGCGTTGTAAAGGATGAAGTCGGTCCCGCCAATTAAACGGAGCTCGATGCCGGAGGATAACCTTGAGCGAAGTTCTTGAGTTTTGAGAAAACCCGGTGTGCATGTGAAATTGCTCTTTGGCATTGTTTTGAAGTAATCTCTCCATTCATTCCTCTTCTTGAGCTTGGGTACTCTATTAGTAACTCTTTCACATAAGCCCAATGAGCTTGTCATATACCTAAGTGGGCTCTTGGAGAAGATTTTGGAGGCCGTTTGGTTTGCTTGACATGGATCAAACTTAAAGTGTAAATCTATCCAACAAGTTAGAAGAAGCATTGATCCAAATAAAGGCCGTCCTAGTGAAGCCGAGGTGAGCCCATTGTATAGGTTGGCTAGTATTGCCCCACCTATTTTCTTTCCCTCCCACATGCTTGCTATTGCACTCAAGTGTTGTTCCTCTAAATGATCCTCCAATGAAGGGAAGAATAAAGCTCCTCCTACACATATGACAAACCCCTTCATCACTCTCTCCAAAAGGACTTCATCTCCTTGAGTCTTATCCATGTTTTTATATACCCAAGAAGCCAACTTCAAAAGATTGATTCCCTTGTTGGTCTTCATTTGATTCACCAAATTTGAGCTTTGAACAAGGCTCATGAGCATATCATGAGCTTGTATGGGCTTAGTCATATGGGCCATCTTTGTTTCCTCTCCTTGCTTCATCTTCTTCAAACCCAAGAGCATCTCCACTTCTTCTAGGAGGATGGTTGCTTCAAAGGTTGGGAATAGAAAAGTGTGGGTGTGAGGGTGCCATAATTCTATAAGAGCTCCAATGGAAGCCCAATCAAGATGGATATCATTATAATGGGTGGCATGGGTGATAAGGCCTAGAAGGTTCCACTTAGAAAGGAGGGATCTCATGTCTAGAGAGAGCTTGGAGAGTAGCAAAGGAAGCCACTTGACCTTTAGAAATCTTCTTGGACAAGGAATAATGGGGTAATCTTGAAAACATAAAACATAAAAGAAAGGAAGAAGAAAGAGAATAACGTCAGAAATTTTGAAAAGAAAGAAAGACAGAACGAAATAAATGCTCCAAACACAAAGAACACTTACTTGGTCTTTAGCAATTTTTCCACTGATATGGCCTGGCACTTCACAAATTCTTGGAAAACTCATCCTTGACCTCTTGGAAGGCCTCTACTGCATTAACTGGTTCATCCTTCTAATAATGTTACTTGTTCTGATCTGTTTTTCTTCTACTGCTAATTCTTCTACGAGTTCTTCTGTTTGTCTGTCTACAGAAGATGGCTTCGGTGCTATGGCTTCGATGATCTGATGTTTGGAAACACCAGCAGTTGCCCTATTTATAGTGTTTTGAACATTAACGGGCAGTATGGTTTGTGTTTGAATAAAACGATTTGCTGGAAGTTTAACTCCGAGCAGGAAACGAAAATAGCTAATTAACGACGTTCTTTGTGGCGTCATTTGTTAAATTGACGACACTCTCTGGGTCGTCATTTATCCAGCGCCTCCATGAAGGTCGTCATTTGCATTCCAATTCCAAGTTAAACCTTTAATGCAATTAACGCCTTAGTTCACGTCGTCATTTCTTAATTTGACGCCTATCAGAAGGGTCGTCATTTTTTGAGCTTGTGCGTGTAAATTACTTTGGATTTCTCATGAACTTAAGTGCTGTTATATCATGATTAAATTATTTTTATCAAGCACTTATGATCATATTTTAAGCTAATGATCTGTTGAGCTTTGAAGTGCAGGTTGTGCAAGTCTATACATCCTTCTAAAGTCCATACGTTCCATTATCAAGTCTATACACTCCTTCCTCAAAGTCTGCATATCCATTCTCTCCACAAAGTCTGTACATCCTTCAAGTCTATACATCCACCAAAGTCTATACATCCTCACCCAAGTCTATACGTTCCATTCCCTTCTCAAAGTCTGTACAATCTTCCCAAGTCTATACATTCCATTCCCTTCACCAAGTCTATACATCCTCACCCAAATCTATACGTTCCATTCCCTTCTCAAAGTCTGTACAATCTTCCCAAGTCTATACGTTCCATTCCCTTCACCAAGTCTATACATCTTCACCCAAGTCTATACATTCCATTTCCTTCACCAAGTCTATACACACCATTCCATAAGTCTATACAATGCTAAGTCTACACATTTGTTCTATAAGTCTATACATTTCAAAAGTCTGTACGTTTCAATAAAAATTCATAAATTCTCAAAAATTTTAATAAAAATTCATAAATTCTCAAAAAATTTTAAAAAAAATTCATAAATTCTTAAAATTTCAATAAAATTCCAATAAAAATTCAAAAAATTTCAATAAAATTTCATAAATTCTCAAAATTTCAATAAAAATTCAATAAATTCTAAAAATTCCAAAACTCCAAAAAAATCCAAATAAATCCAAAAAATTAAAAAAATTCAAATCGATGTTGTTGAGTATGTTTTATGCATTTTTATATCATGGCTAATGAAATTTTGAGTGCAGGTTAAGAAGCTCTTGGTCCCACCGACTGGGCCTCGGCATCCAAGCCCCACGGTGACTGTACCTCATTTCTCAGTTCTCTCATTTCTCACCATTTTTCTATATGCATTCCTGTATGCATTGTTACTATAAGGTATCTACGCTATTATAACATATCAAGGACCTTGTGGTTCTGATGAACCTGGAATTTGAGTTCCCCTTCATCAAAAATAGTGATAATTCCAGGGGAATCTTGATCACACGGATAGGCCGTTGAGTCATTCAAGGTTTGGGACGATGGTTCCTCTTTTTGAGTTGATGCGTAGACAAACGGGCTTCGGCTTAATATCAGCTCAGAGATCTGGATTCTTGACCAAATCTGGGTGGCTTAACAATATTATCATTGATTATCTTTTATTTTAGTTTGTTTTAATTTTTCTTTAGCCCATCATGCATCATGTAGGACTTTGAGCTTAATGATGAAAATCTTCATATTATGCTAATAATGAAGGTCGGTCGTTCTTAGTTGAATTGACATGAGATGTTCCGTTCCAAATCAAGTACTTTATTCTGCTTGAAGCTGCTCAGGCTGGTCCCTTGAAAACCATCCATTTGCTGGATCTTTATCTCATTTCACTTTACTTTTCTGCAAATCCACATTGGTTGTAGCACGTCCACATTGGCTGGTAACCGCTCTCCAATGGTGCCTCCCTATCGTGCCCTCATGCACATTTTGTTTATTTAGTTTACTCTCCTTTATCCAGCTGACCGATGCTTTCTCGGAATTGTCCGAAGTTGTTTCATTCAGAATCTTGGAAAGATTTCCAACGCTTAGTGTCAAAAGTGTGTCACATCACACCTTAGCATCTACTTATCAGTACGTTCCACCTCATTCCGCTTGTTTCCTTATTCGCTTCATTCCGTCTCACTCCCTTGCAAAGCAGACGCCAAGGCGGGGCAGCTGTAGACACGCTAAAATTTATGCTATACTGAGTAAATCTCATGTCACCATGTGACGCCCCAAAGTGGACTTCAATATTGATTTAATATGAAATATTTCTATTTTCTCTAAATTAATTGTGATTTCTTATTTTTTTCTTGAGAAATTGAAATTAACGCCCTGATAAGGGGCGCTATTTAAATTGACGGCATGACCAAGGGCGCCTCTTTCAATAATGGACGACTATCAATACGGGCGTCATTTTCTGGATTTACTTAAAATTTCGAATTTCAAATAAAACGAAAATTGTAGAATTAACGTCTTTCATAAAGGCGTTGATTATTTGACGTCTGTCTGGCAGGCGTCAGTTGATAATTTTAAATAAGGAAAGTTATTTGTTTCTATAATTAAATCCAGGAATTGATGACTTGATGGGAGTCGTTATTCTAATTAACGCCTTTGGATGTGTCATCATTTTTAATTGACACCCTTCATGGGGTCGTCATTTTCAATTCAGTCTCCCTTTCGCCTAGTTCTTTCCAGTAATGGTTCCTTCCTCATTTTGAGCCTTGTATTCGACTGGGAAGGGAGTTTCTTGATGGAAGATATTTACCTTGTTTTAATCCTTGTTCTCTAAGGATCTTAGCCCTATAAATACCCCTCCTGGGTCTCTTCGCGCGAGAAGACAGAGGACAGAGAACAAGAAGAGAGAGAGAGATCATTATCAAGAGAGCAGAGCTGACAGAGAGAAGAGTGTCTTATTTGTTTTACAGGTTATTCATCCAAACAAGCTCTCCTTCTAGGCGATTCTCTTATTCTTCCACAGATGAACCACTGCAGTTCCATCACATACTAAAGCTTCATCACCTCTACTGCTGCACGCACAGCAGAGAGGAGCTCTCTCTTTCTCTCTTGCTTGTTTTATTGTGTTGTTAGCATTCATAACATCATTACACATCCTTACTCCCTCTAGTTCTTGTTAGATCTCATACTCTACATATTATTGCTTAGCATTACATCCATATTTTTCCAAACCTTGTTACTCCTCTTAGGGGTTTAAAACCAAAACACACAAGGTGTGTTCATGTTCATGTTTAATTTGATTAATTTCATAATCTTAGAACTTTGATATTACACCTTTTGGCTAATCCACTATTTTATTTGATATGTGTGTTCTTGCAAGGTAATCAAGACTAAGAACCCCCTTCATCGGCCGGCCGATAGAAGGAGGAAGAAAGGATTCATAATCTCCCCCGCTTAATACAAGGTACTCGCGATCATCCTTTTTATTATTTGAGGTAACCCCTCTGGCGATCACATTCTCCTTTAGCATCCCACGCATGCTCTTCCTTTCACCTATTAATTTTTAAGCTTTAGAAACTTGAGTTTGGGTTTCATCCCCCCTTTTTTTCATTAAGTGGATTTTTCATAATCTACAATTTCCTCATTCAAAATGAATTCAAACGAGGTAATGTTGATCAAACCCTCTTTACAAAATTGAATGGTAAGGAAATCTTAATTCTTCAAGTTTATGTTGACGATATTATTTTTGGCTCCACTAATGATACTCTCAGCAAAGACTTTACAAAATTAATGCAAAGTGAGTTTGAAATGAGTCTTATGGGAGAGCTAACATTTTTCTTGGGATTGCAGGTAAATCAAACGGTAGATGGGCTGCTCATACATCAAAAGAAGTATGCAATGGAGTTGCTGAAAAAGTTTAATTTGACATCAACAAAACCACAACCAACTCCTATGTCCACCTCAATAAAAATTGATCAAGATGAGACAGGTAAATCAGTGGACCAAAAACTCTTTAGAAGCATGATAGGTTCACTATTGTATTTAACTGCCAGCAGGCCCGACATTCAGTTTGCTGTTTGCCTATGTGTAAGATTTCACTCAAATCCAAAGGAATCACATATGTCGGCTGTAAAATGGATTTTTAGATATGTTGCTGGTTCAGTTAACTTAGGATTGTGGTTTCCACGTAATTCGTGTTTTGAACTAGTTGCTTATTATGACGCCGATTACGCAGGCTGTAAGATGGATCGGAAAAGCACCAGCGAGTATTGCCAATTTCTTGGGGGATGCGTGGTCTCATGGGCCTCCAAGAAACAAAATTCCGTGGCATTATCAACAGTCGAAGCCGAGTATGTGGCTATCGGTAGCTGTGTTGCCCAGGTGTTATGGATCCAACAGAAAATGATTGATTATGGCATATCCTTTAAAAACACCTCAATTCTTTGTGACAACACATCAGCCATAAACATGTCCAAAAACTCAGTTCATCACTCTCGCACCAAGCATATTGAAATTAGACATCATTTCATTAGAGATCATGTAAGCAAGGGTGATATTGATATCATCTTTATTGAGACAGATCGTCAGATTGCCGACATTTTTACCAAACCTCTTAGTGAAGACAAGTTCACATCATTTAGAAGAGAACTAGGGGTTTGTAGGATAGACAAGTATGAATAATAGCCATGTGCATCAATGTATAAATAGGTCACTGCATTACATGTAATTGTATCAAGTTCCATGCATATAGTATATCCCTTGTCATGCACTTGCATCATATTGTGTGAAGAACAAAAGAAAAATCATCTTTGTGTGTTACTGCATTTCTTCTATGTATATTGTATACACACAATGCTCTTTGTAATTTCTATGGCCGAAATCATTCTTGAAATATTAAACTGCCCACAAAGGAGCTAATTTGTTCAAAGTCATAAATCCGGATCAAAAGGACATTACACGTCTCATATATTCCCAAATTTTGACTAACAATACCCCAATTGCTTACACCCCAAATTTTATCCAAAATTCCTTGATTTCATAAATTTTTACAATTGGGGACTCGAGCCGGACATTCCTTGACATTCTCTTCAAGTTATTCTTTCATATTGCTGAAAACCAGAAAATGGGTCGACCCATAGGGTCGACCCTCGCGAACCCGGTTCTGCCCGGGGGTAAGAGTACCAGGGGTCGACCCATTGGGTCAACCCATACCGGCGGGGCGGCTCACCCGCACCCAAGCCGTTCGAACATTGGTTCCAACCCTAAGTTGGACCCTCCCATGGCTATAAAATCTCTCTTGCCCCCGTCCTAGCCTAGCCACCACCCTTTGCAAGCCCTAAAAACCATTCCTTGGCATCAAAGACGTCAAGCCCTAACCGTGGTTCTCCGGGTGGCGTCCGCGCAAAATCTTCTCTTTGTGGCTTAAAGCGTCATCCTTTGATCTTAATTCCCTTGAGGTAAGCTTCTGATGTCTGTGGAGGATCATAGATTCACACTTCTCGCATTCCTCTTTGGTTGAACCATCAAGATCTATACCCCATCGGTGGGTTCCTTCGGTCTATGTTTAGATGGCCCCAAAGAGGCGTTCTTCTCGCAGCAGAGGGGAGTCTAGTGCGGCCATGGCACGTCGTGGTAGGGCGGCCACATATGGCAGAGAATCAGCGCCTTCGAGCAAGGTTTTGGACAGAAAGGTACTCCGACCTCGAGCGGTATCATTTGTCAATCTTAACCGCCATATTCCGAGTTTAGTGGATGCTCTTTACAGTCAGCCAAATTTGGACTTCTTCATGTCTGAACATCGACGCATTTATCCGAATTTGGTGCATCAATTTTATAGCAACTTCACCATGTCCGGGGAACATCCGATTACTGTGGTTCATGGCCAACGGGTTATACTCTCCACAGAATTTTTAGGAGTGGCATTTAATCTCCCTCATGAAGGCTTTACATTTGGAGATATTGTGGTTCCTGAAGAAACTGTTTATCAAATGATGACATCTGAAGAAAAAGGTGAACATTCTCTTGCTGGGTTAAACGCCAATCATTTTCCTCCCCTGCAGTATATATTACACAGGATGATCACTACTATCTTGCTCCCAAGAGGACGAGGCCATGACAAAGTGACAGAGATCCATATGTTCTTATTTTACTGTCTCTTGGGTGGTATTCCAGTTAATTTTCCAGCTATGTTTTTAGCTGATATGTGTAACAGCATGAAGCACAAGAATAGAACTCTTCCATATGCCGCCGCACTTTCTGCTATATTTGCACACTTGGACATCAACTTCTCAAAAGAATCTTCTCAAACCATTAGAGAGGCTGATATATTTACTGTTCATTCTATTTGTCATAATATGGGCTATGAACTGCGAGATGGTAACTTGGTCCAGACATTGAAAAGTGCTGCACATGAAATCCGTTCTGAGGAGGAGGATGACGATGATGCACAGGCCGGTGTGCAACAGCCACATATTCATGTTGAGGAAATGCCTTCCGAGGAGGTTCAGCTAATCATGGATCGGTTGGATACTATTGATGATCGGTTAGACGAGTATGGGGAGACCATGGCAGCTATGCAACTTGAACTATCAGATCTGAAACTCTCTCACCAGGAGCACTCTCGATACGTCACTGACGCTTTGGCCGACCAAACCCACATGATGGAAGAAATTTCGACATATATTAGGCGTCAACCACGTCCCTCCACTCTGGATGATAATGATGATTAGACTATGATGCTCCTTCAAATTGGCACAATTGTTATCCTTATTTCACCCCCTCCTTTTTGATGCTGCCAAAGGGGGAGAAAAGACTATTCGGCTACTTATATGTATTGTGTGATGTATGCTTGCATGCATGTATGCTTTCCTCATTTTCCTAGTTCATTAGTAATGTTGCACTTCCTTTGAGTCTCATACATTGCATCTTGCTATTTGCATTTCAGACTTTGCTCCCCTTACAACTTGTTGTCGGCAAGACCTTGTGGAAATATGCAATGTTAATCAATCTTACATATTGTGTTGTTTTATATTGTGTTGTCTTTTATATCGGTCCAATATGGTGAGATGGAATGATTCATGCTAATGTGGTTTCAACTGTTCATGGAATGAAGTTTTTATATAGAATTGTCATCATCAAAAAGGGGGAGATTGTTGAACCCCCTCCTCATGTATTATGTCTTATGGATTTTGATGATGACCAAATGAATTTATATGAACTGAAAATGAGCTTTTCTAACGTTTTGGAAGTGATCACATCACATAAAGATTTGGCGTTTAGAAGGCTCAAGAACATAATCTCAAGAGTAAGTGTTTTGATTTGAATTTGGATGAAGAATCTAATTCAGAAGTTGTTTTGACAGGACAATCTATATGGCCAAAGATTACCAACGTTCTAGGATGATTGGTGAGATCGACTTCAACATATTGACTTTTGAATGTGTGGTTTGAAGTTATTTATTTTGATCTCAAGGATTAAATTGGTTTAGAACTCATCTAAGTTTAAATGGGTTGAGTTTCATTCCCTCTCATGTTTTAAAAACCATCTTGAAACCCCTAGACTTGTTCTTGGACTTAGTGAGTCTTTCAATCAATCTTTTGGATGTTCTGGAACAAGGGTCGACCCATTGGGTCGACCCCTAGGTCCCCTGGTTCTGTTAAACGAGGATCTTTTATCTCCAGCTGAGGGTCGACCCCAAGGGTCGACCCCAAGGGTCGACCCCTGGTGATTATTTTTTTTTGAACCCGGCGGGCTCCTTCACCAGACCTGCAAGGGTCGACCCATTCACTCGAGGATCGACCCCTGAAAACCCCTGTTGCCAGAATTGTTAAACCAACACGGGTTCTTGGAAGGGTCGACCCCAAGGGTCGACCCATGCTGTCTGGCCCATCTGGCCCCTCACGAGGGTCGACCCCAAGGGTCGACCCTTTCTGGTCTGGGCGGCGCCGTGATTGTGGACTCTTGGCATTTCGACCAAATGGTCCAACCACACTTGTGTGGCTGTCCTTAATCCACTCCATAACAAGTGGATCTTGTCCCATGGCTGTCCCTTGACCACCCTTGGCCTATATAACAACTTGTAGACGATGAAAACCCTAAGAGAAATTCGTATGTCCTGATTTTGGGTTTCTTTCTAACATTTGTGTGTGCAGGTCGCAACAGCCACCTCCAGCCCTTGTTCCACCTTGGTGTGTGCGTGAATGTGAAGGGAAGAAGGAGGAATCAAAGTTCCAATCAAGCCTCTACTGCTGGCTACGAGCGAAATCGAGATTCAGCCACATCCGAGCCAAGATCGTCAAGAACGGTCATCGTGCTGCACAAGTGTTTGATAAAATTCGCAGAAGAGAAAGGGGGAGCTCCAACTAGGATAAATCAATCCTTCTTCACTCTTTCCATTCTGAATCATTTAGCTTAAACTTGAGCATACGTTTGTAATCATTATTTCATATATTTGTGTGTGTGTGTGTGTGTGTGTGTGTGTGTGTGTGTGTGTGTGTGTGTGTGTGTGTGTGTGTGTGTGTGTGTGTGTGTGTGTGTGTGTGTGTGTGTGTGTGTGTGTGTGTGTGTGCTTGCTATTCTACATAGCGTGTGCGCGTGATTCACTACATAGTGAAGCCTTTACTTGTCGAGTGGGCTTCGCGGTGAGGTGAGCATTCACCATTTTCTCTATCAATCACACCCACTTCACACGCATTCACGAGTGTGATCCTGTTCGTGTAAGGGTAGAGCTTGTGTGCATAATTAGTATAGAATTCACGTAGATAGTTTCTTTTAATTGGCCATCAATTCACCCCTCCCCTCTTGATTGCCACCCTCCGGGACTCAACAGAAGAGATAAAGGAGCGGATCGACGAGAGGAACAAGAGGATGCTCGAATCGCCGTCGTCCGACCACTCTCTGACTTGAGGCTTAGAGAAGACATTCTACAAACCTTTTCTACTCTTGGGGATTCACTTCTTCATCTTAATTTCATTCATTTGAGTCATTTTCCTTTGGTTCACAAGCATGTATTGAACATATCCTTCATTTTTCTGAACTCCGACTTTTTGTGTGTGTTGAACCGTTTGCGAACGGTAGTGGATCGTTGTGTTGCAGTGTTGCAGCTTGTGTTTGTGGTTAGATCCATTGTGGATCGTGTAGGAGACGTCGTCTCCGTGACTCTTAGAGCAGAAGCTCCGTGCGCTTCATTTGAAGCGAGTGGATCCTCACCATTTTGGTGAGGGGTGGATCTAGGGAGCTCGTCGTGGTCCCGAACCACCTAAAAATCTGTCTCGCATTGTGGTTGGTTGTGGTTTACTTGTTTACATTATTTTTGTTGAACGTGTGAGAACGGTAAGCTTGAGAGAATTAATTTCTTTATAGCTTGTATTTCATTCGTTCATCATTTGCGTTAGTAGTTATTTAATTTGCTGCGTTAACTTTAAAATTGCCATCGTGCTTGGCGGGGACAATTCAACCCCCCTTCTTGTCTATACGAGAACCTTTGTGACAACAATCTGGTATCAGAGCGAGGTCTCTGATTTTAGGACAACCTCGCAGTTGTAGAGAAAAGATCCCCTAGTATGGCCAACAAGGGAATGCTCCCCGAGGGACATTCAGTTCATAGACCTCCTTTCTTTGATGGGACTAATTATCCCTATTGGAAAAATTGGATGATTGTGTTCATGCGAGCACAAGACTATGATAGTTGGAAGGTCATTAACAAAGATCCCTATGTGTTACCTCCCAATGAGGATGGATGGGAGGAAGAGCATATTAAGAAATCATGTGCTAATTATAGAGCTATTAATATTATTCAGTGCGCAATACATCCTAATGAGTACTCACGAATCTCTGTGTTCATCTGCGCAGGAAATGTGGAACAAGCTCACGGTCATCTATGAAGGCACTTCAGAAGTTCGGGAAACAAAATCAAATATATTGGTGCGAGAATATGAGCTGTTTGCTATGAAGCCCGAGGAAAACATCTCGGAAATGTATGCAAGGCTGAGTGAGATAACAAATAATTTGAAGGCTTTGGGAAAGGAGTATTCTAATCAAGATTTGGTGAGAAAGGTGTTGCTGTCCCTCACACCTCCATGGCACACCAAGGCGACCGTCATCGAAGATTCGAAGGATCTCACCACACTCACGGTGGATCAACTCATCGGATCATTGATGACATATGAAATCAACATCATGAAGCCAGCTGAGGAGGAGAACACGAAGAAGAAATCCATTGCATTGAAGGCATACCCAGAATCGTCGCAAGACAGTGATGGAGGCTCATCTATGGACAGCGATGAGGAAGAATTGATGGCTCATGTAACAAGGAATGTCCGAAAATATTTCAGAAGAGCTAGAAGAGATGGAAATCTTCCCAGAAAATTCATGAAGAGAAACTTCAACAAGAAAAGAGAATCGAGCAAGAAGGAAGAAATCATTTGTTATGAATGTAAGAAGGCTGGGCATATGAGAGGTCAAGGCCCCGAGCTCCAAAAGAAGCTGAACAAGGACAAGCAAAAGAAAGGCAAAGCAATGAATGCAACATGGAGTGATGAGGACTCGAATAGCTCAAGATCCGAAGGTGACAAGAAAGGGTTGGGCGAGCAATTTTAAAATCTTTGCTTTATGGCGGATGAGGACAACTCTGAGGTAAACTCCGATTCTGAAAACTTTACCCCTGAACAATGGCATTTAGCTTATGTGGATTTATTTCAGAAGTACAAGAAATCAAAACATGATGTTAAGAAAATGAAGAAGAGATTTTGTGACTTGTTCAACTCTACTAATCCATGTGATAGGTGTAGCTTTTATGAAATGCAAATTGAAAAATTCAAGGAAGAAAAAGAAGAGTTTCAATCTAAGCTAACCTTGTATATGGATGAACTAGAGTGTTTGGACGCAGAAAAATATCATGCATATGAAAATGTTGAAAAATCAAAAAATGAGAATGATGAATTGGCTAAGGAGTTGGATGATTTGAAATTGAGATTGAGTGAATGTGAGAAATAAAAAAGGGAGTTAGAAACCAACTTCGAAACCATGCATGTTGAATTGAAAAGTTTGAAAGATGTTGCTCAAAAACAATTGAAAGGAAAAGAGAAAATTGTTGAACATGGTGAGGCTAGCAATGAAAATGCCAGGAATGAGAGAATTGTTGTGGGACGCTCACTCACAAAGAAAAATTCATTTGTGAATACCAAAGTTCAAAAATCATTTGATTCATATGGCTTTAATCATGTAGACTCATGCATGAACTCTTTTGTTGATAAATCTTACATGCAGAGGAGTCGGTTTAGAAAGCCAAATGTCACATGCTTCTATTGTGGAATGTTCGGCCACTCAATGTATGTTTGTGATTTGATGAAGGCTAATGATGAATATTTTGAAAGAAGAAATAGAATGCATTTCTCTCATGGTAGAACTAACACTTTGGGACCCAAGCTTGCTTGGGTACCTAAATCAACTTGAGAGTTGTTTTGATTGTGTAGGTCTGTCTAAGAGCCAAATGGAGCAAATGGTACCTAGACAGTGGATGCTCCAGACATATGATGGGAAATAAAGAACTCTTTTTAGACCTGAAGTAAAAGGATGGTGGACTGGTTACTTTTGGCAGAAACGACAAAGGTAAAATTATGAGAATTGGACGAACAGGTAAGGATTCAAATCAATCCATTGAGGATGTCTTGCTTGTGAATGGTTTGAATCACAGTTTGCTTAGCATCAGTCAACTTTGTGACAAGGGTCACAAAGTAATCTTTGAAAACACACACTGCTCCATTGTAGATAAGGTGTCTCATGAAATAAAGTTCATTGGTGTTAGAGATGGAAACATCTACTCTGTTGATCTTGAAAATTCTCAAACTAAATATCTTTGTTTAGTTGTAAATAAATCAGATGATGCATGGTTGTGGCATCGACGACTTGGTCATGCCAGTTTTAGTGTTCTCTCTAAACTGTTTCGAAAAGATTTGGTAAGAGGCTTACCAAAATTGAATTTTGATGCAAATAAAATCTGTGATGCATGTGGTATGGGAAAACAGACAAGAGTGTCTTTCAAATCCAAAAACATTGTCACCGCCACTAGACCCCTTGAACTTCTTCACCTAAATTTATTTGGTCCCACTAGGACACACAGTATTGGAGGGAAACTTTATGGGTTTGTTATTGTAGATGACTACTCAAGATTTACTTGGGTATTGTTTTTAACCCATAAGAATGATGCTTTGCAGGAGTTTGAAGATCTTTGCAGGAACTTACAAACTGATAAGGGGTATCAAATTAAAGCAATTAGAAGTGATCATGGAAGAGAATTTGATAACCATGACTTTGATGATTTTTGCAGGAAACATGGGTTTACACATAACTTTTCGGCACCTCGAACCCCACAACAAAACGGAGTCATGGAAAGAAAGAATAGGATGCTCATGGAGATGGCGAGGATAATACTTTCTGAAAATGGGTTACCAAGGTATTTTTGGGCCGAGGCAGTGAGCACGTCTTGTTACATCATCAATCGTGCCATGGTAAGACCCATACTCAAGAAAACTCCATATGAGCTGTATAAAGGTAAGAAACCTAACATTGCATATCTTAAACCTTTTGGTTCTCCATGTTTTATCTTGAATAACTCTAAAGAATATTTGGAGAAATTTTCCTCAAAGAGTGATAGAGGTATATTTCTTGGTTATTCCTTATCATCTAGAGCATATCGAGTATATAATCTACGTACTCTTGTGGTAGAGGAAAGCCCTCATGTTATCATTGATGAATACACATTAAGAATGTCTAACAAAGATAATCATTTTTTTGATGTAGGGCATGAAGATGGAGAATAAAAGAAAGATAAGGAAAATCAAGATGTGGATCAAGCAGAGTCGAGCAATAAAAATGATGAAGCTCCAGCCCAAAATGAAGAGCTTCCCAAGCAATGGATGTTCCACAAGGACCATCCACAAGATAATGTCATAGGAGACGTGGAACAAGGCGTAAGAGCAAGGGCTTCAATCAGGGAAGTTGAAGAAATTGATAATCTTGCATTTCTTTCTGATATTGAGCCCAAATCTGTAACTGAAGCATTAAATGATAATTTCTGGATCTTGCCTATGCAGGAGGAGTTACACCAATTCCAAAGGAATGAGGTGTGGTTTCTTATGCCTAGACCTAAGAACCACCCGGTGATAGGAATTAAGTGGGTTTTTCGAAACAAACTTAGTGATCAAGGGGTGGTAATTAGGAATAATGCCCGGCTTGTAGCCCAAAGCTATAGTCAAGAATTAGGAATTGATTTTGATGAATCATTTGCACCCGTGGCAAGGCTTGAGGCTGTTAGAATACTACTTACCTTTGCATGCTCTAGGAACATAAAACCTTTTCAAATGGACGTTAAAAGTGCCTTTTTGAATGGTGTAGTGAAGGAGGACGTCTATGTTGAGCAGCCACCAAGTTTTGAAGATGATAAGCATCCGGACCATGTATTCAAATTTGACAAAGCACTTTATGGTCTGAAACAAGCCCCCCGTGCATGGTATGAAAGGTTAAGTACTTTTCTTTCAGAAAATGGCTTCAAGAGAGGTAATATCGATCAAACTCTTTTCATTAAAAGTAACAATAAACACATGCTTATTGTTCAGGTATACGTTGATGACATTATTTTTGGAGCCACTTCTGATTCATTGAATGATGACTTTGTAAAATTGATGCAGGGAGAGTTTGAGATGAGTTTGATGGGAGAATTGACATATTTTTTGGGTTTGTAGGTGAAGCAGGTAAAAGATGACATCTTCATCAATCAAAGGAAATACACAAAGGAGCTCATCAAAAAGTTCAAATTCGACAATGCAAAGCCACACAGGACGCTTATGTCAACAACAATGAAATTGAATAAAGATGAAGAAGATAAGTCTGTCGATCAGAAACTCTTTAGAGGAATGATTGGTTCCTTATTGTACTTGACTGCTAGTAGGCCAGATATCATGTTTAGTGTTTGCATGGGTGCAAGATTCCAATCTGATCCTAGAAACTCACACTTGTTAGCAGTCAAAAGGATTTTCAGATATTTGCTAGGCACCATGCATTTTGGTCTTTGGTTTCCACGTAGCTGCACTTTTGATTTGGTAGCTTACACGGATTCTGATTATGCTGGGTGTTTAGTGGATCGTAAGAGCACAAGCGGGTACTGTCAATTTCTTAGAGGTTGCATGGTCTCATGGGCATCTAGGAAACAAAATACTGTGGCATTGTCAACTGCTGAAGCCTAGTACATGGCGGCAGGTAGTTGTGCAGCCCAAGTGTGACGCCCCGAACCGATAGCAGCGGGAAGCGATGCTCGGAACGTGGCAGTTAACAGTCATGATAACAAGAGTGAAAATAAATAGCCACAATTAAACACAAGGAGGCCACAGACAACATTGAAAATACGAGCTCTTATTAATATTAAAAATATCACTTAACAATATTAGATTCAAATTAAAGGAGGAAATAACAAGGGAAAGAAAAAGAAATAACCAGACTCACGACACTAGCTAGACTCAAGAAGGTAAAAAAGACAGACTCCGATCTCTAGGTTCCAGGTTCACTCGATCACACAGATCCGATTCCCATTTGCAACGTATCGTTTACTGCATTATCTGAAAAGGATTGGAAGTAGGGGTGAGCAAGAAGCTCAGTAGGAATTATACTCTATCGTCAGCCATAGTTTAAGTGATTAACCAATAAATGAATATGCATGATTAACGCGAGAAAATAAGAAGAACTAAATAATCACTAAGATAGAAAGAGTAACGATAAATTAAATGGAAGAAATAGTTGCATGTCGAGATATCAAGTAAGATTAACAAGATTTTCTAGTGAATGGCCATTTACAAGTCAATTTCGAGTCATGTCAAGCAAGCAAGCAAGTACTTCACGCTTTAAGCATGAAAAATAAGTTTCACGAGAATGTGGAATGTCGTAAACCCAACACGCTAGATAGTACCGATGCCAAATGCCACACCTAGTCATTCACCTCCCCAGGGGATCAAGTACTTTTCGGGTGCTCCTCCCAGGACCAGACTGGGCCCTTCATTTGTTTGCCTTGGCATTGATTTTTGTTTGGATCACAGATCCCACGAATCTAGACATCCACAATATTTAATGGCCAAGAGTTCTAAGGTCAAGTTCATGTAGTCAAGGTAAAGGACGTAAGAATAATGATTCTTAAGAGTCCAAACAATAAGTTCATTGATGATCAATAGACCTAACAAAAGGTCAAGCCACGAGATACCATAGCCTAGATAGGCTAGAGTAGCTCACATAATTCGAAATCATGAAATAATCACTTTTCGGAAAACTGTCATATAAACGGTCAGACAAGGGCCGCTCAATATATATACGGTTAATACTGGGCCGCGCATACAGGAACTGGACTGAAACTCAGCCCACGAGGTCAAGTATGAACGGCTGACAATATGCCGCTCTAAAGTATGAACGGTGTGTTATGGGCCGCGCATGTCCAGAAGACATTAAGACCCATGAACAAGATATACGGACCATACTGGGCCGTATTGAAGATATGCGGTCGTTATTGGGACGCCTATAAGGATATGCGGTCCACTACGAGCCGCACATGCCTCTCTTAGCCCAATTCGATCCAAGACTAATAAACCAGCGGTTCAGTCACGTAAATCGATGTTCTGGTGGTTCATTAGGTTCTTAGCAGGGATATACAGAGATCCCAAGATAATGGTAAGTCCGCCGGATGGAGTGTCCGGGGGTAAGTTCAAGACTAGCACAACTAAAAGGCTAATGACTTACTAGAAGTCCGCAATAGGTTCAAAATGTTCTACTGGGATAGAGTGGCTGTCCAGCAACCTAACATTCAATTTTAGTCCTAATTTCCATGTTAATATATCAAGGATCACAATTTACATTTAATGTATTTGGCAAAAAGATGAATCAAGATGATAAGATAATGAACAAGATCATGTAGGAATGAAATAGCATGCATTTTACAGAAATTTACTTGAATGGTTTACCACTTATCATATGGGTTTCTAATTTACTAATTAACCATTAAGATGCTAATATGAATCATATAGAACTAATACTAAGTCATTTACTGCATAGATAAACGGTCCTGGAATGACCTTATATCTACCGGGCTAACAGGGACTATTTCTGGACTGAAGGGACTTGGGCGGTTAGGTCAGGACCGCCCAAGGGGTTGGGCGGTTCTCTGGGAGCCGCCCATGGTGTTGGGCGGTCATGGGCATGGCCGCCCATCCCTGGGTTGTGCGGTCACCTGGATGGCCGCCCATCCAGTTATGTGGTCTCTGTGAGACTGTTCATCCTGCCAAGGGATATGTGGTCACTTGAAGACCGTTCAATTGGATATGTGGTTAGGTGAGGACCGTTCATCCAGTTGTGTGGTCAGATGGAAACCGTTTAACTCAGGTTATACTAGGGTCAAAGTCTGGGCTTGAGTTGTGCGGTCTATCGTAAGACCGTCCAACTCTGGGTGTATCCCGGTCACCCCTTCCACGTCCGATGAACGCCGGAAGGTTGAGGGTTGATGGGGTTGGATCTAAGACACTAATTTCTCATGGAAACGGACTTGAAACAAGGGGCTTTTGGTACCGTTGGAAAGGTTATGAAAAACACTACCTAACAGCAGGGTCAATTTCATAATTACTTTCTGAAATCACGATTTATTATGGCAGGAACACTAAAAACCCTAATTTGGACATGCTGTTACTAAATCACGAAATTCTCACAATATACACAATGTAAATTAGGGCTTTTTATATCAAAAGAAAGCTTACTCGACGCTGATTCCAACCATATATGACATGCTATATGGGGATCAAGATTAACAACTCGAAATCACAATTTAACTCAAAAGAATACATCAAAAACCAAGTCTAGACATATCCTTACTCAGATCTGAAATTCTCTAAACATGATCCATAAAATTTAGGGCTTTTCTAATCAATGGAAAGAGTACGAAAAACTCTACAAGATGTATGGATCAATTTCCTATTTACTCTCTTAAGTCTCTACTTAAATCGAAGAGGAACAAAGTTAACCCTAATTTGACATGCTTCTACTAAACCTCAAAATACTCGCATGACACTACATGATATTTGGGGCTTTATATATCAAAGGAAAGAGGACTTGATGCTGAACATTTTGATATATTACTTGAGGTTTGAGCACGAGAGAACCTACCTCAATCAGGGAAGAAAGGAAGAAGAAAGGAAGAAGAACGGACGCCGACACGTCACCACTAAACACCAGAGATCTACCTTGATCGATCTCCACTGCAGCCGCCACTGCTACCAAAGGATTCTAGGGTTGCAGAGCTTTATTTTTATAGCTCATACACCTTCTAGAGCCTTCGGTGTTGGGAGAATTCGTCGAAGCAAGTCGAGTGATTGAAATGGCGCCGCAATAGTTGACCTCACCAAAGCTCGGTCGACTACAAGTTTTAGGGTTAGGGTTTTGATGAATTGGCAGAGGGAAAATGATCCTTAAATCGTGGCCTTTCATTTGCCGCCGATTTGGGCTCATTTGATGGTGTATTAAGCTCTAATTCCGCGGTTTAAGTTAAGGTTAGGTAAGTGTACACTTTGGGCTTAATCCACTAATTAGACCTAGTTACAGATTTTTGTTGGGTCAACCACAGAAGATAAAGTTGTTAAATAAATCATCCTTTACCATTTTTGTAGATTTTTATAAGGTAGTCGAAAATTTCACTAGTTCTATTTACTAAGGAATTAAATATTAAATTCTGAAATTCATTCATTTCAATTAAATTTCAGATTTTTAAAACCGGGGTATTACATCCTCCCCCACTTTAAGGAATTTGGTCCCCAAATTTGTCGGGTATTACCAATTATTTGAATACTTGAACTAAGATGATCTTATTTATCAAAATAACATGTTAATCATACAACTAATGAAGAAAGAATTTAGCTATAGCTAGGGATAAAAGAGAACAATACCATATATAATTCTTCATTCGATAGAAGTTGGTTCCGATTCTTCTTATATTTTTGCTTGTGGAAGTAACTTAGGACAGTTAGCCATTTTATGATCCTGATTTTCGCAATGCAGACACGCTCCGCTCCTTCGCCAGCACTCCTTTGCGAGATGACCAAGTTTGTGACAGTTCAAACATTTCATTTGCGTAATATTGCTCTTCTTCTTCTTATTCCTTCGGATTTCCTTACGACGGACTCGCCAGCCTCTAGCGGAACCGAATCCTAGCTTACCCATGGACCCACTCGCTTTCATTTTAAGAATGGCTTAGAGACTTGCAAGATAGTTATATGGTTAACTTTTTCATTACCCTTACGCGTAACACAACGCAATCTTGCATATATTTTATTACTTAACCCAAGATATTACCCAATCTCACCAGGTGACAAGGGATGGCATGGGTATTAAGACTTAGGGTAACCTATACTCTTGGACAAAATCCAAGGACTCAGACAATGGAGGCTCTGATACCACCTCTGTCACGCTCCGAACCGATAGCAGCGGGAAGCGATGCTCGGAACGTGGCAGTTAACAGTCATGATAACAAGAGTGAAAATAAATAACCACAATTAAACACAAGGAGGCCACATACAACATTGAAAATACGAGCTCTTATTAATATTAAAAATATCACTTAACAATATTAGATTCAAATTAAAGGAGGAAATAACAAGGGAAGGAAAAAAAATAACCAGACTCACGACACTAGCTAGACTCAAGAAGGTAAAAAGATAGACTCCGATCTCTAGGTTCCAGGTTCACTCGATCACACTGATCCGATTCCCATTTGCAACGTACCGTTTATTGGGTTACCTGAAAAGGATTGGAAGTAGGGGTGAGCAAGAAGCTCAGTAGGAATTATACTCTATCGTCAGGCATAGTTTAAGTGATTAACCAATAAATGAATATGCATGATTAACGCGAGAAAATAAGAAGAACTAAATAATCACTAAGATAGAAAGAGTAACGATAAATTAAATGGAAGAAATAGTTGCATGTCGAGATATCAAGCAAGATTAACAAGATTTTCTAGTGAATGGCCATTTACAAGTCAATTTCGAGTCATGTCAAGCAAGCAAGCAAGTAATTCACACTTTAAGCATGAATAATAAGTTTCACGAGAATGTGGAATATCGTAAACCCAACACGCTAGATAGTACCGGTGTCAAATGCCACACCTACTCATTCACCTCCCCAGGGGATCAAGTACTTTTCGGGTGCTCCTCCCAGGACCAGACTGGGCCCTTCATTTGTTTGCCTTGGCATTGATTTTTGTTTGGATCACAGATCCCATGAATCTAGACATCCACAATATTTAATGGCCAAGAGTTCCAAGGTCAAGTTCATGTAGTAAAGGTAAAGGACGTAAGAATAATGATTCTTAAGAGTCCAAACAATAAGCTCATTGATGATCAATAGACCTAACAATAGGTCAAGCCACTAAATACCATAGCCTAGATAGGCTAGAGTAGCTCACATAATTCGAAATCATGAAATAATCACTTTTCGGAAAACTGTCATATAAACGGTCAGACAAGGGCCGCTCAATATATATACGGTTAATACTGGGCCGCGCATATAGGAACTAGACTGAAACTCAGCCCACGAGGTCAAGTATGAACGGATGACAGTATGCCGCTCTAAAGTATGAATGGTGTGTTATGGGACGCGCATGTCCAGAAGACATTAAGACCCATGAACAAGATATACAGACCATACTGGGCCGTATTGAAGATATGCGGTCGTTATTGGGCCGCCTATAAGGATATGCGGTCCACTACTGGCCGCACATGCCTCTCTTAGCCCAATTCAATCCAAGACTAATAAACCAGCGGTTCAGTCACGTAAATCGATGTTCTGGTGGTTCATTAGGTTCTTAGCAGGGATATACAGAGATCCCAAGATAATGGTAAGTCCGCCGGATGGAGTGTCCGGGGGTAAGTTCAAGACTAGCACAACTAAAAGGCTAATGACTTACTAGAAGTCTGCAATAGGTTCAAAACGTTCTACTGGGATAGAGTGGCTGTCCAGCAACCTAACATTCAATTTTAGTCCTAATTTCCATGTTAATATATCAAGGATCACAATTTACATTTAATGTATTTGCCAAAAAGATGAATCAAGATGATAAGATAATGAACAAGATCATGTAGGAATGAAATAGCATGCATTTTACAGAAATTTACTTGAATGGTTTACCACTTATCATATGGGTTTCTAATTTACTAATTAACCATTAAGATGCTAATATGAATCATATAGAACTAATATGAAGTTGTTTACTGCATAGATAAACGGTCCTAGAATGACCTTATATCTACCGAGCTAACAGGGACTATTTCTGGACTGAAGGGACTTGGGCGGCTAGGTCAAGACCGCCCAAGGGGTTGGGCGGTTCTCTGGGAGCCACCCATGGTGTTGGGCGGTCATGGGCACGGTCGCCCATCCCTGGGTTGTGCGGTCACCTGGATGGCCGCCCATCCAGTTATGTGGTCTCTGTGAGACCGTTCATCCTGCCAGGGGATATGTGGTCACTTGAAGACCGTTCAACTGGATATGTGGTTAGGTGAGGACCGTTCATCCAGTTGTGTGGTCAGATGGAAACCGTTTAACTCAGGCTATACCAGGGTTAAAGTCTGGGCTTGAGTTGTGCGGTCTATCGTAAGACCGTCCGACTCTAGGTGTATTCCGGTCACCCCTTCCACGTCCGATGAACGCCGGAAGGTTGAGGGTTGATGGGGTTGGATCTAAGACACTAATTTCTCATGGAAACGGGCTTGAAACAAGGGGCTTTTGGTACCGTTGGAAAGGTTATGAAAAACACTACCTAACAGCAGGGTCAATTTCATAATTACTTTCTGAAATCATGATTTATAATGGCAGGAACACTAAAAACCCTAATTTGGACATGCTGTTACTAAATCGTGAAATTCTCACAATATACACAATGAAAATTGGAGCTTTTTATATCAAAAGAAAGCTTACTTGACGCTGATTCCAACCATATATGACATGCTATATGGGGATTAATATTAACAACTCGAAATCACAATTTAACTTAAAAGAATACATCAAAAACCAAGTCTAGACATATCCTTACTCAGATCTGAAATTCTCTAAACATGTTCCATAAAATTTAGGGCTTTTCTAATCAATGGAAAGAGTACGAAAAACTCTACAAGATGCATGGATCAATTTCCTATTTACTCTCTTAAGTCTCTACTTAAATCGAAGAGGAACAAAGTTAACCCTAATTTGACATGCTTCTACTAAACCTCAAAATACTCGCAGGATACTACATGATATTTGGGGCTTTATATATCAAAGGAAAGAGGACTTGATGCTGAACATTTTGATATATTACTTGAGGTTTGAGCCCGAGAGAACCTACCTCAATCAGGGAAGAAAGGAAGAAGAAAGGAAGAAGAACGGACGCCGACACGTCACCACTAAACACCAGAGATCTCCCTTGATCGATCTCCACTGCGGCCGCCGCTGCTACCAAAGGATTCTAGGGTTACAGAGCTTTATTTTTATAGCTCATACACCTTCTGGAGCCTTCGGTGCTGGGAGAATTCGTTGAAGCAAGTTGGGTGTTTGAAACGGCACCGCAATAGTTGACCTCAGCAAAGCTCGGCCGACTACAAGTTTTAGGGTTAGGGTTTCGATGAATTGGCAGAGGGGAAATGATCCTTAGATCGTAGCCTTTCATTTGCCACCGATTTGGGCTCATTTGATGGAGTATTAAGCTCTAATTCCATAGTTTAAGTTAAGGTTAGGTAAGTGTGCACTTTGGGCTTAATCCACTAATTAGACCTAGTTACAAATTTTTGTTGGGTCGACCACAGAAGATAAAGTTGTTAAATAAATCATTCTTTACCATTTTACCATTTTTGTAGATTTTTATAAGGTAGTCGAAAATTTCACTAGTTCTATTTACTAAGGAATTAAATATTAAATTCTAAAATTCATTCATTTCAATTAAATTTCAGATTTTTAAAACCGGGGTATTACACCAAGTGCTTTGGATCTAACAACAATTAGTTGACTTTGGCATTTCTTTGAATGATACGCCCATTCTTTGTGATAACACTTCTGCGATAAATCTTTCCAAAAATCCTGTTTTGCACTCTCGCACAAAGTACATAGAGATTAGACATCACTTCTTGTGAGATCATGTGAGTAAGGGTCATTTTGAACTTCTCCATGTAAATATAGAAAATCAACTTGCAGACTTCTTCACAAAACCCTTAACTCCTGAAAAATTCACTCAAATAAGGAGAGAACTTGGAATTTGTTGTTTGAATGAGTGATTGTACTTGCATGCCATGATTGTACATACTGCACTATCCTTGCTTGTTTGCATGTATATATACTTCTAGAAAATCATTTCTTGAAAATCTTCTAAGACTTCACCTCCTTGTTATATAAAATGCATTGATTGTTATCATTTGTGAATCATGACATATACAAAGGAGGAGGAACTATTTCCAATTGTGCATACATTTAGGGGTAGTCATAGGTATAGTATGACAAATTCATGTTCTACATACATAGCAATTACCCACACACCTTGCACAAGATGATGCATATGACTTTAATTAATAAGGATTTCAGAACTTCTTTTCAGCACTTTAAGGGAAATAAAATTTTTACATGGAATTGAAGAGAATCGTGAGGAAAAAGCTGTCAACCCCATTCAATAAGTGGAAAGTGGAACTGAGTAGCCAGGAATCCCCACTGAAACAAATGAGAAAACTCGCGTCGAAAAGTGAAGCTAAACTCCACAAGATTCAAAATTGTGATGAATCCTAGTAGCCGGGAAACTCCATTGAGACACATGAGGTGACTCGCGCCGAATGGTGAAATCTAATAAAAAAAATGAATAAGGGGGTTGTACCAAGCTACCAAAAGTCGAGGATCAAATTGGAATTGTAGAAAGGAAATAACACTCTAGTGTTCTCTAGAAATTCTGCCAATATCCATATATTTCTGAAGTTCATTGCTCATTTTCACATATTTCACTTGGGTATTATTGTGATGTTTGTATAACTTGAATCTGTTCTTATCATGGCTTATGCAGTGCTTCTAACATATGCATGCACTACCCTTTTTGATTATGCCTCATGCTCCACACTATGACTTGAATCAAATGCTCTTTTCGTATCCTTCTATCCCATTGAGGGAGAGATATACATATGTACATGCATGCTTGTATCTCATGCTTGCTTGCTTGCGTGCGTGAGTATCCCGTTTCATTGATATGGTTGGTTTTCATGCAAAATGCTCCAGGCTCTTGTGTTCCCCATTTTTGATCATGCCAAAGGGGGAGAAAAATGTTTAGATTATCACAATGTTTTGTCATCATCAAAAAGGGGAAGATTGTTGGGTATGTGTTCTCACATTATTTTTGACCGTAGTTTTGATGATAACAAATATTGTGAGTTTGTGGGAGTAAAACATTATGTGTGGTTTAACGAATTCAAAACATTGTGTGTTTAGAAGAGCATGTGCTTTATAATGACATTTGGTTGCATTTTGATGTTGACATGTGATGGAATAATACTTCATATTTGATTGTGTGAGTGTATGGTTTTTAAATGGAACAATCATATTTTTCATATTTTTGGAAAGACTTAAAATGATCAACAAAGATGCTCACTCATGTGCAAATGAATATCCCTCATTTGAGGCTTTTCTTGTGTTGAGCATATGGGAGGTTTAAGAGTGTCATTTGCATAATTAAAGCCTCCATAATCTTGTATTTGTCAAACACTTTTGTTGGTTGAGAATGAAAGTTAAAATTTTGGTGAAGTGTGCTTGTTGTAGTTTATTTGGATGAACAAGCTCAAAATGTCAAATTTGATGCTCAAATGTTGATTATGATCTAACCGCTTGTTTCATCATGTGTTTCAGGTTAAGAAATCATGTTTGATCATCATGGGACTTTGGTAACATCTAAACATTTATTTTCCCATGTATTTTTATGATTTGCTAGGTTTTTGAAACCCATACTGGCATGGGTCGACCCCTGGGGTCGACCCGTGAAGCTTCTGGTTCGGATAGAACCAAAATTGTGACCCAGTGTGCAGGGGTCGACCCCTTGGTACTGAGTTTTTCTACCCGCGGGTTTATGCCTCTGGAAGCCCGAGGGTCGACCCCATGGGTCGACCCCTTCCGGACGGACTTTGCGAAATCGATTAAAACCCATTGAAAACCTTTCTAAACATTACCAAAATACCCCCAAATGGTTCCTAAACATATTAGGGTGTTTTTAACACATATTGGGAGGGGTATTTGGGTCTTTGGGTAAGTTTCCTATATACATGAATGAGAAATCCGAGTTTGGTCTTGGTGAACCCTAATGTGCTTATTTCTCTTGTCTTGTAGGTGAAGAAAAGGGGAAAGGAAGGAGAGGCTCTTGCAAGCTTGATTTCATCTCCAACGAATCATCTTTGGAGATCGTGGAAAAAGAGATAAAGGAGCGGATCGACGAGAGGAACAAGAGGATGCTCGAATCGCCGTCGTCCGACCACTCTCCGACTTGAGGCTTAGAGAAGACATTCTAGAAACCCTTTCTACTCTTGGGGATTCACTTCTTAACTTATTTTCATTCATTTGAGTCATTTTTCTTTGGTTCACAAGCATGTA
This sequence comes from Amorphophallus konjac, assembly GCA_022559845.1. NCBI lineage: Eukaryota > Viridiplantae > Streptophyta > Magnoliopsida > Alismatales > Araceae > Amorphophallus > Amorphophallus konjac. The sequence goes on from CM040126.1 coordinate 55,317,691, forward strand.
TTGAACATATCCTTCATTTTTCTAAACTCCGACTTTGTGTGTGTGTTGAACCGTTTGCGAACGGTAGTGGATCATTGTGCTGCAGTGTTGCAGCTTGTGTTTGTGGTTAGATCCATTGCGGATCGTGTAGGAGACGTCGTCTACGTGTCTCTTGGAGCGGAAGCTCCGTGCGCTTCATTTGAAGCGAGTGGATCCTCACCGTTTTGGTGAGGGGTGGATGTAGGGAGCCCGTCGTGGTCCCGAACCACCTAAAAATCTGTCTCGCATTGTGGTTGGTTGTGATTTGCTTATTTACATTATTTTTGTTGAACGTGTGAGAACGGTAAGCTTGAGAGAATTAATTTCTTCATAGCTTGTATTTCATTCGTTCATCATTTGCGTTAGTAGTTATTTAATTTGCTGTGTTAACTTTAAAATTACCATCGTGCTTGGCGGGGATAATTCAACCCCCCTTCTTGTCCATTCGAGAACCTTTGGGACAACAAATATGAACCTGCACTTAATGTGAACAAATCACTTGAGTCAATCTTCAAGTAATGCATATAAATGCACAAGTCTAAGCACATTAAGGCTAGGTCTGTGCAAGTGTGTCCAAGTCTGTGCATATGAATTGGGATGTAAAGGAAAAGTCAATGCACATTTGAAAACCACGCCGGTGCATGTTTTGTGAATCAACATAGAGCAGGTCGGAGCATATTGTTGAACTTGCAAAGAATATGTCGGTGCACATTTTAATAGAGTCAGTGCACAATGAATTGAACTCGGTGCAAGTATGAAGAATGCCAAAGCAGGTCGGTGCAAGTTAAAGTTCAGGTCAATGCACATCATGAGACGATGCATATATATGACAAGTAGGGTCGGTGCATATTGTGAAATGCACAGACATAGTCGATGCACAGTTGAAAAGTAGGTCGGTGCAAGCACCAAAGCAAGTCGGTGCAATGTATGTGAAACCCATTGATTGGGTCGATGCAAAGGTGAACAAAAGTCTGTGCAATGTAGACCAAGGTCGGTGCAATGCACAACTAAGTCAGTGCAACGTAGAACAAAAGTCCATGCAATGGAGAATTAAACCCAATGAACTTTATACAGAATTCAGCTCAGTTAAGCCATATTAAAGTCCATTCAAACATTAATTTACCATATGCATTACTATAAAACACCCAGCACAGGGTCGGTGCACATTTGAGCATTTAGCTCCAAATCTGACTTTCAGCATTATATGACAAGTGATTAATCATTTCTAAACATGAAATACCAAGTTCCAAGTTTGCTCATGAGATCACTTATGAAGTTCAAATCCAGTCCAGAAAGTCAAATTCATTAATCTTGAAAAACAGAGAGCTAGGCTCAAAGAGCCAGCCAGGGGTCGACCCATGGGGTCGACCCATCCCAAGGAGAATGAGAAACTGCCTTAGCAATCCAATGTAATCAAATGAACTAACCAACAGAATGTCATGCAAGAGTAGTCATAAAACCAATACCCAACAATCTCATGCACAGCATGCATGAGTCAACATAAGAGATATTCATGGAGGACCATTGACTTTCAGTCTGCAAAATAAGATATCATCATGTTAGCTTGTTTATCACGAAGACTCCATCAAACATAAAACACATAATATATTGGAATCATCAAAACCATTGTCAAAGATAACGAGGGGACACACAGAACCCAACACTTTTCCACCACATCACCTCCATCTCCTAATTTTCCACCCTACTGTTTCTGCCACTACCACCGCCACCGTCACCACAATCGCCTTCCCCTTCCCCCGCCCCTCCCCATGTTCCCTCTGTTTCCTTTTTCTGCCCTGGTCATCTCCCTTTGTTAACTCGTGGAATTGCCTCTCCCAGTGATCGGTTACTTATCACAGTCTGCTATATTTCATAAGGTTGAACTTACATGTTTGATAAGGTTGTCTTTGGGCTCTTCATCGACATTTCCGGTATAGACAGACATATATGCAAACACTAAAAACGAAGTGTTACTGGATCAATGTACTATAAGTTACGGTATTATCATGATAAGATATTAAAATGTGGCAAGTTGATGGCCAATATGTAAATATATTAACACTTTAACGCCATATATATATATATATATATATATATATTAGAGAGGGTGATTTCTGTAGCCCATCAAAGAGCAGCCGAACTAGGTCCATCAAGACCAAACGAGGTCCAGCTCATCTAAGTGACAGTCCCGCAGGGCCCACTTAGACTAAAAAGCCCAATAAGATCACTCGAGATCAAACCCTTCCTCGGCGGCCCTTAGGCTCGGAAGGCCTGAGCATCGGTCAGGTCGGAGGAAGACCCACGCCCGATCTATCCCCTCACCGGGATAAAGGCTAGCACTCAGCGCCCACTCCGACCGATCCTCATCCGAGCTATGCCTATCGCCCGGACAGGGTTGGCACTCTTCATGCTTGGGTTGACCGACGATTGCTTATCCACGCTGCCTTTGAGAGCCCTTTATGAACAGGAGTTTACGAGGATAAGGGACCATGACCCCTCAAGACTATAAAGATCCCACGATGAGGATGTAAAGAGTCCACGTTGAAGACATAACTCCCGCCTGAAATTCCTCAGCTTATGGGACTCATGAGGCCGGCGCACTATTTAAACATGGGACTCCCTCCAGCGAAAGGTAAGGCCAACACACGCCTAAAACTCCCTGAGCAGGAACCACTTCACCACCTTGGTGTAGAGGGATCTCGTGCCTCTCTTTCCTCCTCTCTTCATAGCTTCCACCATTGTTCTACTGACTTAGGCATCGGAGGGTTTACCCCAGGGAACTATCTCTGGGCCCCCTGATCCGTTTCCCTTCCTTGCAGTTCACTGTTCGGTGATCAGCTCCCCAGCTCAGGACCAGTGTAAGATCTTGCCTCTTCATATATATATATATATATATAATGTGTTAACATATTAGTGTCGTAATCGATGAATTTACTATGAGTTAAGGTATTAACATGATAATAAAATGTTGGCGAGTTGAGAGCCAATGTGTAAATATATTAATTCTTCAAGGCAATAATATATTAACATATCAATGTCTTAATGCAATATATTAATTTCTTAACACAGAAATATATTAACGTTTTAACGCATCAACATATTAACCTCTTAACATCTAAATAATATGTTAATATGTTAACGATGATTAGAAGATTGAAAATACTTCTCTTTATAAAGCAGAGGTTGGTAATGAATGGGAATCTGATAATAATGAAACGAAGGGGGTGGAGAGAGAGAGATGCTTGTTAATCAACTAAGAGCCGACGCGTAGTAGTTGAAGGTGGTGGCCCAATTTCGCTTTCGTTCTATGTGGCATTTTGTCGAGCACCTTCGTGAGCACTGTGTTGTCCCGGAGTTGGTCGAAACAAAGTTCGATGTCCCGACACCGTAGGATCATCCGAGCATCATCAGATGGCCCGAAACTTTTCACATCCTGTCAGCTGGGATAGGATCTCGGCCACGCGCTTGTGATGGTTCTAACTTTCTTCCCACATGATACGGTTCGTGGCGTAACATATATATTTTTTTCTCGTTGAACATGGAACTTAATAAAGTTAACAAATCTCGAGTTCATATCCGAACAAGATTAAATGTGAGTCAAACAAATTATTTCGAGAGTCTGACTTAAGATCTCCCTACCATATGACATATCTGTCGACGAGTATATATAGGAAACTATAGGTGATCTAGCTACTTCTATCTGATCAATCTCCAATGATCTGTCTAATATATCCTTTCTATATTGAAGTTGTGAAACATTCTTATACGACAAAAGTGCAAGATATTCTGCAAGGGACGTCTTCTGCACATCGTTAGGATACTTGGTCTTGTTCCAAAGAGGAGTACGTGAAGTCATAGATTTCAAAGATGCTGAATCTATAAAATCGTGGTGTTGAGATATACAGACTCAAAATCATAAGCACATGAAGCACAACAACTCATTTAACTAATACGGAACTATTGTCCAAGGGGATTATATCCAAATATTTTAACACTCTCCCTCACGGCCAAGATGAGTTGTGGACATTAATCGGGTGGAGGTGACAAAAGGAGTTGGGCCAAGACCATGCTCTAATATCATCTTACAAACCTCAAAATCTAAGTGCTAAAGTTGAAGGGCCTAGGACTATAAGATCAAGGAACCCACATATATTTTTCGATACGAGATTATCCCATTCGCGGCTCCAACACTCCCCCTCACGGCCAAGATGGGCCGTGGAAATCAAATTAGAAAGGAGGTGGCGCAAAGTGGGCATTGGCCTGTTCTGATATCATCTTACAAATCTAAAAACCTAGGTGCTTATGACCCTGGGCCTGTATATCTCAACACTGCGGTTTTGTGGATTCAACATGGTATCAGAGCAGGCCAAATGACCCAACTCCTCTTGTCAGTTCCACCCAATTAATGTCCACGGCCCATCTTGACCGTGAGGGGGAGTGTTAAAATTTGGGCACAGTCTCTGGACAATAGTCCCGTATTAGTTAAATGAGTTATGGTTCATGTTCTTATGACTCTGGACTCTTGTATCTCAATATCGTGATTTTGTAGATTCAACAGAAAGAAATACGAACAAGTCTAACAAGAATGGGAGGGTGAGGCTAGCAACATAGCACCGATGGAAATGCCCAACTTGAGGGGTATGAAAACCTTACCTAGGGAAAATTAATTAATAAGCCCAAGGGACTTCGATAGACGATGATGATGACGATGCCTAGGGCACCCTACTTCAATCTAGCGTTTTTGATACTATTCTCCTCTTTGGGGGGCATGGCCCTTTCAGCGGAAGAAAGAACACACTAATTAACAAGGGGCCGCGCGCAGTGTGCTCGGTGATGATTCGGATTGCTAGGGACACCTTTTAGTTTGATAAGAGCAAGTTGGGCACCCGCTTGCAGGATATGGGCACATCAGTACTGATGCTTTGGTGCAGGGATTCACTGTGGGCATTCCCCCGGCCCGTTCCTGCAAACTAGATGCCCCCATGTTATACCAGTGCATGAGATGTCGAAGGAGCCATTGTTATGATAAAGCCCGCATGAACAAAGCTTTGGAACTTACCCAACAAGTTTTTTTTATCTGCGATGGATTAACATATATATGCTTAATTAGGGCACAAGCACAAGTGTATATTACACTTGCAGAAGAACGTGGAGGGGGGAGAAGGTTTAAATCCAACCTGCTTGTCCCAACAAAGGCTAACACGGCATAGGAGCATATCTGAGCATAAGCATCGATGCCACCTCTCGCGTGTTGGTTGGTCCCCCGCACTAGAAAGAAATAATGGGAAATGGATGAACAGCATAACCATGAGATGGGGACTTCTGAGGAGAAAGGAAGGGTCAAGAGACTCCAAGACCAGTGGAGGGAGGAAATCCTGCAGTCCCACAAACAGTACCTTTCCATTTTTAAGTAAAAAGAAATGGGATTAGGTGCTTGATTGATAAGTGTTAATGGGCTGCGGTGCCCATTGGGCCCGCCAGCGGGGCGCGTCCGCCACGGCGGCCGAGCGCGTGCGGGGCACGTGCCTGCGTGCGCCCACCCGCGAGCGCGCCACGCGGCCACCGCGGCCCCCCTCCTTTCCTCCCGATTCCTCCTTATCCGCCTCCTCTTCCTCTTCTTATCCGCCTCCCGTCACCACCTCTCTCTCCCACGATCTCATCTCATCCTCTCGCCCTCTCCTTCCCATCTATATATACCCCCCAAAGGGGGTTGATGAAAGTGTGAATAAATGAGAGGAGAAATATAAGAGAGATAATGGAGGAAAGAGATAAAAGGAGAGAGAGAGAGAGAGAGAGAGATGGCACTATGTGTGCTAGGCAAAGGGAGATGACGCGTCGGTGGATGACGTCACGGTACCCGAGTTGATCCGTTGAGTACGAGAACGCCGAGAGATGTACCATGGTGGGAGTTCATCTCCATAGGTCAAGGTATGTTTGTGAGGTGACGGATAAGTGTATAAGAGAGAGGATGTGTGCACGAGAGTATAGCGCCCGTAATGGCTGTGACAGTCTTGTCTCTCGATTCTCTCTGTTTATTTTCCTTCTCTCTCCTCGTCTTCTCATCTATATGTGAGATTGAATAGCGACGAGGGTAGTGCGTCGGTGTGCCGACTGCACGATATTAGTCGCGGGTTAGTCCTGTGACGAGTATGGTCGGCATCTCTGGGGGAACCATCACCATAGTCCCTAGATTTGAAGTGTGGACCCTTGGAGTCGACTATAGTAGCCAGCTCTGTGACTCCACGACGATTTGCGGGTAGGGGTTGACTCTGGTAGCCGATCTTGTACCTGGATACTGTAGGTAGACACGTGTTTCTATTTCCGCTTCTGTTGTTACGTGTGTACATCTCGTTTCCGCTGCGAGGTACGTCCTCCCACTCTGAACTCGTTTGGTTATATATATTTGTTGTATATATCCCCGTGACGTTTTCCCAACAGTGGTACTAGAGCTCAGAGTTTTGTCGCAGGTTTAATTTACGATGGATTTATCACTGGGTTTAGTAATCTCTCTTCCTTGGGCTAACACGAGCATGTGTGTATTGCGACGTTTATCCCTCGGACTGACAGATAAAGAGGAACTGGCATAAAAGTGGCTATTTGTGGCCCTTTCCGGTGGTAGTGACCACGGCAACAGCAAATAGAGCTGTTGAGATGACCCGGCTAACATCCTGTAAATCATATTTCGGATGGGTTCTGATAATTCCAGTACACTGTTTTGTACAGCTATACGATGTTTGTGGAATATATAGTTCCACTATGCACCACTATCATACCTTATTTTGAAAACCTCCAAGGGAATGAGAGTGGTGGTTTACTGCTATTTCTGACTTTTCTTGCATTTTTGCAATTTAGACCATGCTCAAGGTGTATTTTTAATATGTTTGAATTTACACTCACGTAATCATAGAGTCAGATTTAGATTATAGTCATGACTATGTTTCATGATAATATAGAATGTTTATCTATTTATTTTTTGTGCAAATTCATTTTGCATATGAAAAATGTAAATTTATTTTGCATATATGATACTATTTAAAACTGTGCAAATTTGTTTTGCATGTATATGCAAATTTATTTTGCATTTATACTTACATTCATGCATAGATAAGCATGCATGTTTATTTAGCGCCACGTGGTTGGGTGCTATTGCGATGTGATCGTATTTATTTGTAACTTATTGATATGAGAATATGTGTTTCTCTCTCAATAGAAAATTTACTCAAAGTCGTTCTAATTCCATTCAATAATCTTATATGAGTGGGAGATGATTGTAGGTTGCCTAGCGTCTACTTTCGATGTCATAACATAAGAAAGTTGAATGTGATTGGTTCGCATTTTTGGTAGCAAATTTAGACGATGTGTAACAATGATGTCTACTGCTCTCAATATAGAATGTAGTGATTTAATGTGATGACCACTGACAATGTGTTTGTCAATCTCACTTTGGGTGACAACTTAATTGGTTACAGTATTTGGCACCGTAGTGATCCGACAAAATAAGCATGGGTTACTTATGTGATATTGGATCGTTATTGATGGAATCGATGTCGAGCACTGACTTTTTATTTTACATTTGTATCTTTTAGTTTATTTTTATATCATTGAGAAAGTATGTTCACAATTGTAAGGCTTTATAAGCCAATGTGTCATTCCCTCGGATTCTTTGGGTTTTTATGTAAAAGTCCAGTAGGACCAGCAAGGGGCCCCCATCTCCTTTCCTATTGGTCCACCTAAGTCTTAGGACCCATGTGGGGTCAGTCAAAGGTCCAAGGTGGGCTTCTAGATGGCTTAACCATTCAAGGGGACAATTGGATTAAAAAGTCAAGTATTCCAACCCTTAAAGTCCAAGATGCTTCCCCCTTATAATATAGTTTATCCCATGTTGTATTTTTTATATTTTTTGGTCATTTGACCACATGGGGAAGAAAATCTCCTCTCTCCCACGAAATTCCCAGCCCCTCACCCCTTGCCATTCTCTATATAAGCCTATGTATAGTGTCATTAGAGATTTAATGAAGAAATTATGTGAAAATTACTTGAAGCAAGAAGGGTGTGCCCTCTCTCCTCTCTCTCTGGTTCTCTTCTTCTTCCTCCAGCCCTCCAGGGTGTGAAGCCCTCTCCTATATTCTCCTTATCCCTATCTAAAATGGAAGGATCACTCGGACCACCCCAAAAGGCCCGTAGCCCGGGACTTCTACGGCTCTGATAATCCAAGTGACTACCTAGAGTGGGAAGCCATTATGAACGACTACTTTGAGTGTTATCTTATGTCCGGTCCCGCGCAAGTCGACTTTGCCAAAATGTGACTTTTCTATGAAGCCGCTGAAACATGGAGGGACATCAAGTACATCCGGGAAGATAGGAGGCTAAGGCCCATCGAGTCATGGTGAGATATGAAGAGAGCGCTTAGGAGGGTCTACCTTCCCCGCCCACCTACCTCCAACCACGGGGGTCATACCACTAGCCAACCCCACCAACTCACCCGCAATCAAGTGGGCCACACCTCCAACCAACCCTGCCCCTTCACCCCCGTCCAAGCCCTCCAAGGCAACCCCAATCAAGTGGTCCGCCCAGTCACCTCCCACCAAGTGGAAGCCCCGCTTCTAGCCGAGCCTAGGTCCACACCCGAGCCGAGAGATGAGGAACAAGTCCATCACGAGGTCCCCACTCCAACCCGCTCCTTTGATGAAATCAATAAAATATTTTCGGATTGGTTGGAAAGGACACGTGCTTCTTCACCATCCGTGAGTGCTCCATTTCATCTACTTCCGATCCTTATTCGGAACCATCTTATTTGGAGCCACCCAAGCCCGAGCCACCCGTGTTTCTAACGGGTATGCTATACATAGCCGAGCCGCTTCTTAATTGGCTCAAGGATGGCTTGGTCCCACCTCCTTACCCATCCATGGACCCTACCATACCTTTGGTGCCCGTCAATTCCTACCATACTACATTCCGATCTAGTCACCATGTTGACACATTGGGTGACCTTATTCTTGGTTTAGGTTGGCAATGAAAGTTGACGCATATATTGGCCCGAGTCTTCGACCAACCCGCTAGTCGTAGCTTCACCCATCCGGCCATAGGGTCAATTACCTCCGTGTGCACTGTGAGTTGTGTCACCACGGAGATTCTTCCATTCCTCCCGATGCCGGCCGAGTCCGACTCCGTTCCCTTTTGCCCAAGGGAGGAATCCTATTTTCTAGACATGACCGTCGTCCCACCGATCACAATGTATGACCGTGATTATGAATTCTTAACTTGGGATCGAGTCATGGGGGAACCCACTTCATGGGGTCATACCTTCTTTGACCCTTTTGACCCCTTCACTAGTGAACCTCCCGAGCTATCATATTCACTCCACTTCTTCCAAAGAGTTCACTATACCACCCCTACCCCTCGGTCTAGTTGACAAGCCGTACCTACGTCTAGGGGTAATGATGATGGTAGTGTGAACGTGTCACATAGACATCTTTAAAGAGAGAAATATAACGATGATTAAAGGATGGATTATTATGCCAAAATAAGTGAGACAAGAAGGAAAATGGGATGAGCATGAGATGGTCTATGGAGGGTGATCGCCAGAGGGGTTACCTCAAAAGAAGAAGGATGATCGCATGTACCTTGTATTGAGCGGGTGAGATTGGGGATTCTTCCTTCCTCCTTCTATCGGCCGGCCGACGAAGGGGGCTTATAGTTTGATTACCCTTGCAAGAAAACACACAAAATGAACAAAGATATAGATTAGCCAAAGTGTGTAGTATCAATGCTCTAAAAATACGAAATCAATCAAATTAAGCATGAACACACACCTTGTGTGTTTTGGTTTTAAAACCCCTAAGAGGAGTAACAAGGTTGGGTATAATAAATGCAATGGTATGCAAAGCAAGATACTCGATGTACTGAGAACGTTCCTAACAGAGAGCTAGAAAGAAAGAGTGCATGCGATGATGATATGATCACAACTAAAATAACAAAGAGAAGATGCCCTCTCTGCTATGTGTGCAGCAGTAAAGGGAGAGGAACAGCTTCAGCGACTGTAGCAGGATGAAGAACTGCTACATGTGGACGGAGAACACCGCCTGGAGAAGAATCACCCGTGGAGGAATGCCCTTGGAAGGAGTTCCTGCAAACGAAAGAAAGAAACTCTCTCTTTCTGTAAAAACTCTCTCAGTTGTTAGCTCTTGTTAACTTTTCTTTTGGTTCTTCTCCTCTTCTCTCTTCTCTTCTTCTGCGTTCTCTCTCGCACGTGAGGGATTCAAGGGGGTATTTATAGGCCCAAAATCTTTGCATTAATAGGATTAAAACAAGGTAATGAATCCTCAATAAGGAACCATCTTCCCAATCGAACACAAGGTGCAAAATGGAGAAAGGGTTACTACTGGAAAGAAGCAGGCAAAATGGAGACGGAAGTGAAAATGGCGACCTAACTAGGGGCGTCAATTGAAATGACGACATTCATACAGTCGTTAATTCTGAATTTTATTATAGAAATAAAGGACTTTCCTTATTTAAAATTATTAAATGACGCCTGTTTGAACGGGCGTTAAATAATCAACGCCCCTCATTAGGACGTCAATTACCTTGAGTTTTATTTTTATTAGCATTTGTTAAATCCAAGAAATAACGACCATTTGAACAGTCGTCTATTTAAGAAAAATGCCCCTAATTAGGTCGTCAATTAAATGACGCCCTCCATTCAGGCGTTAATTTCAATTATTAAAGCACAAAACCAAGAAATCACAATTAAATATGGAGAAATTAGAAAAAATTCATATTTAAGCCAATATTGAAGTCCACTTTGGGGCGTCACATGGTGACATGAGGTTTACTCAACGTAGCATCGATTTTGGCGTGTCTACAGCCACTCCGCCTTGGCGTCTGCTTTGCAAGGGAGTGAAACGAAATGAAGCGAAAGTGTAACGAGCGGAATGAAGTGAGAACGAACTGATAAGTATATGCTAAGGTGTGATGTGACACGCCTCCGACACTAAGCATTAGAAATCTTTCCAGAATTCTAAATGAAACAACTTTAGATAATTACAAGGAAGCAATGATTAGTTGGATGAAGGGACTAATCTTAAAGAATAAAATTTGTGCGAGGGCACGGAAGGAAAGACACCATTGGAGAGCGGTTACCAGCCAATGTGGACGTGCTACAACCAAAGTGGATTTGCAGAAAATGAAGTGAATTGAGATAAAGACCCAGCAAATGAATGCTTTTCAAGGAACCAGCCTGAGCGACTTCAAGGAGAATAAAGTACTTGATTTTGAATGAAATATCTCATGTCAACTCAAATAAAAGCGGGTGGCCTTCATTATTGGCGTAATATGAGGATTTTCATCATGAAATTCAAAGTCCTACATGATGCATGCTGGGCTAAAAGAAAAATTAAAACAAACTAAAAATAGAAGATAATCAAGGATAATATTACTAAACCATCGAGATTTGGTAAGGAATCCAGATCTCTAAGCTGACACTAAGTCGAAGCCCGTTTATCCACGTATCAACTCAGAAAGTGGAACTGTCATCCCAAACCTTAGATGACTCAACGGCCTATCCGTGTAATCAAGACTCCCCTGAAATTATCACTATTTTTGATGGAGGGGAACTCAATTCCAAGTTCATCAGAACCACAAGGTCCTTGATATGCTATAATAGCGTAGATATCATATAGTAACAATCCATACAGAAGAGATACAAGGATGGAATGGTGTTACCAGAGGAAGAAATCCAATCCTCTCAAGACCTGCATAACCTGCGCTTTTCTATGCTCAAAAATTATTAGCTCAGCTCAATAAAGCTCAAACTATGATCATCAGTGCGTGTCATAAATGATTTAGTCAAGAAATAAAGCACTTAAGTTCATGAATAATCATCATGCTGTAAAGCCATTCAAAAGATATAAATCCAGGAAATGACGACCCTATGCAATGGCGTCTCATGAAAATGACGCCTGCCCAGAGGGCGTTATTTTTAAGGGAAAATAATTTTTTTGCTTCTTTTGATGGGACTGGGCACAGTATAAGGGCCTTAAATCTTACACAATCACCATCGTGAATTCATTAATCTTTCTTAAAATATTTAACAAAGGGTCAACATGCTTAAATACTTGTGCTTTTACTCATGTTCTCTCGCGGTCCATCCTTCTTAGTCGGTCTTCGCCATGCTCTGAGCTTGTAACCTACCATGGAGGAGGAAGGGAAGAATAAGTTAAGGAAGCTCAGAGGAGGTTTCCGAGAACGGGGAAACTTTCCTCCCCTGCCCTAATGCCCGTTGGGATTCGGTCTTTGGCTTAGAGAAATTTTGTTGCTCTTTTTGCCCTTATTCATACATGCTTACGACCAGGGTTTTTCCTACAGGGACTTTGCCCTCTTGACATGCTTTTCCTTTGTTTTGACTTTCTTTTTTCTTTTCTTCAAACTGATAGAGACCTAATTATACTTGGGCTTTAAACTTCTGTTCCCTTTTGGGCCCTGACTTCCACCTACTAGGGCGGCCCCGATAAGTTTGGTTAGTATTCCTTGACTCGTACTCCCTCTCGTGAGCCAAAGAGGAGAGAATAGGTAATGTTCGTACACTCTTAGTTTGGATCTGACTTTCCTCGAATTTCGGGCTACTCGAGTTTAAAAACAAAGTGTGTAGTGTGTGCGGGAGTTGACCCCAAAGTTAAACCATCAAGACTGAAGAGTGAATTAAGGATTTTGATTTTTCGGGCTCACGGCCTATGTACCGTACTAGCCTACATTTTTTTTGATTTTTATTTTGTTTTGTTTTGATTTTTATTTTATTTTCTTTCTTTTTTCTTTCTTTTTTCTTTCTTTTTTATTTCTTTTTTTTCGTTCTTTCTTTTTCTTTTTTTTAGGGGTAGTATTTCTTCAAATAAAGACCATTCCAGGGGTGAGCCAGCTATTCACCTTCAGCATTAATTAATTTGTAAGCGTTGCCAGGATAAACCTCTTTTATGACGAAGGGCCCTTCCCAGTTAGGTTGAAGTTTTGAACGTGGCCCTCCGGGTTTTACGAAGATTCTTTTAATTACCATTTCACCGATTTTGAATTTTCTCTCAATTACTTTCTTTTGGTAAAAACGTGAAAGCCTGTTTTGATAAATACGTGCATGCTCGGCGGCGGCCAGATGCTTCTCATCTAGCTAGGAGTTCCAACTGAGCAAGGAGAGATTCGCGACGCTCATCAATGGGGAGCTCCTTATCCAATTGTAGTCGTAAAGAAGGGATAAATCTCGTAAGGGACTACCGCCACCATTCCATAAGTAAGGGCAAAAGGGGTCTGCCCAGTAGGGATACGAATAGAAGTGCGATAGGCCTAAAGAGCTTCAACCAACTTTTCTGGTCAATCCGTAAATTTAGTAGCCTCACATGTTTTCTTAATAATCTTGATCAAGGTTTTGTTAGTTACCTCTGCTTGAACATTGCCCTACGGATAGTAAGGAGATGAATGGTGTAATGTAATGTTATACATGTTGCAGAGGTCCTGAAGCTCCTGAGAGATGAATTGTGGCCCATTGTCGGTGACGATGGTACTTGGGATGCCGAACCTTGCGATGATGTTCTTCATTATAAATTTACAGACGGTTGACGCTTTTATCTCCACGTAAGCTTCCGCCTTCGCCCACTTGGTGAAGTACTCCGTGGCCGTGAGTATAAATGACTTTAGTTTTGTGAGGATGTTCGGATCACCAAGAGGTCCAATGATATCGAAAGCCCACATGGAGAAAGACCATGGGGAAGACATAGGATGGAGTGAAGAAGTAGGAGAGTGAATTTTATCGGCGTGCAGTTGGCACTTAACACACCTTCGAACATAGATGGAACAATCCTCTTCTAGAGTGGGCCAATAGAAACCTAGCCTAAGGATCCTCTTAGCAAGCATCTGGCTATTGACATGACCACCACACACTCCTGAATGTGCCTCTTCCATGACCTTCCAAGATTCATCATCATCTAGGCACCTTAATAAAACTCCGGTGAGACCTCTTCCGTAGAGTATACCTCCAATCAGGGTGTATAGCTGAGCAACTCTTCGAATGGCTTTCTTTTCTTCATCCGTGGCCTCCTCGGGATAGGATTGATCCTGGAAATACTTAGCAATCTCGTAATACCACGGCTTTTCTTCATCGTCTAATTCTTCCTCTAAATCTAACAGCATGACCTCCTTATTCTTAATGATTCCACCTTGCTTAACCTTCCTAAGCACCTACTCCTTAACACTAAGGAAAGCTGGATCCTTGATAGCTGGAGTGAGCCGCTTGTGAACAATGATAGAATGGGAATCCTTTTCGGGAAGGAAAACCAAAGAAGATGCAAGAGAAGCGAGAGCATCAGCTAAAATGTTATGTTCACGAGGAACGTGAACGAAGATTAATTTGGTGAAAAGCTTCGTATAAGCAGAAGTCAATTCTGATAGGGTTTGAGTTTAGGATTGAGCGTACGGCACTTGGTGAGCACTTGGCGAAGAATAAGCTGACTATCACCTACAATCCGCAATTGGGTAACACCGAATTGATGAGCGGCCTCCAGTCCAACCAGAAGAGCCTCATACTCAGCTATATTATTTGTAACTGGAAATGCAAGCTGAGAGGCGAGCGGAATAGTGATACCCTCCGGTGATAGAAGAACAATGCCAATCTCTTTTCCTTTTGAATTCAAAGCTCCATCAAAATGTAACGTCCACATCGAATCGGATTGATTGACGGACATTAGTTCCTCATCTGGAAACTCTGAGCGAACAGGGTCAAATCTAGGGAGAGGGTGATGAGTAAGATGTTCTGCTATGGCATAGCCTTTAATCACTTTTTGCTGAATATAGATAATATCGAATTGAGAAAGGAAGCTTTGCCATCGTGCTAATCGATCAGTGAGAATGGATTTTTCAAGAAGAAACTTGATTGGATTCATACGGGCAATGAGATGAACTTTGTGAGCTAAGAAATAGTGTTTGAGTTTCTTAACTACCCAGACTAAAGCGGCACAAGTCTTCTCTATGGCTGAGTACCTCAGCTCACAGGTGTTGAGAAGCTTTGACAAGTAGTAGGCTGCCCTTTCTTTTCCTTCTTCGTCAACTTGGGCTAAGACACCGCCTACAGAGTCATCTAGGACGGAAATGTGAAGAACAAGTGGTTTACCTGGAACTGGCAGCCTCAGGACAGGAGGATTTGAGAGATAATCCTTCAATCCGTCAAAAGCTGCTTGACATTTGTCATCCCAAATAAACTTGACTCCCGGCTTAGTAAGCTCGTAGAATGGCCTACATCTTTGTGAATGCTGGGAAATAAATCGGCGAATAAATTGCAACCTCCCGATTAACCTTCGGACTTCTTTCAAATTCTTGGGAGGAGGCATTTCCCTTATGGCCTTTGCCTTGTTGGGATCAATCTCGATACCCCTCTTACTTACAATGAATCCAAGCAACTTCCCTGACGAAACACTAAACACGCACTTCTTGGGATTCATCTTTAGCTGATACTCCCGCGCTCTTTGCAAGACTTTAGTTAGAACCCCGGGATGGTCAATCCTTGTTCTTGATTTTACTACCAGGTCGTCAACGTACACCTCTATATAAATGTGGATCATATCATGAAAAATTGCCATCATAGCCCTTTGATAGGTGACTCCAGCATTCTTAAGTCCAAAGGGCATTGACCACATAGCAATAAGTTCCCCATGGTGTAGTGAACGATGTTTTCTCTTGATCTTCTTCAGCCAGGCGAATCTGATTGTAACATGAAAAGCCATCTATAAAGGAGAGAGTCTAATATCCTGCCGTATTGTCGATCAAAACATCAATATGAGGGAGGGGGAAGTCATCTTTAGGACACGTGCGGTTGAGGTCCCGAAAGTCTATACAAATCCGCACCTTTCCATCTTTCTTCATGACTGGGACGATATTAGCCACCCAATTGGGATAGAGAAGAACTCTGACGAATCTAGCCTTATGAAGCTTATCGACCTCTTCTTTCATTTTTAATGCCATATTAGGGTGGAAACGTCTCAACCGCTGTTTAACCGGAATGGACCTTGGCTTAAGCGTAAGTCGATGTTCAACGAGTGCAGGGTCTAGTCCAGGCATATCTTCATAACTCCTTGCGAACGTGTCCTTATATTCTTGAAGAACCAAAATAAGTGCCTCCTCTTCGGAGGACGGCAGGTTCTTACTAATGAGGACAATCCTAAGGTCTTTCTCAGTACCCAGATTTATTTCTTTGGTAGTTTCTTCTACTGAGGCTGATGACTCATCGAATCTTCTCATGCCATTGACAAAAGCATCACCCTCGTCCTCATATTCTTCGTAACCTTTATCCCCCTCTTCAATAGGGTCTTCATCATTCATGATCTCATAAACACCAAAACCCTCATTAAAAACACAAGTATCTTCATATTCAGTTTCTGGCAGGATAATCGGATTCTCTACAAACTCGGGAATGGCTAGACATGCTTGGCATCTGATGGCTAACTCTAACAAGAATCTACAGGGAATCTGCTTACCCTTGGATCTCTTACGTGAAGCTACCCCATGAGTCTTAAAACTAGAAGAGTAAGAGCAACTAGCCTGATCACTAGAATTCGACAAAGATGAAGGAGGTGAGGAAAAGATGGGTATAGAAGGAGATATAGATGAAGACCCCTCATCAGAGGGGTAGAGAAGGTCCCCCTAATGGATCCTGGAAGAGCGGCCCCTGGGTTGGGACACACTCAGGAAGAAGATAGGAGGACTCCTTAATGGAGATGAAAGATTGGAAAGTTTGAATTTTGGCGTTTTTTTTCGTTTTCATTTTCAAGAAGAAGGCAATGAGAGGGAGGAATAGGAGGTGGTGTTAAGAGTGACAGATTGACGAAAGATTGAGTAAATGATGACCCACGCGGGGGTGTGATGGAGAGTTTAGAGAATTGCTCGAGGAGCAAGGGAGGAATCGGAGGAGAAACTTGAAATGAATCTGGAGAACAGGTTATCAAGACCGCAGACGGTCTAGGGACATCTGAGCAAAACATTTGATTGAACAAGCGGACAACAATCGTTGGATGAATGGATTTAATAAAGAAGAGGCCGGCCCACAGCCTATCCACGTTGTAGCCTTCCTCGAACGGCACATCAAGCTCCCCGGTATCTGTGTAATTGCTTAGAAGCCGCCTCTTGTCCGTGATTGCTGCTGGCTTTTCAATTAATTAATGAATCAGTGGCGGCCAATCCGGATCAGTTGGCATAAATAGTCGGCTCAGAGCAATAGTGATATTGTTCATGTCGAACCATCTATACCAGTCACATTTGGGGTCATCCATCTTTCTTCTTTTATCTGGCCGTAAAGACTCCAGAGCTTTGTATGTAACTAACGGGGCTATGTGGTGAGCAAACTGCCGTGCATGTACATCTTGACAATCCATCATTGAAGTGACTAGCGTGGTTTGCTCATCATTATTAGTGCCTCCTTTCATAAAGCGTGTTTGTAGGGTCCATGTAAGAGACTGCCGATCTGTCTTGAGAGTGGAAGTCATAACGACCCATGGCTCATCTTTGTCTTGGCTTGGCCCTTTGTACCCTAGGCCACCTCGGGGAATCATCTTTTGATGCCTGACGGGCTTGACTCTCCCCTGAAGATTAACACCCAGGCCTTTACCAGTTCTATACCCCATTTTCATCAGAATGTTCCATCCTGGCGTGTTCATCAAATCTTTTTTCTTCTTACCTTTGGATGGCTGTGGTGGCATTTGAGTGATAGGAGGGGTTGAAGGAGACGGCCTTACCAAGTCTTGCCGCAGATCGGCAACATCCAAAACTGAGAGCAAAGGCCTATTGGAAGGCCACATAGAAGGCACCGATGTTGCGGAATGTATATCTTCTATCGGCAGAATGGGCATACTAGTGACTTTAATAATGCGTCCTTTGTGAAGAAATTTTATGCATTGGTGATTCGTGGAAGGCACAGCATCAAGCTCTTGAATGTAAGGGTGACCCAAAATGTCATTGAATGTCGGGTCCATGTCCAGAATATGAAAATCCGCTGTGATCGAGACTGGACCCAAACCAACTTTTAAAGTGATCATTCCTAAAGGCGGCTTCTTGGTGTTGTCATAGGCTGTGACAGTGATTGTAGATGGCCGGATTTGACTCTCCGGAATGTCACACGTTTTCAAGGTACTTTGTGGCAAAACATTAATGGATGCCCCAGTATCCACCAAACATTGTTTCACTGCCACCTTGTTAATGTCAATAGTAATGCATAGTGCATATTTTCTGGCCGGCTGCGGAGCTAATTCATGTTCATAAAAAGTGATGGCTGGTTGATTGCTGGCTGGACTTAAAACTGTAGTGACCTGTTCAACTGGGATATCTTCGTTTACCATTACTTTATGCAGATATTGCTTCAAGGCCAGTTGATGTGTAGTAGATCTTTTGATCAATTCCAGAATAGAAATTCGGGCCGGCGTTCTGTCCAAATGCTTTAGTAAGTCATACTCCGTGTCCGGTGCAGACTCTTGTTCATGTTCTCCTTATTCTTGTATCGGCTCCTGCTCCCGCTGGGGAAACACTCGATGGAACATCCGTCCACTACGGAGCACCATTGTTTTCGGAGCCTCTGTCGGGCTTAGAGTGGATGAAGGGGTAGAGGAGATAGAGGAGGTAGAGGGAATGGTGTAGGACGTGTTGGGTGCTTGTGCAGGATTGGCAAGAGAAGGGGTTCTTATAAGAGGCCTCGCCGGCTGGGGGTTATCAAAACATGGCGACGGGGGTCGAGTGACAAGGAGGGGCTTTGGAAGCATGATGGTGGTTGACGGTGTAGATTGTGGTGAAACAGGAGGGGTGATGATTGCCGGCGAGGGGCGGATAAGGGGAGGTCTATTTGGTGGAGGATTTTGGGGCGAAGGAGAATTCGTGGGTTGGCGTAAAAGAAGAGGCCGTGAAGGAGTAGGGTTAGGGTTGAGTGACCCTGGAGTGCTGGAACGTATAAGGGGGCGTGGCATTTGGGAAGGGGGTACAGGGTGAAGCCTCCTTAGCAATTGTGGTGGTTGCGGTTGACTGGAGTTTTGATTAATGGCCCCGACAGAGGCGCTTTCCTTATGCCAGCCTTGCCCTCTCTCCACTTCATGGATTGCGGTGACAAGGTTTACTTGTTGATTTTGAACCGGGTGCTCCGGTAGTGGATTATTGACAATCCCCATATTTGGCTGGAGTGCATGAGCCTACTGTTGCTGTGGAACTTGTTGTTGCTGCTGACCTTGCTGCGGGGGCTGCTGAGCCGGTGGTTGCCGAGGAGGCCTTCAAGCTTTTAAAGTAGCAATAAACCTCCTCATCTCATCCCAATCAATATCACCTTGATCATCATATCATGTATGTAATCCTTGAAGTGAAAATAATGGTCGATGTTGTGCCCCGGCTGTCGATGGAAGACGCAATACCGGGAGGTGTCTACATGTTGCGGCCATATCGTTCTTTCTTTAGGCAAGGTGAGCGCGTTGGCAGCCATGAGGCCATTGAAAATATCTGATAGACTTTCGGGTAAGGGAGGGTATTGTGCTCTTCGGGGACCCAATGATCTTCTTGGTTGTTGCAGTTGTTGTTGTGCATAACTAGCTGGCGGGGGCATTTGGTGGTACTGTGCGGGTTGATTCTGTGGAGCAAAGTGGGGTTGTTGTTGAGGAGGTGGAAGAGGCCGTAAGGTCTGAGGGGGGTTATTATTTGGCTAGTGGACTTGGTTTTGGAAGGCGGGCTGTTGTGGTGGCGGCCCTTGGTTTGGAGGATGGCGGAAGGGTGTGGAATTGCCAAACGCGCTCACCTGCTCATTAGTAACAGTGCCGTCAGTGGTCGCACCAGTATTGCTGACATTAACGTTCCTCTTTATTACCTTTGGTCTTGGCTCAAACATGTCCATAATAGGTGAATCTTTCATCTGTGTTTGTATGTATCTAGCTCTTTCATAGAGCTCTTCCATAGTGCTCAACTTGTTCATGGCTAAAATATGACGGAATTGCGGAGTGGAGTTTGATATAATCATCTTCACTTGCTCCGTTTCCGACAGTGTGTCCTTCAATTTTTCGGCCATAGCTCTCCACCTATCAGCAAATAAAACGAAGTCCTCCTCGGGCTTCATCTTTTCGGCAACCAGATCAGTAATAGACAAAGAGGGACCCACACGGTCATTGTACTTCTGCAGAAACTTCAGTTTAACATCATCAAAGTCACCAGCATCGACCGGCTCCAAGGAGTAAAACCATTCTAATGCCGGGCCATCTAAAGACCGCCTAAAGAGATAAGCCAGAGAAGTCTTGTTATCTTGCCATAATGATGCCTCATATAAGAAGTCTTTCAAGTGGATGTACGGATTACCCGTTCCATTGTACCGCCGGAAATTTGGCATTTCAGACGGGGGTAGGTGAAAAATTGGCAGAGTGGGAAGCATAATTTCGGGAGCGACCTTGGATGCAGTGACCTTCTTGAGCTGCTCCTCCATACTAGCCATCATTTGGAGGAGTATAGTGTAGTTATCGGACTCGGCTAGGGCCGGACGAAAAGAGTATTGGTTTGTCATAGGCCTTCTCAAAATTTGAGGAACAGGAGGTTGTTGAGGCCTAGCAATGGAGTGACTTGCCGGTTGGGCCGGCGTAGTCATAACAAGAGTTGATGGGCGCGAGGGCACCCTAGGTGTGACCGCCTGGTCGTTGAGAGAACTAGAAGAGTGGCCACCCATGGCCTGGGGAGGGTTAGAAGATGACGGGACATACTTTCCCTTTAAAGCGGCTTGGGCCGCCTGGCGCTGGGAGTCATCCAGGTGAGCAAGAACTTTGAGAACTTCGTTGAAGTTGAAAGAAGGGAAAACGTCCCCTGAAGTATTTTGAGTGGTAGGTTGAGCTTGGGAAGAAGGCTCAACCTCCAGAGAAGTGGTGTCCACCATGTGGACTTGAGTGGGAGAAGAAATATAGTTTCCCTCATGGTAGACGGGATCCTGAGAGGGAACCTCATAAAACGGGTCAGAGTGACCCTCCTCATAACCATCATAAGTATACCCGTAGTTGGCCATATTGATGATTTTACCTGAACGGAGTTTCATGCTTAAGGAAAAAGAAATAGGTTTCTAACAAACAAGTATACCCAAGAGATATCACCTTATCAAACAAAATAAACACTCAAGTTGTAATGAGCCCAAAGTTTTAAGGTTTTCTTTAAAGATTAAGGTGAATTTTATAATAAGCTCTCTTTTTTGAACATGGGTCCTGGTTAAAAATTTGGGTATAATCTCCGGGTATCTAGGTTCTTTCTCTCTCCTCACCAACGTATGGGTCAACTATACTCAGGGTGCTTCAATGGTACAACCTGCCCAGCGTCCGTGAGGGAATCCACGGGTGCGGGGACTTACGGAGGCTTGGTTTAGGAATTTTCGATCCAATGAGACGGAATGCTCAAAGGAGGGTCCCTCCTTCACCAAGAGAGGGTGTGACTCCTAAAAGTGTGGGGAGAGGAGGTCTCCCAAACCGAATGCCCTAAATGCAGCCTAATGTAGGCAATATCAAGCAGGTGATATGAGAATTAGTCAAGCGAACGAACAACAGTAAGCAGTAAACAGGGGTTTTGTGGGCACAGGAAAAAAAATGATGACCTGGATAAGGTCGCTATATCAACAAGAGACGACTGAGTGTCAGTCGCTAGTTACTGTGAACAGTGCAAACATATAGAAATCAAAATAAAATAGCGTCTTAAAGTGAGGCGCTGCCTGTGGAAATGACGCCTGTGCACAGGGGCGTCATATAGTAGTAATCAAACTTAAAATGTGAATAAACGCAATGATAATCAAAATAACGTCTTTCAGTAAGGCGTTGTACCAGTAAAAGACGCCTCTGAAAGGAGCGTCAAAATGCAGTAATCAGAAATGTGACGCCTTGGTGTGAGGCGTTGTATTGGGAAATGACGCCTCTATGAGGGGCGTTAATTATAAAATGATGAAAATGCTCGCAATCAAAAAATGGAAACAGCGCCTGTATGAACAGTCGCTGTATGTGAAAATGACGGTGGTAAGAAGGGCGTTATTTAGTTCCAGAGAACCGTTAACCCCGGTGGCAGACAAAAATCAATTTCTTTTCTAATAAAAACGATATGGACACCACGCAAATTGGCTAATCTAGTGAGAGGTGTGCACGTGGTGCACAAAAGGAGTGTGCTACGTGGAGCACGAAGGAGGGGCATGCGAGGGCGCCAAAAGGAGGGGCACACGAGGGCGCCGAAGGAGGGGCACGCGAGGGCGCCAAAGGAGCGGCACGCGAGGGTGCCAAGGCGAGGGATAATCAAACTAAAACAAAAACGGTCCCACCGTGATCGCCAGTTTGTGAACGTGTCACATAGACATCTTTAAAGAGAGAAATATAACGATGATTAGAGGATGGATGATTATGCTAAAATAAGTGAGACAAGAAGGAAAAGGGGATGAGCATGAGATACTCTATGGAGGGTGATCGCCAGAGGGGTTACCTCAAAAGAAGAAGGATGATCGCATGTACCTTGTATTGAGCGGGTGAGATTGGGGATTCTTCCTTCCTCCTTCTATCGGCCGGCCGACGAAGGGGGTTTATAGTTTGATTACCCTTGTAAGAAAACACACAAAATGAACAAAGATATGGATTAGCCAAAGTGTGTAGTATCAATGCTCTAAAAATACGAAATCAATCAAATTAAGCATGAACACACACCTTGTGTGTTTTGGTTTTAAGACCCCTAAGAGGAGTAACAAGGTTGGGTATAATAAATGCAATGGTATGCAAAGCAAGATACTCGATGTACCGAGAACGTTCCTAATAGAGAGCTAGAAAGAAAGAGTGCATGTGATGCTGATATGATGACAACTAAAATAATAAAGAGAAGATGCCCTCTCTGCTATGTGTGCAGTAGTAAAGGGAGAGGAAGAGCTTCAGCGACTGTAGCAGGATGAAGAACTGCTACAGGTGGACGGAGAACACCGCCTGGAGAAGAATCACCTGTGGAGGAATGCCCTTGGAAGGAGTTCCTGCAAACGAAAGAAAGAAACTCTCTCTTTCTATAAAAACTCTCTCAGTTGTTAGCTCTTGTTAACTTTTCTTTTGGTTCTTCTCCTCTTCTCTCTTCTCTTCTTCTGCGTTCTCTCTCGCGCGTGAGGGATTCAAGGGGGGTATTTATAGGCCCAAAATCCTTGCATTAATAGGATTAAAACAAGGTAATGAATCCTCAATAAGGAACCCTCTTCCCAATCGAACACAAGGTGCAAAATGGGGAAAGGGTTACTACTGGAAAGAAGCAGGCAAAAAGGAGACGGAAGTGAAAATGACGACCTAGCTAGGGGCGTCAATTGAAATGACGACATTCACACAGTCGTTAATTCCTGAATTTTATTATAGAAATAAAGGACTTTCCTTATTTAAAATTGTTAAATGACGCCTGTTTGAACGAGCGTTAAATAATCAACGCCCCTCATTAGGACGTCAATTACCTTGAGTTTTATTTTTATTAGTATTTGTTAAATCCAGGAAATAACGACCGTTTGAACAGTCGTCTATTTAAGAAAAACGCCCCTAATTAGGTCGTCAATTAAATGACGCCCTCCATTCAGGCGTTAATTTCAATTATTAAAGCACAAAGCCAAGAAATCACAATTACATATGGAGAAATTAGAAAAAATTCATATTTAAGTCAATATTGAAGTCCACTTTGGGACGTCACATGGTGACATGAGGTTTACTCAACGTAGCATCGATTTTGGCGTGTCTACATGTAGTTTTGGATCTCCTAGCCCTTCCCCACCCAAATCCCATAGGTCGCCAATGCATGAGTGGTACATCTTAGGGTGTCTAGGAGTCCTCCATTCCGTCAACCATCGAGTACATCTAGTGTATGCATGGCACATATTCGGGTGTCCTGGTCCACCATCGCCTAAGCGTAGGTCGGACTAACATTAGGTGTGTCTAGGGTCTTGTGTGTCGATGCATACATCGAGTCGAGTCGGTCTTTTGTACGCTCGCGTTGTTAGTCCCTTTCGAGTACAAGACTTATCGTACTTTAGGATCGGCTCTACGCTACATATCGGATCTAGTCACATAAAGGACTTAGCGGTGATTCCTAGTGAGTCTTCGAGCCGCCTCTCTTCATATGAGAGTGACCCCACCCCGGAGTGTCCACCTCTAGCCTCATTCCCACGGCAGCGTGTGCATATCGAATCTATACGGGATGAGTAGGTGTCGATTACTTGGAGTGGAGCGTATTCTGCGCTTCATGGTACGATGACGGATCCGCCGGAGCTACTCGAGCAGCCGCACCCCTTACTCGACGGGGTCGAGTTCTTCCCACCCGGGGAGAGTTGATGGGAATCGACGTCGAGCACTGACTTTTTATTTTGTATTTGTGTCCTTTAGTTTATTTTTATATCCTTGGGAAAGTATGTTCACAATTGTAAGGCTTTATAAGCCAATGTGTCATTCCCTAGGATTCTTTAGATTTTTGTGCAAAAGTCCAGTAGGACCAGCAAGGGGCCTCCATCTCCTTTCCTATTGGTCCATTTAAGTCTTAGGGCCCATGTGGGGTCAGTCAAAGGTCCAAGATGGGCTTCTAGATGGTTTGACCATTCAAGGGGACAATTGGATTAAAAAGTCCAATATTCCAACCCTTAAAGTCCAAGATGCTTCCCCCTTATAATATAGTTTATCCCATGTTGTATTTTTTATTTTTTTTGGTCATTTGATCACATGGGGAAGAAAATCCCCTCTCTCCCATGAAATTCCCTGCCCCCCATCCCTTGCCATTCTCTATATAAGCCTATGTATAGTGTCATTAGAGATTTAATGAAGAAATTATGTGAAAATTACTTGAAGCAAGAAGGGTGTGCCCTCTCTCCTCTCTCTCTGGTTCTCTTCTTCTTCCTCCAGCCATCCAGGGTGTGAAGCCCTCTCCTATATTCTCCTTAGCCCCTCTGAGTTCTCTCTCTGCCGTCGCCGCCGCCGTTCGTGCCGCCATCGTACCGCCACCGCCGCTACATCAGAGTTCTGTCCAAATCAGGACAGAACCCCACCTCCGGATTTTTATCTTTTCTTCTTGTTGTCTGATCGAGCCCTAATTTTGTGAGTTTGTTCTGTCTACCTCCCTTAACCTCCAGTTCAAATTTCGTGTCATTTGAAAGTCATTAGGTATTTTTCTCATATTTTTGTTTGTCCTCTTAGTAATCTACCCTTTTGCAGATCTACAGGACCGAGTCACCTTATCGTATTTTCCCCACCCCCTTACAAATTTTCATAAAATCCCAAAAAATTACTCAGTGTTCTATAAAATTCATTTGACCCTCGGTCAAAGGTTAGTTTCAGGCAGATCCCTTGCTGCCCTGTGTGTCCGTCAGTCCGAGTCAGAAACAAAAATAGTGTTACAGTCATATTCATTTTCAATCCGTTCGGTGGATGGAGCTGTCAAAATTATATGTTGTAGATCTATGAGTGCTCTTTCCAAAGGTACCAGCCACGCCTCGATCGGCCTCCAGATTTGAGCGTCGTAATTCGTGTCGCCGAGGACTACAGATATGTTCCCTATGTCAGAAATTACAGTCCAGAAGATATTCAGAAATAAATATCAAAAATCAATTTCAGGAGCCGCCACTTTTGGGAGTTGTTCAGAGACGCCCTGCCATCGTCCCAGCCAAGCGGCGCCTCCGGAAGATCTCAGGAAGGCAACGTTCCTTTGGAAACCGTTGCTTGCTGTCCAGTGAGTCAGCAACCGAGTTGGCACAGCACCGAGTTGGAATAGTGCCGAGTCGGACCAGCAGGCCGAGTTCGTGCCGTACGCACCTCCAGATTCCTGCCCGTCAACCCAGGGTCGGTCCTTCCGGGCCCCACTTGTAACCCTTTACCTCCCTGCGTGGAGTGGGCAATAAAATTCACGGTTGTAATTAACTTTTACCGTTGTTACCGGGAGTTACCGTACTTGGCCGGGAACGTCTTCCCCACGCCCGGAGTGTGGAGGTACACTCGTCACCCACCTCGTAGGCATTGCTTTCCTCGTATATTTTTGTATATGCCGCTGCATGAGTGATAGATTATCTAGCTTGTTATCATTTTATCACCGCTGCGAGAGCGAGAGTGAGTGACCGTCTCGTGACTCGACCTGAGTTAATGCGGAAAGGCCGATACCCGAGACTCACTGCCGGTTTCTCAACCACGCATGGTCTAACGTTTCCCTGGCTTAGGGATGATCGCGAGCTAGAGTCCCAGGTCACGTGTCCATCCCGCATCAGTTATTGACGAGGATCATCTTCTTTTTTCTTCCTTTTCTTATTCGACTTGTGTGTCGAAAATTGAGGACCTGGATTTTGTCATTTGACATGTGCTAGGGTCAATGCCTATGTGTGGAATTGAGCTTGACTAATCTAGCATGTTGGAAGCCTTTCGGCAAAGGCAATGAGTCATGGAATCATTATTGCCAAGTTTCTTCCTTGTCTGATAAAGGAATGATGGTCTTCCTGTCGAAGGAATTTTTTCTTGCCTTAGCAATAGTGCTAAGAGTCTTAATTCTCATTCCTGCCAAGAGTCTGATATCCCACCATTTTCAGCAGGGGAGACTCGAATGTGTTTCTCACCACGTGCCTGATCACCAATGTGGACACACTTTTCGACACGCTCATTTGTCTGTTCTTTAAGTCGGTTTAATCGGTGGGTTTATTCGTTTATTAAGTGCGTGGACGTGCCGATCACGAAGTGACGGTTTATTGTGCGCTCGATCTGACTAATCAAACGATTATGTGATTCGTGTCGGGACCAAAATCTGCCGCGTCATAAAGGTCACGGCGTCATTTACATCTTCTCAGAGAGGGAAATACCATTGATTAATTGCCGAAAATAAGGGCTCCACGGTCGAAAGAATTACTAACTAGTGCATAAGGAGAGGGGCAATCATACTATACTAAGGATTCATATCAGGGTACGAATACTCGTGTCATGTTGGTCACTGGCGGACCATTCTATGTTTGGACAAACGTCCATACGAAAAATGAGACGGTAACGGGGATGAACCCGTGCTAATGTCTGCCAGGGGATGGCAATTTTAATACAAAGGAGGGAATCAGATCCCGGTGGAAAATGAGACTTCGACGAGATATTAGCCCGGAACGAGGTCGGACGATAACTGTGACGGGAGAGATAACTCCCGAGGGTGAAGCCCGGCCTACGGAGGCATCATTAATATTCCCGGGTCCGGAATCTAAGAGAGAGAGATGAAGGCCACGTCATTCTGTTTGCGATGATTGTTACTGCTTATTATTATCATTCATTCATTAACATCACCCTTTTTGTTGGCTGTCTCTTATCACTTCTAGACCATGAACTCTTCTCCTATTCATCATTATATTATTATTATTAGTATTAGTATTATTATTATTATTCCCCTTTTTTTGTTATTTTCTCTTTCTATTAGTATATTTCCCCTTTCTCTGGTGTGACTTTTAGGCATAGAGTATGTTGGAGTGGGTCAGGCAAAGGGTGTACCGCTGGAAGCAGAGGAGAGTTAGGGTGTACCGTTGGAGGGTTGAGGAGTGTGCCGTGCAAAGGCGTTAATGGGTGTACCGCCAGGGACATAATAAAAGGGTGTACCGGCCCGGAGGGAGAGCTAGGAGTGTACCGCTGGAAAGGATGGGAGTGTGCCGGTGAGGGGTTAAAGGGGTAAGGTCAAATGTAGGCTAGGATGAGGGTCTGAGCAAGCCTGGTACGAGATTGGAGTATACATCAATGCCGTTGAAGTGTGCCGGGGAAGGCTTAATTGGGAGTGCACCGGGTAGGCATGGGCCAAGGCTGTGCCGGAGAGAGGAAGGGGGGAATAGTGTGCCGCTGAGGGAGTGTACCGGGCACAGCATTGGAGGGACAGGGGGCACGAGTGTACCGGGGTATGTAGGCTGAAGAGTGTGCCGGACTGGAGCCAATTGGGGTGTGCCGCTCAAGACAGACCAAGGGAAGTTAGAGGCAATGCCATTAAGGCAAAACCAACATGAATGGGGTGAGGTCCAAAGGGAGGCTTCTGGTTTGAGGAGTTCAGGTAAAAGGGTTCCAAACAGCAAGCTTCCAATTCTTTGTCATGTAATTGAGTTCCAAGCCTATGTTCAACAGTTCAATTCCCTTAGTCTTGTTCAGTCCAATTCTTTGAGCCCTGCACAGTTCCTTTATTCTAGTTAGAATGTCTGACTGTCGTTTATCCCATTTGTTTGTTGGTTCCTTTTATCTTTTAACTCATTGTTATTTCTGACAAAAATTCGGCAGCATATCCCCTTGACCCGAATGGTAAGGGGGTAAAAAGGAACATGCCCACAAGGAGTGACATGAACCAACAACTGAGGTGTGTGCCTAGGCAGCCACCTTTGGGAAAACTTCAGAAAACTCAGAGAAAATGCCGAACGAGAAACCAATAGGCTGACACAAGCTATGGGTGCACCGGAGAAATGATGGCTAAGGTGTGCCGGGCTGGCAAGCCAAGGGTGTGCCGGGCAGACTATGGTCAGGGTGTATCGGTGAAGGCATGGCTAGGGAATGTACCGGCTAAGGAGAGGTCAAGGGGAGTGTGCCGGCCAAGGGAGGCACCAAGGAGTGTGCCAGCCAAGAAACCAAGGGAGGAGTGTGCCGCTGGGTAAACCAAGGGAGGTGTACCGCTGGGTAAACAAAAGGAGGAGTGTGCCGCTGGACAAACCAAGGGAGGTGTACCGCTGGGCAAACAAAAGGAGGTGTGCCTTTGAAAGGTTGACTGGTGTGACGACTGAGGGGGGGGGGCTTGAATGGGTGTGTGTATACCACTGGCTCTGCGGAAGGAGCAAAGGAACATTTTTGGTTAGTGGGTGGATGATGCACACCGACTAGAGGACCATAACACTTTAATGAAGCTGCATGGGAAGAGAAAAGGGGGAGATTGCGTTACAGAATACCACTGGGAGGAGGAGGAGGCCAGCCTTGCATTATCAAGTCAGAAACACTGACCACCCCAATAGATAGACCAGTGCCATAGGGAGGACAGGCAACATAGAGAGTTAGAAGGTTGGAGAAGGATGTAAATCACGAACCGATAGTGAGGAGAAAATCACAAACACAACAAGAAGTAGAAACTAAAGACATTTCATTCATGGAGAATTCAAATGACAAAGGTCATGACCCAAAGGTCAAACATAATATAGTGCGTCCAAAATGACAGGGAGAGGGGAAAAGCTAAGAAGTGAAAAGAAAAAGAAAAAGAAAACATCTGGGAGAGTGTTGGAACGGGGGAGAATTATCATATTCTCTACCACATTCTTCCCCTCCACCCTACAGGTAGCTCCCTCTCTCCCCTATCTCTCCACTCTCTTCTACCTGTTTCTTCTCTTCTTCTTCTCCTTCGACTGCTACCTTCTTCGTATGTGTGGCTTCTTCGTATGTGTGTCTTCTCCTCTTTTTTTCCCTCGTGAGAGGCCTTTTGTAGGTGTGCCGTTGAAGGGGGGATCTCATGATGGCACTGCCATCCGAGGTTGACCTGAGTCCCATCTTTATCAGGCAGAAGTCTCCTTCGTCCAACCGGAAGACGACACCTAGGCATGGGGTTAGCTGAAGTTGAAATGGCCACGCTGCGTGCCAAGGGGTTCCTCCAGTGACCATTATGTATTTTGTCGGTCTGTACCGTTCGAAGGAATCCCACGCTGTGCCGCTGGAAGGGGCCAAGGCACTGTGCCGTTGAAAGGGCGGAATGCCTGTGCCGTTGAAGGGCCTACTGGAAGTGTGCCGCTGAGGGCTTAGATAGTGTGCTGCTGGGGGCCCAGATTGGATGTGCCAGTGAATGGCACAAAAAAATGAGTGTGCCACCGAGAGGTCTGAGACCGTGCCGTTGAAGGGCACGATGGGGTGTGCCGCTGGGGCACTTGAGACTGTGCCGCTGGGGGCTCGTTAGGGGTGTGCCGCTGGGGCACCCGAGGAGTGTGCCGCTGGAGGCACCTCAGGGGTGTGCCGCTAGGGCCTTGCAGGCAGTGTGCCGCTGAAAGGGTACGGAGTGTGCCGTTTGAAAGAGCTTCTGCTTTTACTTCAGGAACTTGAAGTCGTGCACTCTTTGGGATGTTTCTTTACCATTAGGGACCCAAGGGTGGGTCCATAGCAGTGCATAAATTCAGGAGGATATCATGTGCTTTCTTTGTCATTTAATGCGCCCATGCAAATGTGGGGATTTGTCGGACGATAGTATTCTCCGGGAGCCCTGGATGGCCAGTCTCCCCGGGTCTTCTTTCTTTGACTTTGCCATTAGTGCCGGGGCTCGGGGGACATACGGACGTACATTTTTACACGTCCACAAATGCCCTCCACCCACGGGCAGCGCGGGCGAAGGATGAGCCAGACGGTGCTCACGGGTGTAACTATGGAACTAACGTACATTACTGGGCATACGTACATAAAATATGTGACGTAGACATTATTATATATATTTATTATATCATTATCATTTATTATATATATATATATGTATATATATATATATATTTTCCCTCTCTTTTCTCTCTTTTTCCTTTTTTTCTCTTTTTTTCTCTCTCTTATTTGTTTTTCCTTTTCTCTTTTTTTCTTTGTTTTTTTTCTCTTCCTTTTTTGTTCTCCCTTTTGTTTGTTTTTGTTTGTTTCTTTCTCCTTTCTTTTATTTTTCTCTCTTTTTTTGAATCAGCTATAAGAGGGGCGGGGGAGTTCGAAACTCCCCCCCTTCTCTTTTTTGAATTCCCCCCTCTCTCTCTCCTTGTCTCTTCGGCTCCCACCCCCTCTCTCTTCTCTTCTCCCTCTTCTCTGTCGTCGGACGCCACCGCCGCTCACCACCGTCTGGGGTGAGGCCACTGCGCCCCTCTCCCTTCCCCCTTCTTCTTCTTCTCTTCCTCCTTCTCTTCCTCTTCTCTTTTCTTCCGTTCTCCTCTTCCTCTTCTTCCCCTTCTTCCTCTCGTTCTTCTTTCACTCGAGGGACGGCGGAGCCCTAGGCTCCCCGTCTTCCTCTTCTCTTTCCTCTTCTTCCCCTTCTTCTCTTCTTCTCCTTCGTCTCTTCTTTTCCTCGGCAAGGGGTGAAGGCGGCCACGGCGCGTCGGAGTGCGCCGGTGGGATGATGGGAACGGGCGTGCCGGTGAGGGGATTGCACGGGTGTGCCGGTGAGTGAGGGCACGGGGTGTGCCGGTGGATGAAATGGCACGAGTGTGTCGATGGGAAAGGGGCACGGGTGTGCCGGGGAATGATGGGCATGAGCGTGCCGGTAAGGGGCACACTGGGGTGTGCCGACGAGATGGAGGGCACGGGTGTGCCGGGGAACGCTGGGCATGAGCGTGCCGGTGAGTGTGGCACGGGGTGTGCCGGGGCAGCTCAGCGCGAGGGTGTGCCGGTGGAGCTCAACGCGAGGGTGTGCCAGTGGAGCTCTGCGCGGGGTGTGCCGGGGAAGCCTCCAGGGGGTATGCCGGGGAAGCCTCCAGGGGGTGTGCCGGGGAAGCCACCAGGGGGTGTGCCGGTGGAGCTGGGACACCGAGTGTGCCGGGCAAGAGGGTAGCAGTAGCGTGCTGCTGAAAGAGGCCAACTCTGGACCGAACTTGGGGCACACTGTGACTTTTGTTGGGGGCGTCACTCCTTGTGGACGCGCACCCGTGTCTTCCCCTTACGCCTCCGACCTAGGGGAGACTCTGCCGAAATTTTGTCAAAATTTCTGGCGTCTTGTTCATTTTAATTGCAATGTAGCCCCTTCACAGTAGTTTCTTCTTGTCTTTACTCGGGACTTGTTCTGACCCCAAAATTTTTTACATCTTGCAGACAAATGGCTGCTCCCAGCGGTTCTTCTGCTCCCGCTGCTGCTGGCATCACGTTGGGCCTCTCATTGGCCGTTCCCGCCGTCACATGGAACACCGTGGAAGACCTTGACCGGGAGCATGCAGAGGTGGCGAAGCTGGCCGAGTCCTCTGATTCTTAGACCGACACTCTGGACCTCAGCCGTGTCGGACTGACCAGCAATGACTTCACATTCAACCAAGATGGTGACTATCGGAGGGACTACCCGAAGGACCAGCACCTTCTTCATTTCTTGAGGTATCTTTGCCGTCACGACAAGAGGGACTTCAAGACCATACGGGCTGCCGAATGCGCCATTTTGCAGTTCCGGGACAACCTATCATACAGTGTTCGCCAAAGTGTACCGATGTACTTGGAGGGCGAGTCAAGAGAGTGGAACCCTGTGTTGGGTTTGGAAGCAGTGACCCCCGTGGAGGGCAAGCTGGTACGGGCGCCGGAATTCACTCCCGCCCGTTGGGACAATGCAGTAGGAAAGGTTCACAGGGAGCAGCCCTGCTTCGGTTTGTTCCTGGCGCCATTGAAGTGGGGGTATCGAGAAGAGCCCTATCTCCTAGATTGCTTGGCCATCCGGTGCAAGCATGAGCTCGCCCTAGGCAGGTTTGGGGAGCTCAAGGTTCAGTCTGCACACTCTTTCCGAGAGGGAGCGGTAGAGTTTACTGACTATGTTCTGTTCAACTACGCTCCTCTGCTGCTCCGGGTCGGGGTCTACCACAGCGTCTACGCCTCCCGGTTTGACTACCCAATCTCCAAAGGCCTCTACTGCGGGATGATGGCGGTCTTCAATGCAGAGCTAAACACATTCTACACCATGGAGGGAGAGACTTTGCTGGACTTGTGGAGTCTGCACAAGCTGAGCGGTCTGCCTATCGATGGGGAGCCGTACGAGGAAGTGTGTCTGTAGTGCCCCAGAGTTTATATAAATAATTTTCAAGAATTTATAAAGGCCTAAATATATTAATAAATGGATTCTGAGACTAATAAGTCATTATAAGGCCCAATGAGGTTAAATAATTAACCAATCCTATTTGCACATCATCTAAAAGGTTTAAGGCCCAAAACTATTAAGTTTTGCCCATGTTCTAGAAGGTCATTTAGCTTATTTACGGATTTTAAGGATAAAGACTAACTATCTAAGATAATTATATGGATAAATGAATAAAAGAGTTTTATTTATTTGAAACTTTATATACGTTCACTGTAACGGTCTATCGCGAGACCGTCACATTCACCTAACGCACCTGCATTCGACTGTTACACTCTGCAGATTCCGTAAGAGGAAGAACTTATAAAAAGATGGAAACTTGATGGTCTTATCTACTAGGGATCAACATGGGAAGAGTTATAACATTACTAAGGACTCTTAGAGATCAGGTTTTAACAAATTAAGGACTCTAGAATCGATCTAATCTTCAAACCTAGCCAAAAACCCTATAAATAGGACCTAGTTCTGAACTACGTGACCCTTACTTTTGCTCGGGTAGAATCAAAGTAAGGAGTCATAATCTCGGGTAAGTTCTTTAGAAGTATTTGTTTATAAAGCTTTAGACTAACTCCTCTCCAAATTTCACATCTTTAGGTCAAGAGGTCGTGGAGTTAGAGCCCAAGGAAGTTGCTGAAAAGTGACAGGAAAGGGAACTAGGGCTCGGTGTTCAGACCATAATTAGAAGTTTTAAAGCCTAGACAAGAGCTAGGTTATCTCATGAACGGTGAAAACAACATTATAGGACTAAAAGCCCTCTGGTTTGATTGAATTTCATGCATGGAAGATCATCAATTTCATGTTTTACTAGTTCCATGCATTTCATACATCTCTTAGCCTTAAATAGAAATAAAAGAAGTTATCTTGTCTATTCACTGGAACCCATGTTGTGTCCCTGTGATTTTGATGATAGCAAGCACTATAAGTCATCATCTATTTGAATCTGCATTTAACTGGTTGGGTTGCATATGTATGTCTCATTGAACATCTTATCTGAACTACATAACCAACAAACAGGCAGAGGCTATGTGCTGTGTGCATTGGTGCATTTCATTTATTGTTGATGCATTTCATGATTGCTATTGTTTGTTATCTGGATTTTTTTCATGTTAGCCTGTTCAATGGGTCGACCCCTCAGTTCATTCATCAGGTTTATACAAGTCCATACATCGGACTGTTTGAGCACTTGTACAGCGTTTCATTCATTGGATGTCTATACATTGCACCGCATCCTCCAAGTCTATACATCTCTCAATCCTTCAGCTTTCAACGTTAAGTCTGTACATTGGGCTCTTCATCAAAGTCCACACAATGCATTCTTCATCCGATCGTCTTAGCAAGTCTATACAGTCTCGTTCCAACGTCAAGTCTGTACAGCATGAACAGTGCGTCTTCTTCTACAACTCTATACATCGCTCGCTCTATCAGCCTTTCATCACAGAGTCTGTACACTGTCTCTTTGCTCAAGCATCACTTCGAGAAGTCTGTACAGCGTTCAAGTCTATACATCGGTTGCTTTGAATCTGGATGATCAAGTCTGCACATTGGGGGCTTTTCCTATGTTTGGCCAAGTCTATACATTCATAGCTTTTCCTACGTTTGGCCAAGTCTATACACTGCTAAAGTCTGAACATCGCAGTGTTCATGTCTCTCAAAGTCTGTACATTGGCTTCGCTTTTGTAAGTCTGTACATTGGTGTCTCATCACCAAGTCTGTACATCGGCTTCACTCATTCAAGTCTATACATCCATAGTGGATCATCAAGTCCATACATCCACAGTGGAACTTCCAAGTCTGTACAACGCTGAAGCCTTCACAAGTCTGTACACTGTTTGAACCACCAAGTCTGTACATCACTTCAAGCGCTTCAAGTCTATACAGCCTGCCTTCACGTTCAGACTCTATACATCATTCCTCAAAGGCTAAGTATATACATCCGTCAAACGCCTCAAAGTCTGTACACTGGTTTTCACGAGAAGTCTATACACTGGTCTTCACTTGATGTCTGTACATTGGCTCAG
This sequence comes from Amorphophallus konjac, assembly GCA_022559845.1. Lineage (NCBI taxonomy): Eukaryota > Viridiplantae > Streptophyta > Magnoliopsida > Alismatales > Araceae > Amorphophallus > Amorphophallus konjac. Next base: position 55,352,514 of record CM040126.1, read on the forward strand.
ACTTACCAAGTCTGTACACTGCCTTTGGGTTCCAAGTCTATACACTCCCTCAGTGTACATACTTATTCATTTGCTGTTTCAAAGTCCATACACTCGTTTCTAAGGCAAAGTCTATACAATCGTCTTTGAGCATCAAAGTCTGTACAGCCTGTCTGTCTTCATGGGTTCTGTGCTTTTAGTGCGTTGACGCACTTGGCTAACTGCGTAGACGCAATTGTGCGTCTTTCGCTTTCTGTCTTGTTCACTGCGTCGACGCTGACACTGGATGCGTTGACGCATTGGCCAGTTGCCAAGGGCGTGAGCATCTCACTTGAGGAGCTGAGGCGACGCTGCACGATGGAAGCGTTGACGCATTGGGCTGATGTCCAAAGGTCTTTTGATCAACATCAAGTCTGTATAGCATGAAGTCTGTACATTGGTTTTGTCTTGAACAGAACGCCTAAGTCTATACATTGCTATGGATTGCACTGAACTAGTTAAGTCTATACACTCGTTCCTTCACGCCATTAAGTGTGTACACTGCCTTTCCAGGCACTCTTTCATCAAGTCTATATAGACTTAGCGAAAGCTCAGCAAGTCTGTACACTGGTTTGTCTGGCACGTTAACATGAAGTCTGTACACTGGTTTCTCTGGCACGTTAACACTAAAGTCTGTACACTCACTATTTCGTTAAGTCTATACACTCGTTGTTAGCGGCCTGAACTAACTAAGTCTATACAGCCATCTATGTGTGCCTTGCTCGCTGAATGAAGTCTGAACATTGCCTTAAGCTGATACTGTCTTCGACTGATTAACTTACAGGTTATTCAACTGATTATCTGACAGGTTTAATGGATGAGGCCATCAAGACTTGCACGTGATCCTAGAGGCTGAAATGCTGACACGTGGACCACTGAAGCTTGGGCGGGAATCGAAAAGAGCATAAGCCCTAGCTGCCTGCTGTTGGTATATATATGGAGTCTCCTCCATCGGCTGAGTGTGATCGAAATGCAGAGAGCCATCGAGAAAAGTTGAAGAGCAGAGAGTGCCTCCACGATACAGAGAATAGAGAAGAAGAAGAAAAGAAGTGAGAAGAAGGAGAAGGCTGAAGCAGTGAGAAGAAGAAGAAGAAAGAAAGAAGAAGAAGAAGAAAAGAGAGTTCGTGCTGGGAGAAAGAGAGAAGCAGAAGAAGAAGTTCCTGCTGGACCGTGGATCAAATTCAGGCCAGCCAGCTCCTGCGAGAGCCACATTTGATTTTATCTTTTCAGCTTTCTGTTGCTGCGTTTTTGTTTTTCCTTTGAACTATTCACTTGCTGTTCTTCCGATCCTCTAGTGTGAGGTCGGGTTCCCTCCGGTGTGGAGGAAGAGAGACTTGCGTCTCTGGTTGCCTTTGACTGGGTGTCATTGGTTGTTTCCCTCCGGTTGGGAGGAAGAGAGGTCCGAGACCTCTAGTCTGCAGGTGACTTGGTGTCACTTGTGTTTCCCTCTGGGTTTCAGAGGAAGAGAGACTTGGGTCTCTAGGTTCCCCTCCGGTTTGGAGGAAGGGAGGTTTGGTCCTCCGGTTCTGGGCTTGTGGGTAGCAAGTCCAGGGGTTCCCTCCGGGTCTGGAGGAAGAGAGACCGTGTGTCTCTGGTTTCCAAGTGGCTGGGAGTCACTTGGGGTGTCCCTCCGGTTGGGAGGAAGAGGGGAGGTTGTTCCCCTGGTCAAGCTGTTTGGCAGCATTTGTTGCAGACTGAGTCTGCTGTGCAAGTGTTACTAGTGGAAGCCTCACTCCGGTTGGGAGTGAGGGGTGGACATAGGTCTTTGGACCGAACCACCTAAAAATCCTTGTGCAGTGGTTTGTTTGATTGCCTGCTTCCGCTAGATGCATGCTAGGACCGTGATTTAATTGATTATCTATATCCTAGAGTTTAATTGAGTTTGCATATCTTATGTTTGATCAATTGTCCACTGATCTTGTTGTTATCATCTCATGTGAATTTTAAATTGGGTAGAATTCTTTGAAAGATCCATTCACCCCCCCTCTGGATCTGTGTTTATCAATCGCACCTAGCTAACAATTGGTATCAGAGCGGTTACTGCTTCAAGATCCAACGATCTGCAGTGATCCCCGTGCTTCTCGGTGCTTATTCCGGTTTGCTGCTCCGTGATTTTTGTCTAATTGATCATAGCCTACAAATGCCTCTTCCATTGGTTTTCAATGGGTCTAACTTTGATTCATGGTTCAGTAGTTTGCGTAACTACGTCAATCTAGATAATCCCGATTTGTGGAAGTTAATTACTCATGGTCCTCATAGGTTACCACGAAAAGAGTCCAAATGGACTGATCGTCATAGATCAATGCATAGAGAAAATCAGAAAGCTATAAATCTGATAAAAGCATCCATTAACAAGGCCTTACACTTTTGCCTTCATGATTGCAGGTCTGCTAGGGATATTCTGGACAAGATGAAACTAACTTGCAGAACAGGGAAGGAAAACGGCATGATGGCTGATGGGAGCGACCATAGCAGCAGCCGCAGTGATAAAGAAGAGAACGAAGTTCAGGTAAAACCCTTTGCGGAGTATACCTTAGATGATTGGGTAGATGCTTATTCCAAGCTGTTAAGATCTAGCAATAAATTGAGCAAGAAAAATAGATCTATGAAAAAATGGTTAGATAGGTTTGAGAATTCTAAACTTACTGGTGAGGACAGTGATACTCTGAAAATTGAAAATCAGATATTTAGAAGACAGCTGACTGATCTTGATTCTATTACTTCAGATCTGGAATATCTGAAATCTGAAAATGCTAGACTCAAAAAACAAACTGAGGAATCTGGATCTAAATCAGTGAGCCTTGAAAATGAAAATAGATTGATTTCTGAAACTTTGGAGACTGTCAGAATAGAAAACTCAGAACTTCAAAAAAGGCTTGAAAATCTTCAATCTGAAGATGAACAAGAAGTGTTTAGTGAATGTCAGACCTCCTTAAGTGTTTTGAAATTTGATGATGAAATCCTGGAACAAAATGGTAAAATGAGACAGGAGATCTGCAAGCTAAAACAGTTAAATATAGCTATGTCTGAGAGACTTATCACTCTTGAAAAAGGGAAGAGTGTTAGCCTGGATAGCTCTGATGAGCTAATGAAAGCTGAACAGGAAATTGAAAGTCTTAGGACTGTTAATCAAATGTTGAAAGAAGATGCTGTTTGCTATAAAAAGAAAGCTGATGAATATGAAATCCATGTATCAAAGCTTGGATCAGAAGTTACAGAATTGAGGAAATCTCTTGAGAAATTTGTCAGTGGAAAAGAAAATCTTGATAAAAATCTTGGATCTAAAGTGAATCTCCGAAGAGAGGGTTTGGGCTACAAACCAATAAATAAAAAGAGCTTTGAAAGTAAGCTTCAAACTTCATTCGTGAGTAGCTCTAAGTCTGGCAGCACATCGAATGTGCCTATTTTTGAATTTAGTGCTAAGAAGAATCAAAATTCCACTGACAGCCCTAAGTCTGAGAAACATGTTCAAAAACAGAAAAAGACTGTTCATGTTCAGAACAAAGATTCAAGGAACTCTCATGATAAAACTGAGAATGCTGTGCCTAAATTGAACAAACACATTCATGCAAATAAAAAGAAAATTGCATGCCATTACTGTCATAGGTTTGGTCACTTGATGCATGAATGTAAATTGATGGAACAGGATGATAGAATGCATGCTAGGAAGTACAATAACAAAAACAGTCCTGTTGAACAGAAAAGAAAAAGTTATTGTTATCATTGTGGAAAAATAGGTCATGTTAGTGAACAATGTTGGTTTGCCAAAGGTAAAGGCAAATATTTTTCAAATTCTAATCATGTCAATTTGAATGAAAATTAGCATGTCTTTAAAAGGAACAAAAATGGGTCCAGGGGCCAACACATGGTGTGTTCCACCTGCAGCAAGTCAGGCCATAGGGCGGTTGACTGCTGGCTTAATGTTGGTAGAAGAAATTCCATCTTCTGCTATCACTATGAGAAACCTGGCCATACAGTCAAAGACTGCTGGCATTCTCAGAGAAAGAAGGTCAACTCTAAATTTGTTAAACAAAGTGTGTTTGGTAGGAACAAATCTGTTCAAACAAGAAAATCCCTCACATGCTTTGAGTGTGGAAAGCAAGGTCACAAGGTGACTGATTGCTGGTTTTCTGACCATCTGAAACAAAGCGGTGGTAAAAATAGAAACATTCATGCTCATGAATTTAGCACACCTGCTTACATGCATAGTAAGAAATTCAGACCGAGTGGTTCATGTGATTATTGTGGTCGGTCTGGACATTCCATGCCTAGTTGCTATATGAAAAAGCATGATGATATGATGGCTCAGAAGCTTTGGAAAACATCCCATCAAAATGCCACTAACCCTGCAGGACCCAAGGAAACTTGGGTACCAAAATGTGCCAAGTGAGAAACTTTTTGCAGGTGTGTCTTGGGAACGAGAAATAAAAGGGGCAAATAAACCAAGACACCCTAAAAAGGTAAACCCCACTCATGCACTTCTCAGGTAAGTCTCTTGACTTTTCAATGAGTCTGCTTAGATGGCATTAGGTATATAGATAGATTTGTTAATTAGTGGTTTAAACATGCATGTTTGCATTTCCATGCAATAGTTATTGCGTCTGGATATGCTCATTCTGTGACTGCATACATCTAGAATTCATGACTCATGAATGATTTTCAAATGTTTTGAATGCATACCGTCAGGGGGAGCTGCACTGCATATCATGCACATTTGACTAGTCTAATACCCTTCAGGGTCTTCATGCCCTTCATGAGTAGTTAATGCATCTAATTGCATCTTAGAGTGGCATCATTTAATCATGACATTTTTCAAAAGAAAAGGGAGGGTTTCAGTTTATGCATTTAGTGAGGGGGAGCATTTCTCATTATTCATTCATGTAATTGCATGTGACCATCATACCTTTCATCAAAGCTCATGTCTGATGACTAATACTCACATTCCTGTTTGAACTCTTCAACACCTCTTGAACTCCTTCTGTCTAGCAATCTGATCCATTCTTGGCATATGTGTGGTTCTCTTGAATTCTCTGCTGTCTACACTGATATAGCTGATCTGTCTGTATTCCAGACTTAGCTATTGATTCTGTTCGCTTTGAAGTTCAACTGCTAGCTTGTTCCTATCACTCACATTTCTTGATAGCTTGTCAAGTCTAGTCCAAGCTAATCTGACTAAATTCTAGTCTTTAATGCTGGCTTCTGATTGCTCTCTGCTATTCTCTCAATAAAATTACTTTGTTGACTCCATTGATTTCCTGACAATGTCATTGATTCATCTGAATGAGGAAGATTTTAGTTAGTGCACCCTAGACATAAATCAGACACATTCTGAAAAGAAGAATCTTCTATTATACTGGCTTAAGAATGTTTTGATAAATCAAATTGATTTAAGTCTAATGTATTTCCAAAGTTTTGATGTAAAAGTCTTGAAAATATCTGATTCATTCTACTTAATAAATCTTAACCAGTTGTCTCATGAACTTCATGCAAAACCTTCTGAAATCTAAAATTTTAAAAGACATGGCTTTCTTTGGTTAAGATACATGTAGAAGGTATTGTTCTTAAACATTTCAAGTGTACTGAGTTTTGTTTAAAAAATCTGAAAACACTTAAAAATTCAAAGCAAGAGCAATGACTTTGGTCACAGAGAAACTGGGTTCTCTATCAATGAAGTAGAGTAAGCCCATGTCATGAAGTGCCATAGTTAACTCTCTTTTCAAAATGCTTGAAAATCTGGCAGAGCAATGGCATGGTTGTGTTGAGTCACTGGGGATTCTGGCCTCTGATCAAGGTGTCTCCTCATGTAAAAAGATACTCCATTGCTAACTCTGTTTTCTTTAAGAGGCAATGTGGTTGTCACACTGAGTAACTGGGTCACTTCACCTAAGACGTGTTGTGCCTCATGTAAAAAGGTGTTGACTGAACCAAACTTGCTCAGGAAAAATGAATGATGCTCAATAGAAAATTCTGAAAATTTAAAGAGAAGTTCAGTCTCATTTATTTATGTTTAATCTCAATACTATCTTGTGTAACTTCCATAGGAGTCATTGAATTTAAATGAGTAAGATGGAATGAGGTTTAACATGAATAACAAATGAGTTGATGGTTCATCTTTATTAAAAGATGCTTCTGATATGAGTAATGAATTTTCCTGATAAACTTTAAATACATCACTCTTAAATCATGATGGTAAGTTTAAACTCATTCATAATCTATTATAATTGAAGAATCTGAAATTCGTTTATAAAGATTTATGAATTTGGTGTGCTAATGAAAATCCTGCTTTCTCATTTATTCACTGTAATTACAGACTGTGGTAATTCTTGAATACCCATGTGCTTTGCTGATAGATGCTCATCACCTCTTTCACTCCATCTAATCAGGGGGAGCTTCCATGTCATGCTGAGTGTTTTTCATAAAGGGAGAGATCTAGTCAGCATTCTTGAGTGTCCCTGTGCTCTTGTTGATATTCTCCCTTCATCTTATTTGGTTTCAACCTTCAAAACGTTCTGATCATTATTCTATTCAGGGGGAGCTAATTGCCATAAAGGGGGAGTTTAGTCAAAGGGGGTGCTTTTAATTCACTCATCTTATGCAGTATTATTCCTCCCTCTTCAACTAATGTCTTTTTGCTGAAGTCAAAGGGGGAGAAATGTTTTTGATCAAGTCAGTATGACTCATAGTGTTGCCATCATCAAAAAGGGGGAGATTGTTGTGTCCTTGTGATTTTGATGATAGCAAACACTATAAGTCATCATCTATTTGAATCTGCATTTAACTGGTTGGGTTGCATATGTATGTCTCATTGAACATCTTATCTGAACTACATAACCAACGAACAGGCAGAGGCTATGTGCTGTGTGCATTGGTGCATTTCATTTATTGTTGATGCATTTCATGATTGCTATTGTTTGTTATCTGGATTGTTTGTTATCTGGATTTTTTCATGTTAGCCTGTTCAATGGGTCGACCCCTCAGTTCATTCATCAGGTTTATACAAGTCCATACATCGGACTGTTTGAGCACTTGTACAGCGTTTCATTCATTGGATGTCTATACATTGCACAGCATCCTCCAAGTCTATACATCGCTCAATCCTTCAGCTTTCAACGTCAAGTCTGTACATAGGGCTCTTCATCAAAGTCCACACAATGCATTCTTCATCCGATCGTCTTAGCAAGTCTGTACAGTCTCGTTCCAACGTCAAGTCTGTACAGCGTGAATAGTGCATCTTCTTCTCCAACTCTATACATCGCTCGCTCTATCAGCCTTTCATCACAGAGTCTGTACACTGTCTCTTTGCTCAAGCATCACTTCGAGAAGTCTGTACAGCGTTCAAGTCTATACATCGGTTGCTTTGAATCTGGATGATCAAGTCTGCACATTGGGGTCTTTTCCTACGTTTGGCCAAGTCTATACATTCATAGCTTTTCCTACGTTTGGCCAAGTCTATACACTGCTAAAGTCTGAACATCGCAGTGTTCATGTCTCTCAAAGTCTGTACATTGGCTTCGCTTTTGCAAGTCTGTACATTGGTGTCTCATCACCAAGTCTGTACATCGGCTTCACTCATTCAAGTCTATACATCCACAGTGGATCATCAAGTCCATACATCCATAGTGGAACTTCCAAGTCTGTACAACGCTGAAGCCTTCACAAGTCTGTACACTGTTTGAACCACCAAGTCTGTACATCGCTTCAAGCGCTTCAAGTCTATACAGCCTGCCTTCACGTTCAGACTCTATACATCATTCCTTAAAGGCTAAGTATATACATCCGTCAAACGCCTCAAAGTCTGTACACTGGTTTTCACGAGAAGTCTATACACTGGTCTTCACTTGATGTCTGTACATTGGCTCAGACTTACCAAGTCTGTACACTGCCTTTGGGTTCCAAGTCTATACACTCCCTCAGTGTACATACTTATTCATTTGCTGTTTCAAAGTCCATACACTCGTTTCTAAGGCAAAGTCTATACAATCATCTTTGAGCATCAAAGTCTGTACAGCCTGTCTGTCTTCATGGGTTCTGTGCTTTTAGTGCGTTGACGCACGTGGCTGACTGCGTAGACGCAATTGTGCGTCTTTCGCTTTCTGTCTTGTTCACTGCGTCGACGCTGACACTGGATGCGTTGACGCATTGGCCAGTTGCCAAGGGCGTGAGCATCTCGCTTGAGGAGCTGAGGCGACGCTGCACGATGGAAGCGTTGACGCCTTGGGCTGATGTCCAAAGGTCTTTTGATCAACATCAAGTCTGTACAGCATGAAGTCTGTACATTGGTTTTGTCTTGAACAGAACGCCTAAGTCTATACATTGCTATGGATTGCACTGAACTAGTTAAGTCTATACACTTGTTCCTTCACGCCATTAAGTGTGTACACTGCCTTTCCAGGCACTCTTTCATCAAGTCTATATAGACTTAGCGAAAGCTCAGCAAGTCTGTACACTGGTTTGTCTGGCACGTTGACATGAAGTCTGTACACTGGTTTCTCTGGCACGTTAACACTAAAGTCTGTACACTCACTATTTCGTTAAGTCTATACACTCGTTGTTAGCGGCCTGAACTAACTAAGTCTATACAGCCGTCTATGTGTGCCTTGCTCGCTGAATGAAGTCTGAACATTGCCTTAAGCTGATACTGTCTTCGACTGATTAACTGATAGGTTATTCAACTGATTATCTGACAGGTTTAATGGATGAGGCCATCAAGACTTGCACGTGATCCTAGAGGCTGAAATGCTGACACGTGGACCACTGAAGCTTGGGCGGGAATCGAAAAGAGCATAAGCCCTAGCTGCCTGCTGCTGGTATATATATGGACTCTCCTCCATCGGCTGAGGGTGATCGAAATGCAGAGAGCCATCGAGAAAAGCTGAAGAGCAGAGAGTGCCTCCACGATACAGAGAATAGAGAAGAAGAAGAAAAGAAGTGAGAAGAAGGAGAAGGCTGAAGCAGTGAGAAGAAGAAGAAGAAAGAAAGAAGAAGAAGAAGAAAAGAGAGTTCGTGCTGGGAGAAAGAGAGAAGCAGAAGAAGAAGTTCCTGCTGGATCGTTGATCAAATCCAGGCCAGCCAGCTCCTGCGAGAGCCACATTTGATTTTATCTTTTCAGCTTTCTGTTGCTGCGTTTTTGTTTTTCCTTTGAACTATTCACTTGCTGTTCTTCCGATCCTCTAGTGTGAGGTCGGGTTCCCTCCGGTGTGGAGGAAGAGAGACTTGCGTCTCTGGTTGCCTTTGACTGGGTGTCATTGGTTGTTTCCCTCCGGTTGGGAGGAAGAGAGGTCCGAGACCTCTAGTCTGCAGGTGACTTGGTGTCACTTGTGTTTCCCTCTGGGTTTCAGAGGAAGAGAGACTTGGGTCTCTAGGTTCCCCTCCGGTTTGGAGGAAGGGAGGTTTGGTCCTCCGGTTCTAGGCTTGTGGGTAGCAAGTCCAGGGGTTCCCTCCGGGTCTGGAGGAAGAGAGACCGTGTGTCTCTGGTTTCCAAGTGGCTGGGAGTCACTTGGGGTGTCCCTTCGGTTGGGAGGAAGAGGGGAGGTTGTTCCCCTGGTCAAGCTGTTTGGCAGCATTTGTTGCAGACTGAGTCTGCTGTGCTAGTGTTACTAGTGGAAGCCTCACTCCGGTTGGGAGTGAGGGGTGGACGTAGGTCTTTGGACCGAACCACCTAAAAATCCTTGTGCAGTGGTTTGTTTGATTGCCTGCTTCCGCTAGATGCATGCTAGGACCGTGATTTAATTGATTATCTATATCCTAGAGTTTAATTGAGTTTGCATATCTTATGTTTGATCAATTGTCCACTGATCTTGTTGTTATCATCTCATGCGAATTTTAAATTGGGTAGAATTCTTTGAAAGATCCATTCACCCCCCCCTCTGGATCTGTGTTTATCAATCGCACCTAGCTAACAATTGGTATCAGAGCGGTTACTGCTTCAAGATCCAACGATCTGCAGTGATCCCCGTGCTTCTCGGTGCTTATTCCGATTTGCTGCTCCTTGATTTTTGTCTAATTGATCATAGCCTACAAATGGCTCTTCCACTGGTTTTCAATGGGTCTAACTTTGATTCATGGTTCAGTAGTTTGCGTAACTACGTCAATCTAGATAATCCTGATTTGTGGAAGTTAATTACTCATGGTCCTCATAGGTTACCATGAAAAGAGTCCAAATGGACTGATCGTCATAGATCAATGCATAGAGAAAATCAGAAAGCTATAAATCTGATAAAAGCATCCATTAACAAGGCCTTACACTTTTGCCTTCATGATTGCAGGTCTGCTAGGGATATTCTGGACAAGATGAAACTAACTTGCAGAACAGGGAAGGAAAACTGCATGATGGCTGATGGGAGCGACCATAGCAGCAGCCACAGTGATAAAGAAGAGAACGAAGTTCAGGTAAAACCCTTTGCGGAGTATACCTTAGATGATTAGGTAGATGCTTATTCCAAGCTGTTAAGATCTAGCAATAAATTGAGCAAGAAAAACAGATCTATGAAAAAACGGTTAGATAGGTTTGAGAATTCTAAACTTACTGGTGAGGACAGTGATACTCTGAAAACTGAAAATTAGATATTTAGAAGACATCTGACTGATCTTGATTCTATTACTTCAGATCTGGAATATCTGAAATCTGAAAATGCTAGACTCAAAAAACAAATTGAGGAATCTGGATCTAAATCAGTGAGCCTTAAAATGAAATAGATTGATTTCTGAAACTTTGGAGACTGTCAGAATAGAAAACTCAGAACTTCAAAAAGGCTTGAAAATCTTCAATCTGAAGATGAACAAGAAGTGTTTAGTGAATGTCAGACCTCCTTAAGTGTTTTGAAATTTGATGATGAAATCCTGGAACAAAATGGTAAAATGAGACAGGAGATCTGCAAGCTAAAACAGTTAAATATAGCTATGTCTGAGAGACTTATCACTCTTGAAAAAGGGAAGAGTGTTAGCCTGGATAGCTCTGATGAGCTAATGAAAGCTGAACATGAAATTGAAAGTCTTAGGACTGTTAATCAAATGTTGAAAGAAGATGCTGTTTGCTATAAAAAGAAAGCTGATGAATATGAAATCCATGTATCAAAGCTTGGATCAGAAGTTACAGAATTGAGGAAATCTCTTGAGAAATTTGTCAGTGGAAAAGAAAATCTTGATAAAATTCTTGGATCTAAAGTGAATCTCCGAAGAGAGGGTTTGGGCTACAAACCAATAAATAAAAAGAGCTTTGAAAGTAAGCTTCAAACTTCATTCGTGAGTAGCTCTAAGTCTGGCAGCACATCGAATGTGCCTATTTTTGAATTTAGTGCTAAGAAGAATCAAAATTCCACTGACAGCCTAAGTCTGAGAAACAAGTTCAAAAACAGAAAAAGACTGTTCATGTTCAGAACAAAGATTCAAGGAACTCTCATGATAAAACTGAGAATGCTGTGCCTAAATTGAACAAACACATTCATGCAAATAAAAAGAAAATTTCATGTCATTACTGTCATAGGTTTGGTCACTTGATGCATGAATGTAAATTGATGGAACAGGATGATAGAATGCATGCTAGGAAGTACAATAACAAAAACAGTCCTGTTGAACAGAAAAGAAAAAGTTATTGTTATCATTGTGGAAAAACAGGTCATGTTGGTGAACAATGTTGGTTTCCAAAGGTAAAGGCAAATATTTTTCAAATTCTAATCATGTCAATTTGTATGAAAATCAGCATGTCTTTAAAAGGAACAAAAATGGGTCCAGGGGCCAACACATGGTGTGTTCCACTTGCAGCAAGTCAGGCCATAGGGCGGTTGACTGCTGGCTTAATGTTGGTAGAAGAAATTCCATCTTCTACTATCACTGTGAGAAACCTGGCCATACAGTCAAAGACTGCTGGCATTCTCAGAGAAAGAAGGTCAACTCTAAATTTGTTAAACAAAGTGTGTTTGGTAGGAACAAATCTGTTCAAACAAGAAAATCCCTCACATGCTTTGAGTGTGGAAAGCAAGGTCACAAGGTGACTGATTGCTGGTTTTCTGACCATCTGAAACAAAGTGGTGGTAAAACAGAAACATTCATGCTCATGAATTTAGCACACCTGCTTACATGCATAGTAAGAAATTCAGACCGAGTGGTTCATGTGATTATTGTGGTCGGTCTGGACATTCCATGCCTAGTTGCTATATGAAAAAGCATGATGATATGATAGCTCAGAAGCTTTGGAAAACATCCCATCAAAATGCCACTAACCCTGCAGGACCCAAGGAAACTTGGGTACCAAAATGTGCCAAGTGAGAAACTTTTTGCAGGTGTGTCTTGGGAACGAGAAATAAAAGGGGCAAATAAACCAAGACACCCTAAAAAGGTAAACCCCACTCATGCACTTCTCAGGTAAGTCTCTTGACTTTTCAATGAGTCTGCTTAGATGGCATTAGGTATATAGATAGATTTGTTAATTAGTGGCTTAAACATGCATGTTTGCATTTCATGCAATAGTTGTTGCGTCTGGATATGCTCATTCTGTGACTGCATACATCTAGGATTCATGACTCATGAATGATTTTCAAATGTTTTGAATGCATACCGTCAGGGGGAGCTGCACTGCATATCATGCACATTTGACTAGTCTAATACCCTTCAGGGTCTTCATGCCCTTCATGAGTAGTTAATGCATCTAATTGCATCTTAGAGTGGCATCATTTAATCATGAAATTTTTCAAAAGAAAAGGGAGGGTTTCAGTTTATGCATTTAGTGAGGGGGAGCATTTCTCATTATTCATTCATGTAATTGCATGTGACCATCATACCTTTCATCAAAGCTCATGTCTGATGACTAATACTCACATTCCTGTTTGAACTCTTCAACACCTCTTGAACTCCTTCTGTCTAGCAATCTGATCCATTCTTGGCATATGTGTGGTTCTCTTGAATTCTCTGCTGTCTACACTGATATAGCTGATCTGTCTGTATTCCAGACTTAGCTATTGATTCTGTTCGCTTTGAAGTTCAACTGCTAGCTTGTTCCTATCACTCACATTTCTTGATAGCTTGTCAAGTCTAGTCCAAGCTAATCTGACTAAATTCTAGTCTTTAATGCTGGCTTCTGATTGCTCTCTGCTATTCTCTCAATAAAATTACTTTGTTGACTCCATTGATTTCCTGACAATGTCATTGATTCATCTGAATGAGGAAGATTTTAGTTAGTGCACCCTAGACATAAATCAGACACATTCTGAAAAGAAGAATCTTCTATTATACTGGCTTAAGAATGTTTTGATAAATCAAATTGATTTAAGTCTAATGTATTTCCAAAGTTTTGATGTAAAAGTCTTGAAAATATCTGATTCATTCTACTTAATAAATCTTAACCAGTTGTCTCATGAACTTCATGCAAAACCTTCTGAAATCTAAAATTTTAAAAGACATGGCTTTCTTTGGTTAAGATACATGTAGAAGGTATTGTTCTTAAACATTTCAAGTGTACTGAGTTTTGTTTGAAAAATCTGAAAACACTTAAAAATTCAAAGCAAGAGCAATGACTTTGGTCACAGAGAAACTGGGTTCTCTATCAATGAAGTAGAGTAAGCCCATGTCATGAAGTGCCATAGTTAACTCTCTTTTAAAATGCTTGAAAATCTGGCAGAGCAATGGCATGGTTGTGTTGAGTCACTGGGGATTCTGGCCTCTGATCAAGGTGTCTCCTCATGTAAAAAGATACTCCATTGCTAACTCTGTTTTCTTTAAGAGGCAATGTGGTTGTCACACTGAGTAACTGGGTCACTTCACCTAAGACGTGTTGTGCCTCATGTAAAAAGGTGTTGACTGAACCAAACTTGCTCAGGAAAAATGAGTGATGCTCAATAGAAAATTCTGAAAATTTAAAGAGAAGTTCAGTCTCATTTATTTATGTTTAATCTCAATACTATCTTGTGTAACTTCCATAGGAGTCATTGAATTTAAATGAGTAAGATGGAATGAGGTTCAACATGAATAACAAATGAGTTGATGGTTCATCTTTATTAAAAGATGCTTCTGATATGAGTAATGAATTTTCCTGATAAACTTTAAATACATCACTCTTAAATCATGATGGTAAGTTTAAACTCATTCATAATCTATTATAATTGAAGAATCTGAAATTCGTTTATAAAGATTTATGAATTTGGTGTGCTAATGAAAATCCTGCTTTCTCATTTATTCACTGTAATTACAGACTGTGGTAATTCTTGAATACCCATGTGCTTTGCTGATAGATGCTCATCACCTCTTTCACTCCATCTAATCAGGGGGAGCTTCCATGTCATGCTGAGTGTTTTTTCATAAAGGGAGAGATCTAGTCAGCATTCTTGAGTGTCCCTGTGCTCTTGTTGATATTCTCCCTTCATCTTATTTGGTTTCAATCTTCAAAACGTTCTGATCATTATTCTATTCAGGGGGAGCTAATTGCCATAAAGGGGGAGTTTAGTCAAAGGGGTGCTTTTAATTCACTCATCTTATGCAGTATTATTCCTCCCTCTTCAACTAATGTCTTTTTGCTGAAGTCAAAGGGGGAGAAATATTTTTGATCAAGTCAGTATGACTCATAGTGTTGCCATCATCAAAAAGGGGGAGATTGTTGTGTCCCTGTGATTTTGATGATAGCAAACACTATAAGTCATCATCTATTTGAATCTGCATTTAACTGGTTGGGTTGCATATGTATGTCTCATTGAACATCTTATCTGAACTACATAACCAACGAACAGGCAGAGGCTATGTGCTGTGTGCATTGGTGCATTTCATTTATTGTTGATGCATTTCATGATTGCTATTGTTTGTTATCTGGATTGTTTGTTATCTGGATTTTTTCATGTTAGCCTGTTCAATGGGTCGACCCCTCAGTTCATTCATCAGGTTTATACAAGTCCATACATCGGACTGTTTGAGCACTTGTACAGCGTTTCATTCATTGGATGTCTATACATTGCACAGCATCCTCCAAGTCTATACATCGCTCAATCCTTCAGCTTTCAACGTCAAGTCTGTACATTGGGCTCTTCATCAAAGTCCACACAATGCATTCTTCATCCGATCGTCTTAGCAAGTCTGTACAGTCTCGTTCCAACGTCAAGTCTGTACAGCGTGAACAGTGCGTCTTCTTCTCCAACTCTATACATCGCTCACTCTATCAGCCTTTCATCACAGAGTCTGTACACTGTCTCTTTGCTCAAGCATCACTTCGAGAAGTCTGTACAGCGTTCAAGTCTATACATCGGTTGCTTTGAATCTGGATGATCAAGTCTGCACATTGGGGGCTTTTCCTACGTTTGGCCAAGTCTATACATTCATAGCTTTTCCTACGTTTGGCCAAGTCTATACACTGCTAAAGTCTGAACATCGCAGTGTTCATGTCTCTCAAAGTCTGTACATTGGCTTCGCTTTTGCAAGTCTGTACATTGGTGTCTCATCACCAAGTCTGTACATCGGCTTCACTCATTCAAGTCTATACATCCACAGTGGATCATCAAGTCCATACATCCACAGTGGAACTTCCAAGTCTGTACAACACTGAAGCCTTCACAAGTCTGTACACTGTTTGAACCACCAAGTCTGTACATCGCTTCAAGCGCTTCAAGTCTATACAGCCTGCCTTCATGTTTAGACTCTATACATCGTTCCTCAAAGGCTAAGTATATACATCCGTCAAACGCCTCAAAGTCTGTACACTGGTTTTCACGAGAAGTCTATACACTGGTCTTCACTTGATGTCTGTACATTGGCTCAGACTTACCAAGTCTGTACACTGCCTTTGGGTTCCAAGTCTATACACTCCCTCAGTGTACATACTTATTCATTTGCTGTTTCAAAGTCCATACACTCGTTTCTAAGGCAAAGTCTATACAATCGTCTTTGAGCATCAAAGTCTGTACAGCCTGTCTGTCTTCATGGGTTCTGTGCTTTTAGTGCGTTGACGCACTTGGCTGACTGCGTAGACGCAATTGTGCGTCTTTCGCTTTCTGTCTTGTTCACTGCGTCGACGCTGACACTGGATGCGTTGACGCATTGGCCAGTTGCCAAGGGCGTGAGCATCTCGCTTGAGGAGCTGAGGTGACGCTGCACGATGGAAGCGTTGACGCATTGGGCTGATGTCCAAAGGTCTTTTGATCAACATCAAGTCTGTACAGCATGAAGTCTGTACATTGGTTTTGTCTTGAACAGAACGCCTAAGTCTATACATTGCTATGGATTGCACTGAACTAGTTAAGTCTATACACTCGTTCCTTCACGCCATTAAGTGTGTACACTGCCTTTCCAGGCACTCTTTCATCAAGTCTATATAGACTTAGCGAAAGCTCAGCAAGTCTGTACACTGGTTTGTCTGGCACGTTAACATGAAGTCTGTACACTGGTTTCTCTGGCACGTTAACACTAAAGTCTGTACACTCACTATTTCGTTAAGTCTATACACTCGTTGTTAGCGGCCTGAACTAACTAAGTCTATACAGCCGTCTATGTGTGCCTTGCTCGCTGAATGAAGTCTGAACATTGCCTTAAGCTGATACTGTCTTCGACTGATTAACTGACAGGTTATTCAACTGATTATCTGACAGGTTTAATGGATGAGGCCATCAAGACTTGCACGTGATCCTAGAGGCTGAAATGCTGACACGTGGACCACTAAGCTTGGACGGGAATCGAAAAGAGCATAAGCCCTAGCTGCCTGCTGCTGGTATATATATGGAGTCTCCTCCATCGGCTGAGGGTGATCGAAATGCAGAGAGCCATCGAGAAAAGCTGAAGAGCAGAGAGTGCCTCCACGATACAGAGAATAGAGAAGAAGAAGAAAAGAAGTGAGAAGAAGGAGAAGGCTGAAGCAGTGAGAAGAAGAAGAAGAAAGAAAGAAGAAGAAGAAGAAAAGAGAGTTCGTGCTGGGAGAAAGAGAGAAGCAGAAGAAGAAGTTCCTGCTGGACCGTGGATCAAATCCAGGCCAGCCAGCTCCTGCGAGAGCCACATTTGATTTTATCTTTTCAGCTTTCTGTTGCTGCGTTTTTGTTTTTCCTTTGAACTATTCACTTGCTGTTCTTCCGATCCTCTAGTGTGAGGTCGGGTTCCCTCCGGTGTGGAGGAAGAGAGACTTGCGTCTCTGGTTGCCTTTGACTGGGTGTCATTGGTTGTTTCCCTCCGGTTGGGAGGAAGAGAGGTCCGAGACCTCTAGTTTGCAGGTGACTTGGTGTCACTTGTGTTTCCCTCTGGGTTTCAGAGGAAGAGAGACTTGGGTCTCTAGGTTCCCCTCCGGTTTGGAGGAAGGGAGGTTTGGTCCTCCGGTTCTGGGCTTGTGGGTAGCAAGTCCAGGGGTTCCCTCCGGGTCTGGAGGAAGAGAGACCGTGTGTCTCTGGTTTCCAAGTGGCTGGGAGTCACTTGGGGTGTCCCTCCGGTTGGGAGGAAGAGGGGAGGTTGTTCCCCTGGTCAAGCTGTTTGGCAGCATTTGTTGCAGACTGAGTCTGCTGTGCTAGTGTTACTAGTGGAAGCCTCACTCCGGTTGGGAGTGAGGGGTGGACGTAGGTCTTTGGACCGAACCACCTAAAAATCCTTGTGCAGTGGTTTGTTTGATTGCCTGCTTCCGCTAGATGCATGCTAGGACCGTGATTTAATTGATTATCTATATCCTAGAGTTTAATTGAGTTTGCATATCTTATGTTTGATCAATTGTCCATTGATCTTGTTGTTATCATCTCATGCGAATTTTAAATTGGGTAGAATTCTTTGAAAGATCCATTCACCCCCCCTCTGGATCTGTGTTTATCAATCGCACCTAGCTAACAACCCATGCATATAGATAGCCTATACTTTGTTATCATGCCTGGAATAGACATGGTATTTTGATTTATAGACATGATGTGAGTTGATCTCTTAGGTTTCATATCATTGTCTGTCAGCAGATACTGTAACGCACCATAGTAGGACCGTCACACTCAAGTAACGGCCGTACGATGGACCGTCACAGTCCCTGATTGCCTATTGATTTCTCTGTTGGCTCTGACGCATCTATGCAGGAGCGTTACATTCTGTAACGGTTGCTCGATGGACCGTCACACTCCCTGTGACGCACCTTGGCTAGACCGTCAGGTTCCTGTGTACTGTCAACTCAAGACAGAATAAGACTTATTAATGTTACTTACTATTAAGCTTAGTTAATTAAGTTTTTACCTGATTATGTGACTTGAAGGTTAGTTACTCATTCATGATAGGTATTGCATGTTTTGGCATCTTATTGTTACTTTAAGTTATGTTAATTTCATGAGCCCAAACTCTATAGTTTTGTAATTAGAACCATGATTTTGAATGATGTATTGATAGAGTTTTTATCATGATTTCACATCGATATATATCTATATATTCTTCCTCTATCAATAGAGTCATTTCTATAAGTACATGGCACATACTCCGGTATGTTGACCATTAGTTCACATTTTTCACTATAGGAACATATTCTTGGACATGAGGACCTCTCTATTGGATATTCCTTCCAATGGACTAGGAAATCTTGTTTCAAGGCCTCCGTAATTCTCCGTGAGCCTGGGATTCCCACTAGGACGCCGAGTTAGTTGTACCATTAAAACCCATTAACTAGAATGCACTATCATTGTTTTCTGATTCTAGTAATGTAACGGCCTTACATTGGACCGTCAGGCTCACGTAACGGCCCATTGCATGACCGTCACATTTCTCTGGGTCTATTTTGTCTTTCTGGACTCGGATCACTGTAACGGCCCACTACTGGAGCGTCATAGGATGTAACGGCCCAGTAGATGACCGTCACACAACTTGTATATGTTAACCCAAGGTTTGACTAAAGGGTTGATTTTCTAAGGTTCTAGATGGACTAACGATAATCTAAAACTTATCATATTGATCAAGGAACTTAATATGATGAAGGAAAAAATAAAGAATGTATTGTTATGCTGCCGATTTATTTCCATAAGCATAGCATAGTCTAAGTCATTCTTGATCTCATATATTCAAGTTGAAGCATTCATTCATTGATTTTCATTATTTGGAATTGATATATTCTTGGCCATACTTTACTGTTACATGCGTGGAAGTAGCTTAATTTATACCTGAAGATGCGATCAAACACTGATTGTGTTCAAGGGCTCTATGCTAGTCCCCTCGACTGATTACCGAAAACATACTGTTTTATAAAACATGGGGTATGATGCTACTGGCGTCGCATTACGCTGGGAGTACTATTTCTATAAATAAGTGAAGATCCACGACACGACATGACATTCTTGTACATGACTTTCTTGCTTGATATTCCACAAAAATTCATGAAGCACTTGCTCATAAGCATAAGATGCTAAAGTGTTGATTATGTGGCTTACTAGTACATTCTCCATATATTCTTGTTCATGAAAGGCCAATATCATGTTCTTGTTCTATTCTTGCTAGTTCATTCTTGTTCTCATTCCATCTTATATGATTGTCCTGTTACTTTGGTTTAATCGCGTGATCATCGCATTGCATGATTTTGCCTTATTTCTCTAAAGCTAAAATGTTAATTACTTTAATAGTGCATTCATGTTGATGCGAAGATACCTACTGGGCAAGTGTGCTCATTACCTATTTCTGATCTTTTTCAGGAGATGGAAGTGGTTCGGATTCGGATTATTCAAGTAGCGGATCCGAGAGTGATTAAAGATGAGCGAAGACTTAGGAAGTCTATAATGTCTAGATTGAGTCAATGAAATTTTTCTATTTCTTGAGTCTAGTAGAATGAAAGATGATGGAAATTGAATTAGTGGTTGTACTTGAGTTAGTAATGAAATAAAGTTGAAGTTTTGAATATATATTGTGCAATTGCATTTGTGTGTGTGATTGTATTGCGCTCTGATCGTTCTTGCTTGCAAGAGGCTTACCATGCCGATTGTTCGCGCTCCCCGAGTGAGTCTTCTGCTGTAATAAAGGCTCTGGGCGTGACAGTTAAGTTGGTATCAGAGCTAAGTCTCAAGACTTAGGGAAATGAATCATGTCATAGGATAAGTCCAAGTTTTAAGGACCCCTACCTATGAACTAAGGAAGAAATTCCATACCCATGTGAGGATTGGGTAGAGCCCGGGATAAGATAATTAATTAGCTTTAAGGTTGATTTTCATGAGAAATAACAAGTTGTTATTTTTCTTTGTCAGGTACCCTATTTTACAAATGGCTCATCGCGTAGATTGGGACGGTATGCAACAAACAGTTGCCGGCCTCACTCAGGCATTGCAAACTATAGCACAAGGTGGTGCAGGGGCAAGGGCTGGTGACCTACATCGCAACTTCCGGAGTCTAAATCCTCCGCGATTCTATGGATCTTCAAATCCCGATGAGGCAGAAAATTGGATCGATGAGATGAATAGGATATTTGACGTTATTCAATGCACTGATCAGGAGAAGGTGTGTCTAGCAACATTTCAACTAAATAAAGATGCCCGTACATGGTGGAAGTCGGTTCCGACACCTCCGGCCGATGCACCTCATACATGGGACGGTTTTCTTACTTTATTCCGCACCAAGTATTTCTCCGAGCATGTGAAGGAAAGGAAGGCCATGGAGTTTGCCTCCCTTCGTCAAGGGATGATGTCGGTGGTAGAATATGAGCTGCAGTTTTCAAGACTAGCACCATATGCACCACACCTTATTAGCACGGAATTATTAAAAGTAAATCGATTTATGGACGGGTTACGGCCCGGTTTCATTCAGCAACTTGGGACACAGAATATCCGCACTTATGCGGAGATGGTTCAGAGGGCATATCTATGCGAGAGGACCTTGGAGAAGGTCAAAAAGTTGAAAGGAAAAGGAGAATAATCTAGCCGATGATCTGATCGGCATTATCAGAAGAAGAAGTATGTATACGATCCTGACCATATTATCACTTATGACAATCTGGAGATTCAGAAGGATATGACATGTGAGCAAATGCCAATAAAGATTCTGGATCGGGAAGTGCGTCAACTAAGAAATAAGGTTATCCCTATGGTCAAAATTCAATGGAAGAAAACATGGCCATACGAAGCAACATAGGAAACCGAAGCAGCCATGAGAAAAAGATTTTCAGAATTATTTAACTGTAAGTACACTCTCCACAATCCATGTCTTGAATTTGGGGACCAAATTCTTCTAAGTGGGGGAGGGTGTAGTGCCCTAGAGTTTATATAAATAATTTTCTAGAATTTATAAAGGACTAAATATATTAATAAATGGATTCTGAGACTAATAAGTCATTATAAGGCCCAATGAGGTTAAATAATTAACCAAGCCTATTTGCACAACATCTAAAAGGTTTAAGGCCCAAAACTATTAAGTTTGGCCCATGTTCTAGAAGGTTATTTAGCTTATTTACGGATTTTAAGGATAAAGACTAATTATCTAAGATAATTATATGGATAAATGAATAAAAGAGTTTTATTTATTTGAAACTCTATATACGTTGACTGTAACGGTCTATCACAAGACCGTCACATTCACCTAACGCGCCTGTGTTCGACCGTTACACTCTGCAGATTCCGTAAGAGGAAGAACTTATAAAAAGATGGAAACTTGATGATCTTATCTACTAGGGATCAACGTGGGAAGAGTTATAACATTACTAAGGACTCTTAGAGATCAGGTTTTAACAAATTAAGGACTCTAGAATCGATGTAATCTTCAAACCCTAGCCAAAAACCCTATAAATAGGACCTAGTTCTGAACTGCGCGACCTTTACTTTTGCTCGCGTGGAATCAAGGTAAGGAGTCATAATCTCAGGTAAGTTCTTTAGAAGTATTTGTTTATAAAACTTTAGACTAACTCCTCTCCAAATTTCAAATCTTTAAGTCAAGAGGTCGTGGAGTTAGAGCCCAAGGAAGTTGCTGAAAAGTCACAGGAAGAAGGGAACTAGGGCTCGGTGTTCAAACCATAATTAGAAGTTTTAAAGCCTAGACAAGAGGTAGGTTATCTCATGAATGGTGAAAATAACATTATAGGACTAAAAGCCCTCTCGTTTGATTGAATTTCATGCATGGTAGATCATCAATTTCATGTTTTACTAGTTCCATGCATTTCATACATCTCTTAGCCTTAAATAGAAATAAAAGAAGTTATCTTGTCTATTCACTGGAACCCATGCAAATAGATAGCCTATACTTTGTTATCATGCCTAGAATAGACATGGTATTTTGATTTATAGACATGATGTGAGTTGATCTCTTAGGTTTCATATCATTGTCTGTCAGCAGATACTGTAACGCACCATAGTAGGACCATCACACTCAAGTAACGGCCGTACGATAAACCGTCACAGTCCCTGATTGCCTATTGATTTCTCTGTTGGCTCTGACGCATCTATGCAGGAGCGTTACATTCTGTAACGGCTGTTCGATAGACCGTCACACTCCCTGTGACGCGCCTTGGCTAGACCGTCAGGTTCTTGTGTACTGTCAACTCAAGACAGAATAAGGCTTATCAATGTTACTTACTATTAAGCTTAGTTAATTAAGTTTTTATCTGATTATGTGACTTGAAGGTTAATTACTCATTCATGATAGGTATTGCATGTTTTGGCATCTTATTGTTACTTTAAGTTATGTTAATTTCATGAGCCCAAACTCTATAGTTTTGTAATTAGAAACATGATTTTGAATGATGTATTGATAGAGTTTTTATCATGATTTCACATTGATATATATCTATATATATTCTTCCTCTATCAATAGAGTCATTTCTATAAGTACATGGCACATACTCCGGTATGTTGACCATTAGTTCACATTTTTCACTATAGGAACATATTCTTGGACATGAGGACCTCTCTATTGGATATTCCTTCCAATGGACTAGGAAATCTTGTTTCAAGGCCTCCGTAATTCTCCGCGAGCCTGGGATTCCCACTAGGACGCCGAGTTGATTGTACCATTAAAACCCATTAACTAGAATGCACTATCGTTGTTTTCTGATTCTAGTAATGTAACGGCCTTACATTGGACCGTCAGGCTCACGTAACGGCCCATTGCATGACCGTCACATT
This sequence comes from Amorphophallus konjac, assembly GCA_022559845.1. Classification (NCBI taxonomy): domain Eukaryota; kingdom Viridiplantae; phylum Streptophyta; class Magnoliopsida; order Alismatales; family Araceae; genus Amorphophallus; species Amorphophallus konjac. The sequence goes on from CM040126.1 coordinate 55,375,532, forward strand.
TCTCTGGGTCTATTTTATCTTTCTGGACTCGGATCACTGTAACGGCCCACTACTGGAGCGTCACAGGATGTAACGGCCCAATGGATGACCGTCACACAGCTTGTATATGTTAACCCAAGGTTTGAGCAAAGGGTTGATTTTCTAATTTTCTAGATGGACTAATGATAATCTAGAACTTATCATATTGATCAAGGAACTTAATATGATGAAGGAAAAAAATAAAGAATGTACTGTTATGCTGCCAATTTATTTCCATAAGCATAGCATAGTCTAAGTCATTCTTGATCTCATATATTCAAGTTGAAGCCTTCATTCATTGATTTTCATTATTTGGAATTGATATATTCTTGGCCATACTTTACTGTTACATGCGTGGAAGTAGCTTAATTTATACCTGAAGATGCGATCGAGCACTGATTGTGTTCAAGGGCTCTATGCTAGTCCCCTCGGCTGATTGTCGGAAACATACTATTTTATAAACCATGGGGTATGATGCTATTGGCGTCGCATTGCGTTGGGAGTACTATTTCTATAAATAAGTGAAGATCCACGACACGACATGACATTCTTGTACATGACTTTCTTGCTTGATATTCCACAGAAATTCACGAAGCACTTGCTCATAAGCATAAGATGCTAAAGTGTTGATTATGTGACTTGCTAGTACATTCTCGATATATTCTTGTTCATGAAAGGCCAATATCATGTTCTTGTTCTATTCTTGCTAGTTCATTATTGTTCTCATTCCATCTTATATGATTGTCCTGTTACTTTGGTTTAATCGCGTGATCATCGCATTGCATGATTTTGCCTTATTTCTCCAGAGCTAAAATGTTAATTACTTTAATAGTACCTTCATGTTGATGCGAAGATACCTACTGGGCAAGTGTGCTCATTACCTATTTCTGATCTTTTTCAGGAGATGGAAGTGGTTCGGATTCGAATTATTCAAGTAGCGGATCCGAGAGTGATTAAAGATGAGCGAAGACTTAGGAAGTCTATAATGTCTAGATTGAGTCAATGTAATTTTCCTATTTCTTGAGTCTAGTAGAATGAAAGATGATGGAAATTGAATTAGTGGTTGTACTTGAGTTAGTAATGAAATAAAGTTGAAGTTTTGAATATATATTGTGCAATTACATTTGTATGTGTGATTGTATTGCGCTCTGATCGTTCTTGCTTGCAAGAGGCTTACCATGACGGCTGTTCGTTCTCCCTGAGCGAGTCTTCCGCTGTAATAAAGGCTCGGGACGTAACAGTGTCTCCCCGACTTAATCAAGGACGAGACCGACGGGAATGGCATCTATGCCTTGGGGTACTCTTACAGGTTCCTCATGAAGGCATATCGGGAGATGTATCAGTCATCCCTTGTCGGGAAGCAGCCTCCGTGCGGGGATTGCAAGAGGGTCCGGTTGAACCTGTGGCTGAAGTACTTTTTCGACAGGCCGAAGAAGTATGAAGCTTTCCCCTGCGTCGGTGCCTCTGCGGTCCAGAAGAGGTGCGTCCAAGGCAAGGCTAAGGTGGCGCTTCCAACTTCAAAAGGGCGTCGGAGTGATGCTAACCCGGCGGGGGTTGACCCGATGACCCACTGTGCGGCTTTTATCACGTACTGGCTCTGCACCTTTGCTCTGCCCTACGGAGATGAGACCATCATCCGGCCAGATGCCATTTACCCCGCTCACCAGATGGCATGGGGCATCAAGTTGTCACTCTGTCCACCCGCGCTGTGTCTTATTTTCAAGACGTTGGGAGATGTCAGTGTACACCAGTTCCCACGTCAGGCTCGCTTCATCGGCCCGCTGCACTTTTTTAATACCTGGGTATGTTCTGTATTCCCAGAGTACGCCCCGTGCGTCATACAATCCTGGGGCCTGTTTCCGGGGATGTTGGAGTTCGCAAGTGCTGAGACGGGCCCGCCGACGATGCAACTATTCAACATTCGGGGCAGGCTTACAACCGTCCCCCAGGACTCTCCCGGCAGCACTCATTTCTGGACGTTGGCTGCCCATTCCAGTCCCTTAGTTAATAGTAAAAGGGAATGCCGGGACGACCAAGTGAAGAAATATCCCCACCATATCAGCCAGCAGATCATGGTTCGCCCTCTGATAGAGCCGGAGCTCTGTGACTGGGCGTTGTCTATTCGCCTAAGTGTGCTGGTCTTAAGAAAGGGGGATACTCTGCTGCTGGAACCCTATTACCCTTTTCGCTTCGGGCGCAATTTTAGGTATGACCAGCATATCTCTACGCACAATGCACAGTTTCCTTTGCCCGCAGGGAGTCTTCGGGGCAGCCCGGTTGCTGAGCATGCCCGGTCTTGGTGGGATTATTTTCACCGGGCCGATGAGTCCACATTCAGTGTGCCGGCGCTTGGCCGAATTCCACGGGTGACGGCGGACTACATCAAATGGTGGAACGCTAGGACGGATTTTTATCGATTTTGCAGAACCGATTGCTGGGACGGCGCCGAGCAGAAATTCTTGAGCAAGCAACCGGCGCCTGTCTTAGATATTGATCCGGGGCATCTGCTCCGACTGATGAACGGCAAAGAGAAGGAGGTGGCAGCATACATGGCCGCCCGCAAGGAAACTCAAGAGGCCAGACTGTCCCCGCAGCCGAAGTTGCCAGCCATAGCCAAGGACGAGTTCAAGAAGAATCTGACCCATTTATGCAAGATTGGGTCAGACCGGCAGGATCACATCAATTATCCCTTCCCGATCAAAGAAGAAGGCACCCTAGCTCGCACTTGGCGCCCAGAGACGGACCCGACATGCCCCTACCGCACCTTCTTGAGGAGGGAAGAACGAAGGCCCAAAAATTACAAAGAAACTACATGGCTATATGTCATCTTCTGTGCACACGGGTTGAAAATGGATGACCCGACGGCCGTCATTCTGGACACGCGCCTGAGTATCTCCTTTCATTATGCTGACGGATGGGGCATGGACCACTTCAGTCTCTACTGCCACCTTGCCTTCAAGCAGCATGCAGACCTGGTGCACCTCTCCGATCGCTGTGTGAAGATTGGGGACATCCTCTGGCTGGTTAGAGAGGCGGCTCGCCGGGACAAAGAATCGGCCCTGACCTACTGGCTGATAACTCTACGACTGTACACCGGCCCTCATGGTATGATGCTTCTCCCTCTTTTTTATACAGCTGCGGCCCCTCACAATCCTGAATGCTAACCGATTCTTTTCTTTTCTTTCTTTTCTTTCGTCAGACCATCCCACCAGCAACCAATTGTCGCAGTACCGGAACCTTGTTCGGTTGGTGCAGAAGCCCACCCACTTTGAGGCGGCGCCACCAGCCCCCACTACCACGCCTCTGCCAAAGCCGAGCAAGCGGCCCCGGGCGAAGTCACCCGTTAAGAAAGCCCTGGATGCCGCTAAGGAGGCCGAACGAGAGAGAGCGAAGCAGAGGAAGAAGGAGGCCACCTCCGCCTCGGTGGTCTCTTCAATTCCTCTTCCTCCATCCTTTGAGGAATTTGTCGCTACTCGGGCAGAGCCGAGCCGGCCTGCAGGTCAGGCCTTTTCGCCCTTTGAAGCTCTTCGAGGTTTAACCGGATATTGAGAGGGGCGCTTCTTGTAACACATGTGTTTTTGTTTCAGCTGTCGTGGAGAAGCTTTCATCCGTGTCCATCCCCGGCGTAGTCAAGGCCGCGGTTCATGGGGCAGTGTAGCCCATCAAAGAGACTATCCCCGAGCCAATCCCAGCTGTGGAAGTCGGAGAAGGTATCCTGCTTTTCTACTTTGGTGACTTCTTTAACTCCTCGTGACCTCACAGGCATGGTTTTAACTCAAGTCATGCTCTATTTTGGCAGGAGCCAATGTGGAAGCTGCTCGACCGAAGGCGGTCCGTGGGTGTTGGCACCCAAAATATGATCGTCGGTGACCAAGCCACAAAGACGAAGGACCCGGCCCGCTGAAGCACAGAAGCCAATAAAGATCAACATATTGAAGGTTTCTCAAGCTGCCGAAGCCTCGAGTCACCCCGTATGGACACGGGGACTTCACCTCAGGAGAGCCGAGACAAACTCACAACCAACCGGCAGTGCGATCAAGCCTGCCCAATGAACCGGCATCCACTCTGTCGTGCCGCATACACTACACCCGTTGTCCGATCAAGGACAACGGTCTACCCAGTGGCTTCCCACCTCATGAAGGGCTCTCCTGAAGATGAAAGAGTCCTCCAGGCTCTCCGAGACGGAGGACCGAAAGCTATGATGGCAGAAGATCCCGATCACCCGGCACGGGTACGGCTTCCTGCCAAGATGGGCCCGTTAGTGGCCGAATGATCGCCCAACTCAGGCGGAACTATCCCTGGTGTTACCCCACCCCCTAAGGAGCTTTGGGCACGAGCCAGGCCAAGCCAGCAGCACGGATCATAGATTCAAAGGCCGTGTCAGTGGAAGGCCCATATGATCAAATCAAAGCTAGCTGGAGTCTCGAGAATGGCCGTACGTCAACCTAGGAGCTTCGACAAGACATCTCGTCAAGGTTTCGATGAGCATTGGCAAGATAAATGTTCACGGTGACCACCAGAATCATCCCCGGACTCATCGACTGGCTCGAAACGCGCGAGGAGCATTAGCACAGCGCGCCTTAAACCGGCGCGCCCCCCACTTGATGCCCCCTTATCCCGGCGCGCAAAGAACCCCACCTGATGCCCCTTATTCCGGCATGCAGGAGCCCATGAAGCTTTTCCTGGCGCGCAGTTCTTCACGCCGGATGAGGCTTGGGGTTCAATGATATATATATGCATGTGGCTGTTCGAAAAGAAAGGGAGAGAGGGGAAGATAGAAGAAGATAGAAGAGAGGTTTTCGAGATAGGCTTTCGAAGAGGAGACAGAGAGAGAAAAGGAGGAATCGGGAGAAAGCTTCTTGGGAAAAATAGGGTTTCTTCTGAGCGTCCTCCGCCGGCCATCTTCCTCTTTCTTCGCTCGCTGAAGATACGATACTCTGTTTCAAGAGCAAGTGGGCGCCGGTGCCTATCTTTCTCTGCTTTCGTGGATTCTTTTCTTTTGAGGTTTCCATCTATCAGATGTAAGCGAGAGGGGGAGGGATGGTGATGATACGAGCCGACCCCCCTCCCCCTTCTCTGCGATTCTCTCTTTCCCTTTGATTTATTGTTGTGCCTCTACACGTCCCTCTGCCTCTGCCATTGATGAACGGCGACCGAGCAATGATGTCGGCGCCGGATTCTTAACATGTAAATGTTAGCCCATTCCCGTTTCTGGGATGGTAATATGTATATAAATGCTTAGACCAGCAGGTCGAATGAATGCTGGAAGCTTCTGTCCCCTTCTCTATCTATATCAATGTGTATGTTTGAGTTCTTCAGCGCGTGGTCTCTGATTCCGCTTTCCCCGAAGTCTCGATCATGCCCCGAAGCATCGTAGGCTACAGAAACGACCCCTCCCTGGGTCTTTCCGATCGACTGCTTTCATTTCTGATTTAAGGATCTCTGTATCCCCCCGTGGACAGAGTTGTGCTTATGCGCATGCTTCTTCCCGCCGTGGTATCGAGGGTCTAGTTTCCATTAACTCCTCCCTTCGGACTGCTCTGATTGTTCGCAAGGTGGGAGTTGCCTTTGGGGACGGCCGGATCCATCCCCCAGAAGGCTGCGTCCTAGCTGTTCGAGCATATGCTTCTACGATGGGCCCGTCTCATCTGTGCATCTACTACCCCTCTGCTACATGGTGATTTGAACCGTTCCGAGATTCTCTCATCCCGTCTTAATCACCCGGGGAGGGGGACGGTCCCCTATTGCTTCATGGAATTGCTGGGCGATCGGGGGCTCTACCTCTCAATGGTAGATGCTTTCTCGAGGCCATAGCAGACAGTGACAGGGGTCTTAGCCCAACAAGCTTAGCCCCGACAATCGGAGACCCGATCAAGGCCAAGGGATGTATGCTCCTGGTAGGCTAGCCCTCGGAGCTCCACTCTCCTAATGGCCGGTCCCTTCAATGGATGTGCCATAAGCTGTGGGTTGTCCACCCCTCGTAGGCTAGCCCTCGGGGTGCTGCTCCCATCATCAATGGACTCATCCTTCTATCTTCACCCACGGAGTATTGGTGCCCCTCGTAGGCTAGTCCTCGGGGTATCCTATCCGATGGGAATTTGTTGGCTACCACTGTGCAGACCGGCGGTTTAGGGGCTTACTCCATGAGTGAGTATGACCTCGTTCCTCCCCTGCAACTCTTCTGTTCAGGGGAGATGCTGCCCAATTTTGGACAGACTCAGAGTAGTAAAGCCATAATCGGACGCTCGTTCTGGACTCAATCAACTCAGTGCTCGAGTATGAACCCCGTACTGACTCACTGCATCACTTCTGAAGGATTTTGGACTTCAATCAAACAAACAACTGGCCTAAATAACTCTAAAACTCTCAAAATAAGCTTAACAAACTTAATGGTTTGAAAAGGCATCAAAAACAAATCAAGACGGCGCGGCCTTAGTCCGGCGCGCCCTAATACGGCGCGGTCCCCCCCCCCCCCGTGCTGGATTAGCAATAGACTCATAAATTCTGTTTTCTTGGCTGGCCAATTCCCGGCGCGCCCTAAACCGACGCGCCGGGCTAACAAGTGCCTATGGCCACGCTGTTTTAAACTTTTACTACGTTTTGGCCGCGCCGGTTTAGACTTTTACCTACGTTTTGGCCGCGTCGGATTTGTTTTGTTTGCCCACGATTGGCCACGCCGGGGAACTCTACCCCTACGCATGGCTGCATCGGTCTTAAGCCCTGATGTTGTTCTAATCATCCACCTACCCTCGGTGTGACCTTCGTCTCCCGTGACCGGAATTAACGAATCCTAATAAACTGAATAAGAGAAGTGATGTTTGGATCTGAATCACTTTGCTATCCAGTTTGTGCTATTATTCTTGCCTCACTTGGGCAGAGATCGACAAACGTGAGTGAGCACTCCTCGCTTTCACAATTCTGTTGCCATGCTTAATATAGTTATCATCATCATGCTTGCATACTTGCATAGACCCCCGGGTATATTAAATGGCGTTGACAGAAGGTCGGGTTACGCCCGATCGGAAGTCTCCGCTATGCGCGATGGTGGTCTACGGACCTACGTCCTCCGCCGTGTACCAAGGGTCTCCAGTTCAATGAACCATGCCTCTCCTGCATGATAGATAGATGCATCGCGCATGATTCCATCATGTTCATAACGTCGCATCCTTTATTCCGGCCTCGACAGCCTATTATCTCGGCAATTAATCAAAGGTGTTCCCTCCTCGTGGGGGATGTAATTAACGTCATAACCTTTATGGCATGGCGGACTGCTGGTCCCGACCGAACCTCACTTTCGCCCGACATGGGTCAGAATGAGCGCATAATAAACTTGTCACCTACGTGACTGGCACGCCCGCGTCGTCAATCAGTCAGTTAATTACCAGTTAGTTAATTGGTTGATCGACACGTGAAATAAGATATATTTATATGTACATATATACATATATACATGAAATAAAACAATAAGATGGTCGGATAAAACCCATCGCAAATAGTCTGGCACGCCCGGTGGGACGAGTGTCACCTTTCATCTCTTTGCCGAGATACTTGGGTTTCGAGGCCCTCTCAAAGGCTACTGATCATTGGCTTGTTTGTCTTTGCAGGCGAACGATGACAACAGTGGGATTAACTGGCATCGGCTTCGGTCCTTTGATCGTTTCTTGGCACGCACAAGGGTACCTAGCGGTGCCCATGGAGTTCGGCAGCTTCCCTGCCGCTATTGGCTTCCCCAACTTCTTGGGGTTAGCCTTTGTTGATATGCTGGAAGTCGAGTCCCCGGAACCCTGTCAAGGAAGTCGCGGGGAAAATGGAGTCTCTGAAGACTCCCTGCTGCAACTACTCATCCAAGAGTCCGGCCCTGGCCGCTAGCTGTCTGGTGCACCACGTCATACGTGGGACCCGCCCCAATATCGTCAACAAGCACCCTGGAGGACGTCAACGTCGCCAGACCCAGAGGAGTGCTGTTGTGATTACCGGGACTCTATCCCAGTCCAAAAAATCTATGATGGTTGGTGGCATGCGCGTCTTCCTCAACGGACGCAATGCACGGGTGGCCCCAGACCGAGTCATCCCCACCATCCCTGTCCACAATACATACCAGGATCTTGCTGGAAGGAGGGCAGAAAGAGAAGAAACCGGCCACTATGGCCAAGGAAGGTCGGCCCCCAGGCCGAGGAAGTTCAAACATGTGTGGGTTCCCAAGCGGGCCCAACCTATCCATCAGCTGACACCCATTCGCCGCCGTCCTGTGAATGACTGGGCGGAAGAGAGAAGAGAAATGGGCTTGCCCCCGAAGAAGGAAGAAGAAGTGGTTGCGGACCCTCCGCGCCGCAAAAGTTTTCGGGCTGTTGCCCGTCAAGCCAATGTCCCAGCTGCTTGATAAAGATTCCAACAACCTGCCGACAGAGCTCGGCTGGTTTATATCCCTCCTGCGGGAGGTCGACAATCATCCCCCGTGTTACATCAAGAGCGGGGTCGAGAAGAGATGACATGTTTGGTCAGAAACTATTTTCGAGGGTTAGGCAACCCCTCGCTTGGTCAACAGCGACTGATGCAAGTAGCCGCCGATGAAGACTATTGCCCGTCAGTGGCAGATGAAGACGATATGGGAGAAAGAATGATGGTGTCGTCAGTCAATGACAATGGATATGATAACGGCTTCGAGATCGAAGCCGATGAAGCCATCCCCGAGCGAGAAGAAAGAAGAGGAGTTCCTGTGTTCGAGAGGCTAACCTTCCCGCAGCAAGCTAAAAGGAGGGTCCATCGACAAAGGAAAAGGATGCAGGTCTTCACATGCAACATGGCTTGTATATCCAACCAATATGGGGGGCTTCCCGTAGATCCCCGAGAATTGGCTCAGTTGGCCGCACGGCCAGGGCCGAGCACTTGCAGAACGGAAGCAGCAAGGGAGCTCCTGATGATGACTAAAGGAAAGCAACCCCAGGTTTACCACCACTGGGATGACAAGGCCCCCGTCCTGACCGCTAATGTGGTGACGACAGAGGAAGAAGATGACGTCCCCCTCGACATCCTGCCCGAGGGTACGTCCGGGGAGACAGCAGAAGTTATCCCCACTACAGCTACTATAGACCCATCGGTCTTGATATTACTTCAACAATATCGGCAAGAGATAGACTTGCTAAAGAAGCAGCTGATGGAGAAAACAGAACAATCCTCAGCTTCCAAGCCACCCGATGTCCAGGGTGAATCATCTCGGGGAGCAGTCCGTCGTGACGGCCCTCCACCACTCTACACACTGCCTCAATCGTCAGAGCCAAGCATGGCGACAATGCAACAGCGGCCACCATAGCTCCAGCCGTTGCTACCTCCGGTGCTCCCTCAGGCGCACCAGACACCCCCGCTGCCGCGTCCTCCACAGGCGACCACCCTGGTCACCCCGTACCTGCAGTCGGCACATTTCTATCTAGAGCCGGTTGACCCTGCAGTCATGAACCGGATGATGGTGGAGAGAATGATCGAGCTGAAGCTCGCAGAGAAAAGTGAAGGTGACTATGTCGCATTTGATGCCTATCGGGTGCCCTACCCGCAACACCATGCTGCTAAGCGACTTCCCTCAGGAGTCAACAAGCCACCCAAGTTTGATAAAATCAACGGGAAGGGGTCCCCGAAGGAGCGCATTGCATATTACATGACCATCATGGGTGATCTGGCCACCGACGAGTCTTATTTGTTGAAGTTCTTCGGGTCCTCGCTGACAGGACTCACATTTGAATGGTACTCTAGCCTCCCGGCCGGGTCGATCAATGACTGGTCGGATATGCAGAGAAAGTTCAGAGAAAGGTTTCATGTTACAGAGAGGGAGGTCACAGTGGCGGACCTCTATTCAACAAGGCAGAGGGCCGATGAGACAGCCCTCGATTATATCAAGAGGTGGAGAAACCTCAGAATGAGGTGCAAGCGACCCCCACATCAGGCGGACGCTGTGCAAATATGCAAACAGAATCTCAGAAGGGAGGTTCTGGAAAAGATGATCGGAATGGAAATATGATCGTTCGACCGACTGAATAATGTCGTGGCCGAAGTGGAAGCTTTCCTGGCCAGACCTACCCCTACATCCGCTGCCAGCACAACCCAGAAGGGCAAGGCAGTAGACCGGCGCTCCTCGCCCAAAGAAGTGAACGCTCTTGACATAAAGGTGTTCGAACAACAGAAAGGTGAAGGCAAGAAGGGAGTCACCCCACAGCCTGCAGAAGCCCCAGACGGCAAAGAAGGTCCTTCGCTGAGGGACAAAATGAAGAAGGCTTATTCCTTTCCAAAGGACAAGACCCGGGTTCTGTTCGACTGGGTAACATAATATAGCATGGTCTGTTGTGCCCCTGGTTTTGATAATGACAACCATGAAATATGAATGATGTATTCAATTCAATGATGAATTAAAGTTTGATTCAATAAATGCTTTCACTTGATTTCATCCTTGTGCTAGAAAGGAACAGGGTCGACGCTGGGAGCTTACAGCGTCAACGCAGCAGTCGAAGAAGCCTTCACCAATATCTTCACAAGTTGCTCCACTGCGTCAACGCCAAGATAGAGCTGCGTCGATGCAGCAGTTACAGAGGGAGAGGCAATGGCTTATTGGTATACTCTGATGCGTCAACGCCTTGATCAAGTAGCGTGAACACAGCAGTTCAAGCATTCCTTGTCGTAGCCTCTGGAGTACCTTGGCAGCGTCGACGCTGCAGTTCGATGAGTCGACGCTGCAGTACGATGGATTGACACAACTGACTAAAGCGTAACTAATAAGTGGACGCAGCTGCATCCTGCGTCAACGCACTCAGCATGAAACCTGAAGCTTGAAGAACGGTGCGTTAACTCCTTGGGGCAAGAGGGTCGACGCCATCTAATCCAAGTTGCAGAGCACGATAAGTGGATCCCACCTTCAGTCACTATCTGCCACATCAGCCAAAAGCGGATAAGGTATCGTAGCTTCTACCACTCCAGAAGGTTCCCCACCTGAGCAATCATGAGGATAACCAAAAAATCAGGGTGGTGGCCCACCTGCCTCACATGAACTATTTTGTGCGCGGGAAGACCAAAAAATAGGTTCACCCGAGAAGAAAAGGAAAATAATAGGAGAGGAAAAAGAGAGAAGAAAGTGAGGCGAAGAGCAGAACGAGAGAGGCTGAGAGCAGAACTGGACGAAGGCTGCTGAAGAACCAGATCAGAAGATCATCGCGCCACCAAGACTCTTCTACATTCCAGATGGAGGAGATTCAAGGATCGAAGCTCATGCGTATGGACATGGATCTCTCTGTTGGTGATCTAAATTCCGCTGCGTCCAAGTGCTGAAGTTTGATTTCTTATCTTTTAGTTTTCCTATTATTTTTGAACATTGTATTCCTCTCCTTCACTGGATTTAGTGAAGAGAGGGTGATTCTGATTCAGCGGGCTGTGCTGAGATCAGGGGTGTTAAGGCTGTGTGCCTTCAAGCTGTTTGACAGCGGATCTGAGGATTTGTTCCTCGTTGTCTTCTGTTGGGGTAGTCAACAGTATAGAGGAATTACTTCCTCGGTTTAGCAAAGCTGTGAAGCTCAGCAGGGTTCCTCACTAGTTGAGTGGGGAGGTGGACGTAGGTCTCCATTGGGTGACCGAACCACCTTAAAATTGCGGTCTCTTGTGTGGTTTGGTTTAATCTTCGCAATCTGTTCCTCGCTAGATGCATGATAGGCACGCTCTCTGATTGGCTTGGTTCAGTGTTTCAATTAATCATCTAGGTGTGGTGCTTCTGATTCAAATTGCTCTACTATAATTTTTATAAGGTCAACCTATTCACCCCCTCCCCCTCTAGCTTGACCGTCCTCTCGATCCAACACGTGGTATCAGAGCGCCAGGCTCTCTTGCAAAGGTTTCACAGCCTAGAGAGAACTAATGGAGAACAGAGGACTCATGCCTGAGGGGTACGCAGTGAATAGGCCACCATTTTTTGATGGGACTAATTATTCGTACTGGAAAAATCGCATGCAAGTATTTTTAAGAGCGCAGGATCATGAAATCTGGAGAGTAGTGAGCAAAGGGCCATACCAAATTGAAGGCGATGAAGAACTCTGGGTGAAGGAGCAAATTCGAAAGTCAAACGTAAATTGGCAAGCCATGAACATTATGCAGTGCTCACTCCATCCCAAGGAATTCTCGCGTGTATCCTCATGCTCCAGCGCAAAAGAAATGTGGGATAGACTCGAGGTAATCTACGAAGGTACCTCAGAGGTAAGAGAGACAAAAGCTAACATGTTAATTTCAGAATATGAATCTTTTCGGATGAAACCTGAGGAAAGTGTATCTGAAATGTATGCCAGACTAACTCTTCTTGTAAATGGTCTTAAAGGTTTGGGAAAGATCTATAGTGACTATGAGGTAGTTAGGAAGATTCTTAGATCCCTAACTCCAATCTGGCATACCAAAGCCACGGTCGTTGAGGAATCAAGGAACCTTCCCACCACCAAACCAGACGAGCTAATAGGTTCTCTTATGGTTTATGAACTGAACTTAAAAAGAACAGATGAGGACATGAAGAAGAAAAAACCCCTTGCATTGAAGGCTGGTTCCAGCAGCAAGGAAAGCTCAGATGATAGTCAGTCACCTTCATCTGATGATGACTCAAGTGAAATAGCCATGCTTACTAGAAAATTCAGAAAATTCTTAAGAAAGGGAGGTAAGACTGATAGATATAAAGGATATCAGGTAAGAACTAGCTCAAAACTCAAGCCAGATAATCCTAAGAAATCTGATAAAGTTGTTTGCTACAAATGCAGGAAACAAGGACACATCAAGTCAGAGTGTCCTGAGAATGTGAAAAAGACACAGTCAAAGTGGAGAAATAAAAAGCCCAAGGCCATGGTAAGCACTTGGAGTGATGAAGAAAAAGATGAAGATGAAGAAAGCACCTCTGAAGAAGAAAGCGAGGTGAAAATGTGCTTCATGGCAAATGGTGATGATCAAGTCGAGGTAACCTCTCCCTTTGCAGACTTCTCCTGTGATGATTGGGAAGAAGCTTTTAACGAATTGCTGGATAAGTATGAAGATGTTAAAAAGGAAAATAAATATCTAAAGAAAAAGAAAACTCAAACCAGTCCAGAAGATGATTTGAATGAAAGAGTCAAAACACTAGATGCTGAAATCGTGTGTCTAAAAAGGGACTTGGAAGAAAAAGATGAGTATAAGAGACAGCTAATTGAAATAAAGAGAGAAAATGATTTTCTATTGAAGATGCATGATGAATTGAAATTAAGAATGCAGAAATTGGAAAAAGAAGTAAAATTGCTGAAGAGAAATATGAGGCCATTTGTGGAGTCAATGCAAAACTTCAAGAAAATCTGAAGAAATTAGAGGAAGAGAACCTAAGCAAACAAGCATCCCTCGAAAAAATGACACAGGGTAAAGACAACCTTGATGCTGTTATGGGAATTAAGTGCAACTTTGGAAAAGAAGGGCTTGGATTCAATCCTACTAAAAAGAAAGAACTGGGAGCTAGATTGGTGACATTTGTCTCTGGGAAGGACGCATCTGAAGAGAGGCAAATGGATGAAAACAAAAAGGATGAGAAGAATGAGAAAGGATCAAAACAATCTAATGAAATAAGAAAAGAAAAAGGAAATGAGAAAGGGAAGGCAACATTGAATTTTAACAAACAGAAAAGCACATTTATGTTCAAATATGCCTCTTCAGGTCAATATAGGAATCCTAGATTTGATTCATCAACCCAACAGCAATCTTATAGAAGATCAGAAGGCTTAAGGCGTGGTAGAAGTCAACCGCGTCAACGCAATGCTCACATGGCGTCAACGCACCTAGCCTTCCAGAAAGGGCATTCGGTTAGAAATACTCAGATGCGTCGACGCAGTCACTACCATGAGTCAACGCAGTACATGTACCAGAACCCCCATGATAGATATGGTAGGTGGATGAGTCAACGCAGCAACACTAAAGGGTCTACGCACTCAACTCTCAATCAACCAAGAAGCATGCATTCATCTAGAGTCCTTAAGTCAAATTTCCCCAATACTTCATGGAGTCATCACTATCAATGGCACAGGAATAATCACAAGTCTGTCAAATCATTGAACTTACCATATCAAAGACCCTCACAACAGCAACTATGGATCCCCAAGAGCTTGATATCCTACCTGAACACGTCCTATGGTTTGAAGGGACCCAAGTATATCTGGGTTCCAAAATCTCTTGTGTAATGTGTTTTGCAGGAGTGTCTTGCAGCTGTACATAATAGGTGGTATCTCGACAGCGGCTGCTCAAGGCACATGACGGGGGATAAAGCAAAATTTTGTGTCTTGATGGAGAAAGACGGGGGTCATGTTACATTTGGTGGAAACAATAAAGGGAAAATTATTGGAAAAGGTAAGGTAGGTAAAAATCCTTCGAATTTCATTGATGATGTGTTACTTGTTGATGGCTTAGAATATAATCTACTTAGCATAAGCCAGCTGTGCGATAAAGGAAATAAAGTTGTGTTTGATGATCACACTTGCACCATTTTAGAGATGAGTTCTGATAAAGTTAAATTCATTGGAAAAAGAATAAACAACATGTATGTGGTAGATTTAGATGACCCTGCACATAACAATCTGTGTCTTGCTGTGAATAAAAGTGAACTTGCTTGGCTGTGGCACCGCAGACTAGGGCATGCTAGCTATAGTGTCTTGCATAAGTTAGCAAAGTTTAACATGGTGAAAGGTCTGCCAGATGTATCATTTAAACGAAATGACAAAGTTTGTAGCGCATGCACTCAAGGTAAACACACCAGAAAATCATTTAAGTCCAGACTTGAAACTCAATCATCTAAACCTTTTGAACTCATTCATATGGATTTGTTTGGACCAACTAGAACAGCTAGTGTGAGTGGAAATAAATATGGATTTGTTCTAGTGGATGATTTCTCTAGGTTTACTTGGGTGTTCTTTCTAACTCACAAGAATGATGCATTTGAAGAATTTCAAGCATTCTTCAAGAATGTGCAACAGGATGGTAAGTTTGCCATTTCATCTATCTTGTCAGATCATGGAGGAGAATTTGACAATTCTGAATTTGATGATTTTTGCAGAGTCACAGGAATTTCACACAAGTTCTCATCTCCAAGAACTCCTGAACAAAATGGGATTGTAGAAAGAAGAAATAGAACCCTTGTGGAGATGGCAAGAACTATGCTGATTGAAGGACAACTCCCAAGGAA
This sequence comes from Amorphophallus konjac, assembly GCA_022559845.1. Taxonomy (NCBI): domain Eukaryota; kingdom Viridiplantae; phylum Streptophyta; class Magnoliopsida; order Alismatales; family Araceae; genus Amorphophallus; species Amorphophallus konjac. Next base: position 55,390,749 of record CM040126.1, read on the forward strand.
GTTCTGGGCAGAGGCGGTAAATACAGCTTGCTATATTGTGAACAGGGCAATGGTAAGACCTCAGTCCAAAAAGACTCCATATGAATTAATGAAGGGTAAGAAACCTTCTGTTGCTTATTTTAGAGCCTTTGGATCAAAATGCTTTGTTCAAAATAATGACAAACGGACGTTGGACAAATTTGAACCTAAAAGTGAACCTGCCATCCTTCTAGGATATTCTAGTCACTCTAGGGCCTACAGAGTCCTAAATCTAAAAACACATGCTGTTGAAGAATCACCTCATATTGTGTTTGATGAAATGAATGAAAATTCTAAGATTGAGGAATCATGTAGGGATGAAGATGAAGGGAATTTCCTTAAAGAAAAGGAAGAACAGAATCTCCAAGATGAAGAGACAAGGCCAAATGATGATCATGCAGAATCAACCCACCATGGTGATTCAGGTATAAATGAAGGTAACTCTCTAACCGATGTCAGGATGCTAAGGGATCATCCTTTATCCAATGTCATTGGTAACTTGCATGAACCTGTTAGAACTAGATTTCATTTTAGAGGTGTTGAGGAAATGGATAATCTAGCCCTTGTCTCTCAAATTGAACCAAAAAATGTTGCTGAAGCATTGAAAGATAGTAATTGGATAAACGCAATGCATGAAGAATTACATCAATTCAAAAGAAAAAAGGTGTGGTATCTTGTGCCAAGACCCAAAGAGCTTTCTGTAATTGGAACTAAATGGGTCTTCAGAAATAAACAAAATGAAAATGGAATGGTAGTTAGGAATAAAGCTAGGCTGGTAGCACAGGGTTATAATCAAGAATTTGGCATTGACTTTGAGGAATCCTTTGCTCCAGTAGCTAGATTAGAAGCCATTAGATTATTACTTGCTTATGCTTGCTGTCATGGAATAATGTTACATCAAATGGATGTGAAGAGTGCTTTTCTAAATGGGTCAATAAAGGAAGAAGTTTATGTTGAACAACCCCCTGGTTTTGAATGCACAGAAAATCCTAACCATGTGTACAGATTGGACAAAGCTCTTTATGGACTCAAACAGGCACCTCGAGCGTGGTATGATAGACTCAGCTCGTACCTCACAGAGAAAGGCTACTCTAGAGGTAAAGTGGACCAAACTCTGTTCACCAAGGTAAGAAATTCAGATATTATTCTGGTTCAAATTTATGTTGATGATATAGTTTTTGGTTCCACTAAAACCAGCATGTGTGAGGAGTTTGCCAGCTTAATGACCACTGAATTTGAAATGAGTCTAATGGGTGAGCTTAAATTCTTTCTAGGTCTGCAAATCACTCAGAGCAAGGAAGGATGTTTCATCAACCAGGCAAAGTACATCTCTGAGTTGCTTAAGAAATACAAAATGGAAAATCTGAAAGCAATCAGCACACCTATGAGCACCACTACAAACTTGGATGCAGATTTGACAGGTAAACAGGTTGATGCAAAAACATATCGAGGTATGATTGGATCACTCCTCTATCTTACTGCATCTAGGCCAGACATTCAATTTTGTGTATGCATGTGTGCTCATTTTCAATCTGATCCTAGAGAATCCCACTTAAGTTCTGTCAAGCGTATCTTTCGATACCTTGCTGGAACTCGAGATTTAGGGATTTGGTACCCTGCGTCTTGTTCTTTTGATCTTGTATCCTATTCAGATGCAGACTATGCTGGATGCAAACTGGACAGGAAAAGCACGAGTGGCTATTGCCAATTTTTGGGAGGATGTTTGATTTCTTGGGCTTCCAAGAAACAGCACTCAGTGGCACTATCCACTGCAGAGGCAGAATATGTCGCTGCAGGGAGTTGTGGTACTCAAGTGTTGTGGATCAAACACCAACTCCAAGATTATCAAACTGATCTTGGGTGTGTCCCCATATTGTGTGATAACACAAGTGCCATAAACCTGGCCAAAAATCCTATCCAGCACTCTAGGACCAAACACATAGAAATTAGACACCATTTCTTAAGAGATGAGTGATAAAAGGAAATTTTAAACTCATATTTGTTGAATCACAATCTCAATTGGCCGATATTTTTACCAAGCCTCTGAACAATGATAGATTCTCTTATCTTAGAAGAGAGCTTGGTCTGTGCAATTATAATATGGATGCCTGATTTGTGTGCCTGACTTATCTTCTAGAATATGAATGATTAAACTTGTCTTGGTTTGAAGTGTATCTGTCATAAACTCAGGGGGAGCTTAGTCTTCTGTGCTTGGTATGTCTATCTTTCCATCAATAAATTCATAATGAATATAGTTTCAGCATGATACTCATTTTATTGGCTGTTATAATTTCATTCATGCATGGTCTGAGGGGGAGTTAGCTTCAGATTACCTTCTTGGTGTCAAAATGATGAACAAAGTGCAGAGTTGTTATTGCTGGTTGGTTGGTTGAGTTAACGCAGTGTGGAAATAGGGTTAACGCACCAGACAGCTTGTTCTTTGAGAATCTGGTGTGAAGTGTCTCTGGCTGGTTGAATGAGTTGACGCAGCAATGAGACTGAGTTGACGCTGTGATCAGTTGTTTTCGGAAACAGAACCCATCTATGAGCGGCCTTGATGGATGAGTTAACGCAGTTATAAGGCTGGGTCAACGCAGCAGTGTTATATACTCTTCTTTTGGAGACTTCCCTATCTCAAATCAACTTGTTCTGTTCATTTATCTCGTCCCTTCCATTCTTATCTCTCAATAAAGCCTCCTTGACATTCTTGTATGAGGGAAAAACTCTAGAGAACTGAGATATGTAGATGATGTCTTAAATTCAGGGGGAGTTACAGTGAAAATTCCTATTGAGTATGAGATATGTTCTGAACAGCTCTATGAAAAGCTAATGATAGGAGATCTATAATTCTTATGGTGTTTGAATTCAAGAACTTTTGAACCCAATAATGCACTATGTATGGAATAAAAGCTGAACAATTTAATAAAACTAGGACCTTGTCATCTCTCAAACCTTATATTGTTCAACAGTAAAGAAACCACTGTGTGTAGAGGAATTTAATATTTGTATTGGTAATAAAACCAAGATATTGAGTATAAACGCTGAAGAAACAATCTCTTACACATGTTATAAAATGCAGAGCAATGGTGGCTATTCACTGAGAAACTAGCCCTATGCACCAAAGAAGTGCTAAAGAGCAAGTCATGAGGTGCGCCACTATCTCTGTCTTCAAGTGAAAAATAAACCATTTCAGAGCAATGGTAACTATTGACTGAGAAACTACCTTCAAGCACCTATGAAGTGCTGATAGGCATGTCATGACGTAAATTGCCAACTCTGATCCATCTATGCAGAATAGTTTGCTATGCTGAGTAACCGGGGACTCGGGTGTCTAATAAACATGTGTACCCGTGTCAAAAGGCTAGCCATACTTGACTGCAAATGAAAAAATAAAAAAAAATAAGTTGAAAATGCTGCAAATGTGAAAAATAATGAAAACATGTGAGTGTGATTGATCTGAAGCTCGTTATTCAACTTAGTCTGTTATCAATGCCAGTTAAATTTCTCTCTCTCCAAGAGGCAACTTGAAATTGACAGATATAAGGAACAGAAATGAAAATGGTTCTAGTGTGAAAAGAGTTCCTCTTTTTCTCCAGGCAGGTGCCTTTGGTGGTTCATATTTTTTTTTAATTCAATGCTTTAAGATTATTTCTTCTCCTTATCATTAATTGAATTGGAGCCTATTTACACATCTCTCTCATGGGAACTCGATCTGCAATACTTAAAAATCCTTGCCTATGAGCATCTCTACTCCATATCTCAGTATCTTAAGAAAACTCCTTGTACAGATGACCTTCTTGCTACTCTTCTTGCATATATTCGTTTGTTTCTGCTTCACTGCGTCGACGATGTATCCCTTGGCGTCAACGCAACGATTCCAGAACCACTTTCCACTTTTTCCGGTTTGCGGACTTGAACCGGCTGAACCGCTCACTGAAAAGGGTTTCGAAACTCCTTTAAAAGTGAAACGTGACCGCCGTTCGTCTTCATTTCCTTTGAAAGCCTTTGCCGTTCTATCTTCCGAGCTCTCCCAAACCCTTTCCTATTTCATTCTTCCTCATCCCGCTGCCATGGCTCCTCCGACATCTACTCACAAGGGAAAGAAGAAGGCAGAGGATCATCCAAGAAGCTCAGCATCAGCTGAAGACAATCTGGAGCCCCGCTCCAAAGCTGCTCACGATAAAGGGAAGAGGAAAGAGATGCGTCCACGTGCTCCGAGCCCGCCAACCAAAAAGAGAAGGGAATCTGATGTCAGGTCAGACAAGAAGGGTTCATCTGCAAGTGCTGCAACGGGACAGAAAGGTGCGGCCAGCTCACTTACCGTCACCGTGGACGAACCTCTGAAGGTTCTTATTTCCCGGTATATTGCTGCTACCGACCATCAAATGCTTGACGTTTTTCCGGAACTGTTTCCTACCTTGGACTATCAGGGATGGTGGTCGTTTGTTACAACCCACAAGGTATATTACCCCACCCTGGTCAGAGAGTTCTACAAAAATTTGAAATATGAACCTCAAGTTCCAAAACTCACATCAACTGTCCGGAATGTCAGTTTTGAGTTATCCAATAAATTGTTTGCCAGAGCTTGGAAAATCCCCAAGAATGGAGTTCAACTACATAGCTTTGAGTATGATGAGCATGAAGCTTATGCTCTCCTGACTAATAAACCGAGTGATCCTTCCGATGTCAGGGAAACTTATTTGTTCAGTCTCAAAGCAAATCAATTCCCTCCATTGAATAGACTGCTCCACCACATTTGCACATCAATGATTACACCACAGAGCAGTGGTAGGGAAAGGGTGACTGAGATGCAGAGATTTCTACTTTACTGTATGCTGAAGAGAATACATATTTTCCTGTCTGATGTAGTCATTCAAACTATGGGGTCATGCTTGACACAATCCAGAACACTTCCATATGCTGCTCCCTTGACTGCTATCTTTCGAAAGGTGGGAGTAGACTTTGGTTCTGAGAAGAAAATAATCATCCCTCAAGGGAATGTTTACACACTTTCTTACATTCAGAAATTTATGGGTTTTAAAGTTATTGATGGTAAGCCAGTTCGAACTCTTCCTAGTCAGCAAACAGCTCCATTAGAAATAGGCACTGCGGATGCTAGTCACGCAAACAGGACAGATGCACCAATTCCTCCTGTGGTGAGAGTAGACAGACAAGAGGGTAGTTCACCAAGAGAAGAGCATGAGTTTGAGGAACCATTTGCTCGATCATCAAGCCCTCAGCTGGAAACTGGGCAACCCAGTGGCACTGCACCCTCATTGGAACCCCCTATGACTGGAGCTATTGGAATTTATAGAAGACCTTTTCCAACTTCTGATGAAGCTCCACCTCCAGCCACTATTGAAGAGATGTTCGCACACATGACTATGATGCTGCAACGTCAGGATGCCAAAATGGACAAATTAATGGAGTTTACGAGTTATCATCTCAACAAACTGACTTCTCGGATTGTCCAATTTGAAGTCTCTGTCTTATCCGAGTGGCAAAAATTCTTACTAACCAAGATGCTATCTGACCAAGCTACAAGGAAAGTCCTGCAGAACATATCATCTCTTCTTGACAAGTTATCTACACTGGTGACTGATATGCACAGTAATCAAGCTTCATTTTTTCAATCCCTTGCCAAGATTACTGATTTATGCTTTGATGTGCGGATAGCCGTTGAAACCATCAAAGGTCCTGTCAATGCAGTTCCCCAATGCCTCAAGGCAATGTTAGAAAAGATTGACAAAGTGATTGTAGCAATTCAGTCAATTGGGGAACTATCTAAGTCATCAGCTGATCTTCCTTCTGCCATTGACAGTGTACGCTCCACTCTAAGTCATCAGCTGGGTGAACTACCTCAGGATATCCGAGATTTACTAGCCAGAGATCCATCTGGCCAGCAGCAGCCTCGCCAGCCAACTACTCAAGGGCAATCCTCTCATCAGCAACAACAACCTCCTTCTGCCAGAAGATACAATCGCTTCTTCCACCCTTGAGATAGCTATTCCACGTTTCCTCCCCTTCCTGATGAAGTCAAAGGGGGAGAATGTTATGAATGCATCAATCATGAAGTCAAGCTGGAAACTTGACCAAAGCTCATTGCATCTGCATCAATCATATTGACTAACTTGAATGAATGTTTTTCTTTTTGTCTGGTTCTATAATGTAAATTCTTGAACTTGAATGAATGACAAAATTATACTTTGATTTAGTCAATGATTTGATTTCCTGTTAATCTGAAGCTTTTTGCTTGATTTGAATAACCTTGACTGTTTAGATGCAATGTTATGAATGGCATTCACCTCATAGTTGCCATCATCAAAAAGGGGGAGATTGTTGTGCCCCTGGTTTTGATGATGACAACCATGAGATATGAATGATGTATTCAATTCAATGATGAATTAAAGTTTGATTCAATAAATGCTTTCACTTGATTTCATCCTTATGCTAGAAAGGAACAGGGTCGACGCTGGGAGCTTACAGCGTCCACGCAGCAGTCGAAGAAGCCTTCACCAATATCTTCACAAGTTGCTCCACTGCGTCAACGCCAAGATAGAGCTGCGTCGACGCAGCAGTTACAGAGGGAGAGGCAATGGCTTATTGGTATACTCTGATGCGTCAACGCCTTGATCAAGCAGCGTGAACGCAGCAGTTCAAGCATTCCTTGTCATAGCCTCTGGAGTACCTTGGCAGCGTCGACGCTGTAGTTCGATGAGTCGACGCTGCAGTACGATGGATTGCCACAACTGACTAAAGCGTAACTAATAAGTGGATGCAGCTGCATCCTACGTCAACGCACTCAGCATGAAACCTGAAGCTTGAAGAAGGGTTCGTTAACTCCTTGGGGCAAGAGGGTCGACGCCATCTAATCCAAGTTGCAGAGCACGATAAGTGGATCCCACCTTCAGTCACTATCTGCCACATCAGCCAAAAGCGGATAAGGTCTCGTAGCTTCTACCACTCCAGAAGGTTCCCCACGTGAGCAATCATGAAGATAACCAGAAAATCAGGGTGGTGGCCCACCTGCCTCACGTGAACTATGTTGTGCGCGGGAAGACCAAAAAATAGGATCACCCGAGAAGAAAAGAAAAATAGATAGGAGAGGAAAAAGACGAGAAGAACAAGTGAGGCGAAGAGCAGAACGAGAGAGGCTGAGAGCAGAACTGGACGAAGGCTACTGAAGAACCAGATCAGAAGATCATCGCGCCACCAAGACTCTTCTACATTCCAAATGGAGGAGATTCAAGGATCGAAGCTCATGCGTATGGACATGGATCTCTCTGTTGGTGATCTAAATTCCGCTGCGTCCAAGTGCTGAAGTTTGATTTCTTATCTTTTAGTTTTCCTATTATTTTTGAACATTGTATTCCTCTCCTTCACTGGATTTAGTGAAGAGAGGGTGATTCTGATTCAGCGGGCTGTGCTGAGATCAGGGGTGTTTAGGCTGTGTGCCTTCAAGCTGTTTGACAGCGGATCTGAGGATTTGTTCCTCATTGTTTTCTGTTGGGGTAGTCAACAGTATAGAGGAATTACTTCCTCGGTTTAGCAAAGCTGTGAAGCTTAACAGGGTTCCTCACTAGTTGAGTGGGGAGGTGGACGTAGGTCTCCATTGGGTGACCGAACCACCTTAAAATTGCGGTCTCTTGTATGGTTTGGTTTAATCTTCACAATATGTTCCTTGCTAGATGCATGATAGGCACGTTCTCTGATTGGCTTGGTTCAGTGCTTCAATTAATCATCTAGGTGTGGTGATTCTGATTCAAATTGCTCTACTATAATTTTTATAAGGTCAACCTATTCACCCCCTCCCCCTCTAGCTTGACCGTCCTCTCGATCCAACATGGTCACCCTGCCATAGCCAAGAAGACCGGAGGACCTGAAAAGAAAAGACAGTCCAAGATTCTACCCCTACCACCAGATGTTGGGACATCCAATCGAAGACTGCTATGTTTTCAAGGACATCATCAAAGGGATGGTGAAGAAGAATGAAATTGAGCTGGGAGAGTACAAAGTGGACCCTCCTTAGCCACATGAAGCCCCTCGGAGGAGGGCAGCAGTTAACATGATCTCCCTATACCAGGCATTGCCCGAGGAGATCTCTGAAGCAAGCACGCGGAGCACCTACGAAGCTCATTTCTTGGAGCCCGCGAAAGAACAGCAGGGATGGCAGCAAATCCCTGTAAAGCACAAGAAGAAGAGGGCACCCCGCCCGAAAGAGGGGGCACATATCCGTGGTGTTACACCCCGGCCTGCTCCGCCAGTGGTAGCACCCGTATGGGTCACTCCACCTACAGCTATCAGGATACATACACAAAATCGGAGGAGACAAACTCCGCTGCCAGTGATTAAGGAAACCAATCCTTGAGTCCTTCGACTGCAAAACCTCATCGAAGGGCTAGACGAGTATGTGTAGCCCGAATTGAAGCCTTTGCTGGTGCGGGACCACGTCCCGTGGCCAGAATTAGAGCAGCTCTCACTTGAACAAAAGGAGGAAGCTAAAGAGGCACCCGATAGAGAAGGAAGTCTATTCTAGGGGCACCCGCCCGCAGAAGAAAAAAAGAAGAATAGACAAAAGAAAAAGAAAAGGAAGGCCGCTGCGGCCGATAAAGTGCAGGTTGTCTCCTGAAATACCCTATCAGCACTCTTCAACCTGCCCGGAGAGGAGGAAGAAGAAGAAATTTGCTTCACACCCCATGCTGGGGGAGGCAAGGCCGAGGCCGCAACTGCTGCACATGCCACCCGATCAGGCCGAAAATGGGGGCACCAGCCACCACCCAACCACAACATCATATTCAGAGGGGAGCAACCCTACAAGACACCTCCGCCGGAGGTCAAGGGAGTCCAAATTTCTCCTCCGTCAGGCCTATATAACAAGAGTGGGGGCAAGGGGGTCCCTTCATTTCTTGAATTCATGAAGATGTCCAAGGGGAAATAGCCTTGCCAGGAGGCTAACCCTACACCCGGGACCGTTCACCCGCAGCTCGCACAATCTGTTGAAGAGCCAAATACAGATGGAGCTTGCTCCGCAGCAACTAACAAAGAAGACCCAGAAGTCGGTACCAGCCAGAAAGGCGCCGAATCTGAGGAAGATGAAGCAGGTCCGTCAGGGCCCGCAAATCAAAACCTCCCCAAGCCCAAATGGGCCGAAGAGATGAATCTCTCCAATGTCCGAGCTGGGAGCCGAATAATGAAGCTACTCAAGAAGCTCCCTGCTCGATTTACAATCTGGGAGATCCTCTCTTTGAGTGAAGAGACCCAACAGGCGATCATCACGGCTCTGCAAACGCCTGCTCATTTCAAGACTTGCATAGCTGAAGCTGTACCGGAAGCCAGTATGACCTTCACTCCAGAAGACATGCTACTGCCTACCATCAGCCACAACAAGCCGCTGTATATGAAGGGGCACCTGAATGGAAGGGAGCTGAACAGGATTCTGGTTGATCCCGGTGTAGCGATCAACATCTTGCCATATAGAATATATGAGAGGCACCACTTTAATGTGCATCTCGAAAAAGTCGGGAATATGCATATCGCCGGCTTCAATCAAAAATGTGAGGTGTCCATGGGAGTGGCAGAGTTCACCCTCACCTTAGCAGATTTCACTACGACGGTGCAGTTCCATGTCATTGACTCCCGCACCTCGTACAAGGCACTGCTCGGCCGCCCATGGCTGCATGAAAACATGGTGGTGCCCTCCACGCTCCACCAATGCATCAAATACAGTCTCCAAGGGAAGGAGGAGATGATATTTGCAGACCCCCACCCATTCGAGGTGTTTGAATGTCATTTGGCAGATGCCAACCTATATACAGGGCCTTCCCAGAAGACCTTTGAAGCTAAGGCCCCTGCGGGGGCATCCAGAAGCACATCCGGCAACAGTTGGTACCCACCACCGCCGCGCGGATACGTCAAGCCTAAGGTGGTCTCCCATATCACAGCGTCCGGGGATGTAGGCAGAACAGCACCTCCAACATTATACCCTGAAGCTAATGAAGTGTGGGTCGCTCAGCGGCACAATCATATTGAAATCCCAGATGGCCTTACCAAGCCAGCTCCCGACCTTGACAACCCTACTGTCAAGCCTCTCAAGACTTGGGAGGTGACACGGGAAGATGGACCCAACAGCTTGTTCTATACAGCTGAGGAGCATCCTACTCGGGAAGACACAGACTGCAGCCTCCCCAAAGATATAAGCAACCCGCCGGTTCCTATCCAAGGTCTGGCATTTACAACTGATCGAATGGCCAGGATGTTTTAGAAGCAACACATTCCCCCCGATCAATCTCAAAAGCGCAAGGAAGCTTTCCAGAAAATGTGGTATCCCACAAATCTGGATAAGGAAATGAGACGTGTCTCTCAACATCCAGGGTAGGGCTTCACCTTGGAAGAATATTATTACAGTGGGCGATACGAGGTGGACACCATCTCCGCCTTCTACCCTGCAGAAGATAGCCCGCTGGGAGTAACTTTTGATGAATACCCGGTGGAAGTTGAGCATGTTGAACTGGCTTGACCCAGAAATCAAGAAGCAGAGACCATGGCCTCCTGCCGATGCTGGGAGCAGGTCTACCCTGAAGAGGCGGCCCTTCAAGCCAAATTTGACACGGCTAGCAGCAGTGAAGCCGAAGATACTGAGGAAGCAGGAGTTTCTCCCTCCAGTGGAGTCCTACTGATGATAACTTCAACACCCCTTCTACCAATCAGGGAAGCCTCGGTCGACTCCGATCAGGGGGAACAAGCTACCAGGAAAGAAAAAGCCACTTCTACGGAAGATACAAGTGCCCCAGAAGGCGAGACCTCCTCAACTTCTGCTACAAAACCAGGATCCTGTCCGAGCCCGACAGTAAACAACTATCAACCCGTCGCGGCTGTAGCCTTATCTACAAACACTGAAGCTGCTCTCTTACCCTGGGGAGCTGTAGCGGCGGCGGATTTGCTAATAGAACAATCCGCGCAGCCGCTAGCACGAGAAACAGAGAATCCTCAAGAAGCTCTGGTGGTGTCTGACGAGGAAGTCGAAGTACTCGACCCTCAAGATGGTATTCCAGATTTCGTTGACCTCCAGCCGGCACCTCCGGAGATAGAAGACGGAGGCCAGGCCATAGTCGATGAACTGATAGAAGTCAACTTGGGAAATGAGGAGGACCCTAGGCCCACCTTCCTCAGTGCCCACCTGTCCCCAGAAGAACGGGAGCTGTACGTCCAGCTGCTGCTAGAGTACCAGGATTGCTTCGCCTGGACTTACAAAGAAATGCCGGGTCTGAGCCCTGCTGTCTCACAACATGAGCTGGCAATCAGCCCTGAGGCCGAGCCGGTGAAGCAATCACCGCGGCGCATGAGGCCAGAACTCATTACTCAAATTTGTGCTGAAGTCAACAAGCTCATTGACGTGGGATTTGTTGAAGAAAACCAGTACACCACATGGCTGGCGGATATCGTCCCCGTGAAAAAGAAGAATGGACAGATCCAGATATGTGTCAACTTCTGAGATCTAAATAAAGCCTGCCCCAAAGATGACTTCCCAGTGCCGATAACAGAAGTCATGATAGATGCTACAACCAGCCATGAGGCCCTGTCATTCATGGATGGGTCATCCGGTTACAACCAGATTTGGATCGCGGAGCATGACCGGGTCCATACTGCTTTCCGAACCCCTAAAGGCATTTATCACTATAAGAGGATGCCGTTCGGACTAAAGAATGCTGGCACAACCTATCAGCGCGCAATGACCAAAATCTTTGATGAGTTGCTCTACCACAAGGTTGAGTGCTACATAGATGATCTGGTGGTCAAAACCAGAAGAAAAGAAGATCATCTGCAAGACCTCCGGATTGTTTTTCAGAGGCTGAGGCAGCATGAGTTGAAGATGAACCCCATGAAATGTGCGTTCGGAGTGTCGAGCGGAAAATTCTTGGGCTTCATCGTCCGATATCGGGGGATCGAGATAGACCCCGCAAAAATCAAAGCAATTCAGGAGCTACCTCCACCAAGGAATATCTCCGAGCTGAGATCACTACAGGGCCGCCTGGCTTATATCCGGCGGTTCATCTCCAATTTGTCAGGGCGATGCCAGCCTTTCCACAAGTTGATGATGAAAGATGTTCCCTTTTATTAGGATGAAGATTGCCAGACAGCCTTTGACAAGCTGAAAGACTATCTGAAGACTCCGCCAGTGCTGGGCGCACCAGTAAAAGGAAGGCCATTAATACTGTATATAGCAGCTACACATAACTCTCTGGGGGCAATGCTGGCCCAGAATAATGAAGAAGGGAAAGAGCAAGCCCTCTATTACCTCAGTCGGAGACTGGTCAGGACTGAGGAGAAATATACTTATATTGAGAAGGTCTGCCTGGCACTGGTCTTCGCAGTTAAGAAGCTGCGACACTACATGTTGTCGCATGAAATTAGCTTGGTATCCAAAGAGGATCCCCTGAAATATATTATGTCCCAGCCGACACTCAAAGGTCGCCTGGGCAAATGGGCGGTAATCCTTATGGAGTTCGACATCTCCTATGTACCGCGCAAGGCCGTCAAGGGCCAAGCTATTGCAGACTTCTTCGCTGAACACCCGGTACTTGGGGACTGCCCGTTGGAGCCAGAGCTCCCTGAAGATGAAACCCTGGAAGCCGTTCAGGTGCAGCCCTCCTTATGGCAGCTATATTTTGATGGCGCTTCCAGAATTGACACCTTTGCCACTGGACCGGCCAGAGTCAGGGCAGGAGCAGGCATAGTCCTGAAATCCCCAGAAGGAGAAGTGGTGCACACATCCTGCTCCATAAACAAGCATTGCACAAATAATGAAGCGGAATATGAAGCCCTGATAATCGGGTTGCAGATCGCCCTGTCCATGGGAATTCAGATGCTGGAAGCATTCGGAGACTCCCTGCTAGTTATAAAACAGCTAGAAGGAGAGTTCGATGTGCGAAAGCAAGAGCTTCTCCCCTATCACCAGCTGGCAACTCGCCTGATGTCAAGATTCTACTTCATCAGCATCAAGCACATCAACCGGGGTCGGAATGCTCAGGTAGACACCCTCGCTAAGCTGGCCAGTTCATTGGCGGTCCCGCCAGATGCAAGCCTGAATGTAACAGTGATCAACCGCCGGCAGGTCCCCAGTGTAACGGAGGTCTTGGCTGACGAACAAGAGATTGAGGTGGTAGTCGTCGAGGAGATTCAGCAGCCCGATTGGCGAGAACATCTCCTGCGGTGGTTCCAACACCAACAGCTCCCGAGGGAAAAAGAACAGAGAATGAAGCTCCTAAGGGTCAAGGACTCTTACGAGATGAGAAACGGAACCTTGTTCCGAATAATGGCAGATGCCCGAAGGAAAGTCCTACTTCGTTGCTTGTCGTCAACAGAGGCGGGACAGGTGATGTAAGAAGTCCACGCGGGATCAGCTGGAGCACACCAGGCTGGCCCAAAGATGAAAATTGAGATAAAGAAATTGGGCTACTATTGGCCCACTATATTTGATGATTGCTGCAAGTTCGCCAAAGCTTGTCAGAAGTGTCAAGAACACGCTAATGTGGCAAGGAGACCTCCAGTGCCATTACACCCGACCCTGCCAAGCTGGCCGTTTGCTCAGTGGGGCACGGACGTGGTAGGGCCGCTACCAGCATCTTCATCAGGGTGCAAGTATATCTTAGCAGCTACAGACTACTTCTCCAGTTGGGCAGAGGCACTAAGAGATGTGACGGGAGAGCTAGTTGCAAGATTCTTTCGGCAGAATATAATATTCCGGTTCAGGATCCCCAGTCAAATCATCTCTGATAATGGCAGCCATTTTAGGAACCATAAGGTTTATCGGCTAGCCGAAAAATATAAGATTGACTAGAGGACATCATCCCCCTACAACCCTCAAGCCAATGGACTTGCATAAGCTTTTAACAAGACACTATGCACGTTGCTGGCAAAGACTGTCATGTCTAATAAGAAAGATTGGGAAGAAAGGATGTACGAAGCGCTCTGGGCCTATCGTACTGTCTATAAAACCCCAACCGGCTGTTCACCTTTCTCCCTCATGTATGGGTCAGAGGCTGTGGTGCCGATTGAACTGAAAGTTCCTTCGCTGCGAGTCGCCATCCAGCATGGACTAGTCAGCGGTGATCAAACCAATGCAGAAAGAAGATTAGAAGAGCTCGCTGAGCTCGAAGGAAAACGCCTCCGGGCGCAACAAAACATCCAACTCTACCAAGCTTGCATGGCCCGTGCTTTTGACAAGCTGGTCAAAGGTCGAGAATTCAAGAAAGGAGACCTTGTAATGGTCAAAAGAAGAGAAGTAATGGCCTCCAACCCCAAAGGGAAGTTGGTCGAAAATTGGATCAGACTATATATCGTCTGCCGAGTATATGAAGGAGGTGCCTACGTCCTAGTAGACCACAAAGGAGTCATCCAGTTCTCTCCCCTCAACGGAAAGCATATGAAGCTATATCATGCAGCGCAACCGACATTTCCCGAGTGATCGGTCGGAATACCCCTATCTTGGTCCAGTGGCACCTTGCCCTAGCCGAGCTACCTTTCCTCGGTCTAGTAGTACTCCGCCCTAGCCGAGCTACCCTTACCTTGGCCTAGTGGTACTCCACCCTAGCCGAACTACCCTTACCTTGGCCTAGTAGCACTCCACCCTAGCCGAGCTACCCTTATCTTGGTTCTGTGGCATTTCACCCTAGCCGAGCTACCCTTATCTTGGTCTAGTGGCACTCCGCCCTAGCCGAGCTACCCTTATCTTCGTCTAGTGGCATCCTACCCTGGCCAAGCTACCCTAATCTTGGTTTTGTGGCATTTCGCCCTAGCCGAGCTACCCTTATTTTGGTCTAGTGGCACTCCGCCCTAGCCGAGCTACCCTTATCTTGGTCTTGTGGCATTCCTCCCTAGCCGAGCTACCCATATCTTGGCCTAGTGGCACTCCGCCCCAGCCGAGCTACCCCCATCTTGGTCTAGTGGCACTCCGCCCTGATCGAGCTACCCTTATCTTGGTCTAATGGCATTCCGCCCTGATCGAGCTACCTTTCCTTGGTCTAGTGGCACTCCGCCATGGCCGAGCTCTCAAAAGAATACACCATATTTCCGTTGCAGGCCTTACGTCCGAATCGGCGAAAGATCATTCCTTTGCATTAGCATTCAGCCCCTGCTAACGAATATATCGCTCTGCTCGGCACAAGGCCTGGTGATCCGGTCAACAGCCGTCTACTACCAACCAAGGGTCGGACATCACACTTCGACCTACCATCCTTTATATCAAAAAAAAAATAAAATAAAAGAAAAATGGGGTTAAAAATAGAGATACCCCGCCAGACTTGCACCTATATCAGGACAAGTGCAAAAAATGGCTATAACCCAACTGCGGCGAAAAACCGAAAGGGCGCTGTAGGCAAAATCGGGTACCCCGCCATGTGAAAACTCGAGAGGGCGCGTGGGTAAAAGCAAGAGGGGGCTGGCTCAGGCGAAAACCTGAAAGGGCACTTGGGTCGGTAAAGTGGTAATTTAAAAGTTCCTCTTTTGTTCTCCACCCGATGAAACTCCAAAAGGGACAATCATCAAAAGTCCCACCAGAAATCCTTTAACCAAACCCGTGTTCGACCCTCGTCATCATCGGCGAGATCGGTCAATCTCTACCCCTAACTTGGACCCTCCGTCCCTGTTAGTAATCCTACCTTTGCATCGGCATATGACCCATACTGATGAACAAACCCGTGTTCGACCCTCGTCATCATCGGCGAGATCGGTCGATCACTACCCCTAACTTGGACCCTCCGTCCCTGTTAGTAATCCTACCTTTGCTTCGGCATATGACCCATGCTGATGAACAAACCCGTGTTCGACCCTCGTCATCATCGGCGAGATCGGTCGATCTCTACCCCTAACTTGGACCCTCCATCCCTGTTAGTAATCCTACCTTTGCTTCGGCATATGACCCATGCTGATGAACAAACCCATGTTCGACCCTCGTCATCATCGGCGAGATCGGTCGATCTCTACCCCTAACTTGGACCCTCCGTCCCTGTTAGTAATCCTACCTTTGCTTCGGCATATGACCCATGCTGATGAACAAACCCACGTTCGACCCTCACCATCATCGACGAGATCGGTCAACCTCTACCCCTAACTCGGATCTTACGTCCTTGTTAACAAACCATGATATTTGCTTCAACATTTAACCAGTGTCGACGAACTAAACCAGAGACCAATCCTTGTCATCATCGGCAAGGCCAGTCAGCATTCTCACAGTCCAGTTCTTCGGTATTCCGAATTCAAAAAAAGAAGCAGAGAGAAAAAGAAAGAAAAAATGGGGTTAAAAATAGAGATACCCCGCCAGACTTGCTCCTATATCAGGACAAGTGCAAAAAATGGCTATAACCCAGCTGTGGCGAAAACCCGAAAGGGCGTCACAGGTAAAATCGGGTACCCCGCCACGTGAAAACCTGATAGGGCGCGTGGGCAAAAGCAAGAGGGGGCTGGCTTCGGCGAAAACCCAAAAGGGCGCTTAAGTCAGTAATGTGAACAAAAAAAAGGGGAAGAAAGAAAAAAAATTAATTATAAATCAATGACGAATAGTGATGATCCGTCCTCCATTCGGAAGGCCCTTTATAGGGTCGAAGCGGAGTCGGCATCCGATGTCCCCCCTCATATATCTACATATATATTTCCTTTAAACAAACCCTTTTCGACCCTTGTCACCATCGGCAAGATCGGTCGCTACCCTTTCCAGTTTTTGTCATCATCGGTAATACCATCTACCCTTTTCGACCCTTATCACCATCGGCAAGATCGGTCGCTACCCTTTCCGGTTTTTGTCATCATCGGCAATACCGCTACCCTTTTCGACCCTTGTCACCATCGGCAAGATCGGTCGCTACCCTTTTCGATTTTTATCATCATCGGTAATACCATCTACCCCTTTCGACCCTTGTCACCATCGACAAGATCAGTCGCTACCCTTTCCAGTTTTTTATCATCATCGGTAATACCGCCTACTTTTTCGACCCTTGTCACCATCGGTAAGATCGGTTGCTACCCTTTCCGGTTTTTGTCATCATCGGCAATACCGTCTACCCTTTTCGACCCTTGTCACCATCGGCAAGATCAGTCGCTACCCTTTCCGATTTTTTGTCATCATCGGCAATACCGCCTACCTTTTCGACCCTTGTCACCATCGACAAGATCGGTCGCTACCCTTTCCGATTTTTGTCATCATCGGCAATACCGTCTACCCTTTTCGACCCTTGTCACCATCAGCAAGATCAGTCGCTACCCTTTCCAGTTTTTTGTCATTATCGGCAATACCGCCTACCTTTTCGACCCTTGTCACCATCGACAAGATCGGTCGCTACCCTTTCCAGTTTTTGTCATGATCGGTAATATCGTCTACCCTTTTCGACCCTTGTCACCATCGACAAGATCGGTCGCTACCCTTTCCGATTTTTGTCATCGTCGGCAATACCGTCTACCCTTTTCGACCCTTGTCACCATCGACAAGATCGGTCGCTACCCTTTCTGGTTTTTGTCATCATCGGTAATACCGTCTACCCTTTTCGACCCTTGTCACCATCGGCAAGATCGGTCGCTACCCTTTCCGATTTTTGTCATCATCGGTAATACCGTCTACCCTTTTCGACCCTTGTCACCATCGGCAAGATCGGTCGCTCCCTTTTCGGCCCTTGTCATCATCGGCAAAACCGTCCACCCTTTTCGACCCTTGTCATTATCGGCAAGATCGGTCGCTACCCCTTCTCGGTTCTTGTCAGCATCGGCAAGACCGTCCACCCTTATCGACCCTTGCCACCATCGGCAGGGTCGCTCGCTATCTTTTTTGGTGTTCGTCTCTCATATATCCTTTTGAGTCCCCCGGGCTCTCGGCTCGTACAGGCCGTTGTTTAGTCTTGAGAATAGTCGCGATGCGGTGGAGCGAACACCTCACCCCTTTGCTGAAGGCGTGAGCGCTCTCCTGCCCTCGCGACCCACACACTCGGACTAGAATCAACTGGCGAAAAAAAAAGGGAAAAAAAGAAGAAGAAGAATGATGACAGTATGGAGTCGTCATTTGACGGCAAAATGAAGATTTTTCATTCTACGGAATAAAGAGTACATGTTACGCGGGGCATTCCCCGGGATACATGAAGTCCATCAAAAAGAGGCAAATAGAAAAGAACTATGGCAGGGGGCGTCGGAAGATGTCCTCCAAATCCGGAATGCCCAGGGAAGGTTGGCGGGCCAGCTCCTGCAGTCTGAACTCAGTGGCCTCCAGCTCGGATAATCTCTCCCCGAGGGAAGCAACTTACCCTTCGGCCATTTCTGCCTCCTCCAC
This sequence comes from Amorphophallus konjac, assembly GCA_022559845.1. Lineage (NCBI taxonomy): Eukaryota > Viridiplantae > Streptophyta > Magnoliopsida > Alismatales > Araceae > Amorphophallus > Amorphophallus konjac. The sequence goes on from CM040126.1 coordinate 55,409,074, forward strand.
CTTCTGGACTTCCAGGCGTTCTACCTCTTGAAGTTTAGCCTCTGCCCTCGAGAGTTCGGCATGTAATTTCGCTATGCGAGCCGTGAGAAAACTTCGGCGCTGCAAAGAGGCATTGGCATTATCCCTCATCCTCGCCGCAGTCCCTTTTAGAGAAATGAGAGCGGTTCGGCATTCGTCCTGCTCGAGTGTTACGGCCGCCAGCTGGTCAGCTACCTCCCGGCCTAGAAATTCCCTCCTGTTTACATACTTCAGGAGCAAGATCACCCGTGGAGTCCAGTCGTCCATGGGGCAACCAAAGGCCAACAGTGAGCGGGATAGATGCTCTATCAAGCCCCTCAGCTGGACATAAGTTAGATCTCCGCTGGCCGTTATGGTCTGCTGGAGGGTCCCTAGAAATTGCCACACAAGGTCACTTGAAGACTGGAGACCAAGCGGCGATGTCTCGGGTAGTTCAAATTCCACTCTACTATCCACAGTGGCCCAGATATCGTCGCCCGTCCCCGAAGATGATGATGGCATGAGCTGCAGTCCACTGCTATGGGGAACATCTGCGCTGGCCGATACGGTGGCTGGAGCCTCAATGATAACAATTTCCTTGCCTGCCCCCTGGGATGGAGGTGCAACAGGAATATCAAGAGCCAAGGACGTCTGTTCTTCGACGATCTCTCCGGCTTCTATTTCGGAGGGGCCACCCTTCTCCGGAGCTGACTGTTGTGTGACTTCTAATGGCTGAAAGTCCGCAACTACTGCCAAACTATCAACCCTCACAAGTGCTCCGGGCCTAGCCGGATCCCCTGCAGCTGCATAACCCTTGGGGTATCACAGTGCGATAGGCCACAAGATGGATGGGAAGGTTGCATGGCCCACGCCCAGAGCTGGGAGGGGTATCTGCACCGTCATGGTTGGCAGCGCCACCTCAGTCTGCACCAGAGATATATACATTAAAAATGGGGCGAGAAAAAAGAGAAAAGAAGGGCAGCAGGCATCAACTACGGATGGGTCCTTACCTCTGCCGGTACTAAGCTCAAATCTTTAAGAGCAACTTCCCCGGCGCCAGCCTCTGCGCTTACAAGCGATCCTGACCACCCGCGACCGCTCCATGACAGCCGGGGTGGACTAAAAGTCAGGTAATCACTTTCATAAGCCGAAGACGCCCCGGCATCCTCGGTCTCAAGATCAATAAGTGGGAACTCCTCATCACTGGAGCCGCCACCATAATCTACCTGCTCAGAGGAAGAAGACCCCTCTGCTCTTTCGGGATGCTCCACCGTCGGAGCAGGAGCCTCGCCAGCGGAAGCATCATCCGCAGCAGGAACTTCTCCCATGCTCTCCACACCAGAAGCAACAGCGGGCGGGATCTCGAGGACAGGTTCGCCTGTCCCGGGACATCCGTTTCCTCTACTCTCTCCGAGCCCGAAAGTAATGACGGTTGTATATCAACTGAAATTTACGGCCAGAAATGGTCAAGCCGGCTGAAGATATGAAGATTCGCGGTGGCATCGCAATTAAACTATGAATTACCTTCCATCTCCTGTCTGGGTGATGGAGAAGGCAGATCTCTCTCTACGGGAGCAGTAGAGATTTCCTCTGCCCCTTCCCTAGCCGCAACATCTACCGTCGCCTCCAGCCCGACGACCGCGGCAACTGTGTCGGCAACCGTCAGCATGGGCTAGCCAAGGCAGTCAAAGCAAGCTAATGAACTTTAAAGAGAAGAAGAGCCTACCTTCAGCCTCTGGCCTATGTGTGCGATAAGCTTCAAACTCTTCGAAGGATACAACCGAAGGAAGAACGGTTGCTGATTCTCTTTCTACGGCCTTCTTTCGGCGCGCCCGCGTCACCCGGGTCACCGCCGCTTTCGCCTTCCCGACGGCCTCTCTCAACTAGGATGGAGTCCGCTTTCTCGAATCACCAGGAGGCAGTGGCGTCGTGGTCGGGGCCGGCTCGGGAACCTCGAAATATGTTGGCTTCTGGGCCTTTATTATCAGCTCCCTGAAGTGCCGAGTCTCCTCCGAAGTTGGTCGGATTGCACATGTACAAGGGTGAGAATAATGCACCACAATGAAAGAAAGAAGCTGGCCGAAGGGCCTGAATGAAGAAATGGAACATACTTGCCAGCCCCGTATAGAAGGGGAAGAGAGGCCAATAAAACAATGAAGGCGCTTTGTCCCTCGAAGCCGCCTCGCGAATAAGCCAGCATAAATCCCCGATCTTTTCACTCGGCTCGGCCAGCAGCGCCAGGTCCTCGTGACCACGAGAAGACAAGAGATAATACAGGCTCAGGTGGTCCAGCCCCCATCTGTCGGCATATTTGAACGAGATATGAATAGGTCGGTCCAAGATGGCTTCGCTGGGACCACCCACTGAAAGACCATGTGAGCGAAGAAGCGCAAATAGCTAGGGGGTGTTGTCGTACAAGGCATCCCGCCTGTCTTCCTTGCGAATGAAGGTCCGATAGGGGTACAACCTATCCACCTCGGGACGCCAGTCGGCCACAGCCGAGATAGGCTCCTCTACTGGCAGAGGGAGTTGCTGAAGAATCACCCTCTCGCTGCTTACCCGGCATAAACCCCGAAGGGTTTTCACATAGTCATCCTTGTTGATCGGGGGCAGCTTCGGGTCAACCTTCGTCTTGCGGCCTTTTACGACCTTGCGGGCCTCCAGATAGGCCTTCACTTCCGTATTGGTCCAGGATTTCAACTTCTTCAAATAAGAAGGCTCAATGTCAAGGATTGGCTCTGGTTGGGAATCCAGAAACCTGTGCTCCGCTACGGCCCAGCACTCTCACCGGGAGCTCCTGTAGAACCCTGTCCGCACGTTCCACCACTTGATATATTCAGGCGTGACGTGGGAAAAATGGGCAGGGGTTGGCACCCTGAAAGAAACGTCCTCCCGGCGATGGAAGAAGTCCCACCATATCCGGGCATCATCATTTTAAACCTGCCCGGCCCTGTGCCTGTTAGGCAATGCAAACTGTGAAGAAGAATGTGGGATGTGCTGGTCGTAGCCAAAGTTCTGACTGAAGCGGAACGGGTAGTACGGCTCCAACCACAGAATGCCGCTCTTGCGGAATACAAGGACACTCGGCCTGATAGCCAGTGCCCAATCAACCAACTCCGGCTCAAGAATAGGCCTTGTACATTTGGCCTCAGAAAGCGGATGAATATACTCCTCAGTCTCAAAAAGCTTACACTGCCTCGTCCTGTTCACCAGCGGGCTAGAGTGGGTAGCTAAGCTCCAAAAATGAAGGACCTCGGGGGAATCCGTGGGAATACGGGCCAATTTGCCCCGAATGGCGTAGAGTTGCTCCGCTAGTAAAGATGGCTCGGCGCTTGCAAACTCTATCATCCGCGGAACGAGAGGAACCGCCTGTAATGCCCGAGGAGCCGCCTCCGAGAACAGGGTACAAACCCAAGCATTGAAAAAATGTAACGGACCGACCGTCCGAAGACTTCTGGGGAGACGCGTCATGTGCAGGTCCCCCAACATCTTATAAATAAGGCATAAAGCCACCGGACAAAGAGATAGCTTGGTACCCCAAGCCATGAGACAGGCCGGATAAATGGCCTCCGCCCTAATCACGCTCTCGTCACCTTACGGAAGAGCAAAAGAACAAAGCCAATAAACCAGATATGCAGCACAGTGAGTGACTGCGTCAACACCAGTAGGGCTTGGGTTCTCCCCCTGCCCTCCTCTCGAAGAAGACTGGCGTCGCACCCTCTTCTTCCGCTTCTGAGCCACTGGCGCTACCGGGGGAAAGTCCTCATACTTATTCTTCCCATTGAAGAAATATTGAAGCCAGGTGCCCATCCGCACCCTTCGCTTCTCGCCCGGCTTCCGAGCTTCCCTCGTGTCGTGCGATGAATGAAAGAGGGTACGATACGCCTTCATCAGATATCGATAGGCGTAACCCGCCAGATATCGGCCGTCACCGTCGGTCTGATCTTTCAGCCAATCAGGCCAACAAACCTCTTCATACGGTTCCCCATCAATGGGTAGACCGCTAAGCTGCGAGAGGCTCCATAAGTCTAGAGAGGTCTCTCCTTCCGAAGTATAGAAAGTGTTATATTCAGGGCAGAACACCTCAATCATACCGCAGCACAAGCCTCGGGAGATGGGGTAGCGGTACCTTGAGGCATACACGCTGTGATATATGCCAGGCCTGGTCAAGATTGGAGCATAATGATGCAGCACATAGTCTGTGAACTCCACTGCTCGGGCCTGAATGCGTGGGCGTCGGTGGCTCTCAGCTCGGCAAACCACCCCACAGATATCTGGTGCTTGAAGCGAACCGCCAGGCAATCGATCAAGAATGATTCTTCTCTGTACCCCCACTTCAGCGGGGCAAGGAACAAGCCAAAGATCGGCTTCTCCCGATCCACTCTGCCCGCGGAATCATTCCACCAAGTGGGTACAAATTCAGGGGCCCTGGTCAGCAGCCCGTCTTCTGGAGCCAGATCTTGCAGTCCCAGCATGATGCTCCATTTCCTGACCTCTCCGGGGAGATAAATGGGTCTTCCCCGCACCACGCAGTCCGTCAGACTGTCTCTCTCCACCAGTAGGGCCTGCTCAACTTTTCGGACAACGAACACGTCCCTCTTCCCTTGAAGGTTGAAGCGTTGGAGAAGGGACATCAGGTGTTTGTCTTTGGGGTAGTCCCTCCGGGCGACACCTTCCCTTTCATAATGAAAGGAGTCTCCCCCAAGAATGAGGAGATGGCTGGTATCCATAGTATCTGTCTCCGAATCTGAGGATTCCGCAACCACGGCCACTTGACCGTGCCCCCGATCAAGGGAATTGACGTTCGCCCACGTCACCACGGCACGAGAAGAAGAGCCGGATGCCATAATAGCTGCAAAGAAGCACATCAAACGATAAGCAAAAGTCAGAAAATAGCTGATCAAAGGCAGATTTCTGACAAAATTTTGGTAGAGTCACCCCAACACGGGAGATTGCCAAAGGAAAGCGGGAACGTGTCCACTAAGGGAACGGCCCCTAAAAGCAGCCATCGGCATAACACCGAGGCCAAAAGGAACACCCGGGGAAATAGCTTCGAGGGCAAGCCCTGCTAGAAGCCTCCCGGGGCCCAAAGAAAGGGTTTTGAAGCCGAAAAGGGCAGCATCTCGCTCACTCCGAAGAAAAAAACCCCCGCCGCTCTCGCCCTCAGCTCACTCGGCACCGCAGAGAGAGAAGAAAGGGAGGAGAGAGAAAGAAGTTGCGCAAATGAAAGGTGATGAAGAAGAAAAAGAACCGAAGGAAAATATATAGGGGGGAACCCCTGTGGTTAATCCGGCGCGTGATTTTGCGCGCTGAATTAACATCCCCCCAACAACAAAAGGCGCACCGAAATCGACCGCGCCGGATTAACAGGCAGACACCCAGGACCGCGCCGGATTAACAGGCAGTCACCCAGGGCCACGCCGGAATAATGTCTAAAGCCAAGGGGGGCGCGCCGGGTTACCCGCGCCGTATTAACATCTAAACGGCGCCAGGTTAACATCCATGCCAGATTAAGGGCCATCCCAAGCTCCTATCAACCGAAGAGGAGATCAGTCCGGGTGAAATTCATCCGTCGGCCCTGCTGCACTCGTGCCTTGCGCGTAACACCCACGTCTGGGGGACATTTGTTGGCACCCAAAATATGATCGTCGGTGACCAAGCCACAAAGACGAAGGACCCGGCCCGCTGAAGCATGGAAGCCGATAAAGATCAACATATTGAAGGTTTCTCAAGCTGCCGAAGCCTCGACTCACCCCTATGGACACGGGGACTTCACCTCAAGAGAGCCGAGACAAACTCACAACCAACCGGCAGTGCGATCAAGCCTGCCCAATGAACCGGCATCGACTCTGTCGTGCCGCATACACTACACCCATTGTCCGATCAAGGACAACGGTCTACCCAGTGGCTTCCCACCTCATGAAGGGCTCTCCTGAAGATGAAAGAGTCCCCCTGGCTCTCCGAGACAGAGGACCGAAAGCTCTGATGGCAGAAGATCCCGATCACCCGGCACGGGTACGGCTTCCCGCCAAGATGGGCCCGTTAGTGGCCGAATGATCGCCCAGCTCAGGCGGAACTATCCCTGGTGTTACCCCACCCCCTAAGGAGCTTTGGGCACGAGCCAGGCCGAGCCAGGCCGAGCCAGCAGCACGGATCATAGAGCCGAAGGCCGTGTCAGTGGAAGGCCTGTATGATCAAATCAAAGCTAGCTGGAGTCTCGAGAATGGCCATACGTCAACCTAGGAGCTTCGACAAGACATCTCATCAAGGTTTCGATGAGCATTGGCAAGATAAATGTTCACGGTGACCACCGGAATCATCCCCAGACTCATCGACTGGCTCGAAACGTGCGAGGAGCATTAGCACGGTGCGCCTTAAACCGACGGGCCCCCCACTTGATGCCCCCTTATCCCGGCACGCAAAGAACCCCACCTGATGCCCCTTATTCCGACACGCAGGAGCCCATGAAGCTTTTCCCGGTGCGCAGTTCTTCACGCCAGATGAGGCTTGGGGTTCAATGATATATATATGCATGTGGCTGTTCGAAAAGAAAGGGAGAGAGGGGCAGATAGAAGAAGATAGAAGAGAGGTTTTCGAGAGAGGCTTTCGAAGAGGAGACAGAGAGAGAAAAGGAGGAATCGGGAGAAAGCTTCCTAGGAAAAATAGGGTTTCTTCTGAGCGTCCTCTGTCGGCCATCTTCCTCTTCCTTCGCTCGCTGAAGATACGATACTCTGTTTCAAGAACAGGTGGGCGCCGGTGCCTATCTTTCTCTGCTTTCGTGGATTCTTTTCTTTTGAGGTTTCCATCCATCAGATGTAAGCGAGAGGGGGAGGGATGGCGATGATACGAGCCAACCCCCCTCCCCCTTCTCTGTGATTCTCTCTTTCCCTTTGCTTTATTGTTGTGCCTTTGCACGTCCCTCTGCCTCTGCCATTGATGAACGGCGACCGAGCAATGATGCCGGTGCCAGATTCTTAACATGTAAATGTTAGCCCATTCCCATTTCTGGGATGGTAATATGTATATAAATGCTTAGACCAGCAGGTCGAATGAATGCTGGAAGCTTCTGTCCCCTTCTCTATCTATATCAATGTGTATGTTTGAGTTCTTCCGCGCGTGGTCTCTGATTCCGGTTTCCCCGAAGTCCCGATCATGCCCCGAAGCATCGTGGGCTACAGAAACGACCCCTCCCCGGGTCTTTCCGATCGACTGCTTTCATTTTTGATTTAAGGATCTCTGTATCCCCCCGTGGACAGAGCTGTGCTTATGCGCATGCTTCTTCCCGCCGTGGTATCGAGGGTCTAGTTTCCATTAACTCCTCCCTTCGTACTACTCTGATTGTTCGCAAGGTGGGAGTTGCCTTTGGGGACGGCCGGATCCATCCCCCTGAAGGCTGCGTCCTAGCTGTTCGAGCATATGCTTCTACGATGGGCCCGTCTCATCTGTGCATCTACTACCCCTCTGCATCATGGTGATTTGAACCGTTCCGAGATTCTCTTATCCTGTCTAAATCACCCGGGAAGGGGGACATTCTCCTATTGCTTCATGGAATTGCTGGGTGATCGGGGGCTCTACCTCTCGATGGTAGATGCTTTCTCAAGGCCATAGCAGACAGTGACAGGGGTCTTAGCCCAACAAGCTTAGCCCCGACAATCGGAGACCCGATCAAGACCAAGGGATGTATGCTCCCGGTAGGCTAGCCCTCGGAGCTCCACTCTCCTAACGGCTGGTCCCTTCAATGGATGTGCCATAAGCTGTGGGTTGTCCACCCCTCGTAGGCTAGCCCTCGGGGTGCTGCTCCCATCATCAATGGCCTCATCCTTCTATCTTCACCCACGGAGTATTGGTGCCCCTCGCAGGCTAGTCCTCTGGGTATCATATCCGATGGGAATTTGCTGGCTGCCACTGTGCAGACCGGCGGTTTAGGGGCTTACTCCATGAGTGAGTATGACCCCGTTCCTCCCCTGCAACTCTTCTGTTCAGGGGAGATGCCGCCCAATTTTGGACAGACTCAGAGTAGTAAAGCCATAATCGGACACTCGTTCTGGACTCAATCAACTCAGTGCTCGAGTATGAACCTCGCACTGACTCACTGCATCACTTCCGAAGGATTTTGGACTTCAATCAAACAAACAGCTGGCCTAAATAACTCTAAAACTCTCAAAATAAGCTTAACAAACTTAATGGTTTCAAAAGGCATCAAAAAAAATCAAGACGGCGCGGCCTTAGTCCGGCGCGCCCTAATACGGCACGGTCCCCCCCCACGCCGGATTAGCAATAGACTCATAAATTCTGTTTTCTTGGCTGGCCAATTCCTGGCGCGCCCTAAACCAGTGCGCCCCGTTCCCTGCGCGCCGGGCTAACAAGTGCCTATGGCCGCGCCGTTTTAAACTTTTCCTACGTTTTGGCCGCACCGGTTTAGACTTTTACCTACGTTTTGGCCGTGTCGGATTTGTTTTGTTTGCCCACGATTGGCCGCGTCGGGGAACTCTACCCCTACGCGTGGCTGCATCGGTCTTAAGCCCTGATGTTGTTCTAATCATCCACCTACCCTCGGTGTGACCTTCGTCTCCCGTGATCGGAATTAACGAATCCTAATAAACTGAATAAGAGAAGTGATGTTTGGATCTGAATCGCTTTGCTATCCGGTTTGTGCTATTATTCTTGCCTCACTTGGCGGAGATCGACAAACGTGAGTGAGCACTCCTCACTTTCACAATTCTGTTGCCATGCTTAATATAGTTATCATCATCATGCTTGCATACTTGCATAGACCCCCGGGTATATTAAATGGCGTTGACAGAAGGTCGGGTTATGCCCGATCGGAAGTCTCGCTATGCGCGATGGTTGTCTCCGGACCTGCGTCCTCCACCGTGTGCCAAGGGTCTCCAGTTTAATGAACCATGCATCTTCTGCATGATAGATAGATGCATCGCGCATGATTCTGTCATGTTCATAACGTCGCATCCTTTATTCCGGCCTCGACAGCCTATTATCTCGGCAATTAATCAAAGGTGTTCCTTCCTCGTGAGGGATGTAATTAACGTCATAACCTTTATGGTATGGCGGACTGCTGGTCCCGACCGAACCTCACTTTCGCCCGACATGGGTCAGAATGAGCGCATAATAAACTTGTCACCTACTTGACTGGCACGCCCGCGTCGTCAATCAGTTAGTTAATTACCAGTTAGTTAATTGGTTGATCGACACGTGAAATAAGATATATATATATGTACATATATACATATATACATGAAATAAAACAATAAGATGGTCGGATAAAACCCATCGCAAACAGTGGGGTGCAACGATTTGAGCAAACCTACGTAAGAGGGGGGTCAAGGCCCAAAAAGTCATGGTTCGTGAGGCCGCACGAGGATGCTCCGGCCACGGATGATGATGCGGGAGCTCCCCCCGCAGCGAAAGAAGTGCCCACTCGCACTAAGTCTTCGTCATGCGAAAAGGTAGACTACGGCTATTCTTCGGACAAAGTACTTTCAACTGAGGGCATTCTCGGGGAGTCTGGATTTCAAGTCCTTACCTGGAAAGCCCCGGTACTATCTGCTTCTCTTATCCTGGTGGAGCAGGCACTTGTAAGTGTGGACACGTTTATTTGGGCTCCTCTCTCGAGGCCGTCGACTAACCTCTTTACTATTGTCGGTCTTTGGCTTCAAATAGGAACAGGCTCCGCCAGAAGGTGCAGAAGTCCATGTCCCGGGCTCAGCAGCCGCCAGGCACGAGAAGACCACTGCGGCTTTAGACAAATTGGCGTCTATAGTCGAGGCTTTGCGGCAAGAAGAGGCCGCAGCAAGCTCGAGCGCCTCCATCTCGACGGTCGAGGTCCGGCCCCGGGACAAAGTGGTAGTGGCTGTAAGTGCATGTCTTCCTCTTTTCTCCTCCTTTCCCGTCCTCTCCTCTTTACGTCTTTTCTCGGGGTTGCCGATTTATTTGAGGCCATACAGGATCATGCTTCCCAAGGAGTCGTGGAGACCCCCATTCTGGCACCTGAGGCCTTGGAGGAAGGGGAAATAGCACCCGAGGTCGAGGCCCGAGAGCCAATAGTACCCGAAGTCAAAATTCAGGAAGAGGGAGAGGTGGTGCCGGCTACCGAGACTCGCAAGGAGACGGTGCCTGAAGCTGACACCCAGGCAGAGACGACGTCGGAGAGCAGCATAGTGCCGGCGAGCGAGGTAAGCATGGGGACCCATTCGGCTCCTTTGAGAATTCAGCGATTTACTTCACCTGGCAAGCGGCTAAGCTTTCTTTACATGGTCAGATAATGACAACGCCCCGTGGAGCGAGCGCACCTCGAGCTCGTAAAGCCGTTCCCAGGTGGAGCTCATCCTTCCGTGTGCACGCGGTGAAAAGGCTAAAGATGCTCCTGGAACCGGACGCAGGCTCCTTGGCGTCTCTTTTGCGGATGGGAGCTATCCCACGGCTCGTGATCCCACTCCCGCCGATCCCAAAGTCGGTCTTGCCGGAGGAGGCCCGACTCATGGGGAAGATACTGACACTCATCGCTACCCCCTCAGGGGAACCTCTGGCAGAAGGGAATGAAGTCTCTTCGGAAGTAACCTCGAGCGCGGCTGCATTCGATACCCTCTTCTCGATTGAGGTAGCGACTCTCGCACTCCCGACTTGTGAGGTGACATCGGGTCTGAGCCGTGCTGAGCAGGTAGAAGCCGAGGCAGATCTGCCCGCGGTGGTAGGGGCGTCATCTTCAGACGCGGGCCTTGTCCCTGCAGTAGGAATGGGACAGTCCCTCGTCACGGCGAGGTCGGGTGCTTCCATTGCAGTCTTGTCCTCGCCAGTCGCGGTGGTCAGGCAGGAACCGTCTTCCGAACCAGCAAGATCCAGCCGTTCGATGCTGACTCTCCTATCTTCATCAGCAGCGGTGGATGCGGAGTTATGGGCAGCGGTAGACAGCCGTGTCGAGTTCAGGCTGCCTGACGTGCCGTCAATAGGTCATGCTACGTCGGACCTACCGGTTAGGTAGACTTTGCTGACGTTGCGGTCGATGATATTTGTCGACCCCTCGCACACGTACAAAGGGGTCCACACCATGGTCATGCAGCTGACCGAGGCTTTGCATATGATGGGATGTCCTCCCCGTTGCGGTCGATGATATTTGCCTACCCCTCGCTCACGTACAAAGGGGTCCACACCGTGGTCATGCAGCTGACCGGGGCTTTGCAGATGATGGGCTGTCCTCTGGAGGAATGGTCGCGACGAGTTATATTATTATTGAAATATGTCAACCGTTGCGAATTTCTTGAGAAACAGGCTCCCACCGAATTCACCGCATTTGGTGCCCAGAGGGATGAGTATTAGCAGGCCTTGGAAGCCGGGAGGGGTAACAGAGATCAACGCCAAAGGGCCTTGGACGAGTGTCTCGCCAACATCCATGCCTTAGAGAACATGATAGAGAAGCTTAAGGGCTGGCTTGTTAAGGTCGAGTCCGACCTTGTCGAGGCAGAGGTGGCCGAGGCTAGAGGGGCCGAGGAGCTAAGCTTTGCTGAGGTTGAGGTAGCCTCCGTGACGACAGAGCCGGAGCGCCTAGACGCACAGGAGGGCCGCTTGCGTGAAATGGTGAACTTCCCCTGTGTTGGGATCCTCCCTCTAGAGGAAATCTTCTGGGGAATAGACTAGTCGTCGGCCTTCCTCCGATTATCCCTCTCTCTTCTTTTTTGCATGTAACATCGGGGTATGCCCCGGGGCCAATGTAATTTTCTTTCAAAAAGAATACAATGCAATTATTCCATGTGCCTCTTGTATGTATATGGTGTTGGGAAATCTTTTTTTGCTATGTGATGGAATGCGGGCCTACACTAGTAGCTCATTCGGGGAGAACCCGGTGGGGTTCGCGTCGGAGCATAGGAGAGTGCCCACCCTTCCAGAGGAGGGACGAGGGAACCACTCCACCATGTCCGTCGAGCGATTAACCAATTGGTATCACCGGTTTGTTCGGCCCGAAAAGGTCGATCCGACCGTGGAGGGGCGGAGGGAAGAGTGTGTTCACTCAATGACCTAGACGAGAGATCTTGGTCAAGAGAGGGTTCTTTGTCTATGCCGACAGGGTGTCGGGGGCAGATGTGGTTTGTTTGTCTCTTGATGTATTCATTGTCACGGGGCCGGTGCCAACGCAAGGAGGTAGGTTAATTCCCCAACCCCGAACGAAAGGTTTGGGTAGGGTGTTCTTCGTCAGTGCCGACGGAACGTCAAAGGCTGACAGGGGTTGATTTGTTTATTGAAGTATTCGTCGGTACGGGCTGGCGCCAACGCAAGGAGGAGGGTTGATTCCCCAGTCCCGTATGAAAGGTTCGGGTGGGGTATTCTTCGTCAGTGCTGACAGAATGTCAAGGGCGGACATGGTTGATTTGTCTATTGAAATATTCGTTGGTACGGGCTAGTGCCAACGTAAAGAGAAGAGTTGATTCCCCAATTCCGAACGAAAGGTCGGGGTGGGGTGTTCTTCGTCAGTGCCGACAGAATATCAAAGGCCGACATGGTTGATTCGTCTATTGAAATATTCGTTGTTATAGGTTAGTGCCAACGCAAGGAGAAGGGTTGATTCCCCAATTCTGGATGAAAGGTCCGGGCGGGGTATTCTTCGTCAGTGCCGACAGAATGTCAAGGGCTGACATGGTTGATTTATCTATTAAAATATTCCCGAGGACGAGAGTGAGGGTCAATAAAGGAGGGCTAGTTCCTCCTCCTTCTTTCTTTTTTTTCCTTTTCTTCTCTTTTCCTTTTTTTTTCTTTTTTTTTCTTTTTTTTTCTCTTTTTTTCTTTTTTTTTCGTTCTCTCTCTTTTTTTTTCTCTCTTCTTTTTTTATGTCTATTCCTCCTTTCCTTCTTGTGTTTTTTGTTCTCTTTCGTTGCCTCTCTTGTAATGCGTAGCAGGTAGTAGCCAAACCATTCAAGCAATTGAAAAGCAAATTCGCCCGCCGTGGGGCAGGGAAACGTGTTATTCATTGAATGGAGGAATTGGAGCGTGATACAACCTCAGATGCCTACCATTAAGGGGTGGAAATTGAACCTCCCCTCGATGGTCGACTATCACATACGCCCCGCCCTCGTAGATCTTTTGGATAACATAGGGTCCAAGCCAATTCTCATTCAGCTTGCCCTTGGGATTGGAAGCCATGACTTCTCTTCTCTTCACCATGATGAGGTCACCCTTCTTGAATTCGCGTTCCTTGACGAGCTTGTCGAAGGCGCGAGCTATCCGGGCCTGGTAGACCTGGATATTCTGTTGGGCCTGGAGCCGTTTCCCCTCCAAGCTGGAGAGCTCTTCGAGCCTCTGCTCGACATTTGTTTGCTCTTCTCAGACCAATCCGTGTTGGATTGTGACCCGAAGGGAGGATATCTCCAGCTCGATGGGGACGATCGCCTCTGAGCCATATACCAGGGAAAAGGGTGAACAACCCGTCGGAGTTTTGTAAACAGTTCGATATGCCCATATGGCCTCATAGATTCTTTCTTCCCAGTCCCTTTTGTTAGAATTAACAATTTTGGAGAGGAGAGTACAAAGAGTTTTATTGAAAGCTTCGGCTAAACCGTTGGCTTATGGGTTGTAGGGGGTCGACGTCCTCCGGTCGATCTTGTACGTCTCTGCCAGTCGGTAGACTTTCTGGTTGCGGAAATGGCTTCCATTGTCTGAGATAATTCGGTTTGGAGTGCCAAACCGGAATATGATATTGCGCCGGACAAATCTGGTAACTATCTCCCTAGTCACTTCTTTCAAAGCAACGGCTTCCGCCCAACGAGAGAAGTAATTAGTTGCCGCCAAAATGTATTTGCACCCCGCGGATGATGCGGGTAGCGGGCCCACGACATCTGTCCCCCATTGGGCGAAAGGCCAGCTGGGCAGTGTCAGATGCAGCGGCACGGGCGGCCTCCTGGGCACCATGGAATGCTCCTGGCATTTCTGACAAGACTTGGCATACTTACAGCAGTCATCAAACATTGTCGGCCAGTAATAGCCAAGCTTCTTTATTTCAATTTTTATTTTTGGTCCCGCCTGGTGTGCACCCGCTGTTCCGGCGTGGACCTCTTTCATGACCCTCCAAGCTTTTTCAGTGGATAGGCATCGGAGGAGCACCTTCCGTTTGGCATCCGCCATGATTCGGAATAGGATCCCATTCCGGACCTCGTAGGAGTCCTTTGTTCTGATCAGCCTGATCTTTTCTTCTCTTTGCCTAGGCAATTGCTGGTATTTGAACCATTGCATAAGGGGATCCCTCCAGGCAGGTAGGCCGACGGCTTCTATTGCGGAGACCTCCAAGTCTTATTCTTCTGGCTCTTCTATCATGCTAGGCACTTGGCGCTGATTCACCACCCGGATGCTAAGAGATCCATCGGGCGGGACTGCCAGCGAACTTGCCAATTTTGCCAGTGCATCGGCTTGTGCATTTTCTCCCCTGGCAATATGGCCTATCTCAATGAGGGAGCAGCTCAGGTTTTCAGACATCAAACTGCCCCTGGACTTGCTTGACGACTAGTAACTAATCGCCAAATACTTGCATCATTTTAATCTCCATTTGCAAGGCAACTTGGAGACCGATGATCAGAGCCTCATACTCTGCCTCATTATTTGTGTAGGGTTTATTGATAGAACATGATGTGTGTAATACTTCTCCTTCATGGGATTTAAGGATGATGCCGGCTCCCGCCCGTACCTTCGTGCGCCCAGACGAGGCTGTTTCTGTTCTTGAAGCCCCATCAAAGTAGAGCTGCCAGGCTGTATTATCCCGGACCTTTCGGATCCTTCTTCATGGGTCCCGGATCTAATTTCTCAGAGTGTCTGACTCTGTTGTGTCTAAAATTTTATTTCAGACATCTTTCGTGTTCGGATCGGCGCAATTCGGAGTTGTTTCGGAGGCCCAGAAGCGTTCTGCGGCTTTTCCGTGGGTGTTTTCCGATTACCGGTGTGTGTTTCGGTAATTCCATCGGAACCTCGTTGCGGGTGAACCGGGTCGTTCACCTAGGCGAGAGTGGTACCGTTGCGATCGGTGCGTTCCGAGGATCGCGAAAATGTAATTTTTGATTTTTTGGTATTTTTCAAAATTTTTGAATTTTCTATAACTACCCCCTTTTTCTCTCTCTCCCCACTCTTCTTCTTCTTCTTCTTCTTCTTCTTCTTCTTCTTCTTCTTCCTCCCACCGTGAGAACCGCCCCCCTCTCCCCCTCTCTCCCATTCGATCGCGACGGGCCTCTCTCCGGCTGCAGACGGTGGCGGGGCGATGGCGCGGTTGCGTGGGCGGCTACGAGGCGAGCTCGCGGGCGTGCGGTGTTCGTGGGAAGCATGAAGGAGCGGGGTTTGCAAAAGCGTTCTTCGTTGTTTGAGGTCGATTCGGCGGAGCTTTCACTCCATTGAGGTACGGGGATGAATCCCTATGCTCATCCCGTCATCCCTCGCGTTTTCTAGGCCGAATGGGAGCCGAGAGGGGTGTCTTTGAGCGGGTTTGGGCAAAAGCATGATTTTGGGAGAGTTCGCCCGATCTATGTTTTTAGACCACGATTCGGTGTTTTGATGGCTTGGAAGCATGCTAGGGGTCCCCAGGGGTCTTCCCCTTTGATTCCCCCCTCTCCTATGGAGGCATGGGGGCGTGGTTAGAATTTTTGGGCGTTTCACGCCGTTTCGCCCTCGGACGGGTGTGACGGTCCTTCCAGTGACCATCACACCATGTGACGCACCTGGATGGGTGCGTCACAGTCCTGTTTTCATCCAACTGGAGTCTGTGTGCTGTGACGGTCCCACGATAGACCGCCACAGGTGCTGTGACACACCTGGGTTGGACCGTCAGGGACGTTCGACCGTTGGCTTTTGACCGTTGGTTTTTGACCGTTGGGGGTCAAGGCATGTGACGCACCAGGCTTGGCGCGTCACAGCCTTGTGATGCCCCTGTGTGGGTGCGTTAGAGTGGACGCATTCCCACCCTGTAACGCACTAGACTTGGTCTGTTACAGTCTGTGATGCACCGAGTGGCACGCGTCACAGTTTGTTCCTTCGTGCCTTGTGACGCACCAGGCTGGGTGCGTCAGGGCCTGTGACGCACCAGGGTAGGCGCGTCACAGTCGTTGTTGCCCCGAGGGCCTGACGCCCCTGTGTTGGCTGTCAGATGGCTGTGACGGTCCAGCCTTAGACCGTCAGAGCCTGTGACGCGTCTAGGGTAGACCGTCAGGCTCAGGGTTGCCCCGGGTGGTTTACAACCCCGTTTCTTTTCCGACTGTGGTCACCGTACAACGGTGCTGGTACGTGGTACGATCCCCGTACGTCATCGAATGCGGACGTTGTTTTCCGTTGACTTGAGAGTCTACTCCATAGTGACCCTCCACTAGTCGTAGCCTTGCTGCACACGAGTGGACCCACCAGGGAGTGGTGGAGAGGCTACCCTGAGGATGGTTTTAGACTAGTTTCCGTTGGGCCCCTCGTCGGTAGCCAGAGTCCGACTCCAGGGGAAAACTAGTTAGAGGCCAGACCTAGGACGCATGGTCTGTGTGTGCACACATGGTTGGGGGCAATGGACATGCGCTGACGAGCGTGACCCCAGCTAGTCACTTGCTTTGTGGTTACTTGTTCGGTGTCCGTGCCTCTGGTAGGAGGTACCACGTTAGGCAGTTCACCTGCGGTGCGGTGTAAGACGTCCGGGGACGCTACCGACTGTGCTTCTAGTGGGAGGTACTCCTGTCGAGTCGGGAGTGACAGACTGTCAGTCGTGGGACTTCGACCTTCGGGTTTTTATCGTGTTGGCCGTGGTGTTCTGGTCGTTACACCGTGGCACGTGTGCCGATTTTCATGCCGTGAGATCGGTGATTTGTAGATTGCAGGGCTTCCCTTTCCGAGGTACTCGCTTACTGCTAGCATAGCGGTTTCTCCGTTTGTGAGGTAGGGTTTGAGTGATCCCTACCGAGTCTTGTTCTGAGACTCATTCCCTGCGAATTTTCACCGTGTTTCAGGTGAGTCGCGGCCTCAGGGGAGCTCGTCTGAGGCTCAGCGTGGTTCTGGTGCCCAGTGTTAGTGCCAGAGGTCAGGGCCGGGGTATGTCCCGTGTAGCTGTACTTTTCTTTCTTGTCTATGTACTAGTTGTGGACTACTGCTGTTGTTTATTTTATTATATCTTATGGACCATGTATCATGTAAACTGTTAATTTATTTCCTGCTTAATTATATAACTGTTTAATTTCTACAATTATTTGTGACACTTGTGTAGTGTCCACACCATCCTTTTAACCCTTCCGAGTCTTCGGACTTGTGGGTGGCAGTGCGAGTCTCGGGTTATCGGGCCTTCCCGGTAATCAGATTCTCGGGTCGTTACACAGGCGGCCTGCTAGACCTGAACCACCTCCAGTATTTCATCTTCAGGTAACTCTGTGGCCAACGGGGAATCTTCGGGCACAAGATGTGCCACAAAAAATTCAGCTATGGCTTGACCCTTAACGACCTTCTGTGGCACGTAGGTGATATCAAATTCCATTAGCTGCACGGCCCACTTGTCGAGACGCCCCTTCAAGACTGGTTGGGAGAGAATGTGTTTAACTGGGTCGACCTTGGTGATCAGGCTCACTTCATGGGAGAGCATGTAATGCCTCAACTTCTTGACTGCGAAGACCTAGGCAAGACAAACCTTCTCAATCGGGGTGTATTTTGCTTCTGCCCCCACTAATCTTCAGCTAAGGTAATAGAGAGCTTGCTCTTTCCCCTCATCATTGTTCTGGGTGAGCATTGCCCCCATTGAGCATTCGGTGGCAGCTATGTATAGAATAAGCGGCCTTCCCTTGATAGGTGCCCCCAGCATGGGTGGGGTCTTTAGATAATCCTTCAACCGATCGAAGGCCCTCTGGCATTCCTGGTTCCAGTCAAAAGGTGCATTTTTCATCGTCAATTTGTGGAATGGCTGACAGCGCCCTGACAAATTGGAGATAAACCTTCGGATGTAAGCCAGCCGACCTTGTAGGGATCTTAACTCTCCCAGATCCTTCAGAGGAGGTAACTCCTGAATAGCTCTTATTTTAAAAGGGTCGATCTCGATCCCTCTATATCGGACAATGAAGCCAAGGAACTTCCCACTGGAGACGCCGAAGGCACACTTCATCGGGTTCATTTTCAGCTTGTACTGTCGGAGTCTTTCAAAGATGACTCTGAGGTCCTTCAGGTGATCTTCTCTTTTCTTTGACTTGACGACCAAATCATCAATGTAGCATTCGACTTTGTTGTATAGCAGCTCATCGAATATTTTGGTCATCGCCCGCTGGTAAGTAGCGCCGACGTTCTTGAGGCCGAAGGGCATTCTTTTGTAGTGGAATATCGCTTTGGGTGACCGGAAGGCCGTATGAATTCGGTCGTGCTCAGCTATCTAGATTTGGTTATATCCGGACGATCCGTCCATGAAGGACAAGGCCTTGTGGCCAGTAGTTGCATCAAGCATGACTTCAGTGATGGGCACCGGGAAATCATCTTTTGGGCAGGCTTTATTCAGGTCGCGGAAGTCCACGCAAATCCTGATCTGTCCATTCTTCTTCTTCACCGGCACAATGTTGGCCAACCAAGTGGTATACAGGTTTTCAGCTACAAAATCGACATCTATGAGCTTGTCGACTTCTTTGTAAATTTGGTTTATCAGCTCCGGCCTCATGCGCCGGGAAGACTGCTTCACCGGTTCCACCTTGGGATCGATGGCCAGAATATGTTGGGTCACACCAGGACTTAGGCCGGGCATCTCCTTGTAATTCCAGGCAAAATAGTCCCGGAATTCTTGCAGCAGCTTGATATATTGCTCCCTCTCCTGTGCAGGAAGGAGGGCACTTCGAAAGGTCGGCGTGGGGTCGTTTTCCGTGCCCAGGTTAATTTCAATAAGTTCATCTACCGTGGCCTGGCCGCCATCTTCAATTTCTGGCGGTGCCGACAATAGGTCGATGAAATCCTGATCTTCGCCATCTTCTGCTTCAAGGACACAATAGGTGTCACCCTGCTCAGCCTCGTCGGGCAATGAGGCTTTGTTGGTATCCCCCGCCTCCTGGCTCGCGGGCCGTGGCTTCGAGGGGTCCTCTTGTGCGGAGAAATAAAGGACTTCTCCGGGGCCTTCTTGGTAATTATCATAGACGGCTCTAGCAGGGGCCGAAGTGATGGATTGCCACACCGGGGGCTGGTTCTCTACCGGTGGCCGAGGTTGCCCGTTCTCAGCTGCATCTTCAAAAATCTGGTGCTGGACTGACACCATGTAGACACCCTTTTCGTGGCTGCATGTCACATGGGGGCGTGGCGGAGCCACCACATAATCTCCCATTCTTAGCTCGTCTGTCTAAATCAGATCTTGAGCGATATCTTTGAAGACGTAGCAGTCTTCGATAGAGTGGCCCAGTATTTGGTGGTAAGGGCAAAACAAGGGGTCACCACTTCTGCGAGCATCTTGCGGCCTCTTGGACCTTGGGAGGGAGACCTTGCCACAGTAGCAAGCCCAATCAAAAATTCCTCAGGTATTATTCCTCGGGAAATAGTAGGGTCTCTGCATCCTCTCTTGCAGTGTAGGGTTTCGCTCGGCCGACCGTCTGACTGGGGGAACGGCTACATCCCTAACTTCCCTTTTCAG
The DNA here is from genome assembly GCA_022559845.1 of Amorphophallus konjac. Taxonomy (NCBI): domain Eukaryota; kingdom Viridiplantae; phylum Streptophyta; class Magnoliopsida; order Alismatales; family Araceae; genus Amorphophallus; species Amorphophallus konjac. Next base: position 55,428,662 of record CM040126.1, read on the forward strand.
GTGCATGGGGGCATTCGGGACGGTGCTCCAGGACTGGTGTGTGCCCACATTCTATTGGCGGAGGATCCCTCCGATTAAGTCAGACACGACTGCAATCACTTTGGCCAAGCGAGCCTTCAGCATCTCAATTTCCCGATGTTGCTGATAGCATAGGGCAAACAGGGCAGAGTCGCACCGAGGGAGGCCCGGTGTCCGACTTGCTTCCCCGTCTTTTGTATCAGTGTGAGATGATGGCGATGGCACCCCGTTGCTGTAGTTACTCGAGGTTGGTCCCCCAGGGGAGGATGGGGCCTTCCCCTTATTCCTACAGGGAGGTGGATTCCATAGGAACATTTCTTCATTCTGTTCGTCGTTGGCTGACAGCTTAAGGTGCTGGCGACCTTCAATTCCTTGTGGAGTTGCGGCGCCTGTGAGGCTATTGCCGTTCGGAGTCGAGACTGATATCACGTTAGCCTCGTATTAGTCTTCTAATGAAAAACCCAATCCTAGATGCCGGGTGATTTACAGCAATCTCCGGTCCAGGTTTGGTGGGTTCCACATCTTCGTGAACATGTCCTTCCGACTAGAGAGCTGGCAAAAGGGGATCCCTTGTTTTCTGGTCATCCTGGCCACACGGCCGGTTATGTCAGGTAGTCCCGTGATCGGGATGAGTGGGTCATGCAATTCGTTGGGGAGTTTACAATCATCGTCCCCTTTGATCGGGTGCTCATTAGCCACATAGAAGGTAGTAGACCGTCCTCCGGGGTTAGGCACCTCAAAGGTCCTTAATGGTTCAACCACTTGGCAGTCAGCTTCTGTGAGAGGCTTGATGATCCCAGGCGGGACCCTGATGTCCTCCAGCAAGTCTTCGAAGTATGGCGTCCCCGGTGCAGGGTAGATGGAAAGGGGAGTGGCTTTGAATACTCCTTCTGCCTCAGAAACAAATGACACCTGACGGGGAGTCACATAGCCTGGCGGTGGTGGAGGGAACCAGTTGTCGGGCTCTGCCTTCTTCTTCCCTTTGTCCTGAGTGACTTGGGGAGCTTGCTTTGGCTTTTCCAAATATAGAGTGGTGTCCGACAAGTGACATTCCAACACCTCAAAAGGGTGGAGGTCAGCAAAGATTCTCTCCTCCTTCCCATTGCCGGGGTACTTGATGCATTGGTACATAGTGGACGGCACCACCCTATTTTGGTGTAGCCACGGCCGACCAAGCAACGCCTTGTAATATGTGTTAGAGTTGATCACATGAAACTGGACCTTGGTGGTGAAGTCATCGAGGGAAAGGTTAAACTCTGCAACCCCCATGGGGACCTCGCACTTCTGGTTGAAACCAGCAATCTTAACATTCTTGACCTCAATCAAGTGTACATCAAAGTAATGTTTCCGGTACACTCGATAGGGGAGTATGTTCACTGCTGCCCCTGGGTCGATTAATACTCTGTTGATGGGATGCCCATTCAGCTGCCCCTCATGTAGAGTGGCCGGTTGTGACTGCAGGTGGGTAGAAGCATATCTTCTTCTGTAAAGGCCACAACTACCTCGGATGACATTTCTGCAAGGCAAGCTTTTACATATACTGGCGTCTGGAGCACCGCAATGACGTCTTGCCGTGTCTCTTCATCTAGAGATAGAATCTCCCAGACAGTGAATCTGGCTGGGATCTTCTTCAGATGCTTGACTATTTTGTTGTTGGCCCGGACCTCGAGCAGCTTCATCTCTTCGGCTCTACTGCGCCTGCCCCCAGTCTGGGCCTGGGGAGCAGGCTCAGCGGGTGCTTCCTCCACCGAGTCAGGTATCACTTGAGCTTGCGGAGCCTGTTGGGTCACTTCCTTCTCCTGCATGAACTCGGCAAGGTTCGGGATGTTGTCAGGTTCTTCCCTTGACCGAGAAGGAACCACCACCAACGGGGCCGGGAGGCTACTTGCTTCTTTGATCTGCCGAGGCTCGCGGGGGCCTGACTGCCTTCCCCCCTGAGCCGTTAGAAATTCAATAAATGAAGGGGCGCCCTGGCCGACTGGCTCTTTGGGGTAGAGACCCGAGGGAGGAGGAATCTCCATGCCTTGGACCCTAGGCTCAAGGACATGATACGGTTGTTCTCCCCTAACCAGGATGTTGTGGTTGGCCTGAGGAGGGCGCCCCCACTTTCTTCCCGACCTGGTGGCATGCTGAGAGGTAGACGCTTCGGCCTGATTTACTTCTGAGGGCTCGGCGGGTGACTCTTGCTCTTCTTCTCCCAGGGAGAGGGCAGTGTCAAACAGTGCTGAGAGGGTGTTGCAAGAAAGGACAACCTCACTCTTCTTCTTGTTTCTGAGCCTCCTCTTCTTCTTTTTCTTCTTTTCTTCAGTGACTGGCAACTGCCCTTGGGGAGGCTCACCCCACAAGAGAGGCTCTTCCTTCGCCTTGGCTTCTGCCTCCGGAGCTATTTCAAGTGACTCGAACTCCTTCCAAGGGACATACTCCTTCAACTCCACAGGCCAGATCTCGGGCTGTTCATAATCCTCAAACCTGTCAATAATGGCCTGGAGTCTTTCCACCGTAGGACTAGTCTCTTTGTGCACCCGCGTCGGGATATGCTTCTTTTTGTTGTGAGTAGGGCGCCGCATGACTAGCCGGGGGGCTGTGTCATGCCAAACAGGCGTCACTAGTGGCGTTGCCTGTCGGGGTGTAACACCCCTTATGTGAACCTCCGGCATGGGCCGGGGCGCTTGTCTTCTTCTTATGTTCCTCGCTGGCACAGCCTGCCAACCTCCTTAGTCTTGAGCTGGCGCCAAGATAAAGGCTTCATATGTGGCACTTGTACTGGCCTCTGCCCATTCTTCAGGCAGCTGCTGGTATAAAGATACCATGTTAACACTGGTACCGAGGCTCAGCATCTCGTGTGGCTGCGGAGGATCTATCTTGTGCTCCCCCATGTCCAGTTCTCCCTTCTTGATCAGGGACTCAATGACGTCCTTGAAGATGTAGCACTCCTCGATAGTGTGCCCCAGCATCTGGTGGTACGGGTAGAAACGAAAATCATCCTTTTTCTTTATGTCACCAGGCCTCTTCGGTTCGGGCAATGTGATTTTATTGTATCTGGTGGCCCATTCAAATAGGATCCGAGACTTATCTCGAGGAAAAGAATACAACTTATTCCTCATCTTCCCCCGTTGGGAAGGACCCTCCCGCCGCTCAGTAGATCTGGGTGGAGGAGGATTGGACATCTCCTTGGCTTTCTCGTTCTGTTTCTCAAAAGCCTCAAAGTCCAATGTGTGGACTTTCGGCGGTATCGGCCTCTTCTCGGCCTGTCTGGCCCTCTGGCTCGACACAATTGGAGTAGAGGAGTATCGAGCAAGGAACACTTCGATCTCCGCTACTATGTTGTTTAGACGGTCACATGATCGCACCTCGGCGCCAATCATCCTTTCAAGGATTTCCTTTTTTAGGTTCTGTTTATAAATTTGCACTGCGTCCTCCGGATGCGGGGGACATCTGCATCTCATGCTGAGATTCCTCCACCACTTTATGTAGTCGAGAGCCGACTCATCATTTCTTTGTCTCGTGGCATAGAGTTCTGCCACGGTTACTTCCCGCTCAGCTATGTAGAACCTTTCTTTGAATTTCTTCTGCGTGTCGGGCCAGTCTACAATGGATCCGGCTGGCAAGCTCGAATACCACTCAAAAGCAAGCCCGGTAAGTGTCGAACCAAAGAATTTGAGGAGGTAAGCTTCGTCTGCAGCTAGGTCGCCCATAACATTCACATAGTAGGCAATGTGCTCCTAGGGAGACCCTTACCCATTAAACTTCTCAAATTTCGGCGGCTTGGTGATGCCGGCCGGGAGACTCCTGGCAGCATAGTGTGCTGGATAGGGTACTCGATACACATCGAAGGGCATGTGATCACCATCACTCCTTTCTGCCAGCTTCATGTCTATCATCTGTTCAAGCATCAGTCTGTTCACCGTCGCCGGGTCAATCGGGTTCGGGTAGAAATGAGCCGGTTGCGCCAGCGGCGTTGTTAAGACTGTCACCTGAGGTGCAATGGTGGATCCCGGGAATGGCAGGGTCTGCGGCGGGGCCGGAGTTGTATGCTGTGGCTGATGCAGGGGTGTGCCCCCGGTGTAGGTAGGCATCGGGGGAGACACCGTCGCCTGCGGAGAAGCTTCCGAGGCCTGAGCGTTGCCTCCAGGGGTCCCTGGTAATGCTTCAGTCTGCCCAGATGTCGAGGGCTGAGCAGCTCTGTCAGTCAACTGCTTCCTTAACAACTCGATCTCCCTCTGACATTGCTGCATCATAAGTAATACAACGGGGTCACTCATGGAGAGGCTAGGGGTGCCCCCTCTTTCTTCAGCCGGCGTCTCCTCGGACGACGTGGACGGTCCTCCCGTGGTGCCTTCAGTAATGACATTGGCAGCCAGGGCCATTGATGATTCCCCATAGTTAGTTTCTTCAGTGTGAGCTTGTGTCTTCTCAGTTGCTGCTTTCCCTCTTCTGGTGAGAGGTCCTGGCCTTGCTACAAGTCTGGCCATTTCTTCAGGCTCGGTCGGTAAGGCCCTGTACCGACCAAAGACTCCTACCATGTTGCAAGTATAGACCATTAGGTCTCTGCCTCTTCTTGCCGCTCTTCTCGATGTTCTACCCAGGAAGACCTATCTGTCAAAGACCGACCCCCGTGGCCTCACCTCCACCCTCAGCGGGGACTGGTAATGTAATATCCTGGACCTTTCGGATCCCTCTTCGTGGGTCCCAGATCTGGTTTTTTGGAGCGTCCAGCTCTGTTGTGTCCAAAATTTCGTTTCGGACATCTTTCGTGTTCGGATCGGCGCGATCCGGAGTTGTTTCGGATGTCCGGAAGCGTTCCGCGACTTTTCCACGCGTGTTTTCTGATTTCCGGTGTGTGTTTCGGCAATCCCTTCGGAACCTCGCTGCGGGTGAACCGGGTCGTTCACCTGGGCACGAGTGGTACCATTGCGATCGGTGCGTTCCGAGGATTCCGGAAACATATTTTTCTATTTTTTGGGTATTTTCCGGATTTTTTGAATTTTCTATAAATACCCCCCTACTTTCTCTCTCTTCCCCACCTTCTCTTTCTTCTTCTTCTTCCTCCGTTTCTCCCCACCGCGGCCCCCCTTTCTCCCTCTCTTCCTCCCGTTCGAGCGCGGCAAGCTCCCTTCCGGCTGCTGACGGCGGCGGGACGACGGCGCGAGGGCGTGGGTGACGGCGAGGTGATCTCGTGGGCATGCGGTGAGCGTGGGAAGCGTGAAGAGGCGAGGTTTTCTAAAGCGTTCTTCGTGATTCACGGACGATCCGGCGGAGCATTCGCTCCATTGACGTAGGGTGACGTTCCCTAGCTCCTTGACGTTCTTTTCCGTGGTTTATAGGCCGTGGGGAGGCCGAGAGGGGCTTGATTGAGCATGTTTGGGGTTTTTCCATGTTTGGGGAGAGCTCGCCCGATCTATGGATTTGATGCATGATTTCACGTTTTGATGGCCTAAAATCATGCTAGGGGTCTCCAGGGGTCTTCCCCTTTGATTTCCCCCTCTCCGGTGGAGGCATGGGGGCGTGGTTGAGGTTTTTGGGCTTTCCCGCCGTTTTCGCCGTCGGGTGCGTGTGACGGTCCTTCCAGGGACCGTTACATGATGTGACGCACCTCGAGGGGGCCGTCACATGCCCTTTTGTTAGCCTTTGGGGGTCAGGGACTGTGACGGTCCCACGATAGACCGCCACTTCTAAGTGACGCGCCCGGGCTGGGCCGTCAGGGGCTTTCCGACCGTTGGTTTCTAACCGTTGGGGGTCTGCGTGTGTAACGCGCCAGGGCGAGCGCGTTACATCCGCGTGACGCGCTGGGGCGAGCGCGTTACTTCCTGGGTCATCCCAGGTGTGAGGGGCGCGTAACGTGCTGGGCCAGGCGCATTACATTCGTGTAACGCGTTGGGGCAAGCGCGTTACATCCTGCCCTCGCGCTGGGAGCGTGAGGCGCGTGTAACGCGCTGGGCCAGGCGCGTTACATTCGTGTAACGCGCTGGACCAGGCGCGTTACTCCCTGCGTTCCTCAGGCCGTGTAACGGCCTGCGTTAGACCGTCAGGTGGGTGTAACAGTCTCGCCTAGATCGTTACAGCCTTGTGACGGTCCCGGGGTGGACCGTCGGGCGTTTGGCTACCCCGAGAGGGCTGCAACCCTGTTTTTAGTCCGACTGTGGTCACCGTGCGACGGGGCCGGTGCGTGGGGTGGTCCCCGTGCGTCGTCGGATGCGGGCGTCATTTTCCATCACTTGAGAGTCTACTCCTTCAGTGACCCTCCACTAGTCGTAGCCTACCAGTACGCGGTACCGGTCGCACCAGGGAGTGGTGTACGGGCTTACCCTGAGGACGGTTTTAGACTGGTTTCCGTCGGGCCCCTCGTCGTTAGCCAGAGTCCGGCTACGGGGGAAAACCGATCAGAGGACCAGACCTAGGACGCATGGTCTGTGTGTGCACACGTGGTTGGGGGCGGTTGGACCCATGTCGACGGGCGTGGCCCCAGCTAGTCACTTGTCTGTGGTTACTTGTGCGGTGTTCGTGCCTTGGGTAGGCGCTACCACGTCAGGCAGTTCACCTGCAGTGCGGTGTAAGTCGTCAGGGGACGCTACCGACTGTGCTTCTAGTGGGAGGTACTCCTGTCGAGTACGGAGTGTTAGACTGTCAGCTCGTGTGTTCGACCTTCGGGTTTCTCTTTGCCGGGTCGACCGTTGAGCTTCGGTTGGTTTACCGTGGCACGTGTGCCGGTTTGCGTGCCATAGGAACTTTGTTTTGTAGAGTGCAGGGCTTTCCTTTCCGAGGTACTCTCCCACCGCTAGCGTAGTGGTTTCCCATTTTACGAGGTAGGGTTCGAGTGATCCCTACTGAGTCTTGTTCCGAGACTCATTCCCCGCGTGTTTTCACCATGTTTCAGGTGAGGCGCCGCCCCAGGAGAGCTTGTCTGGGGCGCAGCGTGGTGTAGGTGCCCAGAGGTAGTGCCAAAGGTCAGTGCCGGGGTATGCCCCGTGTAGCTGTACTTTTCTTTCTTGTCTCTGTACTAGTCGTGGACTACTGTTGTTATTTTATTGTTATCTTGTGGACCATGTAAAATGCTAATTTATTTCCTGCTTAATACTATAACTGTTTAATTTCTGCAATTACTTGTGATACTTGTGTAGTTCCCACACCATCCTTCTAACCCTTCCGAGTCTTCGGGCTCATGAGTGGCGGTGCGAGTCTCGGGTTATCGGGCCTTCCCGGTAATCGGATTCTCAGGTCGTTACAGCTGGTATCATAGCGCAGTTGTGGAATTATGTAAGAATCATAGGTAATTGTAGTGGTCCACTAGTCCACAGCGATGATGTACAGTTGACACTAGCATTGGGCATCGCGCATTTTCTTGACCTTGCCGTTTTTGTGTTTTCTGTCTTTTGCTTCATGAGCGAGCATGGCGCCGAGGAGGAGCACTCGCTCTCAGCAGGGGCAGTCGGCTGGAGGTCAGGAGATCCAGCAGGGGGTCTAGCGGGACCAGGAGGAGCATAGCAGAGTGCCACCAGGGGCCACCAAGGCAGTGGATACTGCGAGACTTCCGGGGGCCAAGGATTTCTTCCGTGGCATGTACCAACTTATGTCTCAGCAGTTCGGCGGAGAGCTTGCTGAGGGCTCGTTAGCTAGGGGTGGGCCAGGCCGAGCAGTGAGGGACTTTCTGCAGTTCCATCCACCATACTTCAGCGGCCAGGCAGACCCTGATGCGGCTCGTGATTGGCTTGACGAGATGGAGCGGGTGTTCAGTTCTGCGAAGACTGCTGCCGAGGACAGAGTAGTGTTGGCTTACAACCAGTTGCAGGGTACGGCTCGGAAGTGGTGGTCTTCCGAGCGGAAGACGTCTTTTCAGCTTCGTCCACTTGAGCAGGTCGAGTGGGATGACTTCGTCAGTGCTTCGAGCGTACGTACTGTCCAGACTACGTTGCTACGCAGCGGATGCGTGAGTTTCTGGAGCTGGTGCCGGGCGACATGTCTGTGTTGCAGTACAGGAGCCGGTTTGTCGAGCTGGGTCGGTATGCACCTCACATCATTGAGCATGAGAGGGTGAAGACCGCGTAGTTTGTCAAGGGCTTGAGGCAGGAACTGAGGCACCATCTGATTGCGAACGGGGCCACTGATCTAGAGATGGCGTCTCGTGTTGCGGCTTCCTTGGAGATGGATATGCAGAGGACCCGAGGACCGATCAGCCAGGGGTAATCTTTGTCAGGTCACAGCCAGCAGTCGGCTACCCAGCAGCAGGGTTCCTTCCAGCACGCGATGAGTGGTTCAGGAGTGCTGGCACAGGTAGCGTCGGTGACAGGATCAGCGTCTTTTGGCTCGAAGGACAAGAAGTTCTTCGGGAAGAGTTTTCGGAAGAAGAAGTCCAAGGATCAGGGGCAAGCTTCATCGGGCAGTGTACAGCAGCCGATTCCCTTGCAGCGTCAGGGATCAGTGGGTGGATCGCGAGTGCCGTGTCCACGGTGTAGCGGGTTTCACCCAGGCAGGCAGTGCACGGCGTCGATCATCTATTTTCGGTGTGACCAGCGAGGACATATGGCGTGTGATTGTCCTCAGAGGCAGCAGCAGCAGCATTTTCCTCAGCAGCAGCAGGTTCCCCAGCAGCAGCAGCAGGGACAGTATCCGCCGCTACCCAGGTCAGCTAGCGTGGGAGGCAGGCAGAGAGCTCGGGGCCAGATCACGCACATGACTAGGGCAGAGGCAGTGGCGTCGCAGCTCGTGGAAGGTACCGTTCAGATTTTGGGTTGTGCGGCTCGGGTTTTGTTTGATTCTGGCGCGTCTCATTCGTTTATTTCGGAGGATTTCGCGCTGAGCATCGAGGAGCCGGTGACCCAGTTGTCCTGTGACTTGGCAGTGGAGTTGCCTTCGAGTGATTTTATGATCACTCCGTATTGCTTTGATCAGGTTCCGGTTTGAATTGATGGGCGGAGTATGCCAAGCAGGTTGTATGCGTTGCAGCTTCGGGATTACGACATGATTCTAGACATGGATTGGCTCGAGACTCATGGAGCGGTGATGGATTATGGAATGAAGAGGGTCTACTTCCAGCATCCGAGCAAGCGGACCTTCTATTTCCAAGGTATCCGTTCCACCTCTTCTCGATTCCTTATCTCTGCTATTCGAGTCCGTCGGTTGCTTGATTCTGGTTGTCAGGGTTTTCTTGCGTCCGTGGTTGTGACTGAACGGATGGAGCCGGATGTCGAGGACATTCTGGTGGTGTGCGAGTTTCCTGACGTTTTTCCCGAGGAATTGCCTGGGTTACCTCCCCAGTGGGAGATCGATTTTGTGATCGAGGTTGTGCCTGGTACGGGACCTTTGGCGAAGACACCCTACCGTATGGCCCCCGCTGAGTTGAGGGAGTTGACGGCGCAGTTGCAAGAGCTATTGGCCAAGGGGTATGTTCGTCCTAGCTTTTCCCCTTGGGGTGCGCCCGTGTTGTTTGTGAAGAAGAAGGACGGTAGTCTGCGGCTATGCATTGACTATCGGCAGCTGAATGAAGTGACCATTAAGAACAAGTATCTGTTGCCACGGATTGATGATTTGTTCGACCAGCTTCAGTCTACGCGAGTGTTCTCGCGGATTGATTTGCGGTCCGGTTACTATCAGCTGAGGATTCGTGAGTCCGATGTGGAGAAGACTGCATACAGTACGAGGTACGGGCATTATGAGTTTCAGGTGATGCCGTTCGGGCTCACCAATGCCCATGCAGCTTTCATGGACTTGATGCAGAGGGTGTTCCATCCGTATTTGGATTAGTTCGTGGTCATTCTCGTGGACGACATCCTTGTTTATTCGCGGTCTGCTGAGGAGCACGCGTACCATTTAGGTGTAGTGCTGCAGACATTGCGAGATCACCAGTTATATGCAAGTGCGAGTTCTGACTCTGCGAGGTGTATTTTCTGGGGCACGTGATTTCTGGTGATGATATTTCCGTGGATCCCGCCAAGGTCAAGGTAGTAATGCAGTGGCCGAGGCCGAGGTCGGTGACGGAGATCCGGAGTTTCTAGGGGCTTGCGGGCTATTATCACCGATTTATCCAGGATTTTTCTCGCATTGCGGCCTCGATGACTAGGCTCACGTGGAAGGATGTGCCTTTCATCTGGTCTGAGGAGTGTGAGCAGAGCTTCAGGGAACTGAAGAGATTGCTCACCTCGGCCCCGGTGTTGGTTTTGTCTTCTGGATCAAAAGGTTTCGTGGTGTGTACAGATGCTTCCGGCATTGGATTGGGTGCTGTGTTGATGCAGCATGGTAGAGTGGTGGCTTATGCATCTCGACAGCTAAAGTCCCACGAGGAGAACTACCCTACCCATGACCTTGAGTTGGCGGCGGTGATCTTCGCGCTGAAGATCTGGAGGCATTATCTGTACGGCGAGAAGTTCAAGGTGTTTACTGACCATCAGAGTTTGAGGTATGTGTTTACCCAGAGGGACCTGAACCTCAGGCAAAGGCGTTGGATGGAGTTCATGAAGGATTATGACTTCACCCTGTCTTATCAGCCGGGCAGGATGAATGTCGTCGCCGATGCCTTGAGTCGGAAGGTTGCGGTCAGTGCCTTGATGTTGAGAAAATGGAGGCTCTGGAAACAAGTGCCTGAAGTATCTTTCAGGCTCAAGATTCCCCAGGAGCCAGGGTTGGCGGTGCTTGCGAGTCTGACTGTCACTCCTGCTATCCGTCGTCAGGTGACAGAGGCTCAGCATGCGGACCCTGAGTTGCCCCAGATTCTGGCGATGGCCGATGTGGAGCTCGGCGAGGACGGTGCTACGAGGTTTCGTGGCAGGCTGTACGTCCCAGCTGAGGAGCAGATTCGTCGTGCGGTGTCGCGCAAGGCTCATGAGAGCAGGTACACCGTACACCCGGGTGCGATAAAGATGTATTGGAACTTGGGGAGACAGTTCTGGTGGCCTGGCATGAAGAGAGATGTCACATAATTTGTAACCAGGTGCCTGACTTGTCAGCAGGTGAAGGCGGAGCATCAGCGACCAGGAGGTATTCTCCAGCCCTTAGATGTTCCTGCGTGGAAGTGGGACCACGTGACCACGGATTTTATGGTGGGGTTGCCGAGGACCCTGAGTGGGCAGGACAGTATTTGGTTGCTGGTGGATAGGCTGACGAAGGTGACTCGGTTGTTACCGGTTAAAGTCAACTGGGGCGTGTCCAAGTTGGCTCGTCTTTATGTGGAGCGGATCATTCCGTTGCATGGAATTCCCATTTCGATCGTGTCGGACCGGGATCCGCGCTTCACTTCTGGATTCTGGAGGAGTTTCAAGCGAGCTGTTGGCACAGAGTTGGCTTTTAGCTCGGCGTATCATCCTCACTCTGATGGTCAGTCTGAGAGGACCATCCAGACTTTGGAGGACATGCTGAGATCCTGCTGCCTGGAGTGGCAGGGGAGTTGGATTCATTACCTACCGTTGGTGGAGTTTGCCTACAACAACAGCTATCATTCGAGCATCGGCATGGCTCCTTATGAGGCTTTGTATGGGCGTCCTTGTCGGACTCCACTTGATTGGTTTGAAGTTAGTGAGGGATTTTGACGGGACCGGAGTTGGTGCAGTAATGCGTGGACGTTATGCACGTGGTTCATCAGAACATGTTGGCGGCCCAGAGTCCGCAGAAGAGCTATGCTGACTGTAGGAGGCAGCCCCTCGATTTCACCGTGGGCGATCATGTGTTCTTGAGAGTTTCTCCGATGAAGGGGGTGATGCGTTTTGGACGGCGTGGGAAGCTGAGTCCCCGCTATATTGGTCCTTTTATGATTGTGGAACGCATCGGTGAGGTCACTTATCGGTTGCAGTTACCCCCTGAGTTGGCGTCGGTGCATGACGTGTTCCACGTCTCGATGTTGCGAAAGTATATGCCCGATGACTCTCATGTGCTCGAGATTTCTATTTGGCCCAAGGTGACTCCAGATCTTTCTCTCCCAGAGTTTTCGATCCGCGTGGAGGATAGACGAGAGCAGCACCTACGGAACAAGGTCATCCCCTTGGTCAAGGTGGTGTGGCAGCGACACTCTGGTGGTGAGGCTTCTTGAGAGCGTGAAGACGAGATGCATCAGTAGTTCCCGTACCTGTTTGAGTGAGTCTTCCTCTTCTTTCCCCTTGGGTTGTTCTCAATTTCGAGGACGAAATTCCTTTAAGGGGGGAGGGCTGTAATATCCCAGACCTTTCGGATCCCTATTTGTGGGTCTTGAATCTGGTTTTTCAGAGCGTCCGGCTCCGTTGTGTCCGAAATTTCATTTCGGACATCTTTCGTGTTCGGATCGGCGTGATCCGGAGTTGTTTCGGAGGCTTGGAAGCGTTCCGCGGCTTTTCCACACGTGTTTTCCGATTTTCGGTGTGTGTTTCGGCAATTCCTTCGGAACCTCGCTGCGGGTGAACCAGGTCGTTCACCTGGGCACGAGTGGTACCGTTGCGATCGGTGCATTCTGAGGATTCCAGAAACGTATTTTTCTATTTTTTGATATTTTTTGGATTTTCTATAAATACCCCCCTATTTTCTCTCTCTTCCCCACCTTCTCTTTCTTCTTCTTCTTCCTCCTCCGTTTCTCCCCACCGCGGCCCCCCTTTCTCCCTCTCTTACTCCCGTTTGAGCACGGCGAGCTCCCTTCCGGCTGCTGACGGCGGCGGGGCGACGGCGCGAGGGCGTGGGTGACGGCGAGGTGATCTCGTGGGCGTGCGGTGAGCGTGGGAAGCGTGAAGAGGCGAGATTTTCTAAAGCGTTCTTCACGATTCACGGACGATCCGGCAGAGCATTTGCACCATTGACGTAGGGTGACGTTCCCTAGCTCCTTGCCATTCTTTTCCGTGGTTTATAGGCCGTGGGGAGGCCGAGAGGGGCTTGATTGAGCATGTTTGGGGTTTTTCCATGTTTGGGGAGAGCTCGCCCGATCTATGGATTTGATGTATGATTTCACATTTTGATGGCCTAGAATCATGCTAGGGGTCCCCAGGGGTCTTCCCCTTTGATTTCCCCCTCTCCGGTGGAGGCATGGGGGCGTGGTTGAGGTTTTTGGGCTTTCCCACCGTTTTCGCAGTCGGGTGCGTGTGACGGTCCTTCCAGGGACCGTTACATGATGTGATGCACCTCGAGGGGGCCGTCACATGCCCTTTTGTTAGCCATTGGGGGTCAGGGACTGTGACGGTCCCAATATAGACCGCCACTTCTAAGTGACGCGCCCGGGCTGGGCCGTCAGGGGCTTTCCGACCGTTGGTTTCTGACCGTTGGGGGTCTGCGTGTGTAACGCGCCAGGGCGAGCGCGTTACATCCGCGTGACGCGTTGGGGCGAGCGCGTTACTTCCTGGGTCATCCCAGGTGTGAGCGGCGCGTAACACGCTGGGCCAGGCGCGTTACATTTATGTAACGCGTTGGGGCAAGCGCGTTACATCCTGCCCTCGCGCTGGGAGCGTGAGGCGCGTGTAACGCGCTGGGCCAGGCGCGTTACATTCGTGTAACGCGCTGGACCAGGCACGTTACTCCCTGCGTTCCTCAGGCCGTGTAACGGCCTGCATTAGACCGCCAGGTGCGTGTAACGGTCTCACCTAGACCGTTATAGCCTTGTGACGGTCCCCGGGTGGACCGTCGGGTGTTTGGTTGCCCCAAGAGGGCTACAACCCTGTTTTTAGTCCGACTGTGGTCGGCGTGTGACGGGGCCGGTGCGTGGGGTGGTCTCCGTGCGTCGTCGGATGCGGGCGTCATTTTCCGTGACTTGAGAGTCTACTCCTTCAGTGACCCTCCACTAGTCGTAGCCTACCAGTACGCGGTACCAGTCGCACCAGGGAGTGGTGTACGGGCTTACCCTGAGGATGGTTTTAGACTGGTTTCCGTCGGGCCCCTCGTCGTTAGCCAGAGTTCGGCTACGAGGGAAAACCGATCAGAGGACCAGACCTAGGACGCATGGTATGTGTGTGCACACGTGGTTGGGGGCGGTTGGACCCACGTCGACGGGCGTGACCCCAGCTAGTCACTTGTTTGTGGTTACTTGTGCGGTGTTCGTGCCTTGGGTAGGCGCTACCACGTCAGGCAGTTCACCTGCGGTGCGGTGTAAGTCATCAGGGGACGCTACCGACTGTGCTTCTAGTGGGAGGTACTCCTGTCGAGTACGGAGTGTCAGACTGTCAGCTCGTGTGTTCGACCTTCGGGTTTCTCTTTACCAGGTCGACCGTTGAGCTTCGGTTGGTTTACCGTGGCACGTGTGCCGATTTGCGTGCCGTAGGACCTTTGTTTTGTAGAGTGCAGGGCTTTCCTTTCCGAGGTACTCTCCTACCGCTAGCGTAGTGGTTTCCTGTTTTACGAGGTAGGGTTCGAGTGATCCCTACTGAGTCTTGTTCCGAGACTCATTCATTGCGTGTTTTCACCGTGTTTCAGGTGAGGCGCCGCCCCAGGGGACCGCGTCTGGGGCACAGCGTGGTGCGGGTGCCCAGAGGTAGTGCCAAAGGTCAGAGCCGGGGTATGCCCCGTGTAGCTGTACTTTACTTTCTTGTCTCTGTACTAGTCGTGGACTACTGTTGTTATTTTATTGTTATCTTGTGGACCATGTAAAATGCTAATTTATTTCCTGCTTAATACTATAACTGTTTAATTTCTGCAATTACTTGTGATACTTGTGTAGTTCCCACACCATCCTTCTAACCCTTCCGAGTCTTCGGACTCGTGGGTGGCGGTGCGAGTCACGGGTTATCGGGTCTTCCCGATAATCAGATTCTTGGGTCGTTACAAGTAACACTCCTCAGAGCAGTTCCTTGACTCGGCGCTAGGCACGGGTCGGGCTTCTTCTTCTTCAAATGCGGAGGCTACTGCCCCCAGCAGTCTCTGGCAACCCAGGGGAGTGCTCCCTGGGCCCCGCAAGTAGTTTCTCATGGCCTGCTCCACTCCTTCCCAGTCTTGATCAGGAGGAGAGGCGGGTGATATCGCCCTGTTGATAGCAACGGGCACATGGGTTGCAGGCTCCGCACAGGCAGCCTGATAGTGACGTTTGTGGTGTCGACGGCGGGTGTTCTCTGGCGGGACCAGTATGGCCAGTGCCGGCTGGTAGATGGGGGCCGATGTCTTGACTCGATCTCCCTGTTGAGCCCTTGCCGGGCGAAAGGTGCTGGGCCGTGCCCGGGTTGGGGAAGTGAACTGGGCTACTTTGGGAACCCATGCCTGCTTGCCCTTGGTTGGCCTTGAGGCCGGTTGGTGCTGTGGTGCTGCTGCCGGAGTTGTGGGGGTCATCCTACCCTTCATCTTCTCCAGCGGCTGGAAAGAGTTGCGCATTGGTACGGCGGGACAACGCACTACGGGATCATCTCGGAGCGTGGTTCGGTGTGGTGAACTCGGACGGTCCCGATAACAGCTGACTTGCCGGTGCTGGAGAAACGGCCCCGAGGTGATGTAGTGGCATGGTCCTCCGGAGCCTCCTCTGACAAGAGGTCGAGCCCTGGTGAGACGGGCCGGCAGTTTGGTGCACATGGTGCACGTTGCAGCTCAGCGTCCTCGCGGGGACGGTCTTGGGAGATTCGGCCACTGGTTGGCCGGCGGCAGCTTTGGTGGCCCCCTGGATGGGGGAGTTGCTTTCAATCCCGTCAGACGCCTCGACGTCCAGCAGGTTCGTGAAGGCCACTCCCAAAAAGTTGGGGAAGCCAACTGAGGGAGGGAGGCTCCCGAAGGAGAGAGGGACGGCCAAGTAGCCATTCCGAACATGGCTTTCGACGGGCTGCTAGCTGAAAGCGAGGGCCATCCTGACGTCCGGAGTGGAACCTGCGTTTACAAATCACAGAATTAGCATTACAAGAAGGAGGCCGTGGAGCCCTTAATTCCGGCAAAGAGATGAGGGGTGATATGGTCCCACCGGGCGTGCCAGACTTGTGGACGCACTTTTCGACACGCTCATTTGTCTGTTCTTTAAGTCAGTTTAATCGGTGGATTTATTCATTTATTAAGTGCATGGGCATGCCAGTCACGAAGTGACGGTTTATTGTGCGCTCGATCTGACTAATTAGACGATTGTTTGGTTCATGTCGGGACCAAAACCCACCGCGCCATAAAGGTCACGGCGTCATTTACATCCCCTCAGAGAGGGGAATACCCTTGATTAATTGCCGAAAATAAGGGCTCCACGGTCGAAAGAATTACTAGCTAGCGCATAAGGAGAGGCAGTCAGACTATACTGAGGATTCATTGTAGATCTCTTTTAAAATCCACTCTTAAAAATATAAAAAGCATTATGTATATGATGAAAGCAATAAAAATAGCACGAGGTGCTAATGTGGAGTGTGTGTGATCGCCAGAGACACGAGGGTCTCAAGTGGAAAATAATATGGGGAGATGATCGCAAAATATCTCAAATATGCGGGGGATGTGAGTGCCTCCTTTCTCTTCAAATCGGCCGGCCGATGAAGAGAGTTCTTCCTTTAATTACCCTTGCAAAAAAAGACAAACACCAATGAAGAAATTACATTAGATATGTGGTGAGTGTAGCATCAATTCATAAAAATATATGAGCATGAAAAATTGATTAAGAACACACCTTGTGGGTGGTTGGCCCTTAAACCCCTATGCAAAAGGGTGTGGGGATATATGATGATATGATGAATGGTGATATGAATATGATAAAAAGGTGTGCAAGAGTGCACTATGGGGAGATCTCAATATGATGGTTGAGAAAAATCAATGAAAACAATGATATATGATGCATGATCTATAACAATAATGATAATGAAGATAAGAAGAATAATGAAGGGAAGATAAGATAAAAAAAATCTTTTTTGTGGTTCCTTGGCTTGAATGCTCGATGGGGAGAAAGCCTCAAAGGGATGAAGATGTTGATGTGAAGTCCTCCTTAGCCAAAGGGCCCTGCGTTCGGTTCCTGTAAAAAGAAAAGAAGAAACAAAAGGAAAAGAACAACAGCAGAAGAAGAAGAATAAGAAGAAGAAGAAGACGGAGGCACGTAGAAGACAGAAGAAGAAGGGAAAAAATAGAAGAACGCAGGGGAGAATGAGAATTATCGGAACCAACTTTAACAGAGGCGAGAGCCTCCATTAATAGGTTAGAAAAAGGTGATAAGAAGGGAAGAGATTAAAGGAGGAAGGGATAAGAACGGGCAAGAGCCCAAATAGAGGAGGAGTCTAACGAGGCAAGGACTCTCCGGTGAAAGGGCTGCGAAGCCAGAAGGTGAAACACGCCTTAGGTCAGGGCGTTTCTCAAAAACACGCCCTGCACAAGGGCGTTTCTCAAAAACCAAATTTAGCAATAAAAACTCCCCATATTTGAAAAATGTAAAACACGCCTTAACTAAAGCCACGTTTAAAAACACGCCCCTGAGAAGGGCGTTAATTTCAAGAGCTCAAATGGGGAAGTCGGTCAAACCTAGAAGAATTAACGCCCTCAGGTGAGGTCGTCCTTTCTTTAAGAAACGCCCTTGGTTAAGTCATGTTTTGAAGAAAACACGCCCATACCCAGGTCGTGAATTTAGAAAATTCATAAAATAGATAAAATGGGGGAGAAATAGATAAAATGGGAGAAAACGCCCTAGACAAGGTCGTGTTTCAAAAACACGCCCCTGATGAGGGCGTGAATTCAAAAAAATAGAGATAAATGCCCAGAAAATCCAGAAAAATAGGAAAAAGGAGATAAATGGGAAAAAATTGGAGAAATTCAAGAAAAGTGGGAAAACCACTCAAATAAGCTGATTTGAGGGTCAAATGGGGCATCGCAGAGCGATATGAAATATACTCAAAATAATGTCAATTTTAGCGTGTCTACAGCTGCCCCGCCTTGGCGTCTGCTTTGCAAGGGAGCGTAGCAAACTGAAAAGTAGATCCCAAGGTGTGATGAGACACGCAATCAACATCACTTGATGAGAATCAAATCAAAAGCACGAGATGAAGCAAATCTCGGGAAATTCAAGGAAATCAACAATGTTTGGATAAAAGGGGAGATGCGCACGCGGTGCACGAAGGAGATAAAATAAATGATCAACTTCCAACGCGGTGGAAGTACCCCAGGTCACAAACCTGTAGGTTTCACCATTGGGGAGCGGTTACCAGCCAGTGGACGTGCTGCAGCCAAGGTGGATCAAAGGAAAGGAGATTAAAAATAAGATGATAAAAATCCAAACAAGGAGCTTTCGAGAAAATCACCCAAAACAGCGACAAAACGAACTGAGGATCCAATTCGGCAAGGAAAATCTCATATCGAGAAAGATTAAGATCAATTCAACTCTCACATCAGCTTATCAAAATGATTTTTCAACAATTGCTTCAAAGTCCTACATGAATGCATGCTGGGCTAAAGGGAAAAATAACAAATGAAAATATAATATAATCAAGGATAATATTGTTAAACTGCCCAGACTGGGTCAAGAAACCAATTCTGCGAGCTGATACTAAGCCGAAGCCCGTTTATCCACGCACCAACTCGTAAAAAGGGAACCATCGTCCCCAGTCTCGGACGGCTCAACGGCCTATCCGTGTGACTAAGACTCCTCTGGAATCATCATTGTTTTTGATGAAGGGGAACTCAAATCCCAGATTTACCAAAGCCACAAGGTCCTTGATATAATCTAGTAACATATAGTAAAATGCATACAGGGAGATGGTGATAGCAATAAGCCTGGGGGACTCAGAAATGAGCTGCAAAACCGGTGGGACTTTGATGATGATGCCCAGCCGGCGGGACCAAGAGCTTCTTATCCTGCGCTCAAAAATTCATTATCCAAGATATAAAAAATAACAAGCAATGAATAAGACATCCAATCATAGCAATCATCAAAGCATCAATTATAGCATGTATATGGCATGAAGCATAAGCATTGTTCAAATCATAGCATTGTTTCTTGTTTTATCATGAGGAGACAATCTTGGCTAATCAAGATTTGGAATTGAATGATCAAGATCTGATATAATGCCCATCGGCGGAGTGATTAGCAGGAGTTGATTAAAAAAAATTTGGAGATGAATAATCATGAGATATGAGGAAATGATAATCAAAATGCCCAGGGTGGCATGTTATGAGAATATCGGGAAGAATCAATAGATTGATAGCAATAAGTGGAGAGAGGACTCATCCCGTGCTCCTGGTCCTTGCAAAGTTGTTCCTGCAAAACACCATCAGACAATACAATGCAATTTTTTTTGGATTTTGAGAATATGCAAATTTTTATGAGTTTTGAAAAAGATATTCCAATTTTTATGAATTTTATCAATATGCAAATTTTTGTGGTTTTTTTTAGGAAAAGATATTCAAATTTTTATGAAGTTTTGAGAAAGAAATATTCAATTTTTTGTTTGATTTTAGTTAGACATTGCTAAAGCAGCATCAAAGGGTGTTTTAAACTACTGGCTAGGGGTCCTCGTTCCTTCCCTTTTCGCTAAAATTTCCCAAAGCCGGGCGTGCATTGAAGGGTGGCATCCTATAACCGACCGTCTTTGATCAACGGTGCCCCTACCAATGCCATACCCGAGAAACATTCGGTCTTAGAGGGAGAAGAGAAGAATAATTGGAGATAAGCTTTATGCAGGATGGGAAATGTCAAGACTTGAATTCCTTCCAAGGTGTTAACCCTCAAAGAGGTAGTCTGTTGTGCCGGGGCTTTGTGCCTTTAATTTTTAGACCCTTGACATGCATACGACCAGGGTTTTCCCTGCGGGGACTTTGCCACTCTTGACATGCCTTAATTCATACTTTGCTTTTATCGAAATTCTGACTTGATTTTCATAATAGCCCTTTTGGCTAGATTTATCATGAAATTCATATTTATTTTTCTTCTGGGTCAAGACTGCCCCTATTTGAGACTCCTCTCGTATTGGGATTTACCAAGGTTGGTCATCTCATCCGTCAATCTCTTGTACCTGCATTCGGCCGAGTAAAGAAGAGAAAAAGACTTTCAGAAATTCATGGCATGGCCAAGGTAGGAACGGTGTTTTAACCAAAAGAGCCGGCTAAGGACGCCGTGAAGTGTGTGGAATGCCCAGCTAAGGGTTGCTCTTAACAAGCGGGGAGAGAATGTTGAATTCCCAACGCGGGTTTTTATTAACCAGAGGTGCTGCAAAAGCAAGCCTAAAGACTCTTTTTAGAAATGATTCAATTAAAAGCCTAAGATAAAGGTTTAAAACACCATTCTTAATCTTGTTAAGAAGCACTTCCTTTTGAGAATCATGTGTGAAGTAATGAGGAAATGATATCATAAAAATGCATACTTACGCAAATATGTTACCTTGCAACCTTTGTAGAAGCAGCTGCTGCTAGAGGTGATCATCGTGGGATTTGTCCTCTTTGGCAGTCAAAAGGATTGGAAGCAAAGATTTTGGAGTGGCTTAACAAGATGAGTGGTGCTCAAACCAGACTCAGACGAATAAGGAGAAAAGGAAAAGAGGCGAGGGCTAGAACTCCCTTGCTAAGGCGCGGAGACCCTGATCACATGGAACAGTCTACAGAAGAAGCGGAAAATCAAGAAGAGGGGTGAGGACTAAAGCCTCGAAAGCAATGGGAGAAAGGGCAAATGCCCAAGGCAGTGGATGTGGAAGAAGTTGGGTCGGACCCAGAATCAGGAGGAATTAGAAGAAGAAATTGGTAGATGAAAGAGGCGGATCCGGAGGGTCCGGAGGTAAAGGAGGAGAATCGTGATAGGAGGAATCATCCGGGGGCTCCGGAGGGATAACGAAAGAAGGGACGCGATGCCCTGGGGAGAAATAGGGAAAAAGATGATGGAAAAGGAAGAAGAGAATAAAAGATATGGAGTCCCGGAGGAGCAAAAAGATGAATTGAAGGAAATATGGAAGGTCCGGAGGTTCCGGAGGAATGAAATCAGGAGGGTCGCGATGCCCTGGGAGATGATAGAGAGAATAAGACGGAGAATCCGGAGGTTCCGGAGGGATAAAATCAGGAAGGAGAAGGTGGAAAGGGGCGTCGTGCCCGAGGGAAAAGTCCGGAGGTTCCGGGGGAATGATGGAAAGATGGAGAGAATCCGGAGGTTCCAGAGGGATGAAATCAGTAAGGAGAAGATGGAAAGGGGCTCGTGCCCGAGGGGGAAAAGTCCGGAGGTTCTGGAGGAGGAGAATGAAAAGGGGCGTGATGCCCGAGGGGAAAGTCCGGAGGTTCCGGAGGAGGAGAATGAAAAGGGGCGCGATGCCCGAGGGGAAAGTCCGGAGGTTCCGGAGGAATAGAATCAGAAAGGGCGAGATGCCCAAAGAGGAGGGATAAAATTCCTGGAGGTTCCAGGGAGATAGCAGGAAAGGGGGCGCGATGCCCCAAGGGGAGTGGACAAAAAGATGAATATGAATAAGATGGGAAATGCGAAATATCCGGCGGTGCCGGAAGACGAGGAAGGTACGGGTTTGGAAACCCGGGAAGCAGGAGATGCAATTGTATGCGAATGCAATGCGATGAATGCTGTAAATGCATGAATGCAACAAAATGCATGAGATGCAAGGAATATGGAGAATATGAAGGGCGAGAGGACGAGATCCTCCTCTTAACCCTGGGAATGGCCCATGAAGAAGAAGTGATAGAGATGGACGAATAGAAAGTGGAACAAATAAGGGATGGTCCCTTAGCATCAAGGTAACTGCCCCTCCATGGCAGTGAACATGTACGGCCAATTGGCCCAATAAAGGAAGCTTCAATAAATGACAACCCCTTTGGAAAGCGAAGATCAATAAAGTGAGGGAGTCGTAGAGTTGGAACGGGAAGCATTATGTTGCCCATTGATGGTGATGAATATGGAATGTTGAATAAAATGGGCATTCGCCCCTTGTAAATGAATTCGGAATTCGAAGGTTTGAACAAAGGGTGCCCTGCCCGGCCTTCATACGGCGTTAACGCTTGGCATCTGTTGAGCAGTGGCGGTGACTCGGCCTCTTCGATCATGCGCGGCACAATAACCCGGATTGGCATCCGGTAAATAAATTCTTGAATCTTGAATGGCACAGTCGTGGCCAAAGTCTTCTTGCCCGCCTTTTGCTTATCCTTGGCGCGAGTAGCTGCAGAAGCACGCCCCTTCCGAGTAACAAAGGGAGGTGAGGCGGAGGCGAGAGGCTCCGTGGATGGTGGAGTTGTAATGGAAGGTGTTGGCAAATGGGTGAGCGTAAGCGGGGGTTCAAACACGTCGAGTTTCTCCCTTTGCTCGGAAGCAGTTGGGATTGGCTCGTATGCAAAAAAGGGCGGATCCTGCTCAGGACTAACCATGGGTAAAGGCGTAAGGCTATATGGTGGAGGAATAGGCAATGTGGGTTTTAAAGGGATAATGGAAAGCCGAGGTGGCGGTAATGGGAGGCTAATTGGGGAAGGTTTAACGGTAGGCTCAATGGAGGCCGATGGTGTGGAGGTTAATGGTTTAAGGAGTGGAGGTGTAATTGGTGGAGGTTTAATGGAAGGTTTAGGGGAGGTTAGTGTGAAGGTTAATGGTGTAACTGGAGGAGGTGTAATTGATGGAGGTTTAATGGAAGGGGGAGACTCAAAATGTGCCGGTGTGGGTGATTGAAGTATCGACCCATCATCGTAACACCAGGAGGTCTCATAAATGGGGGTTGGATCGGGGATGGTTTCATCCTGAGCAGGAGGTTCATCGAATGATAGCGGAGGGAGCGGGAAATTAAGGAAACTCGGAAGGGGTGCCTGCGGAGCTTCATCATCATCGTACACTACCTCGGATTCTTCAGTTGTCGGTTCTTCCTCGCTTGGAATGCCGATATCATAATCATCTCTCCTATCCTTCCATTCTCTCTCCAACTTAGTAATCTCGTCCAAAGCGGCATGGAGAGGATTGACCGGAGTAGGAGGAACCGTGACCCTCTTTAATTGTTCCTCCATGGAAGTAATCTTATCAAAAAGAGATTGTTGGAGGGGTGTGACTTGAACAATAGAAGGTTGGCAGGGCCTTGAAGGAGGAGGGGCCGCATAAAAAGGCCGTGGAGGGGAGTTGACGGTATGACCCGTAAAAGAACCCGGATGGGCCGGATTGCAATGAATAAATGGGCCTCGGGGCCGTGAGGGAGGAGGAATAGAAGGAGGCGGGTGTCGGACCACCCGAGTAGAATGAATAGGGGGAGATGGGTAATGGGCTACCCGAATATGATTGGAAGGAGGAGGTGGGTGATGGGCCACCCGTGTAGAATTGGAGGGAGATGGGTGATGGGCCACCCGAATAGAATTGGAAGGAGGGAGAGATGCATGAGATGTACCCTCAACGGCAGCCTTAAGGGCTTGGATCTGTTGAGGGGTAAGATGATCTAATGCATGGATGATTCGAGAGACCTTCTCGTCATTGGGAGGAGACGGTCCCGAGGGAATAGTGGCTCGAACTTGAGGAGGGGGACCATAAGAATGGACATTGCCCATGGGTTGGGTATGACCATGAGAATAAGGACGTGGTCCCTTGAAAGAATGGTGAGAATGCTGATTAACATGTTGAAATTGAGGATATGAAGTGCTAGGTTGTGCATCCTCATGAATTGAATTGAACATGTTTCTATCATGGTAAGCCATTATATAATCAAAAATTCTCAATAATTATGCAAATAAGCACACAAGTTGGAATGGTTACCGTGATTTTTGATTGTTTTATCCTTGGTGAATTAAGGATTTTAATAAAGTTTGGAAAGATTCACACAAGGAGAGTCCTAGTTTCAAATGAGATTTGAACTCCAATGCCAACTAGGAACTCTCACTCACCACGTATTAGGCCAACTATATCGGGACTCCAAAAGGGTACAACCTGCCCGGCGTCCGTGAGGGAATCCACGGGTGCGGGGGCTTATGGAGGCTTGGAAAAGGGATTTCCAGTCCAAAGAGACGGAATGCTCAATGGAGGGTCGTCCCGATTCCAAGAGGGTGTGTGGATCCAAATGAAGAGGAGGAGGCTCCCAAACCAAATGCAAATATGAATGCAACAGGGTAAACAGGCCAACCACAATAATATGATCAATCAACAAAAATAAGCATGAAATATCATGAAAAACCACAGCCGGGGGTTCTGGAAACCCACAGTAAAAACACGCCCTGGAAGGGGGCGCTACTAAAAAAGACACGACGATGTGACTGTCGTGAATCAACGTGAGGGGCCCAGGGGCTGGCGAAAACACGCCTTAGGGTGAGGCGCTATCAATAAACGGACGCCCTGTTCAGCGGGCGTCAACTCAGGAGACACGCCCTGATGAGGGGCGCTAATAAATAAAAGAACGCCCTTGGGCAAGGCGTGAAACACTGGCAGCAGATATATGCAAAATATATGATATGAAGAAAGCACAGGGGTTTGGCAAAACACAGGAAGAAAACGCCCTGGGGCAGGGCGCTACCAATGGAAAAAGCGCCCTTCGGTAGGGCGTGAAACACCGCGGGCAGATGCCAACCAAGTCAAGGAACGCCCTGGGTCAGGGCGCTACCAATAAACGAACGCCCTATGCAGTGGGCGTCAAATCAATAGAAACGCCCTGATATGCGGCGCTACTCAATAACAGACGCCCTCGGACAAGGCGTGATTTCACAGGAAGCAACAAAACCCGGAAGTAAGCTGGAAAACGCCCTGGCAGAGGGCGTAAAATATTAAGAAGACGCCCTGTGTCAGGGCGTTAAATCAATAAAAACGCCTCTTCCAGAGGCGTGAATTCATCTTGACCAGGAATCCTTCGCGGCCAGCAACAGCAGAGGAACACTCATAGAATCAATGCAATCAACAAATATGAATATCAAAAGGGCACGCGAGGGTGCCAAGGGGAAAGGGGTAATGAAAGAAGAACACAAAGTGTCCCACCGTGATCGCCAATTTGTAGATCTCTTTTAAAATCCACACTTAAAAATAAAAAAAAGCAATAGATATATGGGTGAAAGCAATAAAAATAGCACGAGGTGCTAATGTGGAGTGTGTGTGATCGCCAGAGACACGAGGGTCTCAAAGAGGAGATTGATATGGGAAGATGATCGCAAAATACCTCAAATATGCGGGGGATGTGAGTATTCCTTTCTCTTCAAATCGGCCGGCCGACGAAGAGAGTTCTTCCTTTAATTACCCTTGCAAAAAAGACAAACACTAATGAAGAAATTGCATTAGATATGTGGTGAGTGTAGCATCAATTAATGATAGAAATATGTGAGCATGAAAGCATGTGCAAGAACGCACCTTAAGGGTGGTTGCCCTTAAACCCCTATGCAAAGGGTGTGGGAGATGAATGAATGCATGAAAATAATGAGAATAAGGGAGATGTGCAAGAGTTGCACTATGGGGAGATCTCAATATGATGGTTGAGAAAAATCAATGAAAACAATGATATATGATGCATGATCTATAACAATAATGATAATGAAGATAAGAAGAATAATGAAGGGAAGATAAGATAAAAAAAAATCTTTTTTTGTGGTTCCTTGGCTTGAATGCTCGATGGGGAGAAAGCCTCAAAGGGATGAAGATGTTGATGTGAAGTCCTCATTAGCCAAAGGGCCCTGCGTTCGGTTCCTGTAAAAAGAAAAGAAGAAAAGGAAAAGAACAACAGCAGAAGAAGAAGAATAAGAAGAAGAAGAAGACGGAGGCACGTAGAAGACAGAAGAAGAAGGGAAAAAAATAGAAGAACGCAGGGGAGAATGAGAATTATCGGAACCAACTTTAACAGAGGCGAGAGCCTCCATTAATAGGTTAGAAAAAGGTGATAAGAAGGGAAGAGATTAAAGGAGGAAGGGATAAGAACGGGCAAGAGCCCAAATAGAGGAGGAGTCTAACGAGGCAAGGACTCTCCGGTGAAAGGGCTGCGAAGCCAGAAGGTGAAACACGCCTTAGGTCAGGGCGTCAATTAATGAATTGACGACTTGACCAGAGGGCGTTTCTCAAAAACACGCCCTACACAAGGGCGTTTCTCAAAAACCAAATTTAGCAATAAAAACTCCCCATATTTGAAAAATGTAAAACACGCCTTAACTAAAGCCACGTTTAAAAACACGCCCCTGAGAAGGGCGTTAATTTCAAGAGCTCAAATGGGGAAGTCGGTCAAACCTAGAAGAATTAACGCCCTCAGGTGAGGTCGTCCTTTCTTTAAGAAACGCCCTTGGTTAAGTCATGTTTTGAAGAAAACACGCCCTTACCCAGGTCGTGAATTTAGAAAATTCATAAAATAGATAAAATGGGGGAGAAATAGATAAAATGGGAGAAAACGCCCTAGACAAGGTCGTGTTTCAAAAACACGCCCCTGATGAGGGCGTGAATTCAAAAAAATAGAGATAAATGCCCAGAAAATCCAGAAAAATAGGAAAAAGGAGATAAATGGAGAAAAATAGGATAAATTCCAGAAAAGTGGGAAAACCACTCAAATAAGCTGATTTGAGGGTCAAATGGGGCATCGCAGAGCGATATGAAATATACTCAAAATAATGTCAATTTTAGCGTGTCTACAGCTGCCCCGCCTTGGCGTCTGCTTTGCAAGGGAGCGTAGCAAACTGAAAAGTAGATCCCAAGGTGTGATGAGACACGCAATCAACATCACTTGATGAGAATCAAATCAAAAGCACGAGATGAAGCAAATCTCGGGAAATTCAAGGAAATCAACAATGTTTGGATAAAAGGGGAGATGCGCACGCGGTGCACGAAGGAGATAAAATAAATGATCAACTTCCAACGCGGTGGAAGTACCCCAGGTCACAAACCTGTAGGTTTCACCATTGGGGAGCGGTTACCAGCCAGTGGACGTGCTGCAGCCAAGGTGGATCAAAGGAAAGGAGATTAAAAATAAGATGATAAAAATCCAAACAAGGAGCTTTCGAGAAAATCACCCAAAACAGCGACAAAACGAACTGAGGATCCAATTCGGCAAGGAAAATCTCATATCGAGAAAGATTAAGATCAATTTAACTCTCACATCAGCTTATCAAAATGATTTTTCAACAATTGCTTCAAAGTCCTACATGAATGCATGCTGGGCTAAAGGGAAAAATAACAAATGAAAATATAATATAATCAAGGATAATATTGTTAAACTGCCCAGACTGGGTCAAGAAACCAATTCTGCGAGCTGATACTAAGCCGAAGCCCGTTTATCCACGCACCAACTCGTAAAAAGGGAACCATCGTCCCCAGTCTTGGACGGCTCAACGGCCTATCCGTGTGACTAAGACTCCTCTGGAATCATCATTGTTTTTGATGAAGGGGAACTCAAATCCCAGATTTACCAAAGCCACAAGGTCCTTGATATAATCTAGTAACATATAGTAAAATGCATACAGGGAGATGGTGATAGCAATAAGCCTGGGGGACTCAGAAATGAGCTGCAAAACCGGTGGGACTTTGATGATGATGCCCAGCCGGCGGGACCAAGAGCTTCTTATCCTGCGCTCAAAAATTCATTAGCCAAGATATAAAAGATAACAAGCAATGAATAAGACATCAATCATAGCAATCATCAAAGCATCAATTATAGCATGTATATGGCATGAAGCATAAGCATTGTTCAAATCATAGCATTGTTTCTTGTTTTATCATGAGGAGACAATCTTGGCTAATCAAGATTTGGAATTGAATGATCAAGATCTGATATAATGCCCATCGGCGGAGTGATTAGCAGGAGTTGATTAAAAAAAATTTGGAGATGAATAATCATGAGATATGAGGAAATGATAATCAAAATGCCCAGGGTGGCATGTTATGAGAATATCGGGAAGAATCAATAGATTGATAGCAATAAGTGGAGAGAGGACTCATCCCGTGCTCTGGTCCTTGCAAAGTTGTTCCTGCAAAACACCATCAGACAATACAATGCAATTTTTTTGGATTTTGAGAATATGCAAATTTTTATGAGTTTTGAAAAAGATATTCCAATTTTTATGAATTTTATCAATATGCAAATTTTTGTGATTTTTTAGGAAAGATATTCAAATTTTTATGAGTTTTGAGAAAGAAATATTCAATTTTTTGTTTGATTTAGTTAGACATTGCTAAAGCAGCATCAAAGGGTGTTTTAAACCACTGGCTAGGGGTCCTCGTTCCTTCCCTTTTCGCTAAAATTTCTCAAAGCTGGCGTGCATTGAAGGTGGCATCCTATAACCGACCGTCTTTGATCAACGGTGCCCCTACCAAGGCCATACCCGAGAAACATTCGGTCTTAGAGGGAGAAGAGAAGAATAATTGGAGATAAGCTTTATGCAGGATGGGAGATATCAAGACTTGAATTCCTTCCAAGGTGTTAACCCTCAAAGAGGTAGTCTGTTGTGCCGGGGCTTTGTGCCTTTAATTTTTAGACCCTTGACATGCATACGACCAGGGTTTTCCCTGCGGGGACTTTGCCACTCTTGACATGCCATAATTCATACTTTGCTTTTATCGAAATTCTGACTTGATTTTCATAATAGCCCTTTTGGCTAGATTTATCATGAAATTCATATTTATTTTTCTTCTGGGTCAAGACTGCCCCTATTTGAGACTCCTCTCGTATTGGGATTTACCAAGGTTGGTCATCTCATCCGTCAACCTCTTGTACCTGCATTCGGCCGAGTAAAGAAGAGAAAAAGACTTTCAGAAATTCATGGCATGGCCAAGGTAGGAACGGTGTTTTAACCAAAAGAGCCGGCTAAGGACGCCGTGAAGTGTGTGGAATGCCCAGCTAAGGGTTGCTCTTAACAAGCGGGGAGAGAATGTTGAATTCCCAGCGCGGGTTTTTATTAACCAGAGGTGCTGCAAAAGCAAGCCTAAAGACTCTTTTTTCGAAATGATTCAATTAAAAGCCTAAGATAAAGGTTTAAAACACCATTCTTAATCTTGTTAAGAAGCACTTCCTTTTGAGAATCATGTGTGAAGTAATGAGGAAATGATATCATAAAAATGCATACTTACGCAAATATGTTACCTTGCAACCTTTGTAGAAGCAGCTGCTGCTAGAGGTGATCATCGTGGGATTTGTCCTCTTTGGCAGTCAAAAGGATTGGAAGCAAAGATTTTGGGAGTGGCTTAACAAGATGAGTGGTGCTCAAACCAGACTCAGACGAATAAGGAGAAAAGGAAAAGAGGCGAGGGCTAGAACTCCCTTCTAAGGCGCGGAGACCCTGATCACATGGAACAGTCTACAGAAGAAGCGGAGAATTAGAAGAGGGGTGAGGACTAAAGCCTCGAAAGCAATGGGAGAAAGGGCAAATGCCCAAGGCAGTGGATGTGGAAGAAGTTGGGTCGGACCCAGAATCAGGAGGAATTAGAAGAAGAAATTGGTAGATAGAAAGAGGTGGATCCGGAGGGTCCGGAGGTAAAGGAGGAGAATCGTGATAGGAGGAATCATCCGGGGGCTCCGGAGGGATAACGAAAGAAGGGACGCGATGCCCTGGGGAGAAATAGGGAAAAAGATGATGAAAAAGATGACGGAAAAGGAAGAAGAGAATAAAAGATATGGAGTCCCGGAGGAGCAAAAAGATGAATTGAAGGAAATATGGAAGGTCCGGAGGTTCCGGAGGAATGAAATCAGGAGGGTCGCGATGCCCTGGGAGATGATAGAGAGAATAAGACGGAGAATCCGGAGGTTCCGGAGGATAAAATCAGGAAGGAGAAGGTGGAAAGGGCGTCGTGCCCGAGGGAAAAGTCCGGAGGTTCCGGGGGAATGACAAAAGAAGGGACGCGATGCCCGAGGAAAAGATGGAGAGAATCCGGAGGTTCCAGAGGGATGAAATCAGTAAGGAGAAGATGGAAAGGGGCGTCGTGCCCGAGGGAAAAGTCCGGAGGTTCCGGGGGAATGACAAAAGAAGGGACGCGATGCCCGAGGAAGAGATGGAGAGAATCCGGAGGTTCCAGAGGGATGAAATCAGTAAGGAGAAGATGGAAAGGGGCGTCGTGCCCGAGGGAAAAGTCCGGAGGTTCGGAGGAGGAGAATGAAAAGGGGCGTGATGCCTGAGGGGAAAGTCCGGAGGTTCCGGAGGAGGAGAATGAAAAGGGGCGTGATGCCCGAGGGGAAAGTCCGGAGGTTCCGGAGGAATAAATCAGAAAGGGCGAGATGCCCAAAGAGGAGGGATAAAATTCCTGGAGGTTCCAGGGAGATAGCAGGAAAGGGGGCGCGATGCCCCAAGGGGAGTGGGCAAAAAGATGAATATGAATAAGATGGGAAATGCGAAATATCCGGCGGTGCCGGAAGACGAGGAAGGTACGGGTTTGGAAACCCGGGAAGCAGGAGATGCAATTGTATGCGAATGCAATGCGATGAATGCTGTGAATGCATGAATGCAACAAAATGCATGAGATGCAAGGAATATGGAGAATATGAAGGGCGAGAGGACGAGATCCTCCTCTTAACCCTGGGAATGGCCCATGAAGAAGAAGTGATAGAGATGGACGAATAGAAAGTGGAACAAATAAGGGATGGTCCCTTAGCATCAAGGTAACTGCCCCTCCATGGCAGTGAACATGTACGGCCAATTGGCCCAATAAAGGAAGCTTCAATAAATGACAACCCCTTTGGAAAGCGAAGATCAATAAAGTGAGGGAGTCGTAGAGTTGGAACGGGAAGCATTATGTTGCCCATTGATGGTGATGAATATGGAATGTTGAATAAAATGGGCATTCGCCCCTTGTAAATGAATTCGGAATTCGAAGGTTTGAACAAAGGGTGTCCTGCCCGGCCTTCATACGGCGTTAACGCTTGGCATCTGTTGAGCAGTGGCGGTGACTCGGCCTCTTCGATCATGCGCGGCACAATAACCCGGATTGGCATCCGGTAAATAAATTCTTGAATCTTGAATGGCACAGTCGTGGCCAAAGTCTTCTTGCCCGCCTTTTGCTTATCCTTGGCGCGAGTAGCTGCAGAAGCACGCCCCTTCCGAGTAACAAAGGGAGGTGAGGCGGAGGCGAGAGGCTCCGTGGATGGTGGAGTTGTAATGGAAGGTGTTGGCAAATGGGTGAGCGTAAGCGGGGGTTCAAACACGTCGAGTTTCTCCCTTTGCTCGGAAGCAGTTGGGATTGGCTCGTATGCAAAAAAGGGCGGATCCTGCTCAGGACTAACCATGGGTAAAGGCGTAAGGCTATATGGTGGAGGAATAGGCAATGTGGGTTTTAAAGGGATAATGGAAAGCCGAGGTGGCGGTAATGGGAGGCTAATTGGGGAAGGTTTAACGGTAGGCTCAATGGAGGCCGATGGTGTGGAGGTTAATGGTTTAAGGAGTGGAGGTGTAATTGGTGGAGGTTTAATGGAAGGTTTAGGGGAGGTTAGTGTGAAGGTTAATGGTGTAACTGGAGGAGGTGTAATTGATGGAGGTTTAATGGAAGGGGGAGACTCAAAATGTGCCGGTGTGGGTGATTGAAGTATCGACCCATCATCGTAACACCAGGAGGTCTCATAAATGGGGGTTGGATCGGGGATGGTTTCATCCTGAGCAGGAGGTTCATCGAATGATAGCGGAGGGAGCGGGAAATTAAGGAAACTCGGAAGGGGTGCCTGCAGAGCTTCATCATCATCGTACACTACCTCGGATTCTTCAGTTGTCGGTTCTTCCTCGCTTGGAATGCCGATATCATAATCATCTCTCCTATCCTTCCATTCTCTCTCCAACTTAGTAATCTCGTCCAAAGCGGCATGGAGAGGATTGACCGGAGTAGGAGGAACCGTGACCCTCTTTAATTGTTCCTCCATGGAAGTAATCTTATCAAAAAGAGATTGTTGGAGGGGTGTGACTTGAACAATAGAAGGTTGGCAGGGCCTTGAAGGAGGAGGGGCCGCATAAAAAGGCCGTGGAGGGGAGTTGACGGTATGACCCGTAAAAGAACCCGGATGGGCCGGATTGCAATGAATAAATGGGCCTCGGGGCCGTGAGGGAGGAGGAATAGAAGGAGGCGGGTGTCGGACCACCCGAGTAGAATGAATAGGGGGAGATGGGTAATGGGCTACCCGAATATGATTGGAAGGAGGAGGTGGGTGATGGGCCACCCGTGTAGAATTGGAGGGAGATGGGTGATGGGCCACCCGAATAGAATTGGAAGGAGGGAGAGATGCATGAGATGTACCCTCAACGGCAGCCTTAAGGGCTTGGATCTGTTGAGGGGTAAGATGATCTAATGCATGGATGATTCGAGAGACCTTCTCGTCATTGGGAGGAGACGGTCCCGAGGGAATAGTGGCTCGAACTTGAGGAGGGGGACCATAAGAATGGACATTGCCCATGGGTTGGGTATGACCATGAGAATAAGGACGTGGTCCCTTGAAAGAATGGTGAGAATGCTGATTAACATGTTGAAATTGAGGATATGAAGTGCTAGGTTGTGCATCCTCATGAATTGAATTGAACATGTTTCTATCATGGTAAGCCATTATATAATCAAAAATTCTCAATAATTATGCAAATAAGCACACAAGTTGGAATGGTTACCGTGATTTTTGATTGTTTTATCCTTGGTGAATTAAGGATTTTAATAAAGTTTGGAAAGATTCACACAAGGAGAGTCCTAGTTTCAAATGAGATTTGAACTCCAATGCCAACTAGGAACTCTCACTCACCACGTATTAGGCCAACTATATCGGGACTCCAAAAGGGTACAACCTGCCCGGCGTCCGTGAGGGAATCCACGGGTGCGGGGGCTTATGGAGGCTTGGAAAAGGGATTTCCAGTCCAAAGAGACGGAATGCTCAATGGAGGGTCGTCCCGATTCCAAGAGGGTGTGTGGATCCAAATGAAGAGGAGGAGGCTCCCAAACCAAATGCAAATATGAATGCAACAGGGTAAACAGGCCAACCACAATAATATGATCAATCAACAAAAATAAGCATGAAATATCATGAAAAACCACAGCCGGGGGTTCTGGAAACCCACAGTAAAAACACGCCCGGGAAGGGGGCGCTACTAAAAAAGACACGACGATGTGACTGTCGTGAATCAACGTGAGGGGCCCAGGGGCTGGCGAAAACACGCCTTAGGGTGAGGCGCTATCAATAAACGGACGCCCTGTTCAGCGGGCGTCAACTCAGGAGACACGCCCTGATGAGGGGCGCTAATAAATAAAAGAACGCCCTTGGGCAAGGCGTGAAACACTGGCAGCAGATATATGCAAAATATATGATATGAAGAAAGCACAGGGGTTTGGCAAAACACAGGAAGAAAACGCCCTGGGGCAGGGCGCTACCAATGGAAAAAGCGCCCTTCGGTAGGGCGTGAAACACCGCGGGCAGATGCCAACCAAGTCAAGGAACGCCCTGGGTCAGGGCGCTACCAATAAACGAACGCCCTATGCAGTGGGCGTCAAATCAATAGAAACGCCCTGATCTGCGGCGCTACTCAATAACAGAACGCCCTCGGACAAGGCGTGAATTCACAGGAAGCAACAAAACCCGGAAGTAAGCTGGAAAACGCCCTGGCAGAGGGCGTAAAATATTAAGAAGACGCCCTGTGTCAGGGCGTTAAATCAATAAAAACGCCTCTTCCAGAGGCGTGAATTCATCTTGACCAGGAATCCTTCGCGGCCAGCAACAGCAGAGGAACACTCATAGAATCAATGCAATCAACAAATATGAATATCAAAAGGGCACGCGAGGGTGCCAAGGGGAAAGGGGTAATGAAAGAAGAACACAAAGTGTCCCACCGTGATCGCCAATTTGTAGATCTCTTTTAATTAAAATCCACACTTAAAAATATAAAAAAGCAATAGATATATGGGTGAAAGCAATAAAAATAGCACGAGGTGCTAATGTGGAGTGTGTGTGATCGCCAGAGACACGAGGGTCTCAAAGAGGAGATTGATATGGGAAGATGATCGCAAAATACCTCAAATATGCGGGGGATGTGAGTATTCCTTTCTCTTCAAATCGGCCGGCCGACGAAGAGAGTTCTTCCTTTAATTACCCTTGCAAAAAAGACAAACACCAATGAAGAAATTGCATTAGATATGTGGTGAGTGTAGCATCAATTCATGATAGAAATATGTGAGCATGAAAGCATGTGCAAGAACGCACCTTAAGGGTGGTTGCCCTTAAACCCCTATGCAAAGGGTGTGGGAGATGAATGAATGCATGAAAATAATGAGAATAAGGGAGATGTGCAAGAGTTGCACTATGGGGAGATCTCAACGTGGTTGAGAAGGGGAGTTAATAGGATAATGATGCATGCACATGATAAAAATAAAATAAAGAAAATAGAGGGGAGATAAGAAAAATCTGTTTGTTGCTTGGCTTTGATATTCAATGAGGAGGAAGACTCGATGGGATGAAGATTTGTGCAGTGCAGAGCCTCCTCCCGAGCCAATAGCAACAGCACCTGCTCCTGCGAGAGAAGAAAAAGAAACAGAAGAAAAAAGAAGAAGAAGAAAACAGAAGCAGAAGAAGAACGGAGGGAAAGAAGGGGGGTGTCGAACAGAAGAGAAGAAATCGGAGGGGATCCGAAGAAGAGGAGTCCAACCAAACAAAGAGCCATTGGCTCTATTAAATAGGTTGAGGAAGAGATAAACATAGGCAAGAGTCCTAAGAGGGAAATGATAAGAATGGGCAAGAGCCCAAACCAAGTAGGCATCTATCGAAGCAAGGACTCTCTGGGGAAAGGGCCGTGTAGCCAGAAGATGAAACACGTCTTAGGTCAGGGCGTCAATTAATGAATTGACGACTTGACCAGAGGGCGTTTCTCAAAAACACGCCCTGCACAAGGGCGTTTCTCAAAAACCAAATTTAGCAATAAAAACTCCCCATATTTGAAAAATGTAAAACACGCCTTAACTAAAGCCACGTTTAAAAACACGCCCCTGAGAAGGGCGTTAATTTCAAGAGCTCAAATGGGGAAGTCGGTCAAACCTAGAAGAATTAACGCCCTCAGGTGAGGTCGTCCTTTCTTTAAGAAACGCCCTTGGTTAAGTCATGTTTTGAAGAAAACACGCCCTTACCCAGGTCGTGAATTTAGAAAATTCATAAAATAGATAAAATGGGGGAGAAATAGATAAAATGGGAGAAAACGCCCTAGACAAGGTCGTGTTTCAAAAACACGCCCCTGATGAGGGCGTGAATTCAAAAAAATAGAGATAAATGCCCAGAAAATCCAGAAAAATAGGAAAAAGGAGATAAATGAGGAAAAATAGGATAAATTCCAGAAAAGTGGGAAAACCACTCAAATAAGCTGATTTGAGGGTCAAATGGGGCATCGCAGAGCGATATGAAATATACTCAAAATAATGTCAATTTTAGCGTGTCTACACCACGGTCTTTCCCTCTTGGGTAAGACTTTGCCATTCATCAAGAAGAAGTTGGCTATAGGAGATGGGAGATATTTGTTTCTAAGTTGATCTTTCATGTCTATCCAAGTGTCAATGGGTTCCTCACACCGGATCCTCCTTTGGCTTTCTACCTTTAGCCAATAGGTCTTGGCTAGTTTAAGAAGGTGCATCTTGGCCAACCTAACCTTCTATCTCCTCGGACATGGGGTACCATTCAAAGTATAGTCCATGCCATGCTCCCATTCTTTATATGCACTAGGGTTATGAGACCCATCAAAATTAGGAGCTTCCACTTTGATCATTCTTAGTAGGAAGTCATCCGGATCCTCTCGTGGTTGCCTCTCATGATATCGAGGTCGTGGGACTCTCTCTTGCTCACGATACCACTCATCATCTAGGTCTTCCCTCTCATGTTCAACCCGCGGAGGATGAAATCTTTGGGCATGGTTCCTAGGTGGGGCCCTAGCTTCTTCCAATCTCTCTAGTCGGGTGGAAATTCCATTCATTTGCTCCGTGAGGACTTGGATGGCAGCCTCAATTCGATCCATAGGAGTTTGGGGAGCTTCCCTAGGGATGTTTTGGTTGCCATGCACATTGGGATCCATAGGTGGGTTGGAATTAGAAGGATCAGCCCGATATATGGTACCCCTACGGGTGGACATGCACAATGATGACAACACGGGATAGAAATGCAATTGCCCTTGGACCTAGGCTTGTAGAGACAAGTCTAAAACTTGCTCTGATACCAACTGATGTGAAACCACTACGGGTATGCAGCAAGCAAATGAAACTTAGGACCTATTCCGCATTCACAACCACATAGCAATTAAGTTGATAAATCGGGGCCAAATCGCCGTCGCACACACGCGAGCCCGGGGTGACTAAATAATGCTAGGGGAGGTGATGGATCAAGACCCTTGCTGGTAGAGTGCCAGCTGGGCTAGGGTTGCCCTCCCGAGGGTACGTAGCCCACGCTTATGGGGCTGGCCGGTGCCCAATTGGGGCACTAGGTCCCACTCTCTCACTAAGCCACGGTGACCACACTAAGATGGTGGTTCCGAGATCGGGCACTCGCTCGCATGCACAACGGAGCTACGTTCTACGGATATTAAATGAACAGACACTAAATAGAAATGGAGCAAAGTTTAGAGCTCACCTGGTTGGTTTGAAGAAACCAACCCCGTTCGGAGACGTGGGCGAGCGGGGAAGTGTGGATCCCGCACACTGCGCCGATGTAGCTTGAGCTGCTTAATACAACACTACTCCTCACGCAGGAGGGTTGGACTAAGGGTGGGGAAATCAAGCTTACATCCAAACACTACCTCCACGCAGGGAGGGGCGCTAAGCCGGCCAGGCGGGAGGGGAAAACTCGCCGAGGTTGTAGGAGAGGAAGCCGACGAAGGATCTGCTTGCTTGCTGTGAGAGGGGACAGGCCGCCGCTGTTGCAGTCGTGGTTCTTACTCCGGAATTCTGCCGGCGACGAGACCAGGAGGGAATTCTTCGTGACAGAAGCTGGGACGCCTCTGAATTTTACTGAATTCTTCTATCGTCGTCGCTGACCGCGGCAGAGGCTTCGAACAGGACAAAGGAATCTGGGGTTGACAGCTTTAGATCGGATGCAGTAGGATGCAGAGGTTGTACCGTGGGCTCCCGAGCTCCGAATCTCGAACCGTCAGAATTTCTGGAACCGTGGAGGAACCCTCTTTGCAGCAAAACTGGTGGGGAGGTCGTCGGAGGTCGGGGTGGCCTGGGGGAGACCGATGAGTGAGTGCTGGTCGCAGAAGACTGGAGAAGGCAGTCCCGCACGATTGGAGGGGAAAAATCAGAACTTTGGGCTCCGGATGCCGAATGTATCTCTGCTTCTTTCTCCTGATCGGGGACAGGGGGGAGGAAGAAGTTTGGAGAAGGAACTTCAGTCAGATTCCTTCACTGTGAATCGTGGTTCAGCTTCTGGTCAAACTCTGGTTCTCTGCAGATGGAGCTTGATGCAGTCGAGGGAGAATGGCTCTCCCGGGCAGCTCCGGACTCGGAATGGTACGATTCTTTCTCGCCTGCGTAGTGGACTGGACGACCTTTCCAGGAAGGTAAGGTAAGCCCTCGGATGTCGCCGGATGACCTCGGGGGAGCTTCTGCAAGACGGGCCTCCTTCTGCCACCTACAGATATGACAGATTGAATGGGATGGTGGTGGGGTTAGGTTAAGGGGGATTGGAGTTTGGTAATGGAGGGAAGGGTGGTGGTGATAGCAGATGGGGGAGGGGTGTGTGGGGGTGAAGAGAGGGGCGGAGCAGGTGCAGGAGAGTGGAGGGGTGAGAGGGCCGAAGCTTGGAGAAGGGGGGGGTGGAGGGGTCGGCCAAGGCAAGGGGATGGGTGTAGTGGTGAGGGTGGTGCGCAACTTGTGGTGGGGTGGGGATTGGGATGGTCAAGGGATATGAATGAGGGTGTGGGGGAGTGGGAAGGTTGCTTGGGGAAGAGGGATGGGTGTCTTGGAGGTGGGGAAGGGGTATGGGGAATAGGAAGGGTTGCTTGGGAAGTGGAGGAAATTGATGAGTATTAAGGGGCCTAGGGGAGGTGAAGGGGTGGAGGGTGAGGTGGCAGGGGAAGGGGGAGGTGAAAGGGCAAGTTCGCCCAAGGGAGAGAGAGAGAGAGAAGGGGGAAGAGAGAGAGGGGTTCGCCCCCTAGAGAGAGAGAGAGAATGAGAGAGCTAGAGAGAGAGAAGGGGGGCACTTATGCTCAAATATTCAATACTTCATTAACCTTAAAAGAGGGGGTTTGGGGTCCTATATATAGGAAAACCCAATTTACAAAAAGTCCTCATGGAATGGACAAATGACGAAAGACCAAGGGGTGAGGAGAGGGGCGCCTATGGGCCAGACCAAAGAAATGGCCCAATAAGAACTACTAGCCCCATTAGCCCACTAGCCTACATATAAGCATAAGTAAATAACATGATAACATAGTAACATGACTCAAAACATAGGCAAGTCTTTTTTGAGTCATTTTGATGTAAATTGGGTTTTCCTATCCAATAATAAGCTCCTGTGTCGTCGTGGGCCCATCCAGTCATGCAGTCACACACTACCTGTCTCCGGAAGGGAGAGAGGTGTCGAGCCAAAGGGAATCCTGGGTGATGTCCCCATCACTCAGGGATGTCTTTCCTTTTTCCTTTTTTGGCAAGTGGGGTTCTGGGTGGGTTAGTGTTGGGTAGAGGTGGGGTCATTTCTGGGTGGCACAGGGGGGGGTGTAATGCCCCGGATTTTTCGGATATTTTTCGGATCATTTTAGTGGGTCTCGGAGTGTATTTTGTGCTTTACACGTGTTTTTCCCTGATGTGCCTTCGGAACTCTTTGCAGGGCAAACCGTGGCGTTCTCCGACTCCGGGACGTTACCACTGCGTTGTGCTCTTCCCGAGGATCGCGGAGGTTCTCAGTTGCCAGCTTGCCGGGCCGAGTGTTCACTTGGCATGTGGTATGCTTTACTGCTTTAGACTGTACTTTCTGTCGGACTGAACTCTGTTGTAGTTGTTTATTTATTTCTGTTAATTGTTGAGTTGTCCTGCTTTATTTCCTATTTCTTTGTGCCTCCACACTCCTTCTAGCCCTTCCGAGCCCTCCCGGCTCGTGGGCGGCGGTGCGAGTCTCGGGTTATCGGGCCTTCCCGGTAATCGGATTCTTGGGTCGTTACAGGGGGAGTGGGAGAGGGGTGAATTCCCGGGGGGTATGAGGGCCAGGATAGTTTGAGGTGAGGTACGGGAACTGGTGGATGGGGGGGTGGCCCTGTGTGGTCGGGGATGTGGGTTGAGTAGGTGGGTCTGTGTCTGCATAGGTTTGGTTGGTTTTTGTTGGGTGACTGGTTTGTTGGGTAGGTGTAGGCGTTGGGGTGGTGGGGGGGGAAGGGTGAGTAGGCGGTTGGTGAGCCTTGGTGGGAGCCATAACTGATGCCTCCTTTTCCATGTTGGTCAGCTGTTTGGCGGCCTTCAATTCTGAGGGGCCTCCGACATTAAATATGGCTCTCTGGCAACGTGGTGGGA
Source organism: Amorphophallus konjac (assembly GCA_022559845.1). Lineage (NCBI taxonomy): Eukaryota > Viridiplantae > Streptophyta > Magnoliopsida > Alismatales > Araceae > Amorphophallus > Amorphophallus konjac. The sequence goes on from CM040126.1 coordinate 55,467,795, forward strand.
GGCGCACAGCTCCTGACTCCAGTGAGACATTATTGAAGGGGACTTCATCCCTTTACTATGGTGTTGATGGTGTTCGGCTTTTATTGGGCTCCTTCATGGGGGGGTGGAGCTCACTCTCAACACGTCCCCATATTCATATTCAATCATATCAGTCAGCTCCTGTCGTAATTGTGGGGAGTATGACTGTTTTATATGCAGTTTCAACTCTTCCAGCTCTATACAGTTTTATGTGTCATGATCGAGACAGCCACAGTAGTGGCAGAACCATGGGAGCCTCTCGTAGGCCACTTGAAAGGATCTGATGCAATCCCCAGGGAGTCTGACTTGAATTGTTGTCTGGATAGGTTTATTGATCTTGACAGAGACCTTGATCCTAGCAAACCATCCCCATGAAGAGATTTCTCTCGGGATTGGATCATGAGGTTCTCCCAGCTGGCTCGCTAACCTCTTTATGGTAGATGGGTTGAGGAGTTCCTCCGACAAATCAAATATCCGGACCCAGAGGTCAGCATTGGTGAGGGAGTACTGAGTAGGTGATAAAAATGCTTCCCCTCTTTGAATTAGCATAAGATCTTTTTTGAAAAACCAAGGTGATCTTCTACATATGAGGTCCACCTCTTTGGGGTCAGAGAATCTGACGAGGTAGGCGTCATTAGGGTAATCTAAGAGCTGCCACTCACCTTTGGGTTTCCAGATGTTTCCATCCACTCTTTCAGCCCCGCGACTCTGATTTTGGATCTTGATAAAATATTCACCACCATAGACTACTTCCACCGTTCTTGATCTGTCTGGGTTGACTCTAAGATGTCGACCACCTGTTGGGGCTTCTCTCGGACCATCAGCTGCCTGAAACTATTCCGGATTGCTTCATCGACTTCTTGCATTGCCTCTTCTTCGTGGGAATCCATGGACCACCGTAGGGGAGCACGTGGGGCTCTGAGGGACAGCTAGGGAGGAATGGGGATAGGTTTGGGGGGGTGGGGGTGGGGTAGCGAACTGTGGCCGAGGGTAGGGATTGGGGTATCCGCAAAGCTGGCGGGCACGAATCGGGATGGGTATTGGGGAGGTATGGCCGTGGTGGCGGGTGGAGGGGTCGGCTGGTGGGGGAGGGAGGGGGGAAAAAACCAGATTTGTACAGGAAGGGAGTGGGGGGGACCGCCGGGCCACGGAAAGAAAAAGGGGGGGGGGGACGGACGAAGTGCAGGAGAGGGCGGGGGAGAGGGACCAGGTTCCGGTGGACCATAGAGAGGGGTGCACCGAGGGTTCCGGGGAGGGGAGACCCGGGAGGGAGGTGGAGGCTGGGAACGGGGGAGGGGGCGGGGGGTAGGGTTCCGGTGGGATTCAGAGAGAAGCCACCGCGGGGTTCCGGTGGGACTCTACGGAGAGGCCACCGATTTTAACTTTTGAACACATTTGATAAAACTTTTTTAATTTTTAGATGAAATCTAGTTCAATTATAACTTTCTCTAAAATAAAAATCATATATTTTTTTGAGAGAATAACTCGCATCTTCTCGTGTCATTCCTCTACTTATCATCCACCTCACCCCCACCTCTCGTGCTCACCGTCCCCATCACGAGCGCGAGACAGAGGAGAGGTTTCTGAGCCCCAGTGGCCTTCCACAGCAGCGTGCGTCCTCGAGTGGACCCTGTTCATATCCGCCTCGACGGCACTAGCCGTGTGGCTGGTGGCGGTGTTTTTCGCCCACTCCGAGATCGCTAGCAAGCTGAGTCTCGTGGTGGCGATCACTACAAGAAAAAGTGGCTATAGAGACCGAATTAGAGACCGATTAAATCGGTCGCTAGTCGGTCCCAAATAGAGACCAATTCGGCGACCGAAATAATCGGTCGCATATCTGAGACCGTTTTGGCGACCGAATTATTTCGGTCTCCAATCGGTCGCTATATTTAGCTCGAATTTATTCCGGTCTCTTTTTTTTCAAAATCGACCGAATTGGAGACCGATGTTGCGACCGAATATATTTCGGTCTCTAATCGGTCGCTGATATGACTGCATTTACAGCGCGACCATCTCCCCCCTGCATTGATAACCTTCCTCCACCGGAGCTCTCCCCTCCCCCTCCGGCCCCCTCGCCCTCCCCCCCCCCCTCTGCCTTGCGGCCACGGGCGTGGCGAGCGGCGTGGTGGTGGACGGACGCCGGAGCTCGCTGTCTCGGCCAGCCCCGCACCATCCTCGCCGTCGACCTCGTCGGTCCCCGTCGTCCTCGTCGTCACCCTCCTCGGTCTGGTAAGTCCTCTCCCTCTCGATCTCCCCCCCCTCTCCTCTCCCTCCAGCCCCGCGCCTCTCTCCCCCCCCCCTCTCCCTCCCCGCCGGCCATCGACCATGCCCTATTTCTCATTTTTTTTCTTCTTGGAGGGGTTCCAGTGAGGGGGGTTTCGGTGGGAGGGGGGTGGCGGGGGAGGTTGGTCTGGGAGGGGGGGGTGGAGCTCGGGTGAGGGGGAGGGGGCTCCGCAGGGGAGGGGGAGGGGGCTGCGCAGGGGAGGGGGAGGGGCTCCGGTGGAGGGGAGGGGGCTCCGCAGGGGTGAGGGGGAGGGGGCTCCGGTGGACGGGAGGGGGCTGCGCAGGGGGAGGGGCTCCGGTGGGGTGAGGGGGAGGGGGCTCCGGTGGAGGGGAGGGGGCTGCGCAGGGGGAGGGGCTCCGGTGGAGGGGGGGCTGCGCAGGGGGATGGGCTCCGGTGGAGGGGAGGGGGCTCCGCAGGGGTGAGGGGGAGGGGGCTCCGGTGGAGGGGAGGGGGTTGCGCAGGGGGAGGGGCTCCGGTGGAGGGGGGGGCTGCGCAGGGGGAGGGGCTCCGGTGGAGGGGGCGGGGCTCCGGTGGAGGGGCTCCGGTGGAGGGGAGGGGGCTCCGCAGGGGTGAGGGGGAGGGGGCTCCGGTGGACGGGGAGGGGGCTGCGCAGGGGGGAGGGGCTCCGGTGGGGTGAGGGGGAGGGGGCTCCGGTGGAGGGGAGGGGGCTGCGCAGGGGGAGGGGCTCCGGTGGAGGGGGGGGCTGCGCAGGGGGATGGGCTCCGGTGGAGGGGGAGGGGGCTCCGCAGGGGTGAGGGGGAGGGGGCTCCGGTGGAGGGGAGGGGTTGCGCAGGGGGAGGGGCTCCGGATTACTCCCCTCCCCCCGCCGGCCTACTCCCCTCCCCCCTGCGGCCCCGTCGCCGGCTTGCTCCCCTCCCCTCCCCCCTGCGGCCTGCGCCCCCGTCCCCCTTTTTTCTTGTCGCGGTGGGTGCGCAGTTGCAGGGCGGAGGCGCGGCACGTGAACCCACCATTCGTCCTCTCTCGGCAATCATCACGGGTGCCATTACTGGACAGCCAAATGTGCTCCGCAGCCACCTCCTCGGCTGAGCATGCATTTGGAAATGTGCTCCGCAGCCACTCTGTCCCATTGGTCCACTTTCATTAGAATACGCCCTCAGCCGACAATGGCGTATCTCCCGTGTTGTCCATAAAATGCTGCTAATGAGAACGATTTTCTTCGTCTCAAGAGTTACATGTCTATCAGTCGGGAACGTGATGCACATTGGTAATAGTAAAATCTTAACGATCCGGACTCGGCGCATATTTTTGAGTAACCTTCTCGACACAGAACAAATATGTAGAGAAAAAGAACCAACCATCTTCTGTAAAAGAAAATTATCTCCTGCATTGATACGAAGAATGCTATGGTTTTACGATGACGAACACTTGGCTGCTCACACCATCACGCGCACCCTTGCAATATACTTAAAAAAGGTCTTATAATAACAGATGAAGGAATGGCTCTTTGCCCAACTTTGGTGTGAACTGCGAAGGAGAGCACGCAAGATATTCTACCAGAAAAAAAAAGAGAGACAATGGTAACATGATGACTATATATTTGTTTTGTCACGTTCTGAAGAAATATCTGCCGTTGGACCCTGCAACGAATGATCTTTTCAATCTTGCAAAAGATGGTGTCCTTCTATGGTACGCCGATGCCGTTTTGTCACTTTCCCCTCACATTCTCTTTAGGTCCGAAAAGTACAATTCATTAGTTCTTTTTGTAGTCTATCAAACCCTTAGAGAAAGAGGAACAAACAAAAAGAAAATAGGTTTATAATTACTTCAGGAGGTTTAAAATTTTCTTGATTAATGGAAACAAAATGGTGGTGGCTTGCCAGTTTTCCTTTTTTCTTGTGGAAACTGCATCAGTATATGAAGCTTTCTTGGCGTTCATATGTATTTCTTTTGTTGTTGTCCTTATGGGATGAAACTAGCTACTTTACTTTGGTTGTTGTTCATTTTGCTTCTTTTTTTACAGTAAACTAATCAATGTTGCTGTCCCCGGGACAATAGATGAGAGAGCAATCAACACAAAGCAGATATTAAACCCTTGGGAGAGGAATGAGAATCACACTCTTTGCCTTAACTCTGCAAAAGCCATTGGTTGCACAGTAGTTAACATTGGAACACAAGACTTGGTTGAAGGAAGGGTAAGTATCATTATCTTTATACTTGCCTTCTATAGTGCATCTTTCTTAGCTTTCAAAAGATGCCAATATCTGCTGGTGCATTCTCCTGAGGTCTGCTCTGTATCTCCTGGACCTTTTAGTTCTCATCATGTGTTGGAGGAGACCAGAAAAACTAATGCTTTGCTCAGTAAATCACCACTTTTTACTGAAGGATGTTGACTGCTAAGTGAATCTCTATAGTTGCAGAGTTCTAGTCAAGATATGTGTAATGAACATGAATGGAGATGTCTTCATCACTGTTACTAGTTTTATTTGATACCAATTGGTTATCTTGAATTCCACCACATGAGTTATTGTTGCATGTAAAAATTTTCTGTAATTTGGTCAATACTTGCTTATGAATTGAAGTCTGAGTAGTTCAATTCTTTCTATGCAGCCTCACTTGGTGGTTGGATTGATATCTCAAATGATTAAGGTAAGAAAGAGAAAAGCCTCTTTCTTTAATGTAAAAAAATGGAGCAAATGTATCAGTACTCCAAAGTCTATTAGAAATGAAAGTGGATGGTTGTGTGGTAAGAAGATCATGGGATCTCATTGAGGGATGAACCTTTTGGTTCAGGAATCGAGGAATGCTTTAAGGATGTCTTCTTTTTCTTTGCTTATTCTTCTTTGTCCATGTATCTCCATCAGTTTCTTTTTGATTTGTTGTTATTGATCCTATTACCAGATACAATTGTTAGCAGATCTCAACCTAAAAAAGACACCTCAACTAGTTGAGTTAGTGGATGACAGTCAGGTTGTAAAAACCATTTGTTAGCCTCTTTTTTACCTTTTTAAATTGGTTGAAGAGTATTGAATTTTGCTTATTTTTTAAAATGGACAGGATATGGAGGAGCTAATGAGCTTAGCACCAGAAAAAGTTCTACTTCGATGGATGAATTTCCATCTTAAGAAAGCAGGCTACAAGAAGCCTATAAACAATTTTTCTTCTGATGTGAAGGTAACATTACCAAAAGTTTCTAGAACCATCATCATGTAATGTGCATTACCTATATAATGCAACTAGTCCATATACCTTTTCTTCCATACTCTGGTTTATAGACATTCAAGTGCCCTTTTCTCAGAACTCTGTCTCATAATTTGGATTCTTCGTACATATATATTGTATGTTAACATCTTCGGTTTGGATGCCTGACATAGAGATGCAAGTCAGGAAGGAAAAAAATGGGCGTTATATGTCATGTGAAATTCTGAGGATTGCTTAAGCAATTGGATGAAGCACCAATCACCTTAGAACATAGAATTTGGGGGACAGAGGATGATTGTTGTTTGCTGGTGTATTGCAAGCTCGTGGAAATGAATTATGAAGGAGAGAAAACAAGATTAAGGCTGAGAAAGATAAATATTTACGGCAACCACTATTAATGTTTTCAAAAAGTCACATGGAGAGTTTATGGAGTCTTCACCCAAAATAAACTTTGGGATTGATGTGCACGTTCTCATTTTGAATGATGAGAATGTGTATATCTAACTCAAAGTCTTGAATTGTCCCGTTTGGACAGTCTGTGAATGTTTGATCGCACTTAGGTGGTTAATTACTATATGTGTTTGTGTTGTTTGTTAAAAATTTTGGCTGGATGCGTCTTCTCATTCCTCTCTGATATACCTTTATTGATTTTGATTATTTTCTTAACCACTTATTAGTAAGTGTTTAAGAAAATTTCTTAATCAATAAATATTTTGTGGTATATCGGAGAGGTGTGAGGAGATGCTGCCGAAATTTTTAGCAAATAACACAACACATATAGTAATTAATCGTGCGATCAAACCTTCACAGATGGGTTAAAAAGTGAAAATCTAAATGATATTTCCTTCCTATTTAAAATGGCAGAGATGGACGATGTGAGGAAAGGGTTGGAGTTTTTATTTTGTTAAACATGTTAAAGTTTTGTGTGTTTACATTTCATTTGCATAGGGAAAATGTCTGAAGATCGTTCATGGATGTACCGTAGAGTAGTTAAAATTTGAAATACCGGTCGGATGGCCGTGCCGGTCATTCCAATACGACTTGTGATCGGCGGCGAAGAACAGGGACGAGAAGCCGGCGGCGGCGGATGCGTCGGGTGGTTCTTCCGCCAAGAGGTCTGCTATCCCTGGATTTTTTTTATTTGGTTTTTTTGGAGTTTCGTTTCTTTGATTAGTTTTGTTGCGTGCATAAGGGGAGTGCATGGTCCCGCTTGATTAATAAGATAAGATTGTCAGAGGTTTGAGGTGCGGAAGAAGTGCTTAGCACGTTTCTTTGGCAGGTTGCTGTCAGTCTCTGACTAAATCGTACGTGCGTCATACTGGAATTGGAAGCTAGTAACATATATTCTGATCAATGAAGGTGTGAATAGAAAAATGGGAATTGCTTGCACGACCGGATTTTTATTGCTATAAGAATGGTTAACGTTCTTCACCTTTCTTTCTTGTTCTTTTCCTCCCGGAAGGGTTCTGTAATTCTAATGCCTGCTCTTGAAGTCTACTTTTCTCATCTCTTGGAGACATGATGATAGATATAGAGATGTTTAGATATTGGATACCTGCTGGAATATTGCTGCAAATTATGAAATGTACCCCTCCGTTAAATTATAGTAATATAGATGATTAGACATTGGATTGTTATGAACTTCACATGCTTAGCCATTAACTTAAGATTGCTAAATTTTGCTCCTCGGTTTAGTATAAATTTGTACCACAAGCACTCAACCTACCATAAGCATTCGACTCAACTCTCAAAAGGTTTGCAGGGATGCCACTGCTCTGTTTATACAGAAGCTCGTTGTTAATTCTATTCTGCCGTTTGATATAGTCCTACTGAAAGGCGAAAGCACCCCTAATAGCTCCACAAATGGCATTATGTGCATGGAGAGCGATCATGTCAAGCTTTACTCATTGGTGTCTGATTTATTGAGGAGTTATCATCAAGTGTGTCGGCATTATTTGTAGACTTAAATGACACAATTCCATGATGATTGCTTTGTGTAGATCCAATTAAACTGTCAATGTGTGATGATTGCTTTGTAGATTCAAACAGACTGGTTTTATATGCATCAACGCATGGGAGTATGCTATCCATTCTGAACCAGTTAAACTTCCCTATCACTTTGGATCGATCATCATTATCCCTTCTTTCTGACTACACGGATTAACTATTGGTTTTCCAATATTTTGGTTTGCTATTTATCAATGAGTAATTCAATGCGATTTAGCTCCACCACTGTTTCCCAATGATGATGCGAAGGTGATTCTGATCATCTGAGGCATTTCAGTATGGGCTGCTGTTACTATATTCCAATACGACCGGGGAGATGAAAGTGACTTGTCAGAACTGACGGAATCCAAATCGGATGCCCGGTTTGAGCTCGGCGCTCAAACTTCATTTTTAAAATACACTTAGTTCAAATGAACTGTTAGGACGGGTCCGGGGGTCTAAAATTCGAAATACCGGTCGGATGGCCGTGCCGATCATTCAGATACGACCGGGGAGATGAAAGTGACTTGTCAGAACTGACGGAATCCAAATCGGATGCCCGGTTTGAGCTCGGCGCTCAAACTTCATTTTTAAAATACACTTAGTTCAAATGAACTGTTAGGACGGGGCATTTTGTTCTAAAATCTGAAATACCGGTCGGATGGCCGTGCCGATCATTCCAATACGACCGGGGATATGAAAGTGACTTGTCAGAACTGACGGAATCCAAATCGGATGCCCGGTTTGAGCTCGGCGCTCAAACTTCATTTTTAAAATACACTTAGTTCAAATGAACTGTTAGGACGGGGCATTTGGTTCTAAAATCTGAAATACCGGTCGGATGGCCGTGCCGATCATTCCAATACGACCGGGGATATGAAAGTGACTTGTCAGAACTGACGGAATCCAAATCGGATGCCCGGTTTGAGCTCGGCGCTCAAACTTCATTTTTAAAATACACTTAGTTCAAATGAACTGTTAGGACGGGTCCGGGGGTCTAAAATTCGAAATACCGGTCGGATGGCCGTGCCGATCATTCCAATACGACCGGGGAGATGAAAGTGACTTGTCAGAACTGACGGAATCCAAATCGGATGCCCGGTTTGAGCTCGGCGCTCAAACTTCATTTTTAAAATACACTTAGTTCAAATGAACTGTTAGGACGGGGCATTTGGTTCTAAAATCTGAAATACCGGTCGGATGGTCGTGCCGATCATTCCAATACGACCGGGGAGATGAAAGTGACTTGTCAGAACTGACGGAATCCAAATCGGATGCCCGGTTTGAGCTCGGCGCTCAAACTTCATTTTTAAAATACACTTAGTTCAAATGAACTGTTAGGACGGGTCCGGGGGTCTAAAATTCGAAATACCGGTCGGATGGCCGTGCCGATCATTCCAATACGACCGGGGAGATGAAAGTGACTTGTCAGAACTGACGGAATCCAAATCGGATGCCCGGTTTGAGCTCGGCGCTCAAACTTCATTTTTTAAAATACACTTAGTTCAAATGAACTGTTAGGACGGGGCATTTGGTTCTAAAATCTGAAATACCGGTCGGATGGCCGTGCCGATCATTCCAATACGACCGGGGAGATGAAAGTGACTTGTCAGAACTGACGGAATCCAAATCGGATGCCCGGTTTGAGCTCGGCGCTCAAACTTCATTTTTAAAATACACTTAGTTCAAATGAACTGTTAGGACGGGTCCGGGGGTCTAAAATTTGAAATACCGGTCGGATGGCCGTGCCGATCATTCCAATACGACCGGGGAGATGAAAGTGACTTGTCAGAACTGACGGAATCCAAATCGGATGCCCGGTTTGAGCTCGGCGCTCAAACTTCATTTTTAAAATACAAGATGAAATTTGAACTTATATTGTGTGTGTGTATTTATATATATGAAAATGAGCTGGCTTAAACTATTGGCATACTCTTGTTAATGCTTGATTTCTTTATTAAGTCTTGTTAATGATTTGATTATAATTTTTTTAAATGATATACAGGATCATCCGTCGCGAGATGTTGGACGAGACGACGACCAGGATGATGTTGGACGAGACGACGACCAGGATGAGACATATGTGGAGGATTTGTGATTTTATTTTAGTTGTGTATGTTGTCATTTTATTATTATGGATGTATGATTAATTTGTGATTTTATTTTAATTGTGTGTAATTTGAGGTTCGTGGAGATTGTGATCCGTGTAGTTGATTTATTATTGTTTTATGAAATTGTTATTTATCAGGTGTTTGTATGTGATGAATTTGAGATTTGTCGATATTGTTGTCTGTGTAGTTGATTTTATATTTATGTTATGAATTTGTTATTTATCAGGTAATTTATTTATCAGTTTAAATAAATTTTTAAAAAAAAAATAATGCAAAATTAGCGACCGCATGGAGACTGAATTGCGACCGAATAGCGACTATACGTTATATTTCTTTTATTAAATAATTATACTTGGCGACCGACTAGCGACCGAATTGAGACCGAATAAATCCGATAGGTTAATTTTATTTTAAAAATACAACATAATTAGAGACCGGATAGCGACCGAATTGAGACCGACTTAATTAGCGACCGATCAGGCGACCGATTATAATCGGTCTCTGATAACGACTGATATTGCGACCGAATTATGTCGGTCGCTATATAGCGACTAGTATATAGCGACCGACATATTCGGTCGCTATATAGTCTCTGTTCGGTCGCAATGCAGATTTGCGACCGATCTAAGACTGAATAGCGACCGCTAGGTCGGTCGCTATCCGCGATTTTTCTTGTAGTGGATAGAGGATGAGGGGTGCGAGGGGATGGAGGCGCTGTGGCGTGTGGGGGGCCGTGTGACTGGTGCCGGTGCTATTCGCCCACTCCGAGATTGCCAGCAAGCTGAGCCTCGTGGTGGCTATATAGGAAGAGGGGTGTGAGGGGATGGAGGCCCTGCGGCGTGTGGGGGAGCTCGTGGAAGGCAAGAAGGTGTGTGCATGTCTCGGCGGCCTTCCACAGCGGCGTGCGTCCCCGGGTGGAGTAGAGGCCACACGCAATCGGTTCACCGCCCCTTCGGACCCCGGTGCCGCTCTAGGGGCCTCTTGGGGTGACAGTTGGAGCAGAACCGACCGCAACCATAGTTGAAAGAATTACAGGGTGTATGCCAAACAAATTTACATAAATTTTAAAAATAATGACACTTTCTACTAAACATGTAGTATTCAGTTTTCATCCGGTTTAAAATTTAAGTTAAAAATTGACATAACATAAAATTTTAGGTAGAAATATATATTTTTAAAATGTGTTCCCAAACTTAGGGGCCTTTGGGTTAACGGTAACTAAGCCCTTACCCGTTAGGATGCAACTTATAAACTTTGTTTATTAAAACTTATTTTTTATTAACTCATATTTATATATTCTATGCAAGCATAAGCAAGTTTACGATAAATTCATTTTAAAGCGAGAGACTCCAATGCTCAGATTATATTTATGAAAAATATATTTATCAAGATATTTTTAAGTTTATGATAAACTCAAGTGAATTTATGGTAAATCCATTTTTAACCATCATAATTAAAATTATAACAAAAAAATGAGTTTATGGGAAACTTATCTTCTACCATACATAAAAGAAGACAAATGAGCTACTAAATGAAATCACAGTCTAATGACTTCAAACTCACTAACATAGATGTAATGCTGATTAGAAATTATATATTACAATTATTTTGTTTATGTCATCAATTCACATAATCTTCCTACATTTTTATGTAATGCAATTTATCAAATTTGTGTTGTCAACGTGATGTTACTGAACGTTGTCATTTTTAAATTTGATTCTTTCATGCCGTCTTCATTCTAATTCTATTCTATGTACATTATGTTCTCTTTCACTCTATACCATGTTTAATCTTTCTCCCAATAAAATTATTTATTGTATTTACACGTCATCGCATGCATGCAGGGAGAAAGGGGCATGCTTGAGGTTGAGGTCATGAACATCATGGTGGGGCGTGAGATACTTCCTAAAAAAAAAGGACAAAGACTTATAGGGTGTTTAGTTGTATTTTTTCCCCTCTTTCTCTCTAAAATTTAAAAAAGAGAGGGATAACTCACTTAACTGTGTTGGATAAGTATTCCCTAATTTTTAAAAGAGAAATCAACTCAATCAAATCTCTTTTAAAACAAAACATCTCCTGAGTTTTTTTTTTTGAAATCGTCCGTAGCGTGAGACCCTTCCCCCTCTTCTGCTCTCTCTCTCCCACTCCGTCCTCTCTCTCTCTCCCCCCCTCTCTCTCTCTCTCTGCAACTCCCGGAGGTGCCGACGCCCCGGAGGGGAAGACCCCCCCCCCCTCCGGCGGCCCCCTCCCCTCCCCCTGCGGCCCCCCCTCTTCTGCTCTCTCTCTCTCTCTCTCTCTCTCTCTCTCTCTCTCTGCAACTGCCAGGTGCCGGCGCCGGAGGGGAAGACCCCCCTCCCCCTGCGCAGCCCCCACCCCAGCCTCCCGGCGGCCCCCCTCCCGTCCCCCTGCGGCGCCCTCCCCTCCCCTGCCAGGCCCCCCTCCCCCTGCACAGCCCCTCCCCTCCCCCGGCTGCTCCCCCCTCCCCGGCGCAGACCCCTCCCCCAGCCCTCCAGCGACCCCCTCCCCCTGCGCAGCCCCCTCCCCAGCCCTCCAATGGCCCCCTCCCCCCTGCGCAGCCCCCTCCCCTCGCCTGCGGTGCCCTCCCCTCCCCCGGCGGGCTCCTCCCCAGCCCCGTCCGGCGGCTCCCCCTCCCCTGCGGTGCCCTCCCCTCCCCCGGCAGCTCCCCCACTCACCCTCTGCGCAGCCCCCTCCCCAGCCCTCCATCGGCCCCTCCCCTCCCCGACGGCTCCCTCCCCAGCCCTCCGGCGGCGCCCTCCCCTCCCCCGGGGGCTCCCCCCTCCCCCTGCGGCGCCCTCACCCCTCCTCTTCTGCTCTCTCTCTCTCTCCCACTCCGTCCTCTCTCTCTCCCCCTTCTCTCTCTCTCTCTCTGCAACTGCCGGAGGTGCCGGCGCCCCGGAGAGGAAGACCTCCCCCTACACAGCCCCCTCCCCTCCCCCATGCACTTCCGTCTGCCAGGTCTTCGTCGTGTGCAAGGAGGACGGGGGCGATGACGGAGGACTTTCAGCAGTGGATAGTGGGCGCAGCCCGTCAGAGGAGGTGAGGGAGATCGACTGCTCCGACCACATGGAGAGTTGTCTGTAAAACACATCTACACAAATTTTAAAATTTATAATACTGCTACCAAACAGGATTATCAATTTTAAATTTTAAGTCAAAAATTATGTTGACACAACTTTTTAGATAGAAATAGATTAAAAAAATTGTTCCAAACACCTCATTATACTTATTTCGAAGAAGATTTAAAAGAATGAGATTCATCTTAAAAGGTAATGAAGGACTTAGCAAACGACTCCAAGTAGGTATCTTGCTCCTGTTTTTTATTTGAGAAAAGAAAGAGGGAAGAGCAACCAAACACCCTGTTAAACATGCCATAGTTCGATTGGTTCGAGATTTTATCAGCAAAACTTCCTTCAATTTGAGATTCACAAAACTTAATCAGTGACGAGAAGCTTCAGGTGATTCACCTCGGTCATGTATAGTATGTCATTTGAGCGCATGGGGCTGTGACAAAATGCGGATACACAGGAAGAAAGACATAAAATTAGTGCAAAAACAAGGCACCCAAAGGCATTAGCCTGTTAGAGAATCAGTTCATATCTCATTTGACACAAGGTTGATTTGACTCGTTCAACTAAGAATTAACTTCAAATAAGATCTCTGAGCTCGATTAATAGGCTGAGTCCCAGCTTAAACCGTCAACAAACGTGTGACTAGCCATTTTTTTTCTCATCAGCATTAACTTGATTTTGTTTGTTTAAACAGCCTGCTCGTTTGTTTGTTGTTTCTCCTATAATTATCATTTTAAAAAATATCTACACTCTCTTTAAGAGCGCATTTTGAAAATTACTATTCTGATTTTCGCACTATTTATTAATTAACACATGACATTTTTTCCCATTTTTTAAATTGTGGTCTTTTAGCCGCCTTCCAAGAATAAGAGAGAATCATAGACATTCTGAATCGTATTAAAGAAACCAGAATCATTTATTTCATCGCCCACCAATTGTGCCGAGTCAAGAAGTGTTCAGACTGATGCATTATATCCATCGACCCCACTGTGCTCGGGTAATGAGTGAACTAACTTGGGTTCCATGTCAGGATGAGAAACAAAGTATCTACCTGTAAACCACCCACAACCAACCAACACTTGTTTGATTGCTTACAAAGAAGTGCTATCTAATAACACAACTTAATATCCTTTTAAGAATAAATATTTACGAAGATAATGGTAAAGATGAAGATACATATACAAACACAAAATATGAGCCTATCTGAGCTGACAAATATCTGTCAATATCTCTATACATAGGTTGTCCGAAAAACCCAAGTGCCTCTCCCTCTCCAACTCTAGTCCCCTCATCTCTCCATCCACAGCACCCTCTCTCCTTCGGTCTATCGACCGCCCCTCCCCCCAGACACCAAACTTGAGAGCAAGCAATGCAGACAATCCCGAACCCGTCATCAATGAACTGCTGTAGACAAGCCCCACTGAGTATTACATTCTAATGCCCTTTCTGATTCAAGAGATTCTCAATCCCGTCATCGACCTATCTCACTGTACAAAACACTCCATGGGACATGGGCTCCCCAGCTTGGGGCCAGCCTGTGAGGCTGTGGGACTAGACAAAAGCTTCCCCATGACTGCTAAGGTTTTCCCAACCCCATCACCACCCAATCTAACCATGGACAGTCCCCACCAAACAGAAGCTTCTCCACTCCATCATCAGAACAGCAGGTTTCCAGTCATGTTGCCCACATGCCCAACCTCGACAGTACCCCATCAATCTTATTCCCCCCAAAAAATCCATCTCAGCCCCTTCATATTCAACCCCATTTGCTAACCTTTGTTGGCCTCAAATGCCAAAGATTGTTGGATACTTACAGCAGACTCGTGCCATCCCATTGCTAGAGATTACAGACATCTGTGTCTCAGCCTAGCCAGACTCGACTGCGAAAAGGCTGGACCAGTTATACATAAAATGTAAAACAAGCTTTTCCTGGACCCATGCTGAAGCAAACCCAGCACAGGTCTGGCCTATTGGCAATATGCATATTATCAAAATATAAAAAGATTCTAAAAATAATACTTGAGGGGGAAAATAAAGAATAACCAAGTTAACAGTTGTTTGGCTTAATTTAGAAACTGTTAAGACTGAAAAAAAACTGCCCTTGTATAACGCAACATAGTAAATTTCCACTACAGTGAACAAGATATCAAAAAGCAGGACCATTAAGCAAATCCCTCAGAATAATAGAAATCCTGATGACAAGTAAACAGATGACTGCCAACTGCTAAAGATAACAAACAACGAGAGGCCATGCTCACTCTCCATACACGGCAAAATCTCTCTTCATTTGAGGGGAATAAACCGGGAAGAGTGTGTGGCTCCAATACCGGGCCTTCCATGCTTCACAGGCTTGTATGAGATCGAGAACTCTGCCAAATAATGGCCAATCATTTCAGGCTGCAAAGTTAATGGATACAATTAGTGAGTGGGCAAAACATCAGAAATTAATGCAAATTGCAGTTGCAGACACTAGTTGTTCTGGGTATAACAAAGGAGTCTACATGCAACAGTTAACTGTTGGCAATGAGAATATACCTTGATCTCAACCTGGTTAAAGGTTTTACCATTGTAGACACCAATAATGCTGCCAATCATTTCAGGCACTATGATCATGTTGCGGAGGTGAGTCCTCACTGGTTCAGGTTTCTCACCTGGAGGAGCATCACGTTTCTGCTCAAAATAAGTCATTGCAATGTTAGAATGCTTGACAAAAGAATAGAAGTTGACCTCTACCAGTAACAGTACATTGCTCACAACAAAAACATTGCCGGCATATAATGCATGACATGAGATGTGAATCAAGAGATATCATAAAAAAAATTTGCAAATATAGAATGTCCCACAACACACACACACCCAAAATAAAAAACAACAAAAGAATGGGGGAAGACAAGCAATATATGCTTCAACAACAAAAAACAATGAACATGGCCAAAAAATTGAGAGAGGAAGTGTCTTTATAATCCAGAAAAACAACAATGTCGTAACAGAAGTAGGACAGAAGTACACTAACTCACCAAACTGTAAACTTATGAGAAGAATCAGCCCACATAACTCTTCACTCAAAAGTTGAGTCAATACTAATAAACCAGTGCCGATTGGACTTTGTATAGCCTTTCAGAACTCATAGTAAAGTGCAAAGCCAGTCGGCTAAATAATTGACCTCATGATGAATCACAGCAACTCATTGATAAGGACACATAATAAAAACATTTCACAAAGAGTGATAGACAAGATGCCTATATTCTCAAGCTTCTCTCCTTTTTATACTTTCACCATTTTATTTCAGAAATACAGCACAAAAAACAACATACAAGAATTAGAAGCTTTAAGAACAAAATTAGGCCAGAAAAGAATAAATGCCATACTTTGGACAAATAACAGATATAACAAGCTAGTAAGTTTTCTCAGTAGAATACACTATATCAGAGAAAAAGCTTCATTGTAGCAGAGTGGGGAATCTTGTTACAGATGTGGCAAGAAAACTTAGTAGCCACACATCCTGCCTTGCAGAATACCTGCATTCCCTAATAACTTCAAAGAAAATTTTCCCTTGAACATGTATTCGTTGTAAACAATGAGCCTTACGTTATACAGATTCTTTAAAGCGCAACATCCACACAAAAAAAACTGCCCTAGATATTATATGATTCCATACTTCAATTTTTTTTCAAAAAAGGAACTCCATACCTATCCCACATCAGATGAGAAGCCGTACTCAGATTTGGATAACATAGAATCAGCTTGATTTCGTTAAATGGAAACAGTGTTCACATATTCTGACAAAAGGGGAAGAACTTTGCCAATATCAAAAACCTAGATTAATAACAAACATTGCACAGAGGATGCCTCCATTTCCTCAGTAGTCAGTACTAAACCAAACGATACTGCTATCTGAGAAATCAAATCACTGATATCCCATCAAAATCAATTCAATAGAACAGAACAATAAACAGAACCTAGCTTCCAAATTAAGAATGGTAGATAGATGACGGTAGTAAGGATCAGACAACCGTACCGCCTTGCGGAGCTTCTTGATGAGAGCCATGGGCTTCCTCTTTAGGCCCCTCTGGAACCTGGCACACCACATCATAAATGCCATGACAACCGACTGCTGAACAAAGAAGACAAAGCGAAGAAAAGATGGAAGAAATAAACTTTGGCGAACCCCTCCCCGCTTGAGCCTCCGCAACCGGAGGAGCTGGGGGGATACGATGCTCACCTTCTGCGAGCACGGGCATGGAAGAGCTTGACGAGCTCGTCAGTCCCATGTCGAGGAGTTGGTCGAGATCCACGCCGCGGAAGGAGAACTTCTTGAACGTCCTCTTCTTGGGCTGCCCCGCCGGTCCGCCCACATCCACGTCGACGTCCGCCTGCACGAAGACCCGCCCCCGCCACCAACACCACCCACCCCACAGAGAACACGAGAACAACGAAGACAGTCAGAGGAAGACGGAAGACAGTTAGCCAGGCGATACTAACAACAGATGGCGATTAACCCGTGAGAAGAAAAGGGATTATGAGCACTGAAAGGCCTCTCACCATGTCTCCTGCTGCTGCTGCTGCTGCTGCTGCTGCCGCCGACGCCGCCCTTGCCTCTGCCGCGAGATCTGCTTGGAGGGAGCCGCGGGGAAGAGTGCTCTAGGGTTTGGGGAAGCTGATAGCCTGTTGTCATATATAGGAAGGGGAGCGGGCCGGGCCGTCGGATAATCATGGATCTGGTTTGGTCGATGGCCGACGTGGCCCGGTCCGGCCCGTGCCGAACTACGTAGGAGTTGTTTCAATGGTGCTGTCTGCCGTGGAACGAAACGGTGGAGATATAAAATATTAGAATATCTATATATAACTTTAGAACTTACGTACTCTATTTTTCACCTTCATATTTTTATTATTATTACATATACTTTTATATTAATAGAAATTGTTTAATTATACTCTTCATGTTCTGAATATTCTATTCCACACAAGATGTAAGGTTTTAAAGGGGCACACAAGATAATATGAAAATATGAAAATATATATATATATTATTACCCTAATTATGTGAGAAGATAAACAACAGGAGATTAATTTTTTTCATCATAATCCATCTAAAATTAAATACACATGACAATGATAGAGATTATAAAGTAGAATATATATAATGAACTCTAAATTATTTAACACTTTATAGTATTTTTCTTGGCCTAAAATTATCTCTCTTTTGGATATAATTAGTACTGTATATATTTGCAAGACACTTAGAACAGTTGTTAGGCTCATTTCAAGAAAATCTTTTTTTCCTTTTTTGAAATTGCCATTTCGACAGAATCGGAATGTAGAGAAAGTGATCATGAAATAAAGTCTAAGTACATATGTAATAAGAATGTTGCAGCCGGGAACTTCACACCTTCCTCTCACCCTCCCTTTGAAAAACCACATCTGCCACCTCCTTCTCATCTCCACCGTCCACCCTTTTTGCTGTCAATCTGGCCATCCACCCCTTCCCTAAGCTGCATAGCAGAGTTGCCGGCGCCTCCCCCTTCCATTTGTTCAGAGGTTCATCTCTGTTTGGTGGGTTTATTTGAGTTAACGATAGAAAATGTTTTTGAAAAGAAACTCGCCAAAGAAATTTAAATATTTTTAAAAAATTAGGTTAATCTTACCAAACGGATAGCAAGGAGCTTAAATCAATTCTAAAAAATTAGATAAAAATTTACATGAAATAAATTTCAAATATAACATAACTAGCATGGAGCCTTGATACCAACCATCATAATGGAAGAAGACTAATCCATAACATGCCTTGATACCAACCATCATAATGGAAGAAGACTAATCCATAACATAGAAGAGTGAGCTTTAACTGACAACGCATATTTACATATGATAACGTGACAACGAAAATGAAAGTCACTTAGTATAATTTTTTTTATACAATTCACTTTTACAATAATTTTTATATATTTGGTATTATTTAGAACACATGAAATGTTAGTATGACTGACGATATAGCATGTGATTCCCCCCCCCTCCCCCCCAAAAAAAAAAAACTTCATCCATCTTTAATGTGTGACTATAAATATACCTGTGTGTTCGCCTTTCCCTTATCTATAACAGAGTCACCTTTGCACCATAGTGGTTCGTTTAATAATGAAAATGAAAAAGAAAGGTGGAGAGGAGAAGATTCACGACCTATTATGCACCTGGCCCAAACAGCGTATCAAGACCCGTCAAGCCCAACACGTGATAACCTCTGCAGGGCTCACTTATTATAAGACCCCATTCGCCCGAGGCTTGCATGGTCTATCGGGTCTTAGTTCGGTTGTCCGATCGATAGGCCTCCCCAACAATCGAGAAAAGTTTATAAGCGATCGTACCGAGCCATCACAAGGCCGAGGAACGCTCCCGTAGGGTGCCCACACTCTCGCCTCCCCGGCGTAGGAAAGTGATGCCCCTCATCCTTTATGGATCAGCTCGTCGTCAAGACTCCTTGATGAGCTAGGGCGAAGTCCTTGCTACTGGGCGTTTATCCAGGCAGATATTACGCTGTTATTTGGGAGGAGGAAGCTCAATGAGATAAGGAGAGAGCGAGAGTCCTTGAACAGTAAGAGTCCATCATGTGAACGTAGCGTCCCCCAGGCCCTCACGCCTCCTTTACCTAAGGAAGGGAGTCAACAGCTCTAGAAACCCAGGGAACCCCTCCAGAAAGGTAAGTCAACTCTCATCCACTTCAACTAGTGGAGAGCTATCTCGTGCTCTTCGCCTCTCTTACCTCCTTTTCACACCTTGCTCCTACCACTCGTTGACTTAGATATCGGAGGTGAGGAGGGTAAATACAGTTTGGCCCATATACGGCACAGTAAGGACCGACCCACGCCCACAAGCTTTCGATAAGCACGCAAACCGACAGATGCGGCCCAATCCGACCCAACCTTAGATTCTGCAGTAAGTGGAAGCGCGGTTCTCCCCGGAGAACACTCCGACGACCGACCGTTGCCCCCACGACGTCGGCCTTGACCCCGTAATGGGCGAGCACGCCCCATGAGCGCCGTAAGACTCGCCCAAGGACCGGCCGGCGCCGAGGCTATCTCCCCCCAACGGAAAACTCCCGCCGATATAACGGGGGAACGTTACTCTACTAAGCGGACACTTCCCTCTCAATGGATGAGGCCCTTCGCTCCAGGACAACCCATATAAAAGGGACATCGACAGAAGAGAAGGGCACGGTGGATACGTCTGCCAGAAGAGCTTCCTACTGAGAATAGAGCAATCAAACCTACCACGACGATAGAGAGGCTACCCGCAACGTCCAGAGAGAATCCTCCTCTCGCACGGCCTTACCACCTAGCGAGCACTCTCTGAGTATCCACTGGGAGCGGCGAGCACGCGTGCAGAGGACCTACACGCCTCTCGGATCGTCTACTACGAACTCTACTCCCTCTATCACTTCGCTCTTCTCTATTGCTCATTGATCCCTTGCGGACTTAAGCATCGGAGGGTTGTCTCATGGGGTAACACCCGGAACTCCTTCTGACGCATCTTCGATTTCTTGGTGTTTGCAGGCCTCCACGGGCGCGAGACGACTTTCCCAACAAATAAATAGAGAATGTGGTACGTGGTCTAAGAACTATTTTCCTGCCGCTATAGGAGGGTTTTTCCAAGTCCCTTATCGCTTCCTTCCCTTTTTATAGAATCATGTGATGAAGTGGCTACGCCCTGCAAAACGCGCTACATCACACATCTCACAGTTTGGCACGCGATCTTACCTCTTCAAAAGAGTACGATTGCAACACATGACGGATCTGCTTCATAACTTGATAAGTAAAAAAATGTGATGAGTTATTTGAGGTTATCCTATTTATTCACTTGGTACCATCCTAATTTGTAATAAACGGTATTAAGTTATTCTATAACAATTTGGAATAACAAATTCACCCTAAAATTTTGAATCGCTAAATTTAATCATGAGTATGAAAAGCATGTTTACAGAGAAAAATTGAGTTTATTACAAATTCCGATGACTTTATAGTAAATTCACTCGTACCATCCAAATTAAAGCAACGACAAAAAGCTATAAGTTCGTAATAAGTCTTAATACTTTATGGGGTGTTTGGGAGCATTTTTTTTAAAAGATTATTTCTCCTAAAAAAATTATGAACGCTGATTTTTAACTCAACTTTTAAAATTGATAAAAATTAATCCTAATTATTTGTCAAAAATATCACAATTTTTAAATTTTAGATAACCATGTTTGGAAGACAAAGCACATGATCATCTCATGTCTCACCGCCAACACTCTCAACCCCGTAAGCCCCCCCCTGCCTCATGTCCCATCCCCTCTCCATCCATCCACGAGAGAGCCACCAAAAAAATGGTCCATTTTTCCCCTTCTTCATCGTCGTTTGCTTATTACCATTCGATGATGACGTCTTCTCATTAGAAATCACAAAACATATGATTCGATGTTGCAGAAGCAGAAGATGGCCTTGACGAAGTAGCTCATCTGCGGCCCCGGCAGGTGGAGGTGTGGTTCCAGAACAGGAGAGGGGAACCGGACCGGAGGGGGGTAACCGGAGGGAGGGGGAGGGGGGAGCCACCGGAGGGGGCTGCGAGGGAGGGGGCCGCAGGGGGAGGGGGGGAGTGGGCTGCGCAGGGGGGATGTAATGCCCCGGATTTTTCGGATCCTTGTTCGTTGGGTCCCGGATCTGATTTCTTGGAGTGTCCGACTCCGTTGTGTCCGAAATTTCGTTTCGGACATCTCTCTTCTGTTCGGATCGGCGCGATC